>JADMNL010000024.1:0-1200000 GCA_016271365.2 Neoceratodus forsteri | reverse complement strand
CTCAGCAGGCCTTATTGTTCTTTCCATCATTAGCATCAAGGCATCACCTTCCAGACACCTTGTACTCAGTGACGGATTCATTGATGGCTTGGCAGTCTTATCAGTCTCCTGAGCAGAAACAAATTGTTAACAGTATTTTTCAGTCCCTTTTGAATGTGGAGGCTGCTGCAAGGAAGTGAACTGCATGACTCATGATTTCGATCACCATAGGACACCCTTCCTTTATGTAAGTATTTTGCAGGAGAACACTGCTGTGACACTGGTAGAAGCTGGAGCAGACAGTGACTCATGTTTAGCTGACATGATTTTCTTTGTTTAGACAGAAAAAGCAGACATCACAGTTTTCAATATTGTGATTCAGGCCCAAACCGTCAAAACATAGTTCATGTCTGTCTGCACTTGTCAGAACTGTTCACATGAAAAATACTTTTAAAACCTGTGGACCTATTCTTTTTTAGGCCAATCAGTTATACCCAACTGACTGGAAAAGGCACATAAACCATTTAGTTTATTGCAACTGAAACAAAAAGTATAACTATTTTAAAAATGCCACAAAGAACTAAAATTAAATAATTTCAAAGCAAAATATTATTGAAAACCCAAACCAGGAACCAATAGTTTATGATAGGTTCTAGGAACTGCAGTGGGACCAAACAAATACAGTCAATTTGTGATAAACAGCAGCAAAACTAACTGAGCTAATGCAGAGTATTGCACTATGATGTAAGGGACAGGGTCATTAATGATGGAATTCAATTAATTTTTATCCTTGTTATGCTATCGTTGTAATGTCAAGAAGTTGTTATACCTCGAGTGCGACACAATGATAACATAACAACATGAAACGTCTTTGCGCATGCGTCTCTTGAACTTCCGCATTTCAGCGAGCGACCGTGACAGTGAGAGCTAGCCCTGAAGGAGAGCAGCAAGAAAGAAAATGGAAAAGTAAGGACACATTTCACTTAACTGGTGCCATTGCAATATAAAAGACAATGGATGGGAACCAGTTAACAACAAAACATGGAGTTCCCATCTCCAGGTTGTCATGCCAACTGTAAACCCCTCAAGCTTTGCTCTCAAGGTTTACTAGGTTGTCATGACAACCCCTCAAAGGGAACGAGTGTTGTTATTAACTGGTGCCCATCCATTATCCTCTATACTGTACTTAATAATACTACAAAATAATAAACAATTAGTTATTTGTTTTTCAATTAATTTGTTTTTCATGCTGCCTGGGCTGCACCCATCTGACTGCCCCTCCCAGCCCCATCACATGGCTTTTCCAGGGCTTACCTCACTCCTGCTTGCCCTCTGCCAGAATGCCTCCTCGGAGGTGCCTAGTCACTGGTGCAGAGCCTGTGGGGGGTGAGTGTCATCCTGCAGCTGAGCGACTTTCTTTCCATTTTTCTCCCAGAGGCTCACTGCTCGTGCCATGGACACAATGTGCCTACTCTGCCTTCACAGAGATGCCCCCAGCATCCTGCATATGGGTTCCTCTCCTGCATGGCCTTGCTGCACTACTGCTCAAATTCCTACAGGCAGCAGGCAAGCAGCGGATATTGTTACTCCCTCTCCAAGGGAGTAGAGCTGTCCTGGGGACACTCCTCCCTCCTCAGGCTGGCCCTGAGCAGCCCGGATCAATTCCAAACCCAGATTACTAGCATGGCAGGAGATGAGGCACCAGCGACCCAGCACTCCATGCCATTGGGCTGTGATTAGTTAATTGTTTTAATAAAACCTAGCTGCAAGGACTGGAACAGTCCTTCAGGGCTTCTAAACTCTTTAGCTTAGAAATAAATCTGCCTTTAGAATACGGGGTGGGGGGTATGACCAAACAGCAGAGGTTAAACTTTAGCATTCTAAGTTGCATCTTCATGAGAGCAAGTTAGGGCTCAGATATTGCAGATTTTATGACATCACTGGTAAACTCTAGTTGCTAGAAACAGGTTTCTTGACAGAAAGCCTGAGGAGCAAATGGTACCAGGGTGCCTGGCCCAATTTCTGACTATTAGAATCATTTCTGAACTTGCCACTTGGAGTTTAAGAAAGCTTGCAGAAGTAGAGGGAATGAGTGAGCTGCATACAGAAATTTCCTTTCAAAAAACTGGCATGGACTCCTCCAGCACTGTGCCTGTATTAGAGGTCTATAGTAGAACAGGTCCATTTTCTGTTCTCCCCAAGATGCAAACAGGTCTGTCTCTGGGGAACCCTATTTTAGGGAGATGTAATCCCCCACATCCTAGACTAGAGACCATTCATGTGTCAAGTTACTTAGTGAGCTCATACAATCTGCCCAACATTCAGCATCCCTGCTAGGTAAACTGCAGAGATCTGAAATGGTGTTTGAATGCCAGGTTCCAGATTTTCAGGCTTTCTTGGCATAGTTTCAAAGAGCTGAAACCTCTGGGTTTGTTAATGTAGAACATCATGTTGATATTGTCTGGTCTTACTTGCACCACTTTGTTCTGAACCTGACTGACAAATGCTTTGTGGTAAAACAACACTGCCTTCAGTTTTAATAGGCTGATGTGTCCCAACCTCTGCTGTGGAGACCACACCCCATTCAATGACCTTCCATCTAGACGACCTCCCATCCAGATGAGAGGTATATGAAGTCAGAATCACACTGCTTTCTGGAAAGGAGAAGTGAACTACTCCATTTCAGGGGTCACGCTTAACTTTTTTTGCACTGGTCCACCTGGGAAAGTGATGCCCCGCTGCACTGCCCCCAGAGATTGCACTAGCCCCAACATAAACATGCACAGTAAACTAGTGTCACTAGCAAACTCTTGGCAGTGGATAAATTGTCTGCAGCATAATCAACATGGACTACCCATGGCCCTCCCTCCCCAGCAGCAGCCTTCGAGTTATGCTAGGTCAACAAAACAAGAGTGACTAGGGTCTCTGAACAAACTTAGAACAGTTTGACCCTTTATGTAAAGTGGCAGGGTGACGCAAAGAGCCACCAGAAATTGTGCAACTCAGGCCTCCAAACAAAACACTAGGCCAGACACCACCAGCCAACACCAGTCAGCCTGATCGTGATGCAGCCACCTGAGTGAGAGAAGGTCTTGTGGCTGGCAGTGGGCCCCAGGCCCTAATTCTGCTGTATAAGTTTGTTTCTCAACAACAATAACAACCCACTGGTGTAAAATTAATATCTAAGTAACAAGTTCCTGCACCAGCCTGCTCCAGAGATCCTGTCACATACATGCTTCTATTCACAGGAGTGACTGAGTACCAAGCTGCACCAATATCCCGGCCAACAAGTTATTCTACCTATAATTCATCTTGACATTTAAAAAATATCTCAAAATCCAATCTCTGCTGGCTGTTTCAGCTGCACGTTGTTATTCAAATCATTGTTATCCTCACAAGACACTCCTCAATGTAAGGAAGCTGGCAGTGTTTAGGGCCCTAGCAGTGAGCTCCACCCTCACCCCCACCCCATGAGCCTCAGGCCCAGTCACCAGATTCTGCACCAGCAGCCCGGAAGATTCCGAGCATCACCTCCTGAGCAAACACCCATCACCTGCAGTAGCCAGCTTTTACAGCTTTCCTGAATCATTCCTGTTCCCGTCTTGGCTTCACCACACACTGAAGTGGGACTTCACCTAGTAGTACCCACGAGCCCAGCTGAGGGCTCCTCAGAAGCAATACTAGGCAGCATAGAATAATGTGCTTTTATGTGTCCTAGCAGCTCCTCCTCAGCTTCCTTCTCTTGGCACCCTCCCACCTCCCAACAGTCATAGCAATTAATCACTTTGATACCCTGGCTACAACCAAGCAGCACACAGTGCTCTTTTTAAGGAAAATGTTAACAAATTGGTAATTACTCAGCTTTCTGCCCCTCCTGGTCCAACAGAACACCCAGCCTGCAAGTCGAGCTGACACATAAATGCAGATCATTTTAAACCAATCCAGAGATGCAATGAATTTTCTTGCTTCAGGCATCTAAGCACCGCTGGCTGACTGACCACAAAAGAAAAGGAAAAAGTTGGTTCCTGCAAATTAATTTTGATAAAGCTAGCGGGGAGGGAGCAGTGTTCTGACACCACGTGCGTTGTCATGATTTGTAAACTGAGTATCCGGTTTTAGGGTGTTTAGTCGAGTACATTCCCTCGCTCTTTGATTGTGACATGCTGCATGCAAACACAGTGAGTCGCAATCAAAGATGAGGGGAATACACTTGACTAAACACCTTAGGAATTGACATGCTAGTTTACAATTATGACAGCATTTAGTGTCAGAAAGACAGACCAATGCTCTCCAACATCCAGCTTCATCAAACTCTATTTGAAGAAACCTGTTACAGGTGGCCCACTATCCCCAAGGCGACCTATCCCAAGGATGCATGGTGATCTGATGATCCTTTTTTTCATTTTAAACTCCACAGTTTGCTTAAATAGCTAGCTGACACATCTTTTCTGTTGCTTACCATGTTTTGGGGCAGTTGAGCAGCACACTGTCCTGGTGGGTCAGCAGTGATCACTTATGCACTATCACACCTTTACAAGTGTCTGCAGGCATGTGGGATGTGTGGAGATCAGCAGCTAACAAGGTGGGGAGGGCTGCAGACAGGCGCCAAACTCTTTCTCCAGTCAGACAGGTTCCCATGGATATTGCTAGGCTGCAAAGGTGCTTAATCAGACGACAAAAAAAAAAAGAAAGGAACCGGGCGATTTTCTTTTAGAGGCATTTTTCTTAAAGGGCTAGGTTTACAAAATGGGCTAGATTGCACTAGCCAAGCTGGGAAAGTCGGGGAACACTGCACTGGCCCAAGGCGATTCGCACTATGCCCCGGCCAGTAATATAATGTTAAGATCGACCTTTGCCATTTAAAAAGCACAGTCTTTGAGGGACTGCAGCATATCTCTGATATCAAAATTCTTTCAGATACTACTATACTTTCTTCATTATCAGTCTGGACATGTGAACTACTGTAGCAGTTAAGGACACATAACCCAGGAACTTGAGGAAACCTGTGCTGTCCTGTGTGAGCCTGGAACAAATATGGCAGCAAAACTCACTAGGATTGTTGCCCTGTGAAAGGGCAGGACGGCCTTGCCTTCTACTGTGTTAAGTACTGCACCTATGAACTCTAGACATTGTCTGGGTTTCTGCAGTCACATGAACCTCTTGCTGACTTTTCCTACAAATAAGCCAGTTGTACAGATATGGAAAGATGGTCATTTGTTGCTTTCTGAGTGAGGCTGCTACCAGAGAGAAGCACTTTGTGAATGTTCTTTGGCCGATGAGAGACCAAAAGGTATGATTCTGAATTGGTATGGACTGACCCTCACTTTGAATCAAAATGCATCTTGTAATTTTCCCTTATTGGTGGGATGTGAAGTAGGCATGTTTTGGGTCCACTAAATATAGCCAATCCCATTTGCAAAGATGGAATAATTGTCTTTAGAGTTGCCATCTTGAGCTTTTCCTTTCATATGATCACTTAAAACTCCAAGGTCTACAACTGGCTGCCACTACCCAGTTTTCTTTTTAGTCAGGGAGCACCTAGAGAAGAAACCCTTACACAACTGGTTCTTTGGAACATGCTCTATTGCTTTTAGAGTTAGCGATTTTCTACTTCCATCAAAAGCAAATCAAGGTTTTCTGAGAACAGTGTCCTTTGTTTGGTAAGGACGTGGTATTTTGGATTTTTTTGAATAACAGCGTTAGTCCCTCTCTTATCTCCCACTGGTCTGTGGTGATTTTTTCCCATTTCGAGAGATAACGGGAAGGAGACCCCTACTGACTGAGCTACGGTGTCAACAGCACTGACACAGCAATCAGGGATTAGTGTTTGAAGGAGCAACAGGAACAACAGAAGAATGAGGTCTGCATCCTCTCCAGCTCCTTAACACAATAAATATTAAAGACCTGTGTACGCTAAAGTTTATATTAGAGATTCACCAAGATACAATAATTAGCCCCAGCATCATATCTATCAGTGTCTTACGCTGAAGATCCAGCTAATGTTAAGATTTCCATTAAGCTTGCAGTAATTCAAAGCTACAACACTCTAATAAAGTTGTATTCACGGTTCCCAAGGACTTCCCTTTTTCTGCAGCCACCCACTCTGCCCTGCGATCATTAGTGTGATGGCGAGATGCCAGTGAGGCGGCGAGGGCATGCTCCATTATAAGCAATGGGTAGCAGCTTTTCCATCTGTTTAAATAATATAATGGCCACTTGGCATGAAAGCGTGGGCACCGGTCAACTAACAAGGGCCTTGTTAGTTGACCAGTGCCCATGGTTCATTGCCAAATGGCCATTATATTAATTTAAAATAGATGGAAAAGCTGCTGCCCATTGCTTATAATGGAGCGTGCTTCCGCCTCCTCACTGGCATCTCATCATCATGATAGTGACCACGGGGCGGAACGTATGGCGTAAAAACAGTTGGAAGTCCTTGGACCCGTGAATACAACTTTACGAAGGTTGTAGCTTTGAATTACTGCAAACTTAATGGAAATCTTAACATTATCTGGATCCTCTGGTGGTAAGGCACCGATAGATATGGTGCAAGGTGTTAATCATGGTGGATCTCTTTAACTTTACATGATTATGACATCACAGCTGCTCAGTAAGAGTCACTCGACAGCTACCAGCTCGGTCACTTGTGATGGCACAGTGAGTGAGGTCATAATGCTTATGAGGTGTGAAATAGAACTAGACATGTCAGCTGCCAGTCAAAGCACTGATCTTCACATCTCACCTGATGTAATACTGTCAGGCAGGAATCTTTCTAATGAGCAACATTAACAAGAAAAATACTTCAGAAATAAAAAGTAAGAACTGACTACTTTAAACAAATTAACATTTTCTGTCTGCTACTTTGGTGCTACTTAGTTTTTAAAGGAGAACTGTGCTGAGCCTGAAAGTCAGTTTTCTCTGTAGAAATTGATTTTAATTACTAGTTTAAATTATATTGCTGGCGCTGCCCAGTGGCGTGGAGGGCTAAGGCATCATGCCTTACTCTCCTGCCACGCCAGCGACCCGTGTTCGCAGTGCGAGCGGGCTGTCGGGGTTGGCTAGGAGGGAGAGGATTGAGCATCCAGAGGACAGCCTCTCCCGGGAGGGGTTGGGACGGAGTCCGCTGTATGCCTGACCCTAGCGGAGGCTGGGGGTTGACACTGGTGGCTCACACCTAGGGGCGGGTTACAGGGCAGTCGCCCATGGTTGCGCAGGAGCATGTACAGCTCGGCCATTGGTGTCATTGCACGTCACTGTGCCACTGGGAGAAAAATGGAAAATAGCCTTGGCAGGATAATTGCCGGACGGTCAGTGCCTTTTGCTCTCAAGGATAGGCGGCAGCCCCCCACACCGATCCATACCAGCAGGTTGAGGGATCCTGCCGCCCTGCCAGGGGGCAAGCCATGGAGGAAAGTGGTGGGCATTGCTGCAAGTGGAAGATGGAGCTGGGCACCCTGGCAGAGGGAGCTGTAGGATGAAGGCGAAGAAATAGACCAACAGCAAAAAATAAAAAAATATTTTGCTGTTACATCTCTACAGGTTATTTTCTGTTTTCCTTGTGGGTGTTTCTGATCTACACACAAATAGTAAGTGCCTTTTATAACTGTATGATGTAGTTAATGTCCTGTGCTTAGCTCTTCCATTGTTGAAACAATGCATCCATGTTCTACAGTAGAACTCTGTGGTTGGAAAGGGACAAAACTGCATCATACAGTTCTAACATGTCACTTAACACCAGAGTGTAATCCAAACAACCACTGATGTAATTAATAGGCAGTCAGAGATGGAACAATAACAGAATTTAAACCAGTTTATAAAACAGCTTCTACTTGGAAAAATTACCTTCAGGTTCAGTGCAGTTCTCCTTTAAAGAAATCATGATATTAAGAGCATTTCTTGTGGAACCAGCTGCAGTGGTGTTAGTACTCGGGATGGGTAAATCTCAAAAGGTTTGGAGGTTCTAAAAGGATCTGATAAGGAAAAAGGTTTGGATGCTTACCCGATCCTTGTCTGAACCTTTTAAATGATATGCAGCTTTTAAGTTTTTGCTTTCCACTTTTCCTGGTGTGTGGCAGACCCTCCCTATCCCTGATGGATCCCATGTAGTTAGAAAAGGTCCCAAAGCTTCCTGTTGAATCTGTGGACTGGGACCCACTCTATCCTTGATCCCTTTTGATTAAATTAAATAACTAAGTGTCCCCATATTAATTTTGTTCTTCCCTGGTGTCTAGCAGACCCCTCCAACCCCACACCCTGGTAGGCACTGCTCTGACCTGCTCCACCCAAGCGGGCAACTGGCACAGCTCTCCCTCTCTGCATGGCCAGCTGCCTTACCTAATTGAACGACAATGAATGAGTGTGTACTTGTGCTCATTCACTGTCAGCTCAGTCGCAGGCACTGGCCGAGCAGAGAGGGAGGGACTGTGCCGGTTGCCCTGCTGAGTTGGGGGTCGGGTGGGGGGAGCGGGTGGGAACAGTACCTTCCAGGGTGGGGCCACTAGACACCAGGGAAGAATTATAATTAATATGGGGACACCAGGGTGAGGGGGCCACTAGACATCAAGGAAGAATTATAATTAATATGGGACGCCCAGGGTGGGAGGGCCACTAGACACCAGGGAAGAATTATAATTAATATGGGGCACTTAGTTATTTAATCAAAGGATCAGGGAGGCTGGCCCGCAGCACTGAGGGTTGAGGCACTGGATGTCACACCTGACATTACTTCAGGGACCGGGTTCGAGCACGAGCTTGGCCACCGGGGTCAACCGGGAGGGAGGGCAACGAGCAGACTGAGCAGCTAGTAGGTAACTCTCTCCTCGGAGAGGGATCTGGTGTCCCTGGTGCTTGGCTGCCACCCAGTGAAGGCTAGTGGCAGTGCCACACCAGAGAGAGAACTGGCAATAGGCCAGGAAGGTGGAAGGGCCATCACTAGAGCTGCAGTGCACATGGCCTTTATGTGCATGGGCAGTCACATTGCAGGGCCTCAGGTAATAGGGAGAAATGGTGAAAATCGGGACTGCGGCTGGATGACACCTCCAGGCTGGCTCCGGTGGTCTGCTGAGGCATGAGATGGAGGGTGCCTTGAATGACCATGGCAATCTGGTACGGTCGGTTGACATGAGCCGCCACCTGCTGCGGAAGATGAACAATGGCTGGAAACAAAAGGGATCAGGATAGGGAGGGGGTGCTGGTCCACAGATTCAACAGGAAGCTTTGGGACTTTCACTTACAGGGATTGATCGGGATAGGGAAGAGGTCTGCTAGACACCAGGTAAAAGGGAAACTGAACTAATCTGAACAGCCGAACATGTTCAGAAGTTGTTTGTTTTCCGAACATTTCAGCTTGTTCGGGTCAGTTCGATTTTTGCCAAACCAGTTCACCCATCCCTAGTTAGCATCTTGCAAATTGCACAGTAGGTGGTTTCTGATATTAAGGGAAGATTCTGTGGTCCTGATAGGGTCCTTAAAGAGCTAGTGGGAACAAAATTGCAGACAGTAAATTGTTACCAATGTTAAAGGTGATAGGAAGCAGTTTTACACCTCTAGTTGTCCATTTAGAGTTCATCTAATATTCTGATAAGTTTTGACCTTTTTGTTAAAGAAATAATCTAATTTTGTTGCCTTTGAAACTACCCTAAATCCCTCTCCCTTAGCAGTTACTGCTCTCTTTCATACTGCCTGAACATTCCGATATTATTAACACCATTCCAGGCCATTCAGATGAATAGCATGGAATGGGAGTTATTGATGTCATAAAATGTCTTGGAAATGTGAAATGAAAGAGCAGTAGCTGGTGAGAAGAGTGGAACTCTATGTAGATCCACAGGCACTCCAAAGGTATATTATTATTTATCAAAAATTGGTCAAAGCATATCAGAATACATAACTGGCATGTAAAGGAAGATAGAAGGGCAGTTAACTATGTAAAATAATTTCTATCTCCTTTAAGAAGTAGTCAGTTGTAACTTTTATTTCTGAAATATTTTTCTTTCTGCTCATTAGAAAGTTTTCTATGTGATAGTATTATGCTAGATGCGTGGCATAGCACTCTGCCTGCAGCTGACATATCTAGCTGAGTTCCTCCCACTACATCATCAGCACTGTGACCACAATGACAGTGACATCACAGATGACTGACTTGGCAGCTACTTAGTGGCTCTTCCTGAGCAGCTGTGATATTACAGTCAGTGAGGTCACAATGCTGATGATGTAATAGGAGGAACAGAACTAGATATGTCAGCTGCGCAGAGCACTGTTCTATACATCATACCTACTAACATCAGGTAAAAAACGTTCTAATTAACCAACAGGAGAAGAAATACCTCAGATATAAAAGGTAATAGTTCACTGATTTTAAAACTAATATTAGATTTAGGCAGTGCACTAGCTCTTTAATAGACAAGTTCCATTGTACTGAACTAAGTAACCAAATGAAGCAGAGTTTCATAAAGCATCTTGTCTTAGAGGCTACAGACAGAAAGAGGAACCTGGACATGCTAGTCATCTGGGACCTAAACAGAAGAATCAGTACACTACGTGCACGATGAACAGTGAATGGTATCCTAACAAATATTAAAAGGAATGATCAGATCAATGAATGTACTATTGTTATCAGCAGATCAAGGGATGTGCTATTACCACTGTATAAAACATTTGTTGACCACATCTGGAGCACTGTTTCTAGTCCTTTTTAACTCACATTTTTCCAGAGGTCCGCCAAGGTCCTCATTCCATCTGCCTTATCCATGCTTGACTCGTGAAGTTGCTAAGCATCCAGCCCCTTAAAGGAAAGCTGTCATAATATGGTCTCACCACCCCTAAAGCCTTACCGCCCGATTAGGGTTTGCAAATACACCTCCATACTGGGTCCGTCCTTATTTAGTCTGTTTATAAACTCACTACCTGTTGCCTGCCCAGCAAAATGGTGCTTTATGCTGATGATGCGGTCATTTCTGCATCTGATAGGGACATCACCACTATAACCACTGACCTACAGGCCAGTTTTAAATGGCTAGAATCTTGGTTCTCCCATCATAAACTGTTACTCAACTACAAAAAAACAAGTGTATGCTCTTCACGGTGCCACAAAACAGGAAAAAGCATGGGCCCTACACATAACAAGTCAAAAGGTGAGCTGCTATAACAGGTCAGCACCGTCAAATATCTTGAGTATACCTTGATGACACGCTGTCCTTTACAACACATTGAACACGTAGACAAAACAGCTAACACCAAACTGGGAGTTCTCTACCAACATAGACACTCTATGCCCTGGAGGCTCTTAAACAGGTTACATGCAGCTCTGTGCCATCTACTACTGACTATGGTCTAGTGATCTATGGTGCTGGCTCTGACACTGCCCTGAAGAGGATCATAACCTCCTCAACAAGGCCTGCCGCCTTGTTCTGGGTGCTGACTATCAGACGAATACAAGCACCTTGTATTCAGACACCAGTTGGCTTCCCTCCATCACAGAATCAAATACCAGGCTTGTCTACTTGGGGAAAAAGCATTGCTTGGCCTTATGCCCAAGTCCACCTCCAGACTATACAACTATACCCAACCAACTGTGAACACCAGAAGTGCTACCAAAGGAATGTCCCTAGTGCCTTTTTAAGTACCACACCATACAATGATCTCTCCTACAGGGGCCCCAAATGGCTTAATGATCTACCTACTGAACTCCTTGGGTCCAGCAAAATCAGCCATTTCAAATCCAGACTCTGCAACCTGCTGGCACATGAGACCACCTGCAACTGTTAGCCCTTATCAATGCCACCTAAGGGCCTTCCACATTCCCCAGCACCCCTACTGCCCTGAACAGCACCCTACCCCTTCTCCCACCCACCTCTCCCACCCTCCTGACAATGCCTTCCTGACTGCACCCCCAACTTATATCGTCCTTGTCCTGGATCTGTCTAGACCCTCTAATTCCCCCTACATGGCAATTCCTCACTACTGCAGACAAGTGGTTGCTTTGACATCGCTCTCTAATCGCTCTGCTATTTCTGCCCAATTGCACTTAGAAAACTGTTCATTGCACTTAGTAACCTGTATTTTTTGTTATGTAGCCTCCAGCTGTTTCACTTTCATATGTTTATTGTTGTCTAGTGTCACCCTTGTTCCTCTCTCTGTACAATGTTTTCAGTGATGTAACTCAATGGCTCTGTATTGTGTCACCTGACTTGGAACTTTTAAACGAGCCTCTGGCTCAAAGGTAATGTAATCTGAATCTTAAATAATTTCTGGTGTTTTAACACTATATTTTGTTTTAAAAACTCTGGGATTCTACCAAAATGGCACACGCTGAGTGGTTCCTTTTAAGACAAAGTGTAGTACCACACCGCTCAGCTCAATACACTTGAATGTGAGCTGATGGTGCAGCGCCTACACTTTGCCTCGAAATGAAACCGCAGTGTGCGCTATTTTGCAGAATCCCAGAGTATTTTAAAACAAATACAGTAAGTTAAAACACTAGAAAATGGGTGTTCTTTGCAAACCCCTAATTGTGGGGTAAGGCTTTGGGGTGGGGAGACTAGTATTATGACAGCTTTTCTTTAAGATTTTGCTTCCACTCCCAAGGTTTGGCTCCAAGGTAACTAGCTGTTTGTCCCTGTTGGTGCAACTTTGGGGTTACCAACCCCAGAGGACATACCTTGCTGAATTGTGGAGCCAGGTCGAAGCAGCTAATGAGGAAGTGGAGGAGCCTGAACAACCTTATAGCAGCATGGAAGGATGGCAGACTTCACCTGCCTGAGTGGGGCCATTTTCATGCCCTCATCCCTCTGGAAACCTACCCACAAGGGGAATGAGGCCTGTAGAAAAAACTGGCATTGTGCTTATGGTGGATGCCTTAGGGAAGGTGAGACCTCTCATCTCCGGTAATCCCCTGCCAGACCTTTTTGATGCTTGATGCCTCCACATCAATTGAGTAGGCATGCACTAACAGGAGGCATCCCCAAGGCTGCATCTATCATGCATAGCTCCCTTTCCTGGGCCACCAGAGCATAGTCATGCAATAGTAGGAGCCTCCCAAGTGGATGCCTGAGTCTGTCTTGGCTGGTCATTACGGATGTCCAGGGTTAGGGCAAAATTGGTTCACCAGAGTGGCAAGTGGCAACATTTCCACTGCAGTAGCTGGCTGGCCCCGACTGTACCAAATTTTCATCATCATATTGCAGAAAAGTAGACCAACTGGAGAGGGTGCAAAGGGAGGAAAACACAGGCTGATTATAGGGCTACATGATAAGGAACTTGAGAGAGGTTGGAAGAGTTGGAAATGTTTTCCTGGAACATAGACAGTGCGATAACTGTATAACTGTTTATGATTGTGAAATGATATGCTAATGTCAACCAAGATGATTTCTGGGAACTGTCAGAACATGGAAAACCTGAAGGTACAGTAGAAGACTAAAGATGGTGGCATTTATACTAAAACAGGTAGGAAACACGCCTTCACTGAGTTATTTTACTCTGAATTCACTGCCAGACTGTACTGCGAATGTTAACAGTATTGTGGTGGGACAAAACATGTTCTTGAGACAGTGAGAAAGGACAGACTCGATAGGAATGACTCCTTCTGCCCTGACTCATGTCATGTCTTACCTGCCATCATCCTGACCACCGAGAGATACCAGGTAGAGATCATTTAGTGAGAATGCCAGAGCTTCAACTTTTGCTTTGTGAAGGGTCAACTCACATACAGTTCCTCTTATTATAGTCCCAGATGATGACATCTGCCTGTGGGTGAAAGAAAACAGGTTGTTAAGCAACTGGGTAGGTTATAAAACAACCATGGCTTTAATCAACGATAATGTGGAAATGGAAAACCTTAGGAATTCTGTTTCGGGTTTCTCATATCCTTCCATATCCTAACAGACATAACTTTAGGTGATATGTTCAGTTCAGACAGGTGAGTCTAGGAGACAGTAACCAAGGGATACTCCATCAAGTTCCTCCTGCATCCCCAAGTCACTTTTCAAAACTGCCCTCATTGTTTTGCCTCTGTTTTCCTCAAGTGTCTCAAAAGAGGGGAGGTTCTGAAAACTACTTTGGTGGACTAGGAGAAACTTGATGGATTCAACACCTAGTATTACAGTATATCTGTCAGAGGATGGAAGGATATGTGGACATCAGGGAAACTGCAATTTCAGGGACACCCTTATAATGACCTATGGTTTCAAAGCACCTCTCAAGCTTATTTTTCCTATTTTTCATGCCCAGTGTTTTCCATTGCCCATACAGCCAGCCCATAATGGCAGACAAGTAGATATTTTATAACCATCAGCCACCATTCCTTGGCCAGGGAGGGGCTTTTACATGGTCACCACCATCTCCCCTCAAATAGTTGCCTCACCTCTCAGCCTCCTCCAGCACAATTTAAGAATGCTGAATCCAGATGCTACTCTGAATCTCCAAGACAGCAGCATGGAGTACTGATACTGTGCTTTTAATAGTTCCAGACTTGGGTCTTTAAAAAATCTTTAGAAAGGGCTAACTTTAAAACTACTGGGCTAGGAACTTAATTGTTTAAAAGAAAGCTTGAAATCAGATCAACACAGATAGGTTGTCATTAGTCATAACTAGATATCAGTACACTTGTGTCCACTGTAATAAATCAATATAATAAAATTCAGTGGAAAAACTTAACATTTTTCAACACAAAATCTTTATTTAAAAACATTTAAAACTTTTTTTTGTACATTTTTGACATATCTTCCTAGAGAAAAAGTACTAAATGGGAACTACCCGAGCTGGTGGGAGAAATTTGATGGTTAAAAGTCTTCATTCTTTCTGTCCTTCCATATATTTTTCCTTCCAGCCTCCCTTTCCTATTTCATATTTTGTATTAGAGAATAACAGGTTTTGGCTAACATAACTTTTGTCAAATCAGAAGAAAAATTACTTACCATAGTAATGTTGTTTCTTCTAATGAAGTCTTGCTGTATTCTGACAAGTGCAATATGACCGACCGGTTCAGCTGCCCCAGAGAACAAAGAGTTGAACTCTATGCAAATGCACAGAACATTGAGCTCGAGCTCAGTTTTCAAACCGCTGTCCTCGGTACATTCTAGTAATCGATCAGATTCTTACAAAGCTTACTATTAGAAAGATATAGAAAAACTCTAACCAGACATAAGCACCCTCAGGGCAAACACAACAATGAAGAGGGGCATGTAGAAGACTCAAGTCACTGATGCCCAAGGAAAACCACCCACCCACTGGTGGGTGAAAAGATATCACAGGGATGCAGAGAGCCACCCTTTCCCCAGGTTTTGGAGGGAGGGGAGGTCAGAATACAGCAAGACTCCATTAGAAGAAACAACATTATTATGGTGAGTAAATTTTTCTTCAAACAACATGAAGTCTTGCTGTATTCTGACAAGTGCAGATCAAAGCAGTGCCCCTGGAGGTGGGCACAGAACTTAATTGGGAAATAGGCTCTGCAACACTGCTGTGCCAAACCTGGCATCACTTCTGGCCTGGGTGTCCAGGCAGTCATGCTTAGTGAATGTGTGAACAGTCTTCCAGGTGGCTGCCTTATAGATATCTAGTAAAGGGACATCCCTGGCAGCTGCTACTGAGGCAGAAGTCCCCTAGTGGAATGGTCCCTAAGGCCTGCTGGTGGGTCCTTACCCAGCTTGTTATAACAAAACTAGATACAAGCCACAATCCATCTAGCTATGGTCCTTTTAGTGGCTGGTCTGCCCTTACCCACTTCATCATTGGTAAGGAACAGCTGGGAAGAGCCCTTCCTTAGCTCTCTTGTCCTGTCCATGTAGTAGCTAATGGTCCTCTTTACATCCAGACTGTGAAGCCTGCATTCACCTGAGCTGGAATGATCTGTGAAGAACACAGGTACTGTGATGGACTGATTAAATGGAAATCAGAGACCACCTTAGGGAGAAATTTCCTACTGGTTCGGAGGACAGTCTTATCCCTGTGGGGTGCAATGTAATTGGGCTCCACTGACAAGTCCTGGAGCTCACTGATCCTTCTGGCAGAAGTGATGGGCATTAGAAATACAGTCTTTCAAGTCAGGAACTTGAGTTCAACTGAAGACATGGGTTCAAAGGAAGGATGTATAAGCTGACCTATGCAAATATTTAGATCCCATGCTGGGGTAGGCTCCTCGTGTGAAGGATGGAGGTGGAGCAAACCCTGAAAAATTTCTTGAAGATTGGGTGTGCAGCTAGGAAGGGCCCTTCCATACTGATAGATAGGCAGAGACAGCTGCCAAGTGTACCTTTAAGGTAGTTGCTGATAGCTATAATAATCGAAGATGTACCAGATAATCCAAAAGTGTTGGGAGACCAGCATGCTGTGAATCCAGGCCTTGTTGGGAACACCAGATGGAGAACCTTTCCACTTGGGGAGTAGGTTTTCCTAGTGGCAAGCTTCCTGGACAATCTCAAGATGTCCAGAACACCTTTGAGAGATGCAGATCTGCATATTCTACGCCTCAAGAGCCAGACCCTGAGTTGAAGGGACTGGAGATTAGGGTAGAGGATTCTCCCCTGAGAGGATGGCAGCAGGTTGTGCCTCCTGGGGTGGCAAATTGGACTGGCCACTGTCAGGACGGTAGCATCAATTACCATGGTTGCCTGGCCTAGTCTGAGGCTATGAGAACCATGGTAGCAGGCTGAGATCTCAGCTTGATTAGGACCCTAGATATCAGGGGAAAAGAAGGAAAGGTGTAAAGGAACCTGTTCGACCAGTCCAAGAGCAGGGCCTCCAGTGGCACCAAGCCTGAGCAGGAGGCCTGCAACAATACAGGGGCAACTGATGATTGTCTGGGGCTGCAAAGAGATCTATATCTGGCACGGCCACCTCCTGAATACTGACAGAAGGACTTGCCTGTTCAAGACCCATTCATGATGGCTCTGGCTGATTCTGCTGAGAGTATCTGCAGGACATTGTCCTTCCCTGGCAAGTGGACAGCTGGCAGGGAAATGTTCAGGAGTAGGCCAGCTTCCAAATCCTCATGGACTCTGTGCAGAGCAGTGAGGATCTCGATCCCCTGTTTGTTGATGTAGTACATGGTAGTGGTGTTGTCTGTCCTGACTTGCACTACCTTGTCCTGCAAGTGACTGGCAAATGCCTGGATTGCCAGGAGCACTGCCTTGAGCTCCAGAAGGTTGATGTACAACAGACACCCTGAGAAAGCCAGGTGCCATGGGCTGTGTGATCCCCAGGTGAGCACCCCAGCCTAGCAGGGAACCATCTCTTGTCAGCACTAGAGAGGGGTCTGAGAAAGAAAGGGACTCCCACTCTGAGGTTGTCCATGTCCTGCCACCACTGGAGAGCTAGAAGTAAGGTGAGAGACACTGGAATCAGTTTGGACAGGAAATCCTTCTTCTGGGGTGGAACTGAATATCCCTCATCTGGAATCTGGCCCCCGGAACCACAGCTGTGGTGGAGGCCATGTGACCCAGAAGCTGCGGTAAGTACCTTGCTGGTCAAGGGACCTGAAGGTGAAAAGACCCTGCAAGGTGGATGAGGGTCTGTGCCCTTCCTGGAGGCAAAAAGCCTTTGCCTGGATAGTGTCCAGCTCTGCCCCTATGAAGTCCAGAACCTGAACAGGTGTCTGGGCTGACTTTTGAAATTCTCCAGGAAACCTAGAGACTGAAGAGTTTCCTGAGTGAGATCTAAGGCTTCCTTTATCAGCTGGGGGACTGACCCAACAGCAGCCAGTCATCCAGGTAGGGGTAAACTGAAACCCTTGCCTTCTGAGGTATGCCACTACCACTGCTAGGCATTTTGTGAATACTTTGGTGCAGAGGTCAGCCCGAAAGACATGGCCTTGAACTGGTAGTGGCCTGAAGGTAGTCAAAATCTGAGGTATTTTCTGTGGAACTGTCTGATGGGGATGTGGAAAGTAGGCATCCTTTAGATCCAGGGATGCCAGCCAATTCCCTGCCTGAGGGTAGGTAAAATAGTAGCCAGAGTTGTCATTTTGAACTTTGGCTTTGTAAGATGCTTGTTCAAGTATCTGAGATCTAGAATGGTCTGCTACTCCCTATTTTTCTTAAGTAAGAGGAAGTACCTGGAGTACAATCCTCTTCCCTGTGCTGAGATGACACAGGCTCCACTGCCTTGAGAGAAGAAGAGGAAACCTCAGACTCCAGCTAGGTTGTTTCTGTAGGACTGGCAGGTTTGAAAGCTCTTGGTCCCAGTTTTGGGAACAGCTTGAAGCTGAGAGAAGACCCGGCCTATTATCTCCAGGACCTATCTGTTTGAAGTGATGGATTTCCATGCCTGGAGATAGTAGGCCAGCCTGCCCCTACAGGGATAGGGGAGGTGTCCTGAACAGACTCCTCAGGGTGTCTGCTTAGTAGGGGTAGCAGACTGGGAGGTGGAAGCAGCATGGCCAGCACCTCTCCTGTCCCTCCCTCTGAAGAAACCACTGGGTTGCTGGTAAGAGGGAAAAGCCTGGGCCTGATGGAAAGGCCTGGAGTAAGGTCTGCCCCTGCCCCTGGCCTGTTGTCTCTGAGGAGTGGCAGACTTTTCCTTGGCTGAAGCACTCTTGTATGCCACTCTGTATTCATTCATCTTTTCATATAGGCTTCGGTCTGTTCCTCAAACAGAGAGTTCTGAGTCAGGGAAAGTCCAGGGCATTATTTTGCGATCCTGGGATAAGTTAGTGCATCTTAACCAGGAAAACCATCTAAGAGAGACTGCAGATGCCATAGCCCGAGAAGCTTCATCATTGGAGTCCACAGCCATATGGAACTGGGACTTGGATGCCTGTACCCCGTGGTGACCAGCTCCTGAAGGTCTGATGCTAATTCAGGAGGGTCTTCTGAGCCAACTGCTCAACAGATTCCCAAAGGAATTTCTGATACCTTGAGGTATAGGCAATATAAGAGGCCTGCCTAATGCCCAGGGAGAAAGCCAGGTAAGTTTTCTTGGCAAGGAATCCACCTTCCTGGAATCCTTGTCAGGGAGATGAGAAGCCAGAGGAATGCCAGCCTTTCACCAGCTGCAGTCTGAACCACCCCACATGGCTGCAGTGGCTGGTTAAAATTCAGTGCCATTGCCAGCCAAGACATATTTTCTATCCATCTTTTTATCAAGGGAGGGAAAGAATTAGGGGTCTGGAGGATCTTATGGTCTTCTTCTTCAGGGACATGTGGATAGGGATCAACAGCCCCTGGGAAACCGGGAGACCCATCATCGCCCTGTATTCCTCTTCCTCATCCTCCTCTGCCTGGCCTCCTGGACAGACAGCTGCAGGTCTCTGCCACGTGTCTCATGAAATAAAAATTAGAGGTGGTCTCTGAAACAGGTCGAGGAGGAGATTCATACTGAGGATGGTCAGGGAAGCCTCAGGATCTATGGGCTCACCATCATCCTATTCTTAATCATCATATACACAATCTGATCCATAGTATTCCTCAGGGTCCAAAGGAACTGAAGGAATTGAACTGGCAGGCACCTGAACTGGTGGCTGCCCAGACGGTATTCTGGATAGTTCACCAAAATCGGTCTGCAAAGACCGAATTATACTGGATGGCTTTGGCAACCTCCTCCGTGGTTGGAACCACAAATGAAAATTACGTACTTACTGTAATTATGATCCTTCTGTGTATTTTCACCATTCATCACTTTTGGGTACATGGCGGAGGTCCGACTTGCGGGAGCTCTTTTTTTTTTTTTGGTAGGCAGTGTCGACTCCGCCTGCCTGCCAGTTCTGAGTCGTCGGAGAGGTAAGAGGAAGGAAGTGGAGGGGGACAAGGAAGTCCAAGGACAGGAAAAGGAAAAGATATAAAACTAAAAGGAGAAATAACGACTGAGAGGACAGAAAGAAAGAAGTCAGAACTGAAGGGATTGGGAAGGGCCCCAATCTCTGGAAATAGAGGAGGGAGGGAGGTAGGGTGGGATAAAGAATTTAGAAGGTAGGATGAGAAGGAGAAGGTTAAACACATCCCAGACTCTGGTCCATCTCCAGACTGTATAGGAACTGCAAGGAGAGCTAAAGGCTTCTTGCCAGAATTCAAGGCACAGAATGGCTGGCAAAAACTCTATCTGAGCAGAATCGGCTATTCTGGAAGAAGGACAGGGCACAGAGAATTAACACTGTCTCAAGGAAAGATTTTAGTGAAAAAGGAAAAGGAGTTTTTTTTTTGTAATAAAGGATAGTCCAAAGGACAAGGAAAAATAAGATGGATGGGAACAAGGAGGAGGAGAGAATGGGGCAATCTGCCAACTCCCACCAAACAGGGGTGGAGCTAACGACTGGAGAAGGAGTGCCCCCATGCTGACCACTCTCCTCAGAACATTATTCCTATGTGTCCTGTTCACCCCACTCCTAACAAAGAAAGGAGGGGGTGAGGTTGGCACAGAGAGGGAGGGAGGGAGGAGGTGGACTCAGACTGAGGCCCCAGGGGATAGAGGGTGGGATTGAGATGAATGGTGAAGATACACAGAAAATCATAATTATGGTAGATGCGTAATTTTCATATCCTATCTGTGTCAATCTTACCATTCATCACTTGGTGAGTGCCGAGCCCCGAAGGGGTTTTCTTTTACACCCTAAGGGACAAGTTCCTTAGCTCTCAGTGGGTGACACTAAGAGGGAGAACCTTCAGGGTCTGGAGAGGCCCAAGAGGGCAGAGTGAGACAGGATCCCGGAGGGGAAGGAAGTTTCCGACAAATGACCTCCCACTCTATGGGAGAAGAGATAGGTTTCTGGTGAGTGGAATTAGTCACCCTACGCCGGGCAAGGGTGACAACTGGGAAAGATGCAGCCATGCCGTCCACCTAGTGCAGATCGCTGTCCCTACGACCCTGGTAGCTACCTCTGCTGGCACCATAGGATGCCCTCTCTTGGTGCCTTGCTAGCTCCAGGCCATGCAGAGTGCAATGGCTTGTCTGGTTTGCTCCATGTCAGGCAACGAGGCTAGGAGTTGACCTAGCCTGGACCACAAGAACCTGTCATAGGCTGCATAGTGGGCCTGATGTACAGAAATGGAAAGCAACAACCATGCTGAGTAGAAAGTCCTCCTACCCCAGAAGTCAAAACCAATGAATCTTGATCTGGGGGTCGGTCATGGTGAAGGGCCTTGGCCCATCGGGAGTGTCCAACTGCATCAATCTGGATCATGGATGAGGCATGGAACCTGAGACTGCGGGGAGGTACAGTACCACTGGCAGAGATCCCAGTGAACCTCGGAGAAGGGCTTCTGCCAGGAGTGCAACGACGCCTCCCAAATGGAGCAAGCCAGGGGCACCACAAGGGTGGCCTCTGAAATTGCCTAGAAAGGCGTGCACCAAGTGCTCTGGATTGCTTACAGTGGAAGGGGTGAGGTGCAAGTCCTCCAACATCCTCACGAGGAAACGCTGATACTCAGTGAGATCAGCTGCTGGACAGATGTGGACAGAAGGCTCCTCTCCCCAGAAGAGGGAGATGAAGAGTTGGATGGCACCGATTGCTCAGAGGGCAGCTGCTCGGGAGGTTGAAAACCTGTCTGTCCATTGCCCTAATGTAAGCTGGGAACTGAGCAGCCACAGCCTGAACTGCTCCCAGGAGAGAGGCCTGCTAGGACCAAGGATTCCTGGAGTGCAGGAGAATGTGGCAGAGGGATGGGGACAGAGCCGAAGAGATGTCGGCTGACCTCCGCCTGGGCTAAGGAGCAGACCAAGAGCACCTGAAGAAGAAGGTACTCTGGAAGACTCCACAGCTGACAGCTGAACAACCATTTCGGTACTGCCTTGGCTGCTCCGGAAGAATTCCCTGTGAGGTGAACAGGGCCATATAGGTCCAGAAGGATGTCCCCTACCTCAAAGAATGGGTCTCTCAAAGAGACCGAGGAGGAAGAGCTGAGATCTGCACTCACGGTTTTTCCAGATTCAGGTGGGCCCAGAAAAAGGTCGCCATGCAGACCCCATGCCCCTGGACCCCTCGGAGTCTGAAAGAGCCTCCTCCTCGAGAGGGCCAGCCTAGAAGCGTGACAGCCCCCGGCCAGCACCCAAGGAGCTATCCGGGGCACAGTACCCTCCCTCCACGTGGGAGCCCTGATCGGCCCAAAGTTGGGCGATCCAGGCACACCTACAGGTGGGGGTACTACTGCCGAGGGGTCAGTGAACCCACAAAGACTGGGCTGCAGAGCAATGGTGGCCTGCACCACTGCCTGCTGGTCAGCACCCCTGACCCCAGTCTCGGCAGCCACCAACCCCACCTCAGAAGGGGCTGACTCCAGCTTGTCGAGGACACCACAGGGCTGCCCACACCAACAGTCAATCCCAAGGAGTCAGACTGCTCATCTGACTCAGAGTCCGACCCGCCTCTGAAGAGGTAGAGGCCGAGGCCCTGTGCCAGACCGTAGGATGGCACCCAGTCCCATCCTTGTCAGATGGGGTGGCAGAAACCGAGACCACGCCGAGCCAGTGCCAGTGCCCCCACAGCACCGCGAATGGTATCCACGGGGACACGCCCCGGCCCGACCAGCAGCCCCAGAGTCAGAACCAGTCACGGTGCCATCCAGCCCCACAAGGGCAGAGACGGTGCCAACAATGGCTCGGACGGGCCATCAGTGCCAACGGATGGTGCCACCTGGCTCCATGGCACTGAGGGCAGGGTGGCACCGACGGCACCGACAGCAGAATCGAAGCCTCCATGCACCGAGTCCCAAGGCAGACATGGCGCCATGCTCAACCTCGGATGGCGCCAAGGGCGCCGAGGCAAGAAGAGGACAAAGACAGCACCGCAAAGACTCCCATGGTGCTGCTAGCAGTATCAGCACCGTGAATAGCGCCGACAGCAGCCACGGTGCCGAGTGACAAACCAGTGGCGGCGATGGCTCTGTCAGAGCCCACAGCACTCTGACGGTGCTGAAGGCCCCTCAATTGGCGCCGACCAACTGCATCAAGGACGGCATCGACCTGGGCCTTGCGAACCGCGGGTCTGACACCGGGGAGCCTTCATCCCCAAAGGGCAATTGCCTTGCGCTGCTTCTCCTGCCCGCCTCCCGAAGGAGCAGAATGGACCTCCTGCACCGCAGAAGGAGCCTCGGCAACAGCCAGGCTAATAGAAGCCGAGGCTCCCTCCTCACGGTCCGTGGGACCGGGAGGGGACCCAGAGGAAAGGCCAAGAGTACGTGGCCTGGCCCAATGAGTGCACACCCAACCCCAGAAAGTCAGCGGAGCTCACCCCACTTTCCACATGCATTGTTCAATGACCCGGTCCATGGAGAAACAGGCGCACACAAATCCATGTCGTGAACGGCCAAGACACATAAGGCAACGGTTGTGCTGGTCAGTGATAGAAAATTTACGCCCACAAGGGCACTGCTGCATGGGCGGCCATCCTGTCTTTAAAGTCTTCTTGCCCTCCGACCCAGACATGACCTATGAGGAAAAACACCAAAAACAGACTCGACGCGTCACCAAGAATAAAAATAAATGGAAAGATCTTACCAAGCGACGCCGAGTAAGGCAACTAGAACCAGCAGGAAAGGAACCGATGGACTGTGGCACGGAGGAATAATAAGGCTGAAAAGGTGAAACTGTGTAGGTGGTAGGCCTCAAGTTCTGCAGAGCTTCCACATGAGGTGACCTCGATGGCGGGAGACAAAAGAACACGGGCAGGCGGAGTCAACAGTGCCTAATGGCCAACCTGCGAGTGCCACTAATCGTCAGCCTTGAGGGTAGTGCCGATGGTACAGCCAGCTCTGCCTACCAAAAAAGAGCTCCGCAGGGTCGTGACCTCCGCCATGTACCTAAAAGTGATGAATGGTGAAGATTGACACAGATAAGATCTGGTTCCTGCGAGGTTCTGAACCGACTTCTTAGATTTTTAGATGGAGCAGGGTCTGAGATGGACTCCAACACGCCTTTTAACTGACAAGGGTTGTTCTTGGCCAGCGGTTCAGTACTAGGGTCGGCCAGTTCAGTGAACGGACCCAACTTCCACAGAAGCTTTTTCCATCCTTTCCCACAGTTTACCCAGCCTTCTATCGAGGGTAGATTGAGGAAAAGTTTGACAAATATCACAGTCTGATTGCAAGTGGTTGAAACCCAAGCAATACAAACAGACCAAGTGCGGATCAGCTTTGGCAAATTGCTCCTCACACTTGGCACAACGCTGAAACCCAGTGGGACCGTTTTCTCTTGGGTTTCTGTGACATAACCCTAGAATCTGACTGTTTAACCCACGGCTTAGTTAGGCCGGTTAAGCAAAGCCCAATTTGAATTTTATCCGAAAGTGGCTTAGTCAGGCCTGGATAAAAGAAAACTACCTTTCAATATTTACCCCAGTTGGTTTAGTTCAATTCAATTCAATTCATGTTTATTTTTAAAGCGCCTTTCAAAATCAAGGCGCTGTACAAATTAAATAAAACAGGAAATCCAACACAAACAATCATAACTATAAAGAATAAGCCAAAGTAAAACATATGTTTTAGAGCAATTTTAAACTGTCAACGGTCGGGCATTCTCTTAACAAGTGAGGTCGAGAATTCCACAGGGTAGGAGCTGAAAAGGCAAAGGCAAGAGATCCCGACAACTTCAAAGCAGAACCTGGGAATCTCTAGCAATCCTCACTGGCCGAGCGGAGAGGCGGAGGGGCAATAGGGAACCAGAAGATCTTTCAGGTAACTGGGTCCCTGATCGTAGTGGGCTTTGAAGTTAGTAAACCAACCTTAAAGGTGATCCGCCACCGAACAGGCAGCCAGTGCAGTTTGCGGAACACAGGCGTAATAGTTAAGCCGGTAAGAAGAGAGATGAAGTTCTAACCAACCAATGGTTTAGCGCTGGGTGAGAAAAAAACGAAAAAATCGGTTTTGGTCAGAACTTCGAACTGGATCCCAGAATAACAGAAAACAGTACTTTTATTTGAGAAAAGGGAATAAAAGGAAGTTTGGTCTCCTCACAGTCGACAGAACTGATTGGAAACAACACTTGCCCAACGAGAAACCCACACTATACCAAAGACAGTGGTTTGACAAGAAACTGCAAGAAAATAACAAACAGAGGTTCAAAAGCTGACTCTTCAACTGAAAGCAGACAAGGAGCATTCTCTGAGGCATCTTCACTGGTGAGCGGAGTAAAGAATCTGATCAGTTACTAGAACGTACCGAGGACAGCGGTTTGAAAACCTCAATGTTCTATGCATTTGTACAGTTTAACTCTTTGTTCTCTGGGGCAGCTGAACTGGTTGGTCATACTGCACTTGTCAGAATACAGCAAGACTTCGTGTTGTTTGAACATGTGAACTACAAGTCAGAGTTTTAACATTATAATAAAATGTTTTATAGTTACTAGTTCAAGCTACTAAAATGTTTTGCACATATTATGAGCTGATTCTATAAAGAATTCTGCCCTCACAAATGACCAATGTTTTCAGCTGATCCATTAGAGCTGTAAAAGCAATAACCCACAATAGAGAGGCGATAAGACAGATCTTACCGCATACCCCAGTTGGGTTGTGAAGCATGAGGTGCATCCAAATGCCCTTAACAACCTTGGAAAAGTAGTAATACCGTATTTATTTTATAGTAATACCATATTTATTTTATCACACATCCTGGAGTGTCCTATTGTAAGAGACACTATTCTTAAACTAAAGTTGCCTCTGAAGCAGCCTTGCCTCAGAGGTGCACCTCGCCGCCTCCTGCCTCGGAGGTGCACCTCACTCACCCTGCCTCGGAGGCTGGGCTGCTCTGAGATAAATCTGTTTCTGAAGCAGACATTATAGATAGGGCTGCCTCCCAGGAAGGCCTTTAACATCTACAGCTGTAGAGCCGAGCTGCATTGCTGTGCCAGCTTTGTGGTGGTGTAGTGGAAAGGTCTATAGCCTGATAAACAAGAGGCTGAGAGTTCAAATCCACACATGGTCCTTTACTTTCTTTTGTCAGAATTTCACTTGAGCGGTGATCCATGGCAGTGTGGTGTTAGAATAGTAAACACAGAAGAGAAGGGACTTAGTGAGAGAAGAAGTAAGTGCAAAAAGACTAAGTTTTTCATTGCAGTGAGGTCTGCCTCCGAGACAGGGCTGCCTTGGAGGCAACGGTGTCTCTTGCATGGACTATTCTGCTTTTAGTTTATAAAACAACACTGAAAAATAAATAAAACTGATTTTCTGAGACTGAGCACATGCCCGTGCATCAACTACACACTGAAGCATGGACACATTTCAGACCTCTTTTTACAGCCACCCCAAAAGCCTGTTTACTCAGCAGTGAGCAATTTTACAATTGGAATAACCCACTCCAGAGTGCACGGTAATAGTAAATCAAATACTTCCCAAGGATATAAAGACATCTTGCATAAACAACCCCATGCCTCATCTTCCCCAGAACATACATCAATTTAGCATTACTGCACACCCAGCCATGGGCTTACTGTGTACACAATATGGTTCAGTTAGACAAAATAACATCTTAATGAGATATTCTATAAGTTTCAAAATACAACTGCTGCTGCTGTTCTTTGCAGATCTAAGATCTATCCTCGAACCTGAGGACTTGTTCTTTATTTTGAATTTAAATATGATTAGAAGAAATATTTCTGTTATGTTTCTTTTTTCTTGTGTGTGTATTATGCTTTTCACCTCCCACACCGACCTAGCCGCCCTCTCCTTCAGGCACCCAAGCCTACGTGCCACTGCTCTGTTGCTCCTCCAGGTCGCCGTCCACTGACCATCATCGCACCTTCCTCAACCGACACGATGTATCCCTTCAGCGGGGCATCTCCTCCCGTGGTCAAGACCGGGAGGAGACTGCTGTGCACCGAAAGGCACACTCTTCCATCCTCATCAGGGGAGGCAAGGGTGCAGCTTGGGGCTATCCTGGGCTTTGTGGTGATGGAGGCAAGCCGCCGTCATCCAGGCAGCATAGACGGCCAGTCTTTTCTCATTTTGACCACCCACCTCCCAATCTGACCCATCGGAGATGCCTTGGGGTGAGACGATGGTGGCGATCAAGATAGCAGACTACCAAGTACATCTCCAATCCACCACCAGGAGTCACAGGTCTGCCCATCCTCTGGGAGGGAAGCATCCAGTGGATGCTCTTAATCCTCCCTGCGGTCTCTGCTCCTGGTACCCAGGCTCGGGGCACGAAGCTGGGTCGCCAGCCTGACAAGTAAACCCTTCGCTTGACGCCACAGAGCCAGCATGTTCGTTTTTTAGTGAATATAAAGTTCATAAGCTTGTAATTTTGTACCACATGCAAATTAACAAATAAGTTAAAACTAAAAGACAACTGCTAATCTGACTGTCAGTAGCCCTGCAGTAAGACATATCTTACTGCACAGTCACATAATGTGGTTCAACCAATCATATTCTTTTTCCACTGCCATTTTATAGTATGGTATGCATTCGGTTCAGTTCTGTGTTTCTACAAGATGTTGTATTGCTTACCTTGAAACCCAGGTAAATGACCTGTCCTGAAGCAATGTAATGGCCACTTCGAGAGACAGCAAGGAGACATTGTTGGTATGCCCATGCAGAAAGTACTGTTTGTTGCTGTTAATGTTCTGAATGACCACTGTACATCCAAGTGGATAATAAGATGTTCTCTGTCAGGATGGACAACCAGCCCTGATGGAATTTGTCCTATGAGTAAAAAGATTAGCATATCTGACAGTCAGAGGTTTTGTTACTTTGAACTGTTTTTTTAATGCTTTTTTCACTTGTAGGCACTTCTTCCAACCCAAGCTTCCTTACTCCTCTAATATCACTGATCTGGCATTGGACCTGCTGACCCCATCAGTGGAGGCACAATGCTGAACATTCCTGACAAGCACTTGGAGGAGGTGATACCAATTTTCCCACAAGGCCTCCATCCGGTGGTCTCACACACCTGCCCACCTAACCCTCATTTGGAGCTCCTTGCCTACTCAGATCCTGTGGCCAGAAGGGAGACAAACATAACAGTGTCTCATGCATCCTATCAGCAACATGCACAGTGTGTGTCTCATACATCCTATCAGCAACATGCACAGAGTGTCTCTATACATCCTATCAGTAACATGCACAGAATGTCTCTCATACATCCTATCAGTAACATGCACAGAATGTCTCTATGCAACCTATTAGTAACATGCACAGAGTATGTCCCATGCATCCTATCAGCAACATGCACAGAGTGTCTCTCATACATCCTATCAGTAACATGCACTGAGTGTCTCTCACGCATCCTATCAGCAACATGCAGAGAGTGTCTCTCACACATCCTATCAGTAACATGCACCAAGTGTATCTCATGCATCCTATCAGTAACATGCACCAAGTATCTCTCATGCACCCTGTCAGTAACATGTCTCGAGTGTCTCTTATGCATCCTATTGGTAACACGCACCAAATGTCTCTCATCGACCTATCAGTAACATGACCAGTGTCTCTCATGTATCCTATCAGTAACATGCACAGAGTGTCTCTCATGCATCCTGTCAGTAATATGCACCGAGTGCCTTTCATGCATCTTTAATTTATTTATTTATTGAAATGTTTCACCAGAAAGGCACGCTGAGCAACAAGTTGCTCAGTCTCCCAGTGTGACCTGGGGGTACAGAACAATGGAACAGAATACAGAGAAATGCTACAATGTTGGAATACAATTTGCTTACTTGCATACAATGAGAGCAGAAGGGATTACAGGTGGATCACATTGGCCAACAATACAACAGTCAAGTATATAGATATGAAGACATATAGCAAATTGGCAACAGCTGGTGACAGTTGGTAACACTGGAACACATATAATATAACTTGCCAACAGTATGTAGCACTAGGTGGTAGGTGACACAATAGTAATTGGTAGCCATTACTGTAACATAGATATTCAAGATTTACAGTGACTGGAGTAAAGAGAGGAAGAATGGAAGGAGGGAAAAATTGTGGAGGGCAGAATGGAAGAAGGGAAAGGAAATGTATGGAGAGACGAGGCAGAACATGATTTTTGAGGCAAACAGAGACAACAGGGTGGACTAATGTGCATACAAGAGGGGTATAGGGTAGGTTATAAGTGCTTAATTGAGTGTAGGGGTAGGCTAGTGTTAGGCTATGTTAACTGGAAGGGGTAGGAGAAGAGGAGAGGAGAGGTAGAGTGTGGCAAGGAGATGAGAGAGTATCCAAGGGGAGTTGAAATTCAACATTGTCCTGTTATCCCTACTGTATCTGGGCAGGGTGGTGGACAGTCCTACTGGTAGGACACAGGTTATAGGCACTGAGAGTTATTTATATATAGTGATGCGAGGGAGGGGGTGTTGGGGAGGGATGTTGTGGGAGGGGGGTAGAGGTCAACTATAGTAGGAGGTAGTACCCACCAGTGTGCTGGGTGACCCTGCCTGCACAAGACAGTGATCTAGCAGTGACTGAGGGGTGCAGTAAAAGGAGAAATAGGGGAAAGGGGTAAAGTATTGCCCAACATGCATAATGGATCCTGCCTGCACAAGGCAGTGATCAAGCTCACAGGAGGGAGATAGATTAAGGGTAGAGAAAGAAGGAGGAGTAACACTTTGGAGGAGGAGGGGACTAGGAGGAGCACGATCAGAGGAAATAGGAGCAGTGGGGGTAGGCATATGGTAATATGGGCTCAGTGGAGATGGCGGGGATTATCAGTAACATGCACTGAGTGTCTCTCATGCGCCTCTCAGTGACATGCACCGAAAGTCTCTCATGCATCCTATCGATAACATGCACCGAGTGTCTCTCATGATCCTATCGGTAACATGCACCGAGTGTCTCTCAGGCACCCTATCGGTAACATGCACAGAGTGTCTGCATCCTATCAGTAAACATGCACCGAGTGCCTCTCATGCACACTATTGGTAACATGCACAGAGTGTCTCTTCTGCATCCTAATGGTAACATGCACCAAGTGTCTCTCATGCACCTTATCAGTAACATGCACAGAGTGTCTCATGCATCCTATCAGTAACATGAACAGAGTGTCTCTCATGCCCCTAACAGTAACATGCACAGAGGCTAAACCCATCTTACTAAACATGTTACATTTACTGCATTTATCAGAACACAAAGTGTCCTAGAATGCTTATGATGAAAACTGAAATATCCGATGGCTTTGCACTATGAAATTCAAACTATGATACAAATACTGTAGCAACTTATTTTAGTGCCTCTTTATTTAGAGCGGAGTGAGGTGCAGTACTATTTAGCATCCGATTGAATCAGCGCATCAGCTTCATGTCCAGTTACAGCACTATGTGCTCTGTAATATTAGCAATCAGGTTATTATAGCGCGTTGTCAGTTACGCTAATATAGCAAAAATAAACTGATAGCTAATATTTCCTGCTATACAGTATGTTGTTGCCATGTTGTGTGCCCCTGAGGAAGGGACTGTGTTTGCCTTGAAGCGCTTGGGGTGTCACCGCTCTGACATTTAAGTTAATAAATGCACCATTTTATACTGCCAGAATATTTTGTTTCATTATATGTGCTGTGTGATCTGCCTTGCTACATATTTGGAAGATACTGGCCCTTATCCCATCATAGATGGCCACCAATCTGGAACTTGCCTGGACTTCGAATCACCCTTTCATCTGTAAGTGGCAACAAACTGTAGTGCCTCAACAAAGGAAACTTTTGGTAGAACTCTCACACTTGGTCTATCCACTTTACCCCTTTGGAAAACTGCTAAATTAGGGTCTCACAGAAGAACCAGCAATGCTCTGACCCTTCTGGAAATACTAATGGCTACTAAAAACTTTATTTTCCATTTTAGAACAGACAAATCTTTTTCATTTTTAATTACAAGCACCTATAATTTCTGTATGAACAGTTCAGCTAAAAAAACAAAGTTGGGTGTCAAACCATTTGTGGTGTTCATCGTTTATTTTAGCATGTTATCTCTATGTGTATGTTTATTCTGTATGTATTTGTATCGGATACTGAGCAGGGATATATAGTGAGAAAGCCTTCAAGCAGCCATCCTCGACAATGAACTGCCAACAGGCCCTCACTGCCTCTGACCTCAGACCTCAGCTGGTATCAGAACCTCCACAGACCTGAAAGGAGGCAACAAGGGCAACTCTGACCTGCCACCATCCTGAGCCCGCAAGCCTCCTCCGGCTGATCACAACTGAAGAATGCATGCACAGGTGTTAGAGCTCCTGAGCGCAGGTCTATAGTCTCCTCAGGAACTGGAAACTCAGAACCTTACCTTTGACAGGACCTGGAAACCATTTACAGGCTCTAGGTGGATGGGTAGAAACACCCAGGAAATTGCTGAACCAATGGGCATTGGGAATACTAATACAAAGTGTGACACCCCATTTCTAGGACAGAAAAGTGTAACACAGAACATCCTTTACTGTTTCAGAACAGGCTAAACATGAACCCCTTTTAGTGCAAAACTGATTTCACAAATCAGTGGACATCCAGTAACCTCCTTTTCAAGGTGGGTAATATGTTCTTTTAGGAACACATCCATCCTCACTTTTACAGCTTTATTTTATACAGTGCCAACACTAGAGGGCTTTGACGTAGCAGCAGTGCTTTTCAGTAATACTCCCTGTATCATACATACTGATTTAACTCCTCTAAGACCAGACACAAAACAGCTCACCCTCCCCAAGCCCAAAACCCACTTATTGCTGCCCCTGCAGCACTGGACACACACAAATTCAACCTTCCTAACCAGGTTGGGAGGCACTACCCCATACCACTGTCATATATTCCTCCTCCCCAAACATCAGACACAATAAAATGTCATCCTTCTAAAGCACCAGACTACTTCTAGCCCCTGGAGGCAGGTTCATCCCACCAGCTTTTGACACAGTTTTGGGACCCTCACTGACATCATACATACAGGTTCAATACCCCGACACCAGCCACAATAACAGTTTCACACCCCAGCACCAGACACACTTACAGCCCCCAAACACTGCAGACACAAGTTCACCCCTATCACCAGCTTCAGACATATGTTTGGGCCCTCCCCACATTATATACAGTTTCAGCTCCCCAACAGCAGGTGAAAGAGCAGTTCTACTCCTCCCCAAAAGCATCAGGGCCACTAACAGCACCCCAAGTACTGGTGACACAGATCCCCAATGGTTCAGATACACTTTTGGCACCACCTATCATACAAACAGGTTCATACCCCCAACATCAGATGTAATTTTATTCTCACTCCCTGATGCATTAGATATAATTATAGACCCGCCCCAAGCACCAGACACACTGGTTCAACCTCACCCTCTTCCAGTTTTGGACACACTTTAAGGCCCTTCCTCACACTGCACAAAAGTTCAACCAACACCAGCCACAGAAACAGTTTACCCCAAAAGAGCACTAGGCCACTTACAGCCAGGCAGCCAAGCACAACCACAGACAAATAGTGGGCACACGGGTTCACCCTTCCCAACTAGCTTCTGACGCACTTTTGCCCTCCCCACCACTGTACACACAGGTTAAACCACCCCCAACAACAGATACGATTTCTGTTTCAACCTCCCCAAGCACAAACTCTCTTGTGGCCTCCCCTAGCACATGACACACAGATTAAACAACCCACCCCAACTGTTAGCACTGTTAGCTCCCCACCATTCATAAAAGCTGTCTCCCCACAGCACCAGGCTCACTTATAACCCATCCCAAGCTGTGGACAGAGAGGTTCACTTCACCCCACCAGCTTCTAATACACCACTTGCCCAGCCACTGTATACACAGGTTTGACTCACCCGATACCAGACACAGTTACAGGTTTATTCTTCCCCAGGCAGCAGACAAATATGGTTCACAATGAGTGGATAAAAAATTTAAATAAAATGTACATAGGTGTAACAACTTGGTGTAACAACTCTGAATAATATTTATGTTGGCTCCGATGCGCAACCAACATATTGCATTAAGTAACAGATTTGAGGCGCTTGGTTACTGTTGGCTAATGCAGGGCGCATCAGTAGGTGCGTCCCTCATTCCCAATAAGCCTGCACACCGCCACACACCATGCAAAACATAATGTGGTGAACACATCTATGAAAGGTTCACTGCAATGCGAGCAAAGCTCGGCCACACGCAGCGGACCTCCAGACATGCTTTCTCTGGTGAGAAACAAATTTAACATGGTGGCACACTGCCTGCCATAATGCCAACTTCAGGGTGCCTAACCTCCTGTCAGCATGCCCTGCCCCAATTTATGTGCTGACGGGGAGCCCACTCCACTCCGGCATAATGCACCCCTCATTTGTTATGTGCCGAGGGGGTGCCCAATCTCTTGGGTCTTGCCTCTGCTTTCGTTAGCTGACAGGTGCCCAATCTCCACCGGGTAAGCATCCCCCAAAATACTTTAGGTGGTATGCTGGGAGCCCACCCCAGCGTACAAATCCCTGAAAATAACAACCGTCCAAAATGTTTTTTTTCTTTTAACCCTGTGAAAAAGAGAACATTCCTCGCCATCTCCTTCCTTCCTCCCGCTACCGCGCCCACCCCTCTGTGCACCCTCCTTCCCCATACTCCCTCACCCCATACTTACCTTCAGAGTCTGGTGCGACGACTCGTGGACCGGGAACACGCCTGCACTCTTCAAAGCTGACGGTGAACTGAAGAAATGCCGGTAAGCTGTATAATGGGGAATTTTTGCACCAAATTTTCAACATGGGGTTACTTGGTACCTCCTCATGAATTCAGTCACTGACATGGCGTTATTCAGTCCTGAAAGGTGATTTATGTCACTGTGGAATCACCTTCGGGACAGAGTAATTAAACAACAGTGCCACTTTTCATGCAGGGGGATCTCAAAAGCCTATGTTGCAAATTTGGTGAAACAAATCCCAAAATGGCTGTTTTATTTAGTGTGCTATGCCGTTTCCACGCATGTTCGTGAATTTCGTGAATTTGTAAAATTTTTATCTAGATTTTCAAAATGACATTTTCCACACCTCCTGATGAATAGTACAGTTGTTATTTTACATATCCTGGCCGAAGGTGTTTTCGCACGCCTGACGAGAATAGCGCAGTCACTGTGCAAAATCAGTTTTTGGGACAGTTTGAGGAAATGACGGTGACGCTGTTCATGAGCAAAGGTCCTAAAATGCCTATGTTGAAAATTTGGTGCCGAAAGTCCATAAATGACTGTGTTACAAGCATGCGCTGCGCAGTTTCCACGCACCTTGTAACTTTGCAAATTTGCAATATTTCCATGCTGGATTTTCAACACTGGCATTTTTTCACACCTCCTTATGAACAGTACAGCTGTCATTTTTCACATCCTGCCCAAAATGTGATTCCACACCTGTGCGATAATGGCATGGTCACTGTGGGAAATCAACTTTGGTACAAATTAACAAAATCACAGCACCACTGCTCATGAGGGAGGTCCCAAAATGCCTATGTTAAAATGTGGCTAACAAACTCCCCCAATAATTGGGTTACAAACGTGTGTTGCATAGTTTCTATGCATGCTCATGACTTCACCAATTTTTCATATTTTTACTCCAGATTTTCAACGTTGCCATTTTTACGCCTCCTCATGAACAATACAGTTGTCATTTTCCACATCCTGCCTAAAATGTGTTTTCATCCTGTTTCGCCAAATAGCATAGCAGCTGCTAAACCACCTTTCAGCTAACAAACTGATTGTGCGCTTTTCATGAGGTGGGCTCACAAAAGCCCATGTTGAAAATTTGGAGTAAAAATACCAGCACACGCCTGTGGTGTTAGGGTTTCAACCAGCACCTCACCTGTAGAAACTGACAGGCGTCAGGTGTGACTTGGGATCATCAGCTGTAGTCGTTCACGCTTATTTCCACCTCACCCCCACCCTGCAGCCAGTGACAGGCATTGTGGTGTGCCTTGCACTGTTTGGCCATTGGGTTCACCCATTCTCCTATACTGCACCCACCTCAGTGTATTTCATGGAATAGGGTAAGTATAACGCCCAAATACCTTAAGCACACAACGACACTCTTGTCAGTGTCTACAGGTAGAGGAGGTACAATGGCATGAGCATTATAGCGGATGACCCAAAGGCACATCACAATGCCTGTCGGGTCTCTACAGGGTGGGATGGGGTTGGTGTCACTTAATACTTCACTGCCATTCTTATTATGCGCTCTCTAACTTGGCACTACCAATGCTAATGCCAGCTTAGACAACATTTGGCATTGACAAATGCTTGTTTTTCATGTTTCTGTGTTACATTTCTATTATCAACAGACCTCTTGTCACTTTTTCAGCTGAAATAGAACCTCCCTAATAAAGATAGCTCTCAGAGGCACACCAGATCAGAGGTATGCCAGAAGGCCCTGGAGAGTGATAATATCTTGGGCCATTTAACCATTCCTCTCACGTTTCATGAAGGGCCAGGGCTAAGGAGTGGAGGAGTCTCCTGCAACAAGACGTGGACAAGAAACAGATATAATTTGTATGTACTGGAAAATGACAGTCCATGAATAATGGATATTCTTCAAATTATGTAGTGCTGTTCCCTGTGGGCTCACTTGACATTAATATGTTAGCATTGTATGAGAGGAACAAAAACATTTTCTCTAGACACTTCATGCAATCAGGTTTTCTTTATTCCTTGCCCTAATGTTTCGCACTGTAGCATGGTTTTTCAAAGGGCCTTGTTTTTCTATAATACAAAATTAATACATTTTTAACCATATGCTGATTCAATTTTGAAAAAAATTTATACATTAATATTTCTGTGGAATTTACTAGAAATTCGTGCATATGATTGCTCATATTTTTCCTTTAAGAGATTCTTTAAATAAATTGCTTGTTATGCCATCGTATCTAAAAAATAATATATTTCTTTATTAAAGTGTGACTACATTAGGATTCGCAGCAAACTATAACGAGCACAGAATGGGGTAAGCCAAGCAGAATCTAACAAGTTAAGCAAAGCATGAATAAACACAATTAATATAAGCAATATATGGATAACTGCCAATAACTAAAACGTGTTGTAGGCTGTATGATTAAGGAAACATGCAGAGGAAACATGAATAAATAAAGGAAATTGAACAAACAAGTGAAAGCACTAAAAGGTATAACAAACACATCATTAAACATACCACATTGATAAAGAAAAGTATACAGAAGTAAAAGAGCCCTGTAATACATAATATACAGCACTGTACCACAGAAGAAAAAATTACTCACCTTAGTAATTATGTTTCTTCTAATGGAGTCTTGCTGTATTCTGACTATTGCAGTTAGCCCCAGCACTCAAACTGCCCTGGAGAGTAGAGGGTTAATTTCTATGCAGAGCATAGAACGTTGAGCTCGAGCTCGGTTCAAACCTCTGTCTGCTGCACTTTGAAGCACAACTTTCAGATTCTTACGAGCTAATACTAACTACTATGTGGAAATTGTAACATTTTTACTAGCCAAATAGTAACCAAATATTTTGGATTCCCAAAGATTCAAGTCAAGAAATCCAAAATAAAAAAACAGGTAGTGAACAACTTAAGACTGCTAAATTAATAATATAACCCACTCCTCTCTAAAAGGAGGGAGTACCCAAATGCACCCTGGGGTGCAACACTGCACCTGCCAGCCCACTTCCCAAAAACAGGTTCTGAGAGGAGGAGGAGATGTCAGAATACAGCAAGACTCATTAGAAGAAACATAACTACTAAGGTGAGTAATTTTTTCTTCAAACAACATGAAGTCTTGCTGTATTCTGACTATTGCAGACTACCAAGCAGTACCACCATGGAGGAGGAATCGAACCAACCTTGGGAATAGGCTCTGCAGTACTGTTGTACCACACCGAGCATCACTCCTAGCCTGGATGCCCAGGGAGTAATTCTTGGTAAATGTATGGACTGTTTTCCAGGTGGCTGCTTTTACATATCTTTAGCAAAGGAATATCCCTGTCTGCTGCCAGGAAACAGCTGTACCTCTAGTCGAATGAGCCCTCAGGCCTGAGGGAGGTATTTTGCCTAGCTTCTCATAGCAGAAATGAATACAAGAGACAATCCACCTGGCAATAGTTCTCTTAGTGGCAGGTTTGCCCTCACCCACTTCCCCATAAGTGAGAAACAACTGAAGGGAGTCAAACCTGTGAGGCTTAGTATGCTCAATGTAGTAACTAAGGGCTCTTTAACATCCAAACTGTGTAAACTTCTTTCTCCTGAAGAAGAATGATCAGTGAAGAACACAAGGAGAGATATAGGTTGGTTCAGATGAAAATCTGAAACCACTTTAGGTAAAACCTCCTATTAGTTCTAAGGACCACCTTATCTCTATGGAATGAGATAAAATCAGGCTCCACTGACAGTGCTTGCACTTCACTGATACTGCTGGCAGAGGTAATAGCTACCAGGAACACGTTTTCCAAGTCAAGTACTTAAGCTCTGCAAAGTCAAAGGCTCAAAGGGTTGCATAAGCTGAGCAATGCAAACATTAAGATCCTAAAAGGGTAGGATCCTAAAGGGGGATTGGTATGAAGCAATCCCTTGAAAAATTTACAGAATACAGGGTGAGACGACAGTGAGGAAGGCTTTCCCGCTGACAGAAAAGCAGAAACAGCCTGACAAATGTACTTTGAGATTAGCTTGTCTGAGGCCTAGGCCATTACAATGAACCATATAATCCAGAACTGTAGACAATTCAGCAGTGTCTGGGGATATATGCTTGGAACACCAAATGCTGAATCTTTTCCACTTGAGTTGTAAGTTTTTCCTGGTGGCAGGCTTTCGAGAGGCTTTGAGAATATCCAGAACCCCTTGGGACAGATGCAATCTGCATACTCTAACTCTTCAAGAGCCATGCCTTGAGACTGAGAGACCAAAGATTGGGGTACCAAATCCTCCCCTGAGAGGAGGTTAACAGGTTGTAATTCCGGGAAGAGACAGGGAAGATGGACTGCTAGGGACAGCAACAGGGGGTAACAAGGCTGCCTGACCCAGTCTGGAGCAATCAGAATCACTTTGCAAGGTTGTGACCTTACCTTAACCAGAACCTTGAACAGTAGAGTAAAGGAAGGAAGGCATATAGAAATTTCCTTCCCAGTTCAAAATCAGAGCATCCAGAGGGACTGAGCCCAAGACTGGGGGTCTGAAACAAAACAAAGGAAGTTGGTGATTGTCTGGGGCTGCAAAGAGATCTATCTCTGGAGTGCCCCACCTTGAAAAAATCACTTTCAACACAGAGGGTCCAGGGACCATTCATGATGGCCCTGGGAGATCCTGCTCAATGCATCTGCTAGCACATTGTCCTTCCTGGAAGGTGGACTGCTATCAGAGAGGTCTGCAGAGAATAAGCTAGGGACCACAATTCATGGCTTCCATGCACAAGGCCATGGACCGAGTGCCTCCTGCTTGTTGATGTACCACATGGTGGTGGTGTTGTCTGTTCTGACCTGAACCACTTTGTTCTGCACTGACTGAAAGAAGGCTTGCCGGGCCAGAAAGACCGCCCTGAGTTCCAAGAGATTGATATGAAGAAGGATTCCTGAGGGGACCACAGTCCCTGGGCTGTGAGAGCCCCCAGATGGGCTCCTCACCCCAATAGAGAAGTATCTGTGGTTAGGACCACAGAGTGAGACTGAGAGACGAATGGGACTCCTGCCTGAGGTTGCCCTGATCCTGCCACCATTGGAGAGCCTGGATCACAGTCTAGGTCACTGGAGCTAGTTTGGTTAGAGAATCTTTCTTCTGGGACCAAAAGGCCCTCAGGTGAAACTGAATGTCCCTCATCTGAATCTGGCCCCTGGACCACTGCTGTAGAAGCTGCCATGTGGCCCAGAAGCTGAAGGAAGTGCCTTGCTGGCCAAGAGACCAGAAGGTGGAATGAAGAAGCCAGCTCTACAATAGCCATTACCCTTTCCAGGGAAGAAAAGCTCTTGCTTTGACTGTATCCAACTCTGCCCCTATGAAGGTGAGGCGCTGTACAGGCTTGAGAACTGACTTGGGAAGATTGAGAAGGAATCCTAGGGAAGTGAGCACTTGCTGAGTCACTTGAAGGTCTGACTTGATTCTGGTCTGGGACTGACCCACAATGAGCCAGTCATCCAGGTATGGAAATACGGAAATATTTTTCCTTCTTAAAAGGCCACTACTACTACTGCTAAGCATTTTGTGAATACCCTGAGTCGATGTCAGGCCAAGGGCATAGCTTGAACTGACAATGGCCTGAAGGCAATTGAACCTGAGGTACTTTCTGTGGAAGCACCTGATGGGAATGAAAGTAGGCATCCTTTAGGTCCAGAGAGGCTAGCCAGTCCCTGGCCTTAGAGAGGAAGGATTATTCCCAGAGTCACCATTTTGAATTTTGGTTTTAAAAGAGGTTTGTTCAGGTATCTTAAGTCTAGGATGAGTCACCACTCCCCTGTCTTTTGGGGTAAGGAAGTACCTGGAGTACAGACCTTGCCCATGTGCAATGTAGGAACTCTCTCACAGCCTTTAGAGCTAGTAGAGATGAAACCCTGCCTCTAGGGCAATGGTTTCAGAGATGCTTGCAGGTGGAAATATCTGGCCCTCAGCTTTGGAAATTTCTTTAAGCTGAGAACCAACACCTGGCTTACCACCTCCAGGACCCACTTGTCAGAGGTGACAGACATCCAGTCCTGATGAAGTAAGCCAGCCTGCCTCCTACAGGAATGTGGAGTCGACCCGGGCTGACACATCAGGGTGTCTGCTTGGCAGAAGCCTTAGGTTGAGGGATGGATGCAGCCCTGTTCATCCCCCTTATGCCTCTCCCTCTGAAGAACCCTCTGAGGAAAGGGAGAAGAGACCTGTGCTTGGTAGAAAGGTCTATGAAAAGGCCTGTCCCTGCCCCTAGCCTGCTGCCTTGAGGAGATGCCTGCCCTTCCTTGGCCTTTGCACTCCTATAGGTGGTCCTATACACATCCATCTTTTTTCATGTCATTCTCTGTCTGCTCTCCAAACAGAGAATTACCCACCACAGGGAAATCCATGGCCTTAGCCTGGGTGTCCTGTGAGAGGCTAGTACATCTGAGCCAAGCCATTCTCCCAAGAGCCACAGATGTAGCCATGACTCTAGATAACACATCATTGGAGTCCACAGCAGCATGGAACTGTACCTTAGATGCCTCATCCCATCAGCAGCCACCCTCCAGCTCCAAGGGTAGCTGGGGAGGTCTGCTTAGCCAGTGCCAGTACAGTGTCCCACCTGACTTCTGGTACCGGCCACATAGGCCATATAATTAGCCTGCCTGAGTCCCAAGGCGGATGCCATGTACTGTTTCTTTGTCATGGCATCCAGCTTCCTAGAGTCTTTATCTGGGTGGGTGAAGCCAAGTGTATATTAGCCTTATCACAGGCTGCAGCCTGCACAACCCCAACATGGCTGCATTGTTGATACAGGTATTCTGTACCTGAACCTGATAAGTGTACTTTTGTCCATCCTTCTGTCGACAGGAGGTACAGAATTTGGAGTTTTTAAAATCTTTTGTGTCTGTTTCTCAAAAGACTTATGAAGGGGATAGACAGTCTCATGGACTCTGGGATGTCCATCATCTGCACATAATCAGGTTCCTCTTGTTCCTCCACAGCTTCTACCACAGGGAGCTGGAGGGTTTCTGCCACTTTCCTGTAAAACATGTAGTGGGAAGGGACTCAGAAAGCCTAGGAGGGAAACACCAGAAGGCCTATCTGGGGAGATGTCCAGTTCAATGGGCTCAGCCAGACCTCCCACACCATCGCCATCATCATCGCATAATCTTCTATCCTCCAACCGGTTCATAGAAATCTTCAGGGCATAATCTTGAACCGGAGGAACCGATCAACCGAGCGCCTGCCAGAAGGTGCCAGATCAGATGGAACCGGCTAAGCAATTCTACAATCCTTATCGCATTGGCAATCTCTTCGGTGGTCGGAAAATGGGTCTCTGGATCCAAACTGGCAAATTTTTCTTTCTTTGTAGGAACAGATCCCTCAGGATCAGCTCTCCTTTGCTTTAAGAAGTACTGCCCTGGTCAGAGGGCACTCCTCAGGTTCAGTTGGAACCGAACTGGGATGGCCATCTGGGTCAGCTGGATTTCATGGCCTCCTTATCCCTGAGCCTACCTAATCTTTTTCCAGGGTAGACTTAAGGAAATTTTACAGATGTGGCAGTCTGAATCGAGGTGGTCAAACCCCAGACAGTAACACAGGTGGTGTGGGATCAGCCTTAGCAAAGATCTCCCCACACACACTGCAGTGTTGAAACCCAGTGGGCCTTTTTTTTGGGTTTCTCAGACGTAGCCATCCTAACCACAAACTTACCCTTTTATGGCAAACAACCAGGCAAGACACCCTTATCGGTTTCTAACTGTGTCACGGGTATTGGAAAAAACACAAGAAAATGCAGTTTTTTTAAACTGATAAGGACCGGTAACCACACTTCTAAGTTTAAAACAAAGACAGAATATATAAATTGCTAAATGGATGGTTCAGCTGAACAGGTCAAAATATCAATTTTACAATTTCCACAAGTTTATCTTGTCTAGTTCACTACTTAGTACTTACTGTACCACAGACAGAGATCTGAACCAAACTTATGAAAAATAATCGGTAAAATTGAGGACTTTAACCGACTTTTGAACCGTGAGCAAAGGAGAAATTCGGAGCGGCGCTCAGTTACGCGGAGTAAAGAATTTGACAGTTGCACTTCAAAGTGTAGTAGATAGAGGTTTGAACTGAGCTCGAGCTCAACATTCTATGCTCTGCATAGAAATTAACCTCTTCTCTCTGGGGCAGTTTGAGTGCTGGGGCTAACTGCAATAGTCAGAATACAGCAAGACTTCATGTTGTTTGAAGTTTAGAATAAGGAAGTGGAGCACAGTAACATGTAGGAGAACAGGCTTTTAGAGGAGAAGGAAGAATATATTATGTAGCACACTGGAGACAGGGCTAGTGGAACAAGAAGAGATTTAAAGTTAAAGAACTATAGAAATAAAAGTTGTATCTCATGAAAAATATGTTATTTTTTAGATACAATGGCATAACAAGCAATTTAGTTAAGGAATCTCTTAAAGGAAAAAGATGAGCAATCATGTGCACGAATCTCTGGTAAATTCCATGAAAAAATTAATATATAAAAATTATTTTTTCAAAAACTGAATCAACGTATGGTTAAAAATGTATTGAAAAACAAGGCCCTCTGAAAAAGCACTCTACAGTGTGAAATGTTAGGCAAGGAATAAAGAAACCTGATTGCACAAAGTGTCTACAGAAAATGTTTTTGTTTCTCTCATACAATACTAACATATTAACATCATTTGTATATACAAAGTTCGAGGTCCAGATCAGGCCAGTTTTTATGAGGACCCAGCTCAAGACACAAAGAATGTTGAGTCTATGATGTCAGAGTGACATACTGGAGGACGTATCATGGGGGCAGCTGAAAGGACTTAAATGGTCTTGCACAGCCTGACAGAGATAGTCAGGTTTGGGACTACAGAACAGCATCCATCTAAGTTTAGTCTGCCCTGATTTATCAAAATGTCTTGTCAGTAAGCTACCCTACTATTGCTAAATAGAGATAGAGAGAGAGGTCTTGCTGTGTAACCTATTGTTTAAACAATTTTCTTTTGGTTTCAGAATCACTATTCCTCATTGTCTTTATGTAGCATCCTGTATCATATGTATAAATATTGTTAAGTAATACAATTATTTTCATATACTTCATGTTTCTGTGACTGAGTCCTTGAGGTACAGCTAACTGATTTATACTTAACAAAACTGTATTTCCACCACTGAAGAGGAGGCTACAGTTACCATAATTTGTGTCTAAAGTAAGGGGTTCTAAACTGTGACAGAGAGGGTGGGTCATTTGCTCTGAGCAAAGAGTGCTATACTGTGTGAGCAGTGGCTCTGAAGGTATTCAGACCAAGAAATACCCCAAGAGAGTATCTAAGCTGAGTGGTGGAAGCTACTGAAGAGTTGAGAAAGCTGGTTACACTGGCAGGCTGAGTCTGGGACAGACAATTACTATAATCAGTTTGGGAATTCAGGGCCCTACCAAATGTGATCCATACATGCAAGGCACAGTAAACACCCTAATCCAGTATGAGACATTTAGGTAAGGGATAGTAGTCAAACACCAAATGAAGCACACATCATACATCCAAGACATTCTCCATTTGCTGTTAACCTGCATGACTAACCAAAAACCACATATAACCTAACTCCCCCAAGCACAAGAGAAATAGTTTCAGCCCCCAGCTTTGACACATTTTTGTCACCCAACCCCTGCATACACAAGTTCAATTCTCCCAACACTAGAAACAATTTTAGGGTGCACAATAATGAATGATATTTCCAGAATACCATGAATAATTTACTATTCATTGTTCAGATCCAACAACAAACAGTGACACTATTTGTCCTCTATTCATATTCAGAAAATATTAACTTAAAAAAAAAAAGATTAAGAAACAGCCCCACCCTCCTCCCAGCCCAGATCCTTTACAATATAGCATGCTGTCATCCCCCACCCTCAGTTAGAACCCCAACCCCTTTCCCCCAGCACCCACTATTTGATAAGTATGATTGTGAAAAACTGAAAGATGGGTGACCAGCACAACCCGCCCACCTCCACAGCTGGCCCAGTCTTTTAGCACTTGTTGCAGTATAACCAGCTTAAAACAAATATGTCCTCCCATCCCACATCCCTGGTAGCAACACCTTCTTCCCATCCTCTTCCTTCCCAACACCCAATTTACAAGCAGGGTAGCTGACAATAAAAGAAGAAGCCAACAGAAACAGCCTTGCCCTCCTCAACGGCTGGCCAACCTTCTAGTGAATGAAAGTGCTTGTGTGCATAGTAAACCGGATGATTAATGTGAGGTTGGGGACAATTTGTTTTAGTGCAACAAGCACTAAAAGATGGTGGCTGCTGGGGAGGTGGGCAGGTTGTGCTGGTCATCTATCATTGAAGGTTTTGTTTTGCAAATTATCCTTTATTATTAAATTGTGGGTGACAGAGGAGGAGGGATGGATTAAGGTTCTAACTGAGGCAGTGGAGTGGGTCTTGTGTATTGTAAAGGATGTGGGTGGGAAGGAGGGTGGAGGGATGTTTATCTTTTTTTTTTGCAATTGAAATGAATAATAAATACAAATATTGAATATTTGGGGACCAAATAGAAATATTTGGCTGAATATTCAGTAAAGGTATTTGCACACTCCTAATAACAGTTTCCACCCCTCCCCAAGTACAGCTCAGACACAAAGGGCAACACTAGGAGGCATACATCAATGCGGTTCAGCCTCTAGCCTTACTATCTGCTGAGCTTCACTGAGCTTGCCAACTGTGAGAGAGACCAATCATAGAAGGAAGGCAGACTGACAGGTGCAGAAGCAGAGATTCCTTAACAGCAGTTCTACCTGGGTGAATCCCCTTGGAGTGCACAGTCTGGGCTCCTATCTCCGCTAGAGATGACTTCTCTTCTCGATCGCTCTACTCAGACCCAGCCAGCGGCTGCTTTCTCAGCATAAGGAGTAGTTTTGTTACAGACAGACAACACTTCACCTTCCTGCCTGCTAGGTAGAAGCGTGGAGTTTCAGCACAACTCATTAAAAAATAATTTTCTTTTCTTTCAGACAATAGTGTATTATTTTCTATATACTACTACCTCTACTTTTTCATCCTCAAAGGTACCCTAATAGGCCATGGACATCATCACCTGACATGGGTGCATTGCATCTTTCAGAGGGCAATCATTCAGGCACTAAGGCAGTGCCCACTTGCTGGACAATACAACATATAAAAGCTCAACTCAAAGAGCGCATGGAACCAAATAAATCAGCTTCACAATGTCATTAGAAACCATGTACCTACTCACTCTATACACAGCACCATCTCCACCAGGAGGTCATTCCGTACCACTTGACCACCTTCTCCAGGAAAATGGTATGTAGTAAAGGAGAGCACGAAAACATTGCACAGGCTCAACAACAGTCTCCATACCATGAGGCACAAATCAAAACAACTAATAGATACACCCCTCAGCCACGGAAAGCAAAATGGGTATAATAACACACAATCGGATAGGGCATGAAACAGGAAACGGCAAGGAAAGCACTGCAAAGGCATCTTTTAATAAGAAGCTAAATAAAGTTCTGATTGTAGGTGATTCCATGATCTGAGGAGTAAAATCACACACACAGCAGGGTCCAGAGATGGAGGTCATAGTTAAATGTCTACCTGGTACCTCTGCAAAAGGGACACCAACTGCATGCATAGGTTAATAAAAAGAGAAGGTAATGCACTGGTGTTTTCATCCACATAGGTACTAATGATCTGGCAAATCAGACGATCAAAGAGACAAAACAGCACCTTTCTCACCTAGGAGACAAACTGTCCTCCCACCTCAAACACTGCCTTCTCTGAGGTCCTCCAACTATGGATGAAAGGAGGCCGTATGAATAGGGATACAGAAAGAGCAAACTGATGCGCTGAACAACTGACTCAGAGCTGGTGCCAAGAAAAGGGGCACCTCTTCACAGGAAACTGGCATGACTTCTTGGACAGAGGGCTCTTCAAATTCAATAGGCTACACCTCACCGGGAAGGCATGTATGTTCTTAGTCAGAAGCTGGACATAGCTGTAAACCATTTAAACTGAACACTGGGAGAGGACAGCAGCGTATGGATCTCCTACCTCTCCCCAAAATATAAACAAATCAGGGGTACAAATGCAAAGGAGGAAATCAACCTATCGGATCAGGTCAAGACAATAAATCATTTGAACATACAACAGGGCACCAAAAGAGGGCGACCACGCATGGAAAGCTATGTTCACAAACTCAAGGAGTCTGACAAATAAATCATGGACCTCACCACCATCATCACTGAAGCTGATCTGGACTGGGTTGCCATCACAGAAACATGGTTCAGCAATAACCATGACTGGGACATGACTATACCAGGACATTGTCTATTTTGGAAAAGGCAGAACTGGTAGAAAAGGGGAGGGGTGTAGCTATGTATGTAAGAGAGGAATAAAAGCTACTATGACTCAAAATGACAATACCGAAACAGAGTCACTTTGGGTCACTCTAGAAGAAACAATGGGGCAGCAACTTGGGTAGGAATATTCTACCGCCCCAGCAACAAGTATTGGGGGACATGTATATATTGGAAAACATTCACAAAATTAGTGACAAAGGAGAGATGACTGTACTGGGTGACTTCATTTACGGACGTAAACTGGGATACACATACAGTGAGTTCAACCAGGAGCAAGGACTTTCTGCAGGCCCTGCACGTATCAGGCCTGAAACAGCTTGTAAAGAACAAAACAAGGGGAGAAGTGGTCCTTGACCTTCTACTAACAAATGTGTGAGACGGTATGGGCTGCACACTCATTGCCTCATGCTGTGGACCAATGGGAGTGCAGCCCTACCAACGTGTCAGTTGGTGGGCTGCAAGGCGGGCAGGCGGTAAGGTGCTGTCGCCCGCCACTGACCGAGGGGGGAGCGGGGCAGTGGGGATCAGTGGGCCAGTGGGGAGGGGTCTGCTGGACCACCAGGGATATGGAGTCAGTACTATTTTACTTAAGCCCGTGATCAGGCAGACATCAGTCCACTGGACCACCAGGGATATGGTATTATTTTATTTATTACTTCAGCTCGCAATTGGGCAGACAGCGTCCACTGGACCACCAAGAATATAGGTTTCTTTTTAATTTTACTTAAGCCCACGATCGGCAGACAGCGGTCCACTGGACCACCAGGGATATAAGTTTCTTTTTAATTTTACTTAAGCTGCGATCGGGCAGACAGTGGTCCACTGGACCACCAGGGATATAGGAGTTTTATTTATATTACTAATGCCCGCGATTGGGCATGGGGGCGCCACCACAGAGGTGCAGCCCGGAGCTCAGGTGGCCACCCACAGGTAGCAGCTTCATGTTGCACCCAGCAACATGGCAGCTTACTGTGGGTGGCCAGCCGTTGTTCCTTTTTTTTGGATCATCTTTGTGGCGCGTAGGGTCTGCATGATGTGGACTCAGCACATCCCGGCTGAATATCGGGATGTGCGGAGTATGCATGGGCATGCCCCCACCCGTGCCCGGTATTCATTACTGATGTGTCTTGGCACATCGATTTGCCAGGCGCATTCCTGTTTGAATATTCATGCCGGAACACATCAGTGGGTTGCACATGGTGCAACACTGTTGCGCCATGCACAACCCTTTGAATATCTGGGCCTATGTATATAAATATGTGATGATGCATCTACTATGAGTATAAATGTAAAATTTTGAATTTATCTCATGATAGCTCAGATTTATCACATAGTATTTATGTCCACACCTATGCATAAATGCTGATACTGACTCAGGTATTGCAGTATATGAGACTCTGCAATCCTTTTCTGCAGCTTCTAGATTACAAATGAATTACCAGAAAAGTAAAGGCATTGTTATTGGGTCTGATTAAGTACCAGATCCTCCACTGATGGTGCAAATTCCTGTCATAGATAGCCCTATTAAGATTCTAGGGTTAATTTTTGGGAAGACAGATTTACGGCAAATAAACTGGGCGCTAGCTATTCAGCAGGCTAGCTGGAAAGTGTCACTTTGAAATCCTGGCTCATGCTGAAAATGAAACGATTTGTAAAACACTTCTAGTCCCTATTTTTGTATGTTTGTGTTATCCCATCCCCACCCCACCACTTAAGCTGGAAGCATAAATATTTAATTTATTTTTCAGATTATTTGGGAAGTCACTGAATCCCATAATATAAGATGTAATTTATAGAGGTGTTATGGGCAGACTGGATGGGTCTTGTGGTCCTTATCTGCCATCAACTTCTATGTTTCTAAGGTGGATTAGATATGTTACATCCACTTTTCTTTTTATAGTACAGTATTTTTATCACAATTTTCAGTTTGCATTGTCACAGAGGCTATAGTAATGGACGCCTTGGTTCAGATGTGGTTATTAACACTTCTCTCTCTTGGTAGGCTGGTATAGAATGCTACCACAACATTCCACTAAGATACTTCCAAGCTACAACTATGATGTAATATATGGATAAGCCTCAATAATACTATGCTAAGTTTTACAAATATGTCTCAGTAATACATCACTTCTCTCAATACTATCCTGAAAAGTGATAATACTATAACTATTGTTTTGCTGATAATACTGTACTACAGTTCAAAGGTCATCTCCAACTGGAGTATTATCAATGGATCCATACACTACAAAATTACAGAAAGATAGTAGCGCATACAGTAATGCCATCTCGAGGTTTTGGGGGACTTAAGACCTCTCGAGCTTCACTCACAAGGTTCCATGTCCCCAAAACGTCTTGATGGTATTACTGCCTTATAATACACACTCTTATCTATCTATTATTCTATTTATACTGAGAAAGCTCATGACAGAACCCGGCATATTTCATATGCTCAAGCGCTGTAACTGACTAGGAACAGGAAAAATGGGGCTGGCAGTATAGCCTAGAGGTTAGAGTAACGAGTAGCAAATGAGCTTGGTACATCCAGCAGACCTCAATTTGATTCTCTCAGCCTCCACTTGCACACTGTGTGACTCTGAACAAGTCACAACCTCCACAGTGCTCCCAGGTCACCCCTGAAAACTGGCATGTGTACTAGTGAGCCTTACCTGGTTACCAAAGAAAGAATTAAAAAAGTTGTATAACACAATTTTAGCTCAGTTATTGAACCAGAAGTGGCCTTTTATAAGTGTTCTATTCATGGAGCATTTGTTCAAGAACGCTTGCAGGATAAACGGTTAATTGTATTCACTTGGTACATAGTTTGGCTTTTGTGTCGGGAGGGCAGGTGTTAAAGCACATCTAATCATAAGAGTATCCAGGACTGAAATTGCCCTATGCCAGATTGTGATGGGGTATAAGAGACACAGGAACATCTGTTCCTGCAATGCCCATACATGAAAGGCTTCTGGAGCAATCTGGACAATTGTGGCAAGAAGCAGGTTTCCAAGGTTTACGGTATGAAGAATTTTATGGGGAGAAAGGTATACAAAGCTCTTGTTGAAAGATGTCAAATGGTTCTAGTTTGACTGATATGCCAGGGTTGGTTTTGAGCACAAGACTTGACTATATGTTTCAGTCTCTATCATTTACTATGTATTATGTGTTGCATTTCTTTATTTGTTATCCTAATGTAGATCCTCTAATGTTCTAATAATTGTATTATAATTACTGGTGGCGCTTTTTCCCCAAGGAAAACCCAGTTAATATTTGTGGTAATAAGCAAACACATGCCGGTTTCCAGCTGCTCTCCCTTTACTGTGTTGGACACCTGCTGCTACCACTGACAGTAAGTAAGACCAGTAATAGTTTTTTTTTTTTTTTATTATTATTATTTTATGTAACTGCTGTGGCAAAAAAAAGCACCTGGCAGCAATTATATAAAATAAAAGATGGATTTGTGTGAACTGATTTACACACACCCTCTGCATGGGATGCTTCTCAAAAACTCTCAGGCTTCACCTCGGGTGTAGTAGCATCCCACACCGTGTGTAAATCTCATACTATACAATGGACAAAGAAAACACTGTATTCTGATTGGTCAGTTGGCACTTCTCCCATTGTAAATCCTGAACAATACCAATGGGAAGATGTGCCAACTGACCTCACCCACTACCCACTTGGCACGATCAATGTGTCGCACCTCTCGCACACACTTTGCAGTACATTGACTGATCTCACCGCCTGAAGCAGAAAGCCACCATGAGAAATAAAACAAAAATGGAAGCAACATTCGGTTTAATAAACATAGATGAACTCTTCCAGTACAGCATCCGGCACAAATCAACCCGGCACCACAATTATATACAGAATACCTGGAAAGTGCACCAAATGCTCAAAGCCCAGGCAGAACGCCCATCACTGCTGGTCACGTAGAAACTTTCCCATAAATTCCTCAGGCATCTCCGGTTGCACAGCAAGACAGCACTGGTCCATTAAGAGCCACAGAAAATGCAGAACCTGAGAGCTTTTCAGTTGACAAGCATTTCCAGTCCCACTGCTTGTCGACAGCCTCTGTTCACTCATTCCCTGTGATCTGTTTTGCGCTCTGGTGAGCAAACCTCTCTCTCTCCACCATACCTCTCAACTGCCCTCGATTTTCAGGGACGCCCCTGATTTTGCCTCAAAATTTCCTTCTGTCCCGTAAAATTTGAGTTTTGTGACAGAACAGTGGGGATTAAAAGCACAAATAATGTCAAACATTAAAGTTACAGATGTGTTCTTCTTCAAAAATGTATCTTAATACAAATTCCTTTATTCTATCAGCTTTCTGAGTGAATAGTACCAGTTTCTAAGATGTGTCCCTGAGCTGGGGTCTTTGTCCCTGATTTTTAAGCCTGTCCCTGATTCATGAGGCAAGAGGTTGAGAGGTATGTTCCACAATACAGCAACAACTTCTCTTAGATCCCTGTTCTGCCTCCAACTTGGCAGCCATCGTAACAACCCTAGCAACCAAGGACTGTTAGTTTTATGGCGCAGTAACAAAATGCAATAAAATAAATGAAAACACACAAAACAGTTTTATTTTTTGTTGTATCTCACAAAAGGGACCATTATATCGCAATATACCACTCAAGGAGAGTGTTAATGCTAAGATTTACAACTTCTGGTGTGTTTTGCTTACTCAGCCTCGCGCCTCTGACCAAACAACACACCAGGCATTGTAAATCCTAGCATAACCCACACCATGTCAGTGTATACTGCTTAACACACACCACCCCATCCTTTTTTTGGGGGTTGGTTTCTGTGTTGTTTAGTATAATGAATATATTGTACTAGATTTATTATATGGTATCTATTAGTTATGTGTCGGTTTTATTTCTTATAAATGTCCTCTACTTTACTCGATAAATGCCATAGGACATTTTACTTCTCCTGGAGGGTGACCAGATAGGCAAAATAGACCTCTGTTTAACTTCTCGTCCTAAAGGCGAATACTGTTCTTAGGCGTAATAAGGTCAATATCAAATGCTCAAAAGCGGCTAAATGGCTCGCAGTCCTTGAAAATCCCATCGAGCCTGCGGGCGAGCACGGTACACACCGACATGGAAACAAGGCCAGGTACAGCGTCTGCACCAGAAGGAAAGTAAGCAGTTATTTGTGACAATTAAAAAAAAGTTTGCAAGTAATTATATGCGTTTTTCTCACCATTAAACCCGATCACCGACTCCAGTTCCAGCTGGGGTACGTCGTCCCGGCTCTCCATAGCCATGTCTCCAGTATAAATTACACGGTTTTTATTTTGGTTTCAGTATATGTTTCTAGTTCCAAGTCAGTCAGTCGTGGTGGGAGCCTAACAACTACAGAGGGTTGTGTATCTCAGTTGCTAGGCGACCCCGAACCTGCGCACTGGGATGTTACAGAGTGCCTTGCGAGCATGCGCTGTGGAACCCGGTTAGGCGAATTGCTCCGGTCTGCTACATTGTAGCAGGGCTTTGTTGGAATGGCAGAAGAGAGCAAATTGAGTTGGAGGTGAGGATGTCTAGGGGCAACACTCGCAGCTACTTCATGTATGACTTGGCCTGCTAAAGTAATGGGAGATGGTCATGGGACAATGTATGTTTGGTTTGAGCAAGTAGAAAAGACAAAAACACCTGTATTGAAAACGGATTTTACTGGTGGGTAGTAGTGAAACAGTAGCGGAGAAGGGCATACTTTTCAACTGTTCTTCATTGGGGGGTGCGTGTCCCTGGTTTTACCCTCAAAAGTATTTTGCTCCTCATGGAAAAGGTTCTGTAAATTAAGGTTCTAAGGCAGAATTTCATAATATTCTAAAATGCTAAAGAAAAATTGACCTTGTTCAACTACAGGCACTGGTTTCCAGTGTTCTGAGCTTTATCTCCATGTTCGAGGATGTGTCCTCATAATGAGGTCAGTATACATTACTGTCCGTCATTTTGAGTGCCAGTATCCCTCATTTCAAAGGGGATGGGGACAAGCACAAGCCTGCATCGTTCTGGAGATCGTGATAGTTTGACAACATGGGCCCGATTTTAAGAACCTGACATTTGGTGCAAGATGCCTGCCAAAGGGCTTTCATAAACTTCAACGAGATTGCCAGAACTAAGAGGTTAAGGGGAGGGACGGTAAGTGGTGGTCAAAAGCCAGGCAAGGAAAGTCCCATTGAATTGTCTAATTTTTAACTCTTCTGATTCTTTAAGTCCTGTCTTCAATTTACTGAATTATGGTGCCCATACTTTGCCTGGGTCTTTTAGAGCTGAGGGCATTTTGAGGAGGCAATCCATCTTTGCACAGAAACACAGAATTGCTACCAGGGGTGTAGCCAGGATTTTAGATCTGCACACCAGTGGACTCACTGCTACTCCCTTGTTAGGTGAGCTACCCTCCCCAAGGTGTAGCCAGACAATATACAAATGTACACTAGGACCGTGTTTGTTGCCTCATTTGGCATAATAAATACAACTTTTGTATCTCATGACAGTGGTTGTTACCATGCATGGTAAATACAAATGCATGCATTGTTCCCTAAGACACCCACATACCAGCCCAGAGCCTGTTAAGTTGTATTGTCCTTGGGATGCAAAGAGGTATTAGTGACCAGTCCTTCTAGTTTTGACTCCTATGAATAAAATTACAAAACAGTTCAGTATTTTCTTTGTTAGTTTTCATGGAAAAGGAAGCAGTTCAGAGCCTATTTGCTACCCCCTTAAATAAAATTGCACATCATGGAGTGCTTGAGTATGCCTGCCTACACCCATGATTGCTACACAGAAAAAGACTGCTTAGCCCACCCAGTTTGCCCACATGGTTCTGGACCATCTACCTCTACATACCCTGGCTAGTCTCCAGCAACCCTTCTCCTGCCCGCTTACTAATATTCCCTATGTCTATCCCACGGTGCTTGGAAGCTCTGTACTGTTTTTGCCTCCACCACTTCTGCTGGCAGTCTATTCCAGGCATCTAGAACTCTTTCAGTGAAGTATTTCCTAAACCTCTTAAACGCTCACCTCCAGCTTTATTGCATGTCTCTGGTCCTGGTACTCTTTCTCATTTGAAAGAGATTCCTCCTGCACCCTGTGAGGTACTTGTAGGTCTCTAACATGCACCCTCTCACTCTCCTCTCTTCCTTGATGTACATGTTGAAATTCCTCAGTCTGTTCTTGTAGGGCTTTGGTGCAACCCTTGCACCATTTTAGTGCCTTCCTCTGTAGACTGCCCCATCCTGGCTATGTTGTTCATGTGGTGTGGCCTACAGACTGGACACAGTACTTCAAGTGGGGTTCACCAGTGAGTACTATTGTGGCAACACCACTTCCTCCTCCTCCTGCTGGGGATACTCCTTCCCATGCACCCAAGCATCCCACTGGCCCTACCCACTGTTTTGTCACACTGCCCTGCTACTTGGCTCTCACTCTTCCTATTAACTCTTCCTGCTGCACCCACCCTTCCCTGTCCACCCAGCCTGGCTAAAGTCCCACCCCATCCATAGTAGTGTCTCAATTATCTACCCTCCGTCATTAACATAATAAAGAAGTACACAACAGCCATTGTCACTTTCTGTGGTTTTAGCTCAATTTTTCCACCAGTCATCGGTAATATATACCTTCTTCTTACCCTCTAACTCACCCCATACATGGCCTCTTTCCCCTATGTGTGTAGTTGCTGTTGCCTCACTCAAAAGATCTCTGCTTATAACCCTGTATGCCTATGGTTGATTGTACATCTGCTGACTTCTTCAATTGTAAAATAATGCTGTTTTTTTTTATTTATTTCAACCTTGTACTGTACTGTATACACTTTTTCTTCCTTCCTTCACCAGGCAAAATAACTTTCCTATTGGCTTTCAGCACAAACCTAAACCACCCGACAAACTTTTGGAAATCGTGTCAAATCCTTTCCTCCCCTACCCAGCCGCCACCACTGACACTGTCAATACAGGCACTTCCATCACCGATCCCTGTGAGGTTGCCATTGCTTTCAACACCTACTTCTCCAGCTGCGCTGACTGCCTCATCATCCCTCCAGCACCCGCCCACCCATGCCCCCATCAAGAGCACTCCTACCGACCATACAGTTTCTCCTTTCACCCTGTATCCCTGGCCAAAGTACTCAAACTCACGTACCCTGGAACCCTAACAAAGGTAAATGCCCACGGCCCTGGATGCCAAGATGTTATATTTGTCTGCCCCAGCCATAGCCACCCCACTAGCTCTCTATTCAACCTCTCCTTCTCACTAGGCAATTACCAATGGAATGGAAAGGAAGACCCCTCTCAGGTAACTATCACCCCATCTCCCTACTCAGGTAACTATCACCCCATCTCCCTACTCAGGTAACTATCACCCCATCTCCTACTCAGGTAACCTATCGCCTCATCTCCCTACTCCCGATTCTGGCAAAACTACAGTAACGCCTTGTCCTCGCCCCAACTCTCTCCCTATCTGGACGCCTCCTTTTTCACCCCATATCAATCTGTTTTTGTAAATCACACTCAACTATCACCTGCCTGCTAAGACTCACTGACGAATACTCACCGGCATGGACAAAGGCCAATCACCTCTGCCCCCATCTGGAGTACTGCGTCCAGTTCTGGAGACCCCATCTCCACAAGGACATAGACAGGATGGAGGCAGTTCAGAGGAGGGCAACTAAAATGGTGCAGGGTCTGCAAGAGAATATATGAGGAGAGGCTAAAGGAGCTTAATATGTATACCCTTGAGGAAAGGGGGGGACATGATAGAAACTTTCAAGTACCTCAGTAGAATCAACAAAGTCCAAGAGAGTAGCATCTTTTAGAAAAAGACATGCAAGAACAAGGGACACAATTTGAAGATGGAGGGGTGGCTCAGGGCAATGTGAGGAAGTGGGAATTCAGGTAATACACCATCTGTCTTATCCCAGGGGTCAGTTAATGACCACATCAGCAATAAGGACAGCAGGGTGACTTATGCGATGCTAGAGGAAGCAGTCAGGATGATCAGGGCAGTAAAAGGGCATGGTTAGCAAAGATGGAAATTGAGGCGGCTTTTTGCTTGCTACCAGTCAGGCCAGAGGACTGGGACCTGCTCAGTTTTCATATTGGAGAGGAATTTTACTGATAAGGCCATGCCACGGGCTGCTCAGTTGCATGCACCGCATTTAAGACATTCAGCACTTCACTGCAGTGGGCGTTCCAGAAACAATTTGGGCTGGGTTGGCTCTTCCCTATTTGTATGACTTCCTTCCGGTCAGGAGGGTAGGCCTTGTAGCACAGATGCTGGGGCAGTTCTGGGAAATGTGCCAGATGGTAGGGGTTTCTCTAGCACGGACAAGACGGAGGGTCCCAGCCAGCATATTGAATTCCTTAGGATAAAGGCACCTTCTGTAGATCGGGATGTGGACCTCCAATGGATATAGCCAGCATATCTGAGCACTAATCAAATCTTCATTTTAGGAGACTCATTAATAAAGTGCTTAGATCATGCTATTTGCAATGAAGACAAACATAATAAATTCTGTTCTCATTTAGTGAAGCAAAGATATCAGACATAGGATTAATGGTGAACAATATACTTATACAGCAAAAACAAACCCTTAGTAGTAATACATGCTGGGGCAAACAATATTATTTGGGATTCCTTAGAAAAGGTGAAGCAGGAAATTGTGGCCATGACAAATACACTTACAGAACGAGGCTGTGAAATAGCATTTTCAGAGATGTTATCCATTCCCAGGACAAACAAGCTAGTTTCTAACATAACAACCAAAAACTAAATGATTGGCTCAGAAGACAGTGCCTAAAACAAGAAATTGTGTCTATTACCCATTCAGAAGAATATAGTCACAGAATGGAACTCTTCTTGTGGGACGGTCTCCACTTAAGTAGGAGAGGTAGTTCCTTACTGGGGAAACATATTATGGCACATTAACAAAAATTTTAACTAGATCGGGGGTCAGAGCAAACCAACCTCTCTGAACTTAGCGAACCAAACAAACAATGAAAAACTATACATAGCTGTTTACCATGGAGTTCAAGTAATAGAAAAGTCTACACTAACATAGTCAACAATTAGGGATGTCACGATAACATGATATGATGATATATCATGATAATTACCACTAACGATAATTTATAGTTGTAAAAAGCAATATTGTGATTACTGTGCAGCACAATATACTACGATAAACAGTGGTAGAGCACCTAAGCTTGCTTTCCAGCAGTGTGTCCTTTCCAGGTACAACCATGGTTCCTGATGCCACACCATCCTCCTATCAGAATTTTACTAGTGTTCCTTAAAGGAAATCTACTGGAAGGGTACTTGAGCCACTGGTGCATAGATCATGGCTCGAGCACTCACCCCGAGTCCCAATATATATTTACTGATTAAAGTATTTGAATGCTAATAAAATTTTATTGCTAAGGTGGTGTAGCTGGCATATTCAGAAATGGAGTGCAGCCCCTGGGAGATCACGCTGGCAAACACCTCATTATGCGATACAGCTTTGCTTCTTCTTGTCTATTGCCCTAATGTATGGAGATATTAAAATCTCTGTATTCTATGCCCTGTGTTATTTTTACAAAAGGCACCCACATGCCATGTATGTGCACCCATGGTTCCCGAACCGGGTCTCTGGCATCGAGACAGAAATCCAACCACTGCACCGACGGGCCTGACATGTAAGTGTTTCAATGTGCAAGACACTACAGTCACTAGGGATAGATACTTTAACAGAGCTAAATTTGTTTATTTTCTTGTAATATCTGGTTTTCATGCATCTACTAGATTTACAGTTGGCAATGGGTAGTCCCATGTGATTATTACAGCAGTAACACCACAGTACTCTGGGTTTACGAGGTAATAACTGGACTAAGGGTAATTAACAATAAGGCTGAAGGTCAGGGTGTTTATTAGCACCTTTGTCCAGATTATTAATGAAGAAACCCAGACCACTATTGCTATTATACTGACATGTTTTATTTTTACAAATTTTAAAACTGCGAAATCTGGTTGTCACGTTACAGTGCATTTATCAGAAAGCAGGAACAGTTTCTCATTGACTTCATGTAGCGTTGTTAAACACCTCTGAATGGGCACTGCATGTGAAAGTGAAGGGCAACTGGACTTGCTCTCTGATTGGCTAAGTACAAATGCAGCAGCCAATCAGAATGAGGTTGTCCTATTAATGTTCTTAGCCAATCAGAATGCAGAGCCACTGTTCCATTATTCGGTCTACTGTCCAGTTAATGATAACTGGACGAAGTAACTTCCTTTGACTGGCTAAGAATGATTTTTTCAGTATAATACTTCTTAATTCCCTGTAATCCTTTCAGGTCCATGGTTCCAGTGTTTTCCTGTTACATTTCTGTTATAGTATTTGCAATAGTTTCCAGTGGGTTAATCTCGTGTGTGGTTGCATCTTTCATTCTGTTATATTTTATGTTCTCTCTCTCTACTGTGAATTTGCTGCTGCCATATTAAGAGCCTCAGATATGTAAAACTCTTGTCACGTTCAGTACATTTATAGTCTCTCTGAAGGATAGTATCTCTAAACTTCTAGGTTTTCTAATACCATGACAAGACTGTACCCCATTCTTGAGTCTCAGCATGTTAATGAAAATCATGAAATCAGAACTGCATTAAATCTTTAATATTTACTAAAGTGCTCTTCTTAACACTTACAAGTACCCTGAATGGCTTCCTGCTGTAATTCATTAGGTGTTATACATATTTGTAGCACACCAGATGTGTCTGAAAGTTACTTTTAATTAAGTGATGTGGCACCAAGGACAACTGCGACTACTGGGTGATTCTTCCACATTTGGTTTATTTCTGTGTCTTGATGTTTACGGATCTTATGTCTATCCATCGAAAGACACTGAAGTAATTTGAGATGGATGCTTCACTTAGCAGTGCTAACTTTCTTTCTTGATCCAGAGTATCTGTTTTTTTTTCGGGTAGTATCTCCAATGTTTGGGGTTTTCTAATACTATGATAAGAATGGGCCACATTTTAAGCAAGGTCATGCTTAAAAAAAAAATAAAAAAAAAAAAAAAAATCAGGAAATCAGCACTGTATTAATCTTTAGTGTTTGCTAATATTACACAATGTTCCTTGAATGTCTTCTTTTTGTAGTTTGAAAGGTGTGAAAGGTATTGGTAGCATGTCCAACTGTGCTTGAAAGTTATTTTAGTTAGTCCTATGACCCTATGACTCCAGTGACAACTGCTACTATGTCTGTGTTTTTCTCTACATTTGTTTTGTTTCTGTTCAGATATCCTGGTATTTGATTATCCTGCATTTCTCCATGCATACGACATTGTAGTCACTTGGAGAGACACTCCGATTAGCTGAGCTATCTTCGATTCGTTTCCCTGATATCGAATATCTGATTTTCTGGCAGCCACTTGATTAACAGTTGGTACTTATTAGGTGGTCCCAACTGATCATCACTTCTTCATTCTCTGTGGTCTTTTCAGGTTCATGGTTCAGTCCATATCTGCTACCTGTATGTCATAATTGTTTGCATAGTTTCCAGTAATTCAGTCTAGCTGCATTGTTGTGTCTTTCTGCATACAGGCCTTCTGACACGAGTACCTGAAGTCCTGCCACCAGATGGGAAACAATTTGTAACACTGTTAAAAAAGAGAACCTACATGTCTGTTTTTCTACACAGTTTATGAACTTTCTTGTATGCAGCCCACTGTAGTGGGAGGTAAGTATCAGTCTCTCATCTCTGGACTTGAATTTTCCTCTTTTAACCTCCATGGATCAGTTCTTGGTCAACATGGGGGTTTGCAGCAGTTTCTTGTATGTTCCACTGTAGCCGAGGTCTCTCAGTTCTTTCCTTCCACATTGTACCACTCTGTAGCTTTCCCTCCCTGGAGTCAGATGACTCTCTCACAGTGCTAAATTCACCTCTAAATTCTGGTTTGGGACTCTCCCTCTTACCTTTCCTCTTCACTTACTGTTCCTCTCCCTCCTCCCATCAACTCAGATCCACTGACTCCCATACTCTAGCTATTCCTCATCGCTCCTCCTCCACAGGACAAATGCTTTCTCCTACCATTTCCCAAAGCTTTGGAATATGCTTCCTTCTTCTATCGGACTCTCTTCATCCTCATCCTCTATCTCCATAGCTCTACATAACTTTTACTCCCCTAACTGTACTTGTTATTAGCCCTCTTCTCTATTCATCCCCTCCATTTGCACATTATCCTCTATCCACAATCTCTGACTCATCCTCCTTGCAGCACCCCTCCCCCATCTTGTCTCCCTCTCACCTCTTTCTGCTGGGTCCCATCTCCCAGCAGGGTTCTCAACATCTTGAGGGGTACAGCTTCCCAGCTTGTTCCTCTCTCCCTCCTGCCTCCTCTACTCCATCTAGTTCCTAACTTGGCCAGTAGCCTTTCCCATACCTCCCCTCCTGTTACTCCCTTCCTCCCCTCCCTCTCACCTCTATTTCTGCCAGGTCCTGCCCCCCACAGAGTTCTCAGCATCCTGAAGTGCATATAGCTTCCCAGCTGACCCCCATTCCTAACTTGTCTCTTCCTCCTCCCCTCATCCCCACTTGCGTTTTTTAACTGCCTTCCCTAGGTCTTCCCTTGGCACTTATCAACCCCGAGCTCAGTCTTCAACCCCAAGCACTTAAAAGTTGTTCTCCATATCCTGCCTATCTACCGGTTTCACCTGTTCCTTGGCTACAACAATGTTTGTTCATTGATATGGTTGTTACCGTGTCCTGTTCTGGATTGTATTGTTTCTGTATTTGTGCAACACTGTATGTTCTAGCTTTTTTGTATTTGCTTTATTCGATTTATGTTTTTATTTGCTCTTCCTACTCTTGTAACCCCCTCCACGAGGACACTTCTGGAAACAAGCTGACGACAGTTCATGTTGTCTTTCCTGGTGAAATATTTTCAAATAAATAAATTGTTGGCCTTTGTCTTACAAGGTTTCTTCCTCTGTTTGGCACATTCTGTTGTGTATTGGCATCCAGATTTGTTCCTCTCCTGATGGCTGTCTCTAATGGTGTGACAAGTAGTCTTTGGCTTGCTATTTTCATGATGCAGGATCTTTTCCATATAGATATTTATCTCTCTCAGGGGCCAGTGCCTTGTGTCAGCCATTGGTACCAGGCATCCACGGTCATTCGCAGCCACCCCCACTTCACCTTGGCAGAACCACCAGAGCCGGCCTGGGGCATCATTCAGCTGCACCCCTGCATTTTCTCCCCTTAATCCCGGAGCCCCAGCAAGGTTGGGCGTACACGTGGAGGTGTGCACTCACACCTTGGCCCACCCAACTCCGTTCCACCCACTCCTGGCCTAGTGCCCGACTCCACTCATGCCTGCACTACTGTCACACCTCCACAGGTGGTGGTCTTAGGCTGGGAGAGCTGACCTCCCAATCCAGAAGTGAACAGCTGCCTGGCAACCGCTCTGTCCTCTCAGCCCCCTCCAGCCAACCCCTGGCAGCTCGCGCTCGTTCCGAACACGGGTCGCCCGGTGTGGCGAGTAGGTGCCCAGTGCCTCAGCGCCACCTGGCAAGCTATAATGCAGGATCTTGATTATGTTTGGGTCCTAGGTCATCAGTAAGTAGGCCTATAGCCACAAATCATCGCCCATTGTTGTGTAATCGATCTAGAAGGCACATACCTCCTTCAGACTGTGTAATGCACAATCCTGATATATACTGGTATTTTATGACTAATAAGCATGGGAGAAATGTTCTTGTATTTTTGTCCAATTGGTCAGCTCTTTCTTGGCAGTCAATCACATCAAAACTGTATGCAACCACAGAAAGGGGCGTTGATTTATAGCGTGCATGTTATTTGTGTTGTCAAAGCAGGTTTCAGTACAAGCTTCAGCCAGCTAAAGTATTCTCTGCTGATCTTTTATCTCATTTGTTCATGCTGTATTGCTGCCCTTCATCTGTTCCCAGGTACTTGTACACTCACAGTCTGGCTCAAGTTATTTTATGTTACAGTCCTCAATCAAATTGATGTTTTCAGTACGAGTTAGCTTTACTTAAATCAGTATTGCTTTGTTTTGGCATATCTGTTCAATCAAATGTCATCCTGATTTCATCAGAGTAGAATCTGACAGTTTGTAATTGCTCTTTCAGGCATATATAAAGTATGAAGTCATCAACTAACAGGAGATGAGATGTTGTTTGTTCATTCTTTTTATTTCTGGAGTTCAAGCATTTCATTTACTTTCCTGAGGAACTTCTCTCTCTAGCGTGAGTCAGCTGATGCTGTTTGAGGCGTCAGATTTGTAAAACTCCTGTCACATTCAGTACATTTATATGGTCTCTCTCAGTGTGACTTAAACTTATGTGTAGCAGGTGACTTGGCTGTATATAACTCTTGTTGCATTCAGTGCATTTATATGGTCTTTCTCCAGTATGAATTAAGCTCGTGTGTTATTAGGTGACACTTCTGTGTATAACTCTTGTCACATGCAGTGCATTTAAATGGTCTCTCTCCATTGTGGATTCGCTGATGTCGTATGAATGGACTCGATCTGTAAAACTCTTATCACATTCAGTACATTTAAATGGCCTCTCTCCAGAGTGAATTCGCTGATGTGTTATGAGGCTACCATGTTGTGTATAACTCTTGTCACATTCAGTGCATTTATATGGTCTTTCCCTTTGTGAATTCTCTGATGCCGTATGAAGGGACTCTGATCTGTAAACCTCTTATCACATTCAGTACATGTATATGGGCTCCGTCCAAAGTGACTTAGATAGATGTGTTATCAGGTGTCTCTGCTGTACAAACCTCTTATCACATTCAGTGCATTTGTAAGTTTCTCTTCAGTGTGAATCTTTTCATGTGATGTGAGACTGGACAGGTATTTAAAACTCTTGCCACATTCAATACACTGATGTTTTGGTTGAGTGAGGTTTGTGGAAGTTTCTCAGGATATTCAGCTTACTTAAACTCTTCTTATATTCTATGTAGAGTCTCTCGTGTGACAGTCTGTGGTTGTACAGAGATTAGATGAGGTCATGGAAATGCTCCTCACACTGAAAGCACTGGTGCAGTTTCTCTTCTGTGTAACTCTGCTCATGTTTCTTGAGTGATGACTGATGACTTAAACTCTCTGCCCTCCTGATGGCTAAAAAGATATTATTTAATAGTTTCTTGCAATTAGAAAACTGACTTAGATGTTGTTCCTTAACGTCTCTGAGGCTACATAGATATTGTACAGATATACTCTCAGTGATGTAATTTTTTTTTTTTTTTTTTATATACAGTTTATTGCCTAACCTCCTGGCTGCCCTTTTAATGACCTCCCTCAGCCCCATCACCACAACTCCCCTGGACTTATCTTCACCTGCACCCTCTGCCACAGGGCTGCAGCAGTGCCCAACCGCGGGTGCGGAGCCTGCGGGGAGGGTTGGTCATCATCCACAGCTTGGGGTGCTTTTCCTCTTTTCTTCCTTCCCTTCCCTGTTGCTGGAGCTCACACATCAACATGCATGCGTGCAGCATACACACTGCAGAACTCCCATAGCGCCTTCCTTGTTGGCGCCCAACAGTCTTGGACTAGCCTCGAGCCTCCACCCGGGGCAGTTGTTTGGTGGGAACACCAGTCCTCCCTCACGGAAGAGGACAGCAGCCCTACAGATGTTCAATCCTCTCCCTCCCTGGCTGACTCTCGGAGGCCCTCTCACCGTGAGCACACGAGTTGCCAGCATGGCAGGAGGTGCAGTACAGATGCCTCAGCCCTCCATGCCACTGGGCCGGCTGAGTTTGTTTTAAACATTATTTGTTTCTAAAATTTGGATTACATTGTCCTCTGTGAAAAGTTTCAATTTTCTTATTTACTATATTTTTCTTGGGCATATAAGATTGTGTTTATTTACTAAATTTTTCTTGGGCATATAAGGTTGTGTTTTTTTTCTCCATGCTGGGGATCTGGGGTGGAAGTGAGCCCAGGAAGCCAAGCTAAACACCTTAGAGGAGCTGGGAGGTGCAGTATGACAATGCTCCCAGTCAGGGACTAAGACCATTAGTCCACTGCTGCGAACCTCTGCCATGGGCCACAGATCTTGCATCTCCTGAAGGGTATGGTAGCGTTCAAGTAGGATATGACCTGATGTTGAAGAGTTGATTGAGGCAGGAGAGAAAAAAAGAGACACCAGCCAATCCACCACAGGCCTCACACTGCCAACCTGGCCCTGGTTCGAATGGTTGGATTGGGTCACTGGGGATGTGGAGGACAGTCCCTTCTCCCTGGCCCCACCATTGGGGGATCCATGGGTTACCTTTGGAATCAGGTAAGCCCTGGGGATGGTAGGTGTCAGGGCTGGATGGCCCTAAAGGGACAGTTGGATGACAAAGGGCATAAATAAATGATGATAAAAAGAAAAAATGTGTGTTTTTCATGAGCGCCTGTGTTGGTCATTTAGAATGTTATGGGAGAATGTATTTGTTTATGGTAAGTGTTTGAGAACTATGAAATATCAGTGAGACTGGTGTGGGCCTTGTGGGTAATGGGTTGAGGCACTGAATGCCACACAGGCAGCCAGGGTTCGGGAATGGATCAGTATTACTCGTGAGCCAGCCAGGAGGAGGGAGGGAGGGAGGACTGAGCATCCCATGATGTCCCTTTTCCCTCAGGTGGGGCGTTCCTGTAGCTCACCACTTGACTGCCACTAGCAAAGGCCAGAAAGCAGAGATGGTGGGACCAGCAGGAAGGGGCAGGGCATCAACAGGCGATGCACTGATACAGACATGTGTGCACACTATTGCACACGATGCCCTGAGGGAACCACCAAGGAAAACTACCTGAGGAAAATGCCCGGCTTGCTCGCCATCCACCACAGGCACTGCAAGTCCTTATGGAGCAGGCCACCCATCTAACAGGCTCAAGTAGTGTATAACCTGTAAGTCCTCAAGATGGATCAGTGACCAAACTTGAGGGATGCCACAGACCAGGGACGTCAGGAGGGAAGTGTGTATGAAAAAAAAAAAGAATAGTAATAAGACTAAAAACTAGGAACAAAGAATATTGATATTGCAAAAGTAAAAGATTGTTTTCTGTTCATCAGACCTGTGGGCAGATGAAGACGTTAAACAGTGAGACCAGATTATCTGTATTTTAAGGCCCTTTGCTAAAATAGAGAATGAACAATACGAATCAACATTAAATACATACTTTAATGAAGCATTAAGGCACAACAGGGTGCACTGTGGTAGGATAATGGCATGCCTCAGGTGAGTTGAAGCATGAGTGCATCTGAGTGCTTTCAATATCCAAGAAGTGCAGCGTCACCTATCACAACATACTCCCTGGAAGCCCTACTGCAGGCTTGCTCTGCCACTCACCACTGGAGCCAAACAAGACTTTTAAATGGTGATATTTTGTTGAAGATATTGGCGCAAAAACAAACAAACAAACAAAAAAGTCTGAGCTTGCCCTGTCATTGTGATTTTGAATGGATCCATGGTGAAGAATTTTTAAATGAATTACATTTTATAAGCAAGTAAAAAAGAAAAAGTTAAAAATGTCCTAATCTTCCTTTGCAGTGTTGCGGTCTGGTCATCAGGTGTGGTGCCAATGATAAATGGTAGTGCTAGATGGAGCTGGTGTCAGCAGAGTAGCCCAAGAGTGGTGGTATGCTTTGATGCAGTCTTTTGATAGTAGAAGTCCCATCCACAGGTCAGTGGGTTTAGCAGAGCACTCTGTTTTGGTACTGGGAATTACATCAACAAGTGTAGCAGAACAGAGTGGGACTGGGCAGCTGATTCAACAGCTGAACAGCAGCACCAAAATGCAGCGTGGGAACAGGTGGCTGTTTCAAGGGCTGAGAGCCACAGTGTTCATTTGCACAACAGGTCTGTGATTACTTGTATGTATGCTGCTGTTTGGCATTAGGGTCTACTCTCAGCTCCCTCAGGTTATACATTACAGACCACATAGGTGCAGTTACAGTAAGTGGAGTAACCTAGTGGGAAGCCTTGGTTGTAGACAGCAGGTGGCCGCCATGGTGGGAGAAGACAGTCACGGCAACAAAGGAGAGCCTCGGTTGCCAGCAGCACGTGGCAGCCATAGCATGAGGACAGAGCCATGGTCGCTGAAAACTGGGCCTCATCAGTTATGCCAGGCTAGCCATGGTTGGTGTGGATATTTCAGCCATGGACGAGGTGGATGACTGTGGGTTAGTGCTGCGACCTTGATAGCTGGAGGTACTCTTAGTCAGGTTATTGTGCGGGATAACAACCTGGATAGAAGAACCCCTCAGCCAGCCAATCAGGATCCAGCATACTGTCTTATCCATTCCATAATTACGACATTTTAGTATGAATATTTCTGCAGCCTCCAAGGCGTCTGGATATGTATGTAACAGTCCTTTCCCACTGTGGGTTGTTACCAATATGTCCATCAAAGCATTAGGCGCCAAGGCACCAATAGCCAGCTTTTTCAGAATGGTGGGGGTGGAGCTTAGTGTCTGAGGTAAACATGAGGTTCTAGAAGGAAGGTCGAGTTCTTTCCCCTGGAGCTCAGGAGAAGAGGAGCTAGTGTTCAAGGTATTAGGCACCATCCGTACCAGTGCCCTGTTGCACATATCAGTGGTGCAACCACTACACCTACTGCCTTCCTTTCCAGTCTGTCTCCCAGTTCAACATATCAGTGCTGTAACTTTATTACCCTGCCTTCCTTTCCAGTCCCTCACCCTGTTCCACATTTCAGTGCTGTAACCACTACACCACCTGCCTGTTGCATGAGGAACAGGGTGAGGGACTGAAAAGGAAGGCAGTGTGGTGTGGTGGTTACAGTACAGATATGTGGAACAGGGTGAGGACTGGAAAGGAAGGCAATGTGGTGTAGTTGTTACAGTACTGATATGTGGAACAGAGTGAGGACTGGAAAGGAAGGCAGTGTAGTGTAGTGGTTACAGCACTGATCGTGGAACAGGGTGAGGACTGGAAAGGAAGGCAGTGTAGTGTAGTGGTTACAGCACTGATGCGTGGAACAGGGTGAGGGACTGGAAAGGAAGGCAGTGTGGTGCATTGGTTACAACACCAATATGTTGGAACAGGGTGAGGGACTGGAAAGGAAGGCAGTGTGGTGCAGTGGTTACAGTACTGATATCGCGGAACAGGGTAAGGGACTGGAAAGGAAGCAATGTAGTGTAATGGTTACAGTACTGATATGTGGAACAGGGTGAGGGACTGGAAAGGAAAACAATGTAGTGTAGTGGTTACAGTACTGATATGTGGAACAGGGTGAGGGACTGGAAAGGAAAGCAATGTAGTGTAGTGGTTACAGTACTGATATGTGGAACAGGGTGAGGGACTGGAAGGAAGGCAGTGTGGTGTAGTGGTTACAGTACTGATATGTGGAACAGGGTAAGGAACTGGAAAGGAAAGCAGTGTAGTAGTTACAGTACTGATATGTGGAACAGGGTGAGGACTGGAAAATAATAACTGGTGACCCCGTTATCAACCCGCATTCAAGTGCTGTAAAAGTTGTATCAACCCACAGGTTGATATAAAAAAGTATCAACCAGCGAGTTGATACAACTTTACAGTCTTGTGCGAGAAGCCTGCAGGACTCGCATTCCAGACTAAACAGATTGTGGCACTCTGAGACAGTTCTCCAAGCATAGATTCAAACTCACAGCACAACCTCCATTTAAAATGAAATGTACAGATCCAAATTAGAAAGCGTAATCATTTCAAATGAAGTATTTACCAGCTAAAAACTCTCCACTAAGGGTGTACTTTCCCCGACTCACCCTTATCATTTCCATTCCAGCATGAACTTTCACCTCGTTTCCCCAGCGACTGGAATGACCCCTGACCCACTGAGATGAGGAAACAACACACACTGAAGCTGACGGACTTGGGCAAATGATTTAAACTGAAAAAAAAATGTTTTCTAGTTGTTTGATATATATTTTTTTGCTTTATTTCAACACGATTGTGATTTACTTGACCCATCAACTTTACCCAATTGGAAGATGTGACCATAAGGTAGCATGAATTTTTGCACCAGTTATTATAAAAATAAAACCTATGTAGTAGGTTTATATGCATTTTTTTCACAACCTCGGTGTGATCATAGTGAAACCTCTAGCTTCACTCTCAAGGTTTCTCTATTATCACACACCTTAGATGTGAAAAAATGCGTATCAACCTACTACATATGCATTATTCTCTATATACAGTACTGATATGTTGAACAGGGTGAGAGACTGGAAAGGAAGGCAATGTGGTGTAGTTGTTATAGTACTGATATGTGGAACAGGGTGAGGGACTGGAAAGGAAGGCAGTGTAGTGTAGTGGTTATAGCACTGATATGTGGAACAGGGTGAGAGACTGGAAAGGAAGGCAATGTGGTGTAGTTGTTACAGTACTGATATGTGGAACAGGGTGAGGACTGGAAAGGAAGGCAATGTGGTGTAGTTGTTACAGTACTGATATGTGGAACAAGGTAAGGACTGGAAAGGAAGGCAGTGTGGTGTAGTGGTTACAGCACTGATATGTGGAACAGGGTGAGAGACTGGAAAGAAAGGCAATGCGGTGTAGTTGTTACAGTACTGATATGTGGAACAGGGTGAGGGACTGGAAAGGAAGGCAGTGTAGTGTAGTGGTTACAGTACTGATTTGTGGAACAGGGTAAAAACTGATAATGAAGGCAGTGTGGTGTAGTGGTTACAGTACTGATACGTGGAACAGGCTGAGGGACTGGAAAGGAAGGCAGTGTGGTGTAGTGGTTACAGCACTGGCATGTGGAATAGGTTTATAGATTTGATGCACCAATCTCTGGCACACCATGTAACACTGGACAATACATGTGACCTTCCCAGTATTTCAGCCTTTCCAGCAGTGAAACTGGGTCAAAGTGGGCTGGCGTATCAATGCAGGCTAGCACTTGTGACACTGGTGTCCTGAGTTCAGAGGCAGTGGGCCGTTTGGGGAGGAGGATTGAGAGTCTCAATGGATGCTCTCTTCCTCCCTGGAGGAAAGAACTGAGTGTTCCACTGCTGTACTGCCACCTGGATCACTACAGGTGTCGTAGTACAATTGAGGACACCCATGGGAAGGGAGGGCGCCTATTGATGTTGGTTGGGATAATATTCTCTGCATGCACACACACCTCCACCCATGATGTCCTAGCTGAGGTGTCCTGTGGGTCGTGAAAATATGGTGGTAAAATCCCTGGTCAGTTGCAGCATAACAGCCTTCAGTTGTGCTCCCAGTCCCATACCTCTCCTGAGCATTACCGCTCTTGACCTGGATAACTGGAGAAAGGCGTGACTCTTCATTTGGCTGGGGAGGTTATATCGGAAAGGCGAAATAGCTGCAAAGAAGGAGGTTGGCGGGGCCAGGGCAGTACCTGGCAATAGAGAGCCTGGTGTAGACCTGACTGGAGCAGTGAGGAAAAACAAGAAGCAAAACAGGGTTCATGAGGTCCCACTGATAAAGATGGTGGGCCATATGTATGGTAGCAGCAGGCCTCCTCATTATCACCTGGGAACCCCAGTTCAACTAAGACTGAGTTGTCCTACCCCAGAGCCTGCAAGGGGCATGTTGGGGAGGAAGGCACTTGGCTCCTCAGAGAAGTCCGTTCAGCATTTGGGCATCCTCTGTTGACCAGTCACAGAACAGCACAGGGACTGTTTGCAGATGTAGAGGTTTGTTCACCTGCTGGAGATAAGTATGACTATAGCACACTGCAGTTAGAGTGGGGATGGGGACTCCTGGGGCACTTGTAACAGAAGGTCCTGACAATTAATGTTGTCTCCAAGACAGACAGGCTGCTTTTATGTGTTTTGCCAAAAGGAATTGCACTGGATTCAAACACAGGTAGCTTGAGCTACCTGCTTCCTTAGTCTGTGACATAACCTCTACACCACGTGAAGTACAGTTCACTTCAGTTCACTCAGGTAACACACCCACAATGCCCCAGCAAAGCACCAACAGTACTAATCTTCTCTCTAAAGAATGCATTATTTATTTATATTTTCTACCAGGTTGGGTTTAAGGAGAAAATGGGATTAGAAGTCAGAACATGGGCTTGGGAACTAGGAGACCCAGGTTCAAATCCCACCAGACCCATTTACTGTGTGAAACTGAACAAGTGGATTAAACTACGGTTTCTCAGGCTTCACATCAATAAAATTTGTGTGAAGCGAATCTCATGGAAAATGAGATGCTCCTTCCCAGTCGGGCTATTCTCTGTAAATAAGGTGTGAAACAAAAAGTGTCCTGTTGGAAAAACATCTCACATTTATTTGGGGAGGAGCAGATACCTATTTTCCCCACAAGAGGAATATCTGAGTAACCAATATTGCCTCCGTGGCAACACTTTACTTTTGCACTTTTATCTTTTCATAACTAACCTTCCCCAGTATATTTACTACGCTAACTCCATGCTGCCATGGCTCACCAGTGTAGTGAAATAACTTTCACTTTTCTTCTTCTGTGTTTATTAGTGCAAAGGTAGTGTGCTACTGTGTGCACAGAAATATGATTGTCCTTTTCACTTTTAATAAAAAGATGAATACATATAATGTCCCAGTTAAGAGTTGAACCTTGCTCTTTTCCTAATAACGCAAAAATGATGCGTTCTTAGCTGGAATCGAATCATTGATCTTTTGCTTGCTAAGCCCAAACACATCCAGTGTACCACCTGAGTGAACTGAAGTGAACTGCACTTCATGTGGTCTAGAGTTTATGTCACAAACCAAGAAGGCAGGCAGCCCAAGCACCGCTATTTAAATCAGTGCAGTTCCTTTTCGGCAAAACACACGAAAAGCAGCCTGTCTGCCTTGGAGGCAATGTTGATTTCAGGATTTTCCATTACCAGCTCCGCCAGGAGTTCCTTATCCCCACTCTGATGGCAGTGTGCCATACAGTCACGCTAATCTCCAGCAGATGGACAAACAGCTAGTTACCTGTGTTGTTCTGTGATTGGTCAACAGGACAAAATATTGGTTTAGTTGTCCTTTAAATGCAATTTTAAGAAAACCAACGAAAGCAACCAAAATGACAACATGCCATTTTATACCACGATTAATGATAATGAAACCACGTTTTAAACACAACCCAAGTATAACACAGAACAAGGCTTGTGTTCTGTGTTATACTTGCATGAGTTGTGTTTAAAATACATTTCATTATCAATAAACATACCTGGAAAAATAAATTTGAAATAGGTCATCCACACACTCCAACTCTACAGTACTGAAATGCAGTGTCTGCAGTGGGCATGAATCAAGCCATGACTGTGGCACACAACCCATGACCTTATGCCCCAGAGATAAGAGCATGATCACCGGTGTTGGTCCAGGGATACATATACAGCACCCTGTCCTGCCACCTGGATATCCCTATTTTGCGAACAGACTCCAGTTTTGATCCTGGAACAAGTAGGACTTGTCTGGATCTGTGCTACGTGCAACCTCTTCCAGCCATCTACTTACTGTCAGCAGAGATTCCTTCTGCAGGCTGCTGGTGTATGGTCTCGTTCCTGCTCACCAAGTCACACGCAGGAGATTCTTCATCTTTCACAACCAATTTCACATACTGTCCTGGGATTGGAAATGCTGCATGTGGTAAGTGGACAAGAGAAAAGTCACTTGACACATACAAATTGACAAAATACCTGTCTGTTCTTCTCTGTTCCGCACCCCCTTCACAACTGTAAATGAGCCTCCTGCACTCTGCTTGTTTACCTTGTAAAATATGTGTTTTTAATAAAGAATTAAATGGGCTAACTCTCATTGTTAAGTACAGCATTATGACATCCTCAACCCACATTATTTTATTTATTTATTTGTTCTAGGATTACAAATACCTTTGAGCCGAGGCTCTTTACAAAGGTTCCACAGCATTGGTACAATTGAGACAAACATAAGCAAAGATAACAGTTTATAAAATAAAACAAAAAAAAAAAAAAAAAAAAAACAGTCTTGTAGAGGAAAAAAAGAACAATAAGGTGAAAATTTGGGGAGGAAGGGGAAGGAAGAGGGTGAAATCAGGGAGACTAAGTGGTTGGGAGAAAGGGGAGCTAGGTGGGGGAAAGAGAGGAGAGGTGGAAGGCAGGTAAGAATAGAGGTAGTGCAGCCGGGTGGCATTTGTCATGGGCCAGCAGGAGAGGTGAAGATGGGGGTGCTGGCAAAGTGCAGGAGTAGATGTGGGTCAAAGGGCATCTTCAGCTATGAAACAAAAGACATGTTTAGCCACAACAGTCATAGAGGTTGGAGGCAGTGAGTGTTAGGAACAGAGACTTAAAAGTGCTGAGCGATAGTGAGGATGAGATGTCGCTGGGAAGACCGTTGTACCAACTAGTACCCGGTAAGCAAAGGATCTTTGGTCTTGTGTTGTGTGGCAATGCGGGATTTGCAGAAGCTGAGGTTTCGATCACATGGTATAGCTGGCGTGGATTCTCGGTTGTATGAGGGCACAGACTCCGGGGCAAGGCCCAGCAAGATTTTCTTAGTAGTAATACAAGTTTGGTGTTTTATTCGATTGGCAGATTCAACCATCAGTTTGAGAATAGAGGTCACAGGTGTGAGTTAGGCGTTGGGGAGTCAGTGACAAGTCGACAGGCCTTGTTGAGGCGGTGGATACACTTTGAGTGCGGTGGTTGTAGCAGAGCCGTAAATGATAATGCCATAATCAATGATGGATCGTGATGGAGCTCTGGACAGCGACAGTGAGGGACTCGGGTGTCAGGTGTTTCCTATGGCGGAATAGCAGGCTCAGCCGGACTTAGCGGCTTTGGCGACATGGTCAAGGGCAGTATAGGAGAGGAGGGTCAAGGTGATCCCGAGGTATTTAAAGCTTTTGACCTGTTCCAGTATGACACCTTCTCTGGTAATAACGGAGAGTTGGAAGTGCTTCTGTTTATTATGGGAGCTGCTGAAGATCATGGCCTTGTTTTTTGATTAAGGATTAGTTTGTGCTTTGTGAACCAATTCTCAACCGAGGAGAAGCAGAGTTGGAGATTTTTTGCAATTTCTTCGGGTCCTGGTGTGTGGCAAGGATTACTGCATCATCAGCATACAGGGTGATATGTTCAGTGCAGGAGTCCGGTAGGGTGTTAAGGAACAGGCTGAAGAGTAGAGGTCCCAGTATTGAACCCTGGGGGACTCCAGAGAGGACAGGTTTGGAATCAGAGTGCACATCCCGATTTTTACACGCTGGGAGCAGTTTTCAAGATAGCTTTTGAACCAAGAGATTGAATCATTGGAGAGACCAGCATTTTTAGTTGGCTCAGCAGGGGAGTGGTGGACAGTATCGAAGGCTTTGGTCCAGTTGATGAAAATAGCAACAGTTAGTTGTCCATTGTCGAGGAGCTGTGAATTCGATAAGACAGAGGATGTACTATGACCTTTTCTAAAGACAAGTCGCTGTTTACAGAGAATATTATAATTGTCAGATGCTTGGTAAGTTGGTCCGCTACTATATGTTCCAGTGCCTTGGTGGGGAAGCAAAATGGAGATAGAGGCGGAAGTTGCATGGTCAGTCTTATCACCACTTTTTTAATCAGGCAACAGTGGCCATTTTCCATTTGTCCTGGAATTGGCTAAGGAAAGAGAGATTAAAGATCTTGGTGAGGGGCCCCAGTACCTCGTCAAGCGTTAAGACCAGTAGCTTGAGGTCAAGTGTGTCATTGCTTGTTCTAGATTTGCTGATGGCCTTGGCAGCGTAGTTTCAGACTTGATGTTTCTTTAGTGCTTTAAAGTAGAAAGGTGGGTGACAGGCATGGGTGGAGGAGTTTGGGGGTGGGAGTTGATGCATCTTGGAAGAAGTCAGAGGGGAGAACACTGCTAAGGTCAGTGAAAGCGATGTTAAAAGTGTTCTAATAGTTTTAGAATCGAGTGCAGTGTGCCCATTTATGTTGAGTATGTTTGGCGAAGATTTTGACTGCTTTCCAGTGACATCTTTAATGTTTTCAGAAATCCTCCCATTTCCCCAGGAGTTAGTGAGGGCATTTTCATAGTAGTCAGATTTCTGTTGCCGAATGGATTTGGTGCAGTCATTCCATGCCGTTTATAATTCTGAATGTCGAGTTGCTTACCAGAGTTTCTAGCCAGTTCCCAGAGGTGGTCCCTGGATTTAAGTTTTTAGGAGGTCTCCTGACAGCCAAGGGTTACTGGAGCGATTTAACTTTATGCTTTCTGAGGGAGGCAAATTTATTACAGGCTTCATTGAAAATGTGAATAAATTGCTCCAGTGCAGTATTAGTATCTGACGATGGGGACCAGTCCTGCAGACAGAGATGCGATTTGAGATGGGGTAGCTGACCACGCGGTAGGACTCTGCTGGTGATGACTTTTGGAGGGCTTATAGAATGTGTTTGACCAGGTACAGGTGATGGGAGAGTGGTCACTGAGTGAGTCAGGGAGGACTGAGGTTTCGTGATCCGAGAGAGGCGGTTGGTTACGATCCAGTCAAGTAGGGTGCGGGTCCCAGTTCTGTAGTTCTTTCTGGTTGCATAGTCAACCATTTGAGTCAGGTTAGCTGATATAACGGAGTCCTTAAATGACCCACCTTCAGCTGAGAGCTAATTAATGTTAAAGTCACCAAGAAGGATGATTTGAGCCCGATGGGTGGGATTTGATAAAGTCAAGGACAGCAGTTTGACCAGGTCCCTGTTCCTTAGGAGGCATGTAAACAGTGACAACTGTGAGGGCCTTATTGTGGGCACCTAATAGGTCTGAGGGAAAGAATCTGAGCAGCTGTTGCTGGAAGAGTGGAATCAATGGGGTGTCCTCGAAAGTGTCTTTCACATATAAGGCACGCCTCCACCTCTTTTGGACTTACGATCAACCCGGAAGACATTGTAGCCAGGAAGGGTGATTGGCTGGTCAGGAATCTTTTAGATGAGCCAAGTTTCAACTACTGACAGAATATCTGGTTTGTGTTGGGTGGTAAAGGCTTGCAGTGCATCAAGCTTAGGAAGTAAACTGCAGATGTTCAGGCACATGATTGAGAGAGTGCCTGTTGGTTTGTTTTGGTTGGAGGTGTTTGGTCCGGGGTTAGGGTGAACAGTCCCTGATAGCAGCAGGAGGAGGAGCACAAGTTTCAGGGTGCATAGGCGGAGTTCAGTCAGAGAGGGTTGCATTTCTTTTTGAACAGTAGTATGCCAGGTGGTAATGTCGAAAATGCAACATTGGAATAGTTGTGTATGATGTGGCCAGATGTGGCCAAGGCTCACATGAGAAGGGACAGATCAATTTCGATGGTGTGTCTCCAGTGGGAGGATTTGCCCATTGCCAAATTATGTAAAATAATCAAATCCATAGGAAAAGGACCAGTAAGCGGTTTGATCTACAGTAACAAGACAAAGGATTGTTAAATTCCTGGAACACTTGCCTGGGGCATATGCAGGAAGTTAAAACCCTTTGTCAGTATCTTCCATTTGTTTAAATAGTCGTGAATGGTTCTCAAAGACATGCAGATCCTTTAGCAACAAGGTAGATGGAAACGTGGATTCAGTTTGCACTCCCCAGGTCAGAGCTTGTAGAATTTCTTAGCTGTACTTACTTTGATTGTGATGGCTTCCAAAAAGTTGATTTATAATGAAAATCCCAATATCTGCTGGTGATGTTTTCCAGTTTCTTAGTCCAGGAAATTTTCATAGATCTCATATCCAAGAATGGTCTTGTTCCTCCAAGCCAAAACACATGAAATCCACAAAACTAAACTACTGACAGAGACAAACACCCAGCCACACAGCCCAAGTAGGCACATTGTTTTTGTTTATAACACTGTTGTCCTTTTTCCAAATGTTATCAATGAAATAATCTACTCAGCTGTGCGTCAACACTGCTATAACCGCACTTCGGCATGGGCAAATGCTCTTAGGTGTGCCTTGTGCTCCAACCCAGTCAAGGTGCAGTGCAGTGTCTGCAATGGATATAAATCAAGCCACGACCATGGCACACAACCCATGACCTTATGCCCCAGAGATAAGAGCATGATCACTGGTGTTGGTCCAGGGATATATATACACAGTACACCCTGTCCTGCCACCTGGGAATCCTGATTTTGAGAACAGACTTGGGTTCTGATCCTGGAATAAGCAAGACTTGTCTGGATCTGTGCTACATGTAGCCTCTTCCAGCCATCTACTTACTGTCGGTAGGGATTCCTTTCAGGAGGCTGCTGGTGTATGGTCTCATTCCTGCTCACCAAGTCACACGTGGGAGATTCTTCATCTTCCATAACCAATTTTATATACTGTCCTTGGACTGGAAATGCTGCACATGATAAGAGAACAAACAGAAAAGTCACTTGACACATGGAAGTGAAAAATACCTGTTTGTTCGGTTCTATGCCTTCACAACTGTATGAGCCTCCCTCTGCTTGTTTACCTGGTAAAATATGTTGGTGTTTTTAAATAAAGAATTAAATGGGCTGACTCTAATTGATTACGTACATCATTATGACATCCTCTACCCACATTATTTTTGTTTATAACATTTGGAAAAAGGACAACAGTGTTATCAGTGAAATAATCTAGTCAGTTATGTGGCAACACTACCATAACCACACTTCCTGCAGTGAAGGCCCTTAGGTGTGCCTTGTGTCCACAACCCATTCAGGGTGTTTGCTTATTGCGATATTGCCACACACCGAATGTGGATTATTCTTTACTTGTGACATAACCAACATCTTGTATCCTGTTCCTTTGATAAAGTATGTCATCAACAAATCTGGCACAAACTATTCCACCTGATGTGGTATAAAGACAATTTAGAAATTCAGCAACAAAAAGTCCTGCACTGACCAACCTTAAATAGTAAACAAGAGCACAGGTCTGAAAATACAAAAAGTTTATTTAAAGCATAATAGAACTAAAACCTGGCAGCGTTTAAGTATGAAACTGCATCCTTTTCAAAGGCTAACTCACCACAAAGTATGAGGCAGTTAAATACAGAAATTCAAATCCTGTCATAATGACATCATAGGAAAAACACTCACCGATTTGGTTAAAACAGACAATAATTAGCTACACCTGTATAAACTTAAATGCTTATCACTGTTTAAAATTCAATTTTCAAATATTCAAATAGAACTACATAAAACCCAAACTAAAGAAAGAAGAAAACAAGATAAAAGAAAGGGGTGGAAGGGGAAGGAAGACAGGAAAACAAATAAAGAAAACACATAACAACCAAGAAAAGTGAGGGATGGGGAGGGAAAGGAAGGAGAAAAAAAAGAAAACAAAAAAGGAAAAGAACCAAATGACTATAAAACTAATGACCAAAAGAACAAATATATGTATGACTTCTGATCAATTGAAAATACCAGGGTACTTACATACATGCATCACATTAAAAAGCTGTACCTTAATATTATCTATTAAAGTGCTACATAAGATAGAGACAAGTCCAAATACATTTACTACTTTATATCTCTTCTTGAAAGACAGTTGAAGTTGAAAACCACAGTTAAATCCCAGGGTGCTTACATTCATATTCCAAACTAAAAAGCTATTCCATACCATTGTCTATTAGAGTGCTAGATAAGGTAAAGGCAACAAGTCTAGATACATTTTCTGCTTTGCTTTCTTTTCTTGAGAAAGGTTTAAGTTCAAAGCCACAATTCAAACCCATGTTCTTATGGGCATTCATACGGATAATCTAAAGGCCTCTCTAGTAAGTAGAGGCCATTAAATCCCCTCTTGGTTTTGGATTGACATGGTCTCTTCCTTGAAAAGTGAAATAATGTTCCTCCTAATTGTTACAGCTAGCACCATGTGCTGAAGTTGCATAAGTAACATCTCTTTTCCTTATTGCAGAATATGTTCTCCTACGTGAACGTTTAGGCTTCTTATTGTTTTGCCTATGTAAAATGCTCCATGATCACGTTTTGCTCTGTAAATTATTCCTCACTGTCATAAGTGATTAACTGGCGTATATCATATCTAGTCCTGTATTCTCACAAACAAAATCCTTGCCCTGTTTATTATAAGGGCACATGGTACACTTTACATGGAACACAGCCCATCACTGGTTTATCTAGCCATGTTCTAGTTCTTTCTTTTTTAATCAATAAAGTGGCTATGTGTCAGGTTATCACTCAAAGTTGACACTTTTCTATATGCCATACGTGGGGCTCTTTAGCAATGTCCTTAAGACCTGGATCACTAGACAAAATGTCCCAATGTTTCTTACAGATTCTTTCTATACTACTAGCATGGGCGAATATGATGTTACAAAATTTCATCAGTATTACGGTTTCTCCTGACTCTCAGGAATTGACCCTTGGGTATATTTTTTTGTAATGTGTGGAGGATGACAACTGCTAGCTGTTAGCAAAGAATTACAATCTGTGGCCTTCCTGTACACACTGGTCTCTATATTCCACCTTCTTTCAACTGTAAATCTAAATCCAGAAAGTTTATACTTTCCTGTGATGTTGGACACTAAATTTTAAATTCTTATTGGTACATTCTAAGTATGTCACAAACTGCAATAACTCACTCAAGTCACTGTTCCAAATAAAAACAAATCGTCATGTATTGTCTCCAGTTTAAGATCTTAGAAAAGAAGGGGTTAACAGAGCCATCAAGTACATACTTGTTTTTCCACAGACCCATGTAAACATTCGCAGTCAATGGGGCACATGTTGCCCCATCACAGTACCCTTGGTTTGTAAGAAAAATTTCTGGTCAAACATAAATACGCTGTACTTTAAAACACAGTCCAAAAGTTTTAACAGAAGATCTGTGAAAGGAGTTGCTTCTTCCCCACCCTTGTATTTAAGAACCAGGCAGCAGTAGTATCAGTGCCCCATCATGTGGTATGTTGGAATAAAGTGCTTCCACATTCTTAGTCTCTCTGGCTTCTCCTTCCCAGTCCCAGATATTCTCGCTGCACTGGTTTTGCTTCCAGAACCCTTCCCCTGTACCTGTCCCACCCCTCTTTAACCCTCCACAATCTCTGCCTGCACCAGCCTCCTGGGCAGCGCATTCCATAGCTCCACCACCCACTCAGTGAAGTAGCACCTCCTCCTTTCTCCCTGAATCTCCCCCACTCCAGCTTCCACCCATGCCCTCTAGTTGCCCCCTTCCTTCGCAGCACCCTGACTGCTCCTCCCTATTACCCCCTTCATGTACCTGAAGCCTCTATCATGTCCCCCGGTCCCTTCTCTTTTCAATGCATACATATTTAGCTCTTGAGCCTCTCCCTATAAGTCCTACCCCCCAAGACCCAAATCATTTTGGTTGCCCTCCTCTGGATCCTCTCCAGGAGTTCAATGTCCCTCTTTAAATGTGGTCTCCAAAACTGCACACAGCACTCAAGGTGTGGCCTCACCAAGCAGTTATACAGTGGGACTATCACTTCCCTCCTTCTGGAGGTGATCCCCAGCGATGCATCCAAGCATCCTGTTGGCCTTGCTGCTGCCTCCTACAAGTCTCTGAGTTGTTCATCTTGACATCCACCACCACCCCAGGTTCCTGTCAGCCATTGAGACTTGCAGCATCCCCCTGGGTGTACACTTGGCCCGGGTTTCTGGCTCCCAGGTACAGTACCTTGCATTTCCCTGCATTGAACCTCAGCTTCCAGGTGCAGGTGCCTCCCTTCCTGAAAATAGGCATAATACTTGTCTAGTGTACCCGGTAAACAAAAGCTAAGGGGTGAGTTCCACCCAGCCTGTTCAGGTAGAACATGGTCATGATGTCTATCTGGACCTGCATGACCTGACCCCTGACTAACAGTGAATTCTGTCAGAGTCAAACACACTGCATGGTGCTCCATCAGGTTTATATAGTAACGGAACTCATGGGGTGATCAGAACCCATGTGCTCTGTGGTCTCCCAGGTGAGTTCCCACCCAACCAGAGATGCATCCATTGTGAACATGACAATTGGTTCTGGGTGGACAAACAGGATTCCTTCCTCCAGGTGTTCTGGGATCAGCCACCACTAGATAGCATCCCACATTGGCTGGGTCACTGTGACCAGCTGGTCCAAGTGCCTGTGCACTGGGGTCACTGACAGCCCAACTCCCGCTGGAGGCGCATCCACCAGTGGGCCCAATGGACTATGCTGGTGCAGGAAACCATGTACCCCAGCAGTCTCAGGAAATCTTGGGCAAAGGCGAGAGCCCAATGTAAAATGATTGGACAAGATGGCAAGATACAGTGTCGGGTCCACAGAGAGATGGGCCTTGGCCACAGGAGTCTAGTTCTGCCCCAATGAACTTGATCACCTGCTTTGCTACCAGTTCGGACTTGTCTGGGCTAACCAACAGGCCCAAGTCTCGGCAATTCTAGAGAGCCAGATCTCTGGAACTCTTCACAGCCTTGCTGGATGGACCATCTAACAGTCAGTTGTCCAGGTAGGGCTACATTCAGACCCCATGGTGCCTCAGGTGGGCCACTACCACTGCCATACATTTGCTGAAGACCCTGGGCACTGAGGAGAGATCAAAGGACATGACCTGGAACTGGTACAGGACCCCTTCTGCTCAAAAGCAAAGGTAATGATGGTGAGATGGCCAGAGACAGGAATGTGGAAAAGCATATCCTGGAGGCCTATGGAGCAGAACCATGTTCTGCTCCAGTGATAGAATAATCTGATTCATAGTGACCATCCAGAAAGTACAGTTAAGTAAGAACTTACCGTAACAGTAGATCTTGAGAGAGGTTCCTGCAATAGGTCATAACATGTAGGACTGCGGCCTCTGGCGTTGGGACCACATGGCAAACATTTGCTAGCAATGTCTGGTAGGGATGCCCACCTGACATCACATGACTGACGTCAGCGTGATCCTATAAGTGGGTGATTCCCGCCCGCCTTCAGTTCTCCGCCCGGAGACCCAAGAGGTATGACAGGAGAAAAGAATATAGTCCCTGGAGCCCAATCCAGACAGGCCTGCAAGGGCAAACAGAAGACTGGAGGAAAGAGGAAGAAAGATGACCTACTGCAGGAACCTCTCTTGAAGATCTACTGTTACGGTAAGTTCTTACGTAACTATACTATCTTTACTTCAAGAGGGTTCCTGCAGAAGGTCATAACATGTGGGACTAAGTCCCAAGCAGTCAATTGATCAGGACAAACTGAAGCACGGAGGAAGGAAGGTCTGCAGAAAGACCAGAGCAGGTCTATGACAGAAGGCCCTGCAGGACAGCTAGGCAAAACTCACCCTACGCCTAGGGACAATGTCCAGACTGTAATGTTTAGTGAAGGTGTGGACTGAACTCAAGTGCGCAGCAAAATCTCTGCTGCAGACACATTCCCAAAAAAGCAGCAGAGGCAGCTACATCTCTGGTGGAATTACCTTTGACCTCTCCCGGAAGAGGCTTGCCGTACTTCTGGTAACAGAAATGAATGCAGTTAGCCAACCATTTGGACAAGCACTGCTTAGAGACTACTGATTCCAGAGTCGGTGGGGGGACAAAAATCTAGTTGTCTTTGTGGAGGTCTTTAATCCTGTTAGTGTAGTAGTGCAATATCCTGTGTACACCTAAAGTGTAGAAGCGCCTCACCCCTATTAGTGTAGGCCAGATAACAGACTGGCAGTTCAATGGTCTGATTCAGAGCGAACTCAGAAACCACCTTGGGAAGAAACTTAGGATTTTGCATGCAGAGCCACCCAGTCTCTGTGGAAAATCAGATAAGTCACCAATTTGTACACAAACACCTGGAAATGAGCCTTGACTCAGAACAGGTTTTCAGTACTTACTATTCTGCCCCCTTCAATATACAGGATGCCTTATCCTCCGGTTAAGGGATGCCACCAAATAGTTTAATATTTCTCCCAGTATATTTTTAGTTATAATACTAGTAAACCTGCTCTTTTGCTTTGTTTGAAAACGCTTGCATAAGCCGACCCAAGCCACGCCCGTTTTGTGGCGTCCAGTACAAGAATGCGCTGGGGTGCCTCCACAGACTAATGAGGGCACTTTTACGTGAGTTTTGTTTGTACTTTTAATGCAATTTTGAGAAAGGAATGCCACCACTCAATTAACAAAGTCCTTGTTGAGTAGTGGCCTTCCTTCTCAAAATCAGCATAAAAAGTACAAAAAGGTAAACATTTAATTAGAACCCACATTTTATGATTGCTCATCTTCTCTAAAATTCACTGATGTTGCTGGTTGTTTTATCTGCCTCCTTGCTTAGCACAACTGAAATGCATGCTATTGTATAGTTATACCCTACTTTGTTTCAATTTCTTGAGCTACTCTTATTGCATACTTGCTGAACATTAGAAACACCCCAAACAGTGCAGCCGCCACGATGCAATAGTCTCTTTACTCCCACTGCATTATGATATTGGGATACTGTGTTGGGGGTGTCCTAAGTCCAGGAAAGATGCAGTGGAAGTTGATCAAGGAATGTAAACAAACATGTTTTTGTGCGGTGACACCAGTGTGGTGTTCAGTCTGCTTTTCACTTTTCAAAAAGAACCAGAATAAACAACCAGCTACATTTTCAGTCTCTTCAAATGTAAACAATCATAAAAAAATGTTTAAGCTTTGAGGCCAGAGGGTTGACAGTGTCCTTTAAAGATATTCTGGAGGACTGAAGCTCACATAGAGCATTTTGCAGCATCAAGCAGGAGTTTTATCCTTATACTAATGGCTGGAAGGGAGGACTTTGCCAACAACTTTTCATTTGTCTTTGTCCTTAGTCTTTGACAACTTGGGTGCAACAGCATCGCCAAAGTAGTGGATGCATGGAACAGCCTTCCTGAGGAGGTTGTGAGGTCTAAAACTGTGGGAGAATTCAAGAATGCATGGTACAGACATAAGGCAATTCTTGTGGAGGGTAGGAAGAAATAGGCTGTTGGTTAACTAGGATCTGCGGCCTATCCTGTAGGTAGGGAAATGGGCAGACTAGATGGGCCTAAGCGGTCCTTATCTGCCATCAAAGTCTATGTTTCTAAATGCCAGGGAGTTCCCTTTCGGAGGCAGTTGAGCAAGAGGAGAAGCCAGCTCATAGCCCAATGCCTTGGCTTCAGCTTCCATGGCCTTGATGGTGATGACAATTTGAAAGCCTTCTTTCGGTGTCTCCATGTGGTCTGGTTGAATCCCTGGCAGGTCTTGCAGGCCCTAACATTGTGGGACAGGCTCAAACAGCAAACACAAACTGTGTGAAGATCATCTTTGCAGATCCTGTAACCCTAGGTACAAAACCTAAATAAAGGTTCTTGCAACAGCGGCATAAAAACGTTGATATGATAAAGTATTAGAAAATAATTACGTCAGAAGAAACAATGGCATAGTTTCTCTTCAGGCTGATGAGTGGTTCACGGTGGAAGAAACAACTGGGAAACAACAGGGCCACCCATGAATATATAGCGCTGACACTGCACATCATCACGAGTGGCTAGCAAAGGTTTCCAAGTAGTCCTGATGCCAGTGGCTTACATTTTAAAGTTTTGGCCCGTGGAGGAGATATCCCAAAGATCTACTTTCCCGTAATTGGTTATATAAAGATTCCACCCTCTGACTAAAAAGGCTTTCCTATAATTTGTTTTAACCAGTTCTCCCACAAGTAGGTAGTTGTTCAGGGGTGTCTCCCTCCTCTTTAAATATGAGGACAATAGATTTCATAAGTTCTTCATTATTTATTGCTTTGTGCACCAAGATCATGTCCCTTGAGTCTACTGGCCTCCAGTGAGAACAGGTCACGCTCATAGAGTCTCTCCTCTTGGTTCTTACCCTAAAGTCCCTTAACAGTTCATAGTAATCATTCTGGACCCTCCATCCTAGCAATGTTTTCCCATGGTAGGGGTCCCAGAATTAGGTGCAGCAGTTGAGATGTAATCTAATCAATGCTTGATATAATTAATTTATTTTATTTATGTCTTTGATAATCAGGTAGGTGCACTGATCCAAGGGACAGTTTTCAGTCACAACCCAGGCCACAAAATGCAGCAGCAAAATACAGGTATAACAGAGAGATTCAAATAAAACATACAATACAATAGACAAGGTAGAACTGACAGTGTCAGGCTATTACAGGGTACAAGCAGCAAATTATATAAAATACAAGGTCAGGTTCATTGTTGAGTAAATAACAGGGGTTGTTCAAATACAGGCAGAGATCAAAACACATCAAAAAATTAAAGCAGCGATGAGCACAAGATTCGAAAGAAAGAAAACAGAGGGGTAGCAGAGGGAGAGGTAGGCAAGAGAGGGGCAGGAGGTGCAGAGGTGGGAAAAGGGGTTACAGTGGGGAAGGAGCATGGGAGGTGCTGCCTGAAGGCGGTGTAATCTAAGTGCTTAGGTCAGTGGAGAAGCAAGAGATACAATGGTAGCATCCCTCTCTATTTCTGCTGTGCAAAATTCCTTCTAATGCAACCCAACATTCAGTTGCATTTCCTGATTGTTGGCTACAATGCTCAGTCGTTTTTAGGCTACTTGCTACAGTATATTTATGCCATAGTAATACATTTAGCAGTAGTTGTATAATAGTAGTAAATTACAGAATTTCATAGCCAGTCTAGAGAAGTTCTTGGCAAAGAATAATATTAGAGGTTATGTCTGGTCAGATAACTGGGTGATAAACCAAATGAACATTTTCTCTAACTCCATCTCTGAATGTTTCAGTTTGTAGTACTACTCACTGAAAGTGTATACCAAACACATGAGGCACTGTGGAGCCCTGCAAGGCGTCCATCGACTTGCAGAGCTCCTTCCCATAAAGACATGTTATTGAATTACTACTGTATATAGATATTGCAATGACAGTGATCATCTTTGGGTGACTTTGTGCAGAGTGCAAACTCCATGTTGCAATGGGAAAACCACAATGGGACTGGGACAGCAATGATGGCACTAAAAGTAAACATTTGGCATCACCAGTGACTGTGAAATCTGGTCAAGGCCAGTAGCATGAGGCAGGCAGGTGGCTCAGCTCTGAAAGAGACCCTATGGTCCTTTGGACACAAAATTCAAAAGGCTGATTTCCTCAGCAGCAGCGCTGGCAGCAAATCTAGAAAGCATTACTGGGGAACCAAAGCTGCACAATCTTTGCAAACAGATGGATGCAGCTACAAGGGTCTCTGCCATGTTAATAAAGAATAACAGCTCTGCACAGCAAGGCTGGGGACCCTTGAGAATCAAGTCAGGTGGACCTATATTCGTGTGTTGGGGATGCGGAAAAGGAAGAGGAAGACCATCTTCTCAATTTAAAAAAAAGTGGCTCATGGATGACTTACTACGTAATGAGGACTCCAGTGAGCTGCACATCTAGAAGACCTACAGAGTAACAGCACATGGCAGAGTCGAGGAGGGATTTGTGCCAAGGAATGTGCCAGCGGTGACAGATAGGAGGGGTAATCATGACAGAATATTAAATTCAGCCAGATGCCAGAGTCCCTTGCTATACAACAGGCAGCAAATCATTTCACAGATTTACGTTATGCCACCACACAACATGAGAAGTCTCTTGATGGTTCAGGGCCCGTTGTGGAAGGCATTCATCAGCCATGCAAGGCAAGGTAATTTTATTTGTAGGGTGCCCAATCCTGGAGGCTCTGGTTCCTAACAGAGTTTAAAACAAGAACACAGACATAAAACAACCATAAATAACTATAACAGATTAATAAAAATTAAAAGCAGCAGTTAAATTATAGAGGACTTTCTGACTGCCACATATGGGATGGAATAAGCAATCTGTGAAAGACAGGACAAAGAGATGGGCCCTCAGTCTCACTTGAACACCTCAATCGAGGGGCCTCCTGGACTAGAGGTGGTAGCGAATTCCACGGGTTGGCCCAGAGATGCTAAATGTGTGATCTTCTGAAGTCCTGAGCGGACCCTGGGAATGACCAGGAGGCCCCTCGACGAGGAGCAGAGGGAGCGAGCAGGGCCACCAGTGTCAGGAGCTCAGACAGGTAACCAGGACCCAGTCTGTATAGGGCCTTAAGGTTAGAAGACCCACCTTGAAAAGGACCCTCCACCTGACCAGCAGCCAGTGCAGAGTTCAGGGACGGGGTCACGTGACTGGACCTCGAAGGCCCATCAGTAACTGGGCTGCCGCATTCTACCAGCTGCACTCAGTGAAGGGTCCCTCCCATGACCCCAAGTACAGAGAGTTGCAGTAGTCAAGCTTCAAAAGTCAATCTGTTATCAAGGATCACACCCAGATTACGTACCCTCAAGGAAGCCACCAACGGGATGGAACCCAAGAAAAGCCCTGTATTAGCCGCAGGGAAGCAACCCATCATGCCCGCGACCAGGGTCGCATCACCAGTACCTCAGTCTTGCCCGGGTTGAGTCTCAGCCAGCTGGCAACCATCTATTCATTGATTTTAGCCAGACAGTTGTTAAGCATGTCGACAGCTCCTGATGTTCTGGGGCAAAGAACAAGTACAACTGGGTATCATCTGCATAGCAGTGAAACTCCATGTTGTACTGTCGAATGATCTTGCCCAGGGCAGCATATACACTGCAAACAGCACTGGTGACAAGATCGAGCCCTGTTGCACTCCACAAGACAGGGGCATTGAGGTGGAAGATAAATTCCCAACACTATCTGCTGCACCCTGTCTGAGAGATAGGACTCAAACCACCTGATGACAGTCCAGGCGAGACCCCAAAACTCAGCAGAGAGATCAAGAAGTACAACGTGGTCCACAGTGTCAAACAGTTGATGATGTCCCCCAAAAAGCTTCATGTAGTATATAACGATAATATCTTATGGGATCTGCCTGATGCAGGAACGTGGACAGAGGATGGTGCTGGCTACTCACTGACACTGTGCAAAATTGGAAACCATGGATTCAGATGAGAACTAAGTGGTTTAATCATAGGGTGGTTACTACATGGAATTTTTGCCAGAATGGGTAGTTACATGTAGTACCATGGAAGCCTTTTAAAAAGCCTTGGATCAGCATATGGGCTCAGTGGTTGCAGGTATTACCACTAAATAGTGGCAAGTTATTACAGGTCTTTGACCTCTAACTCATAAATCACCTATGAACCTAAAGGAAGCCTGAAGTAGGATGTCCTGACAACAGATATACTGACTGTAGGATATAACTGTCAAAAGAGAGCAATCTATCTTACTTGCATTTTTTTTTTTTTACTTTATTTTTATTATTTTCATCAATTGAAAACAATTGACATAACCTGCCACATAATAGACAGACCATACTGAAAAACTTCAGCTTCTGGGGATATATATAACCCTTAATCAAAGGGTTACAGTGTATCTAAAGCATTATAGTACAACACTGAGGGGTGACAGAGTAATTATAAATATAGTACATCCAATAAATATTACTGATATAACAGTGCCCAAGAGCAGCATGACTAATTGCATGCATCTTAAATTACCAGAGGATAGTCCCAAACAGTTTGTAACCTACTAGGGCTGCTGGCATCATGCTATGTGCCTAAAGAGAAACAAATGTCCTAAATGGACATGGCAAAAACCAGTCAAAATGTACAGATGGTAATAAAAGTATTTTAAAGATATAAAAAGAGTATGACAGCCTTCCTTCTGGCAGAGAAAAACTTAAGCATGTACCTTGAAACTCAAGGCTTAGGTTAAAAAATAAAATTGTCAAAATTTATAACAGTTAACTGGCCATAATAATTAAATGAACTATGCTATTCAGATCAGGTGTTAATACTGCATTTCAAAGAAAATACTCTGGACCCACCATCTAAGATGCAGGTCAATACATGATGCCCCTCCACTGTTATGGCATACTGACAGTTATGGGAGTAAGTTCTTATACACTTAGAAAAAGGAGCAAAATATTGACCAGGGAACTCACAACCCACAGCCATCATGCATAAATATAAAGAAACTACAGTAAGTAGTCAGTGCAACAGTCACAGACTTTTCCCTTAGCGATCCAGTAGGCCAAACCACACTACAATTGGGCATGATGTAAAAGGAGAGTCAGAGAGTTACCAGGCTGGTCAAGGGTCCTATTTATTTGATGTGGTATCCTCACCAGCCCAGGTTGCACTGTTTCTACCAGCCACATGTTTCAAGATCAACTTACCGCTTCTATCATTTCAAAGTAGGACCATATCTTTCCATCATGGACAATCCTCAAGCATGCGAGGCATACCATAGTACACATCACGGAGGCCTCCCAAAGCAGCTTGCGAACCCCATCAAACTTCTTACGCCTCTGTCCGGTGGTGTAGCTGGTATTGGGAAAAGATTAATGCACTGATCACCTTGCATGATTGTTCCCTGTTGCCTGCAAAGTTACAGGAACCTGTCTCTAGTGCCTATCCCATCTGTGATGAGCAGCACTGTGCATGACTCGATGACTCATCTTGGCCCCAAGATTCAATTTGTCTGCCACGGGGAGTTATGCAGTAAGCCTTTGCAGGCTGAAGTTGCTAGTCTGCTCCGCAAAGAGCAGCTTAATACTGGTCCAGTTTGCAGAAACATCAATGGATAGTCTCATTTTATCTCCTTAGGCAGCCCTTGTATACGAATATTAGCTGAACGTGTTTGAATTTCTAAGGTCTCTAAGCAGGTCCTGAGATGGGAGTTCTCCCCACCCCTCAAGAGGGTTGTTGTGCTGGTAGGCTCAGAGATTTGCTGTTGTACCTCACTTATGTCCTACTTGACAGCATCCACTGCAGTCTCCATCACTGTTACTCTTGTGTTGAAGCCATCTACCTTAGTATTCAAGTAGGTAACTGAAGAAGTCAATCTCTGCAGTTTCATCTCCAACAACTGCAATGTTTCTTCCGAGCCCTGCTCGTCGCAGCATGGGCCTCAGCCTCAAACTGCAAGGGTTAAACTGCAGCATCCTTTGGCTATTTCCTCTGTCTATGGCAGTTTATTCCTTCTGTGGATTGCTCACTTTAGAAAACAATAGCTTCTTTCCAAACAATATAAGTTTTGAAAGTCCATGTTTGTGGATTTATCCAAGGCGTTTGATACAGTGGCCCATGACCTGCTAGGGAATGTTTAGAAGAAGTAGGCATGTGGGAAAATTCACTAAATTTGTTTAAATCCTATCTGGGAAATAGAACTCAACAAGTGTATATTGATGGCATACTTTCAGATAAAGCCCTGGTAAGCGAGAGTGCCCCAGGGCTCAATTTTAGGACCAACCCTTTTTCTTATATATATAAATCAGTTAGTTGACAATGTAAAAACTCTAGCATTCGTTTATATGCAGATGACACAATCTTGATCTGGGTAAAACCCTAGAGCTTATGGAAGTGTACCTTCAGGAAGATTTCACTAGGCTGTGCACATGGCTATCTGACTCTGGGTTAATATTAAATAAAAAAACTAAATTTATGATATTTCAAAAGGAGGAAAAGATTTGAATGAAAGAAACAAACAAATCAAAATTAAACACTGCAAAATGAAACACTGACCCAAGTTTTGGAATATAAATATCTTGGGGTTTGGTTTGATAATCAGTTAAAATTTGATTTTCATATAACTAATACATTATCTAAGATAAATAAAAATTGGGGCATTTAGGTGGTCTAGTTTTGTATAAATAGAATGTGAGGAGACTATAGTAAACCAAATTATTCTCCCGTGTTGAAGTTACGGTAGCCATGTGTATGGTCTAGCTACAAAGGGTTTGTTATCTAAAATTGATGTAATGTATAATCGTTAGCTCGATTTGTATTAAGAAAGGACTATCGTGAACACCATTGTAAAGTACAAGAGGAATTGGGTTGGCTGACTCAGGAAAGTAAAAGGAATTTATATTGGGCAAAACAGATATATAAAGTGGTAAATACAAAACAACCAGTGTATCTATATGAAAAATTGGGAAAACAATCATGTGTTTATAACATGAGAATTTCGAGTATTAGAAGTTTTGAGTTCCTAAATTGAAAAATAAGTATAGTCATATGTGATTCCCAATAATTATGAATAGACTATGGAGTTCCTTAAAATCAATTATAGGAAAACAGTATGAAAGCATTAAAGTGCTTTCATCTATTTTAAAAATACAATTTAAGACAAAATGTGAGTGCTATGGATAAATTATCTACTTGACCAGGGTGTTCTTACAATACTGGACCGTAGGATTATATTTAATATTTGTTATCTGTGTGTTGTGGCATAAGAAGTTATGTGGTTTTGTAATGATGATATTTATACTGTATATTTGCCATATTGTGGAATGTTATGTGTATATCTTGTTTATGAAACAACATTTTAAATCACAGGACCATCTTGAAAATAGGACTTAGTCCTAATGATGTGAATATTGACCATCTACTATCCTGTATAAAAATAAAGGTTTTACTACTACATTCTAAAAGTAATACTCTACAAGAATGAAGGAGTTATTAAGATTTGCTGCCTGTTGGCTCAGGCTCCAGAGCAGCCCCGACTTGTAATTTTCCCCATGACTTGTAAGTAGTAACAGTGATTTTTACAATTGTTTTTATTTAATTTGTGGGGTGCAATTTTTGACTCTTGGACGTTCAAAATATATATCCCTTACATTACTTAGTAACCCACAAAAGGCACACATATAAAGAAGCAATTAAAAGGACACTGTCAATCTTTTGGCATTATATTTTTCTAGGTAAAAACACAAATATTGGGGCGTGGCCAGTAGCTGAGCTGAAAGCAGCTTTTCTTCATAGCTCCATCTCTCGCTAGCTACAACTAACGATTTTAAATGCTATAAGGTTTTCAAACTTGCTCACTGACACTGTATACCAAGACGGAACAGTCCTGTACCTGATTTTGGTCCTCAAACTGGCAGAAATGGGTCATACAAAAACTGCCATGGGTAGAGACAACACCAAGCATAAGAAGACTAATCTGGCCCAGACAAAGAAGGAGGCCCTCCTGCAGTCGATCCAACCCAGCCATCTACTGCCACACTACTGAAGACTACTCAGACAACTGATAAGAAGATGGATGATTTTACCTCTAAAATGGCAATCGTCAAAACAAAACTTCAGGTGGCAGAGGAGTGGCAAAGGAAGCTAATCAATTGGCGGACAAAACCATGGCAACCACGGCAGGCCTAGTCAAAGAGAACTAGCTTCTCTGATGTAGATTGGAAAATGTAGAAAGGCGCGGGCATCCATGTCTAGATCCTGGGTCTTCTAAAGCAGTGGAGGAGAAGGTATGGGACGGTTCATAACACAATGGTCCGGGACTATCTAAAGATGGATTTCCGATTTCTGTGCAGAGGGCTTACAGAGTTAATACCAGAGGGCCCATTTGCATATAGGCCCAGTGCATCCTCAGGCAAGAGCAGTTTTGGTTATTCTGGGGTCCCACACAAGAAAGGGACATCGTACTACAGGAGGCGGAAACATGGCCGTTGCAATGGCCCGGCTCCTCCATGCCATCTTCCCTGACCTTAGCTTTGCCACACGACAACGGAGAAAAAGGTTCGATGGGATCCAAATGAAGCTGGTCAGTTAAGTTCTTGTTTTCCTTCCCTGAGGATATGGACATTAACTTTGGCTAAGGACACTAAATTGTAGGCTTTAATGTTGTGTGCATTTAATTTTTTGGGGGCTAAAGGGTGTTCTTAATCTATGTTCAGATTAAGGGGAGAATCTTGCATGGCGCAGTTTTAAATGACCTTGTGGCTCAATCTCACTTGGGTCCTGTATAAACTATTAAACCAAATAGTTTCCACCTATGTAGTAAATATCTTGGTGGTTTCTGAACTGTTTTGTCCTTTTAGAAAATGTTTAGTATCATCAAAGTGTTTGTTCTCAAGCAGGAATAAATTAGCCACTATTTACAGCTAGCCCTAGAATTTAAAGAGTTGGGAGAAAGTTGTGTGTATTTTATTTGATGTTCCTTTCAAGGATGTTGGGGATGTGTCACCTATTAAGGGATGTCTATTTGATATTTTCAAGACTCTATGGGTAATCCCTACTCATAGTAGCAACAGCCTTCATTAACCTTATGGGAATATATAATTATGTGTTGATAACCCTCCTATGATGTAACAGAAGAGGACTGCCAATGATATTGTAATGTCAGTATTTTGATTGTAATCTTACTATGTACTGTCCTTCGGCTATACTTGTAGTGATTGAAATATAAACTCAATAAATATAAGTATATAAAAACACACATTTTATGATTTATGTTCTCTAAAATTCATTGCTGTTGCTGGTTGCTTTGTTTGCTTCTTTCTTTGTAGAAATGAAATGTATGCTAATGGTGTAAGTTATACCCAACCTTGTTTTGTTCCAAATCCTTGATCTATGCTGATTATATACTTCCAGAACATTAGGAAAATACCCAAACAGTGCAGTCACTCATGATTCAATAGGCTCTTCTACTCCCTCTGCATCATGAGTGCCTAGAATGTGTTGTAGGTGCTCCCAAGTCCAGAAAAGCGCAGTGGGGGCTAATCAAGGAGATGTAAATAAACACGTTTTGTGTGATATCACCAGTATGGTGGGCTGTCTGTTTTCACTTTTTAATAGAAAAAGGAATCTGAATCAAACTATGATTTACATCAACAATCACTATACAAATGTAACCAATCATAAAATGTGTTTATTTTTGCCTTTTTTTTTTTTTTTTACTCGGGACATTTTGAGCCTAACAGGGTTGACAGTGTCCACTTAGTTTTTATTACTATATATGTATCGTACAAGTATACGTATACATATATGTATATGTAAATGTATATGTATGATTTGCTACATTTACACTTGTACAGACTTGAAGGTACTGGCACGGAGCACTAATATCCTCTCACCTGGGAAACAGACTGCGACTTTTACTGTACTTCCTTGGTCATAGTTGGGGCTTCAGTAACTGCAATGAATGCTAGGAGGTTTTGTATTTGGTATTAATTAATAGGTCACACTATTCCTAAATGCCATATCACACAGTGAAAGATACTTAATTTGAATTCCTGTATTAGGAACATAACTCCATCAACTGGATGTGTTGTGTTACGGATATTTTCTGCTTGGAAACTTTTATTCAGCTGCATGTGAAATGCATAAAGACCAGGTAAAACAAATAAACAAACAAATACGGTACTTTACCCCAATCATTGCCAAAGGTTCTTCTGCTACCTTCTTAACACCACTAACTGTCTAAACTTCAGGAACACCTTGTTCTCTCTCAACTATCCTCCTTTCTTGATGATGACTCCTTCTTCATTCCCTTTCAGTCTGGTTTTCGAAGAATCACTTCACAACCACTTTCCTACTTAGACTCACTGGGCCAGATATTCAAAGCTTTGCATGGTCCTCAAACCAGTTTGCGAGTTTAGTGTGGGATTAGCGGGACTGCCATATTCAAAAGGCCACATAGCGCGGGCAAGTGCATCAGCTGAGCAAACCATAATTATATACTAAGGCAAAGTGAACATGAATACAGGTGCTATGAGATATTCAGCGACTAGCACTGCGCTAAGGTGTTTAGCGACATAGTGTGCACCCTTAGCACAGAACAAATTACAGCCCAGGAAGAGCTGGTCTTAACCCTGGACAAACAGCTTTGCACATCATTGGTGCATAGCCTTCGGTGCCTGCCGATGGGATTAGCCGCGGCTTGACCCAGCCAAGCACAGACAGTAGGCGGGGGCCAGCCCACAGCAGGGGACAACTAGGTAGTGTGGCCATACAGCACACACCTGCAGACCATACGTCTGTGATGACCAACAGATGCCAGCACACACATGCAGCACTGTGGGCATGGCGTCCTATTGAGGGAGGTGTACGGTAGCCAGACTTCACCATAGCCCTGGTGTGGCCACATGGCTGGGACACAACATGCAGTGCACATGTGCCAGTAGTGGGAATACCCCACCACCTGAGTGCCTGTCGGGGCATACGCCCCCCAGCTACATACCGCACAACTGTACAGAAGCCACAGCACACAGCCACAGCCATGCAAATGTCACTGAGCATCCCATGCCACAGGTGCAGCATCTGTGGCGCACACACGGCGCAACAGTACTGTCCACCGTCAGTAATCATCTGCATGCTGGGCCTGTCACTGTGTACAGTGCAGTGGTCATCACTGCCCTACATACCATAGGCATTGCGTGTCCTCACACTACAGCCCTCTTGCTACAGCAGTGTCTGCTGTGCACTGTGGCATGGCCTACAGTGTGACAGTTGCATACAGCACCACCACCATCTGTGCCTATGCTGTGTTGTCCCCTGGGCACACAATGCTATGCTGTACTGCATACATGTAGCCTGCAGCAACCATCTTGCACTGTCAGACTGACCTGGCCAGCCTCTGTACTTCCAGACCAACCTACAGGTGGAGCTGTGGGACCGTAGTAAGCCTGGGCAAACTGCTTGCAAATCCAAGGAATAATGAGTTGCTAATCTGGCTGTTTGCCCAGAGTCTACCTAAGTAAGCTCTTTGCATGTCACTTTTGAATACAGCAAATCTTAGCACGGAGCTAACAACAGCACCGCTAATGGTTAGGGATGTTTATACAGTTTTGATTGCTGTTCTTTCACATCTGCTGCTGCTGCTGCTGTACTGGGTCCACACGCCTGCTGGCATACATTGGCCACATAGTTCATCTCTACCTATCCTCACGCGCTGTGCACTGTGTAGTTGTTGTGATTTGCACTTCCTGGTTGCTATATTCAGGCTACGCTGTCTCTGCACTCCAGCCCTGTTTGCACGTGCCTCATTCCCATGCTATATTCAGAAGCTGTTTGCCCGGCTTCCTTTGAATATAGCTTGCTTTGTGCTCAGGGCTGCTGTTTGCTCACCGCGGTGTTAACTTAACCCAGGGGCAAAGCTTTCAATATCTGGCCCACTGACTCTATTCATTCAGCCATGGATTGAAACACATCACTTCTGCTATCACTGTTGACCTTTCAAGGCTTTCGACATAGTCTCCCACTCCTCCTCTTGAAACTTTCTCATCAGCTGGCTTGTCTCTTTCTGCCTGCAACTGGTTCAGAGCCTACCTAGTAGGTAGAATTCAATCTGTTTAAATAGCTGACTCGTCCCTCCACTGCCCATCTCTACTGGTGTGCCTCAAGGCTCCGTACTTGGCCCTCTCTTATTCTCAATTTTTCTAAACAACCTACCATCAGTATGCTCCTCATCCTCCACCCATATGCATGCTGATGACACGGTCTTGTTCACCTCTGGCCAATCTCCTCAATGTGACTTCCAGACTACAGCTTGACTTCAATAATGTTCACTGCTGGCTAAGCTCGCATCAACTTTTCCTAAATGCCATGAAAAGAGTCTCCATGACCTCTGGCACTAGGCAGAGACTCTCTAGGCTGCCCTTCATTCCTCCTTCCACACCCTTGACAGGACAACACTAGAGGACACCACCTCTTTCAAATACCTGGGTTTCTGGCTTGACCAATACCTTAACTTTCTGTGTATATTGGCGCCATCCTAAAAAACTGCGCCCCAAGCTCGATGCCCTTTACAGGAGCTGTAGTTCCTTACCACTACGGTTAGGTGTGATCTAGTTCAGAAAATGATACTCTATATTTTTGACTATTATGACATAGTCTACAATGCTGCTCCTAAGTCTTCCATTACCAGGTTGGATATTCTCTTCAATGCTTTCTGTCACTTTGCTCTTGACTCCTTCTGCTCACATCACTGTACCTTGTATCATTCTCTAGCGTTCCCTCCCTTGAATGTAGAGTCTCTCTCACTGTGCCAAGTTCACATCTAAATTCTGGGTTGGGACTCTTCCCTCTTACCTCTCTTCCTTACTCTCTGCTCCAACTCCCTCCTCCATCTCTCTCAGATCCACTGATGCATACACTCTAGCTATTCCCCATCGCTCTACCTCTACAGGACAGGAAGCTTTCTCCTGCCACTTCTCAAAGCTTTGGAACTCACTGCCACCTCCTATCAGACTTTCCTCTCTCCATCTTCAATTTCCTTAGCTCTTCAAAATTTCTATTCCCCTAACTGCACTTGTTCTTAGCTCCCCTTTCAACAATCCCCACACGTGGCACATTATCCTTCGACCCTACTTTACTTCTAGTCTCCTAACTGTACTTGTTCTTAACCCCCTTCACAACCCTCCCAACTTTGCACACTATCCCTACTCCTCTATCCCTGATTTACCTCCTGTCTCCTAACTGAACCCTTCCTCTGATTACTTCCTCATATGCTACCCCATTATAACCCTCCTCCCACTGCCTACCACAATGTATTGTGCCATTTCACACTCTGCTATCATCCACAAGCTACTGTGCTATTTCAACACTCTATGGCTGTCCTTCTTCCCCAACCCCCTCTCCCCACACTGATGCTCTCCCTTTTCCATTCCTAGTTTACCCTATTTTCTCCAGCCTCCATATTTCTTATCCCTCTTCTTCCTCCAGTCACCTGCCAAACTCCTTCTCCTCCCTGCCCCTCCTTCTCTCCCTTCTTTTCTGCCTGGTCCTGTCCCCCTTGCAGGATTCTCTGTCATCCTGAAGGGGTATAGATCTTGGTTCCCTCTCTTCTACCTCTCTTCCCCCCCACTTCCTAATCCTCACCCCGCAGGGTTCTCTGCATCCTGAAGGACATATTGTGTGCTGCCTCTCTCTCTCTTCCCCTCTCCTCCACTTTCAAATCCATCGTCCGCCCACCCCTTCTTCCTTATCCCTTCCTCTCCTCCTATTTCCCTGTCCCTCTCTTCTCTACCTCCTCAGTCTGTTTCTCTCCTCTTCCTTTCTGCCTGTTCCAACCCCCTTGCAGGGTTCTCAGCAACCTGGATGGTATAGATACTGCTGTACCTCTCTCTCCCCCCTCTTCCATCCCCACCTCTGCCTCTCGCCTGTCCACTTCCCCACTTGTCTTATAACTGCCCTCCCTTGGGTATACAATAGCACTTCAATTGCCCAGCCTACTACTTCTAGCACTTCATATGTGTTATCCATCCTCTAACCTTTACCCTACTGGATCACCTGCTCTTGGGTTGTTGCAATGTATGCTATATCCGAATATGTTTTGTTTACCCTGGCCGGTTAGTCTGAGTTATTGTGTAATTGTATTACATGGTTTTGTTTTAGAAATTGTATAGACATTGTGCTTGTGTTATGTCGTTTGCTTGTCTTGCCCCCTCCCAGCTGGGATGCTTCTGAAACGAGCTGTTTACAGCTCATGTTGTCTTTCCTGGTGAAACATTTTCCAAATGAATAAAATAAAATAAATAAACTCTATCCAACATCCTCAAATCTCTCCCTTTGTGTCCCTCTTATCCACCAAATGTGAAGAATCTGCCAGTCTCCGACTACAAAAGAGCAAACATTCATGACAAAACCTCTTACATCTCTGCTCCTCCTAACCTGTTCCTATCCAGAACTCTGTTCCTGTCCTTCTAGTGCAATGGTATTTGCTCACATCAATATCATTTCTTCCTAACCCATCTCTTCTCATTTCTCCATCACTATCCACTTTAGACCTCTCTCAAATCATTCCATCTACGAATCTGAGAATCCCCCATTCCTACCTAAATCATATACCCACTGCTCCTCTGACTCTAGATTTCTTCTTATCCTTCTTTCTTCTTCTCAATCACTGCTGGGGCAACCCCTACAAGTTCCTTAAGGTAACACCTACTTACTATTGAGTTGTCTTCAAGATGGTCATTTGCTGTTCAGTCTCTTCCATCCTTACATCCCCAATTGGAAGTTCTTCATTCTTCTCAAACAATAATAACAGCAAGTGTTCCAGTGGAATTTTGTATCCTGCACATAAAAAAAACAGACACAAAATAAGAAGTTATTTATTATCAGAGCAACATAATGGTATGAAAGGGACCTCCCTATTTCTGCATTTTACCTGCTGCTGTTTGTGGACGATATCCCACTTTTCATCCTTCATTTTCTATGGAATTTCTGCTTATGAAACATGGCAGCACAGCAAGACCCAAAGGAAAAACCTAGCTGTTTATTAGAGTTTGACCTCTGACCTGAAGGCCCCTGGCTTGCTGGAGCTAAGGTGGCTAGAGTTTCCTTTTCCTGTTTTAACACATATCTGCCAAAACCGGTGTTGCTATAAAAATCATGTTCTCAGAAGGCACTGCTTTGAACCCAGGAAGGCTGCTATACAAAAAGTTGCCTGTTACAGGGTATTATGTGGGAAACTGTTTTTGAAAGCCTATGTGAACTATCCCAGAATGTTGTGAAATAGCTCATCAAAATGTTTTTCTGAAACATTAAAGGGGGTAATCCTAACCTGCCATAAACCACGCTCTGAGATTCACTTGGAGAAAACAGACTTTTTATAATTCAAAATTTGGCCTTGTGCATTGGCATGTGTCTAATTCAGTATGCAGGAAGAAAAAATTACTCACCTTAGTAATGTTGTTTCTTCTAATGGAGTCTTGCTATATTATGACAATTGCAGTTTGTCCCACCATTAGAACTGCTCCGGAGGTGAAAAGTTAACTCCATTCTAAGAATGGAACTTGAAACCGCGAGCTCGGTTAGAGAAAGCTCTGTCAGGTTATTTCAAACCCAAACTGTCAGATCTTCTCGAGCAAAAACTCACTAAGGTCTGTGTGGAAGCTGTAACCTACACTAGCCAACTGGCTACCTAAATATTAACACCTATTGCTGGTCCCAACACAAAGACTCAAGTCAGGGGACCAGAAGTAATAATATAATATAAAATAAAAACACCACACCCCAAAAACCCCAAGAAGGGGTGGAAAACATCTAAGGGCATAACTAGTGCCCACACTAGGCTGCCCACCCCATACCCAAGTAGAAGTTCTGAGAGGGGCAGGCTGGGGAGGTTTATAATATAGCAAGACTCCATTAGAAGAAACAACATTACTAAGGTGAGTAATTTTTCTTCAAACAACATGAGAGTCTTCTATATTATGAACAGAACTACTACAGCAGTACCCTCCATGGAGGAGGGACAGAACCTACTTAGGAATAGGCTCTGAAGCACAGCTACAAACCGAAGCATCTCTCCTGGCCTGGACATCCAGGGAGTAATGCTTGGTGAAAGTGTGTACCGCTTTCCAGGTAGCAGCTTGACATATCTCTAAGATAGGGATGTCTCTGGCAGCAGCTAGAGATGCGGCTGTACCTCTGGTAGAATGAGCCCTCAGGCCAGAGGGGGAACTCTCCCAGTTTCTGATAACAAAATTGGATACAAGAGACAATCCACCTGGCAATTGATCTCTTAGTGGCAGGTCTCCTTTCCGACCTCACTATAAGTGAGAAAAGTTGGAGGATTCAACCTGTGACCCTTGGTACGTTCTATATAGTAACTTAGGGTCCTCTTAACATCTAAACTGTGCAATCTCCTCTCACCAGAGGAAGAATGTTCAGTGAAAAACACTGGAAGGGAGATAGATTGGTTAAGATGGAAATCTGAAACCACCTTAAGCAAAACTTCCTGTTAGTCCTGAGGACTACCTTATCCCTGTGGAAAGAAATAAGTCAGTTTCTACGACAAGGCTTGCAACTCACTTATGCGCCTGGCAGAAGTGATAGCCACTAGGAAAACAGTTTTCCAAGTTAAGTACTTAAGCTCTGCAGAAGACAGAGGTTCAAAGGGGTTGCATTAACTGGGCAATGCAAACATTAAGGTCCCAAGCAGGGGCGGATCCCTAAAAGGTGGATTAGTATGAAGTAATCCTTAAAAACTTGGAAAATACAGGGTGAGCGGAAAGAGAGGAGGCTTTCCTGCTGAAACAAAAGCAGAGACAGCTGCCAAATGCACTTTCAGGGTAGCTGGTCTCAGGCCCAAGAATTAAGATGGACCATATAGTCCAAAACAATGGGCAAATCAGCAGATTCCGGGAAATATGTTTCCCAGCACACCAAATGGAAAACCTTTTCCACTTAGAATTATAAGTAGTTCTAGTGGAAGGCTTCCTAGAAGCCTTTAGGATTTCAAGAACACCCTGAGAAAGGTGTAGGTCAGCAAATTCTAACTCCTCAAGAGCCAGGCCTTGAGGTTGAGGGATTTGAGGTTCAGATACCAAACTCTCCCCTGGGCACGGGTTAACAGGTTGTGATTCCTGGGGAGACACAGGGAAGATGGACTGTTAGGGACAGAAGGAGGGGTACCAGGGCTGCCTGGCCCAATCTGAGGCAATCAGAATCACCCTGCAAGGCTGGGATCTGATTTTGACTAGCACCTTGAATAGGAGAGGAGGAGGGAAAGGCATAAAGAAACTTCCCTTCCCAATCTAGGAGAAAGGCATCCAGGGGACTGAGCCCAACACTGGGGCCTGCAACAGAACAGTGGAAGTTGGTGATTGTCTGGGGCTGCAAAAGATCTATCTGAGGGTGCCCCATCTGGCAAAACTATCCCCAGTACTTGAGGATCCAGAGACCATTCGTGATGGCCCTGGGAAATCCTGCTGAGAGCATCTTCTAGGACACTGTCCTTTCCTGGAAGATGAACTGCTATGAGGGAAGTGTTCAGGAATAGGCCAGAGACCACAACTTCATTGCCTCGGTGCACAAGGCGAATACCGATTGCCCCTGCTTGTTGATGTACCACATTGTTGTGGTGTTGTCTGTTCTGACTTGTACCACTTTGTTCTGAACAGACACAGAAAACACTTGAAGTGCTAAAAAGACAGCTCTGAGTTCCAGCAAATTGATGTGGAGCAGAGATTCCTGGGGACCACACTCCCTGAGTGGAGAGTGCGCCCATGTGGGCTCCCACCCCAGGAGGGAAGCATCTGTAGTGAGGGTCAAGGAGTGAGATAGGGGATGAAGGGGACCCCTAGTCTCAAATTGCTCTGATCCTGCCACCACTGGAGGGCCTGGATCAGGGTTCGGGTCACTGGGACCAACTTGGAAAGGGGTCCTTTTCTGAGACCAAAAGGCTCTCAAGTGAAACTGAATGTCCTCATCTGAAATCTTGCTCCTTGCACTACAGCTGTGGGCGCAGCCATGTGCCCCAGGAGCTGCAAAAGTGTCTTGCTGGTTGAGAGACCTGCAGAGTGAAGAAGGAGGCCAGAGCCACCAAGTTCCTTACCCTCTCTAAGGGTAGGAAGGCTCTAGCCTGCTTTGTATCAATTCTGCACCTATGAAGGTGAGCACCTGAACTGGTTCCAGAACGGACTTTGGAAGATTTAGCAAGAAGCCCAGGGAGGTGAGCAGCTGCTGGGTAACTTGCAGGTGAGATTTTACCTGTTCTGGGGACTGGCCTACAATGAGCCAGTCGTCCAGATAGGGAAAGACAACAATCCTTTGCCTCCTTAAATGAGCAACTGCTACTGCCAGACATTTTGTGAATACCCTTGGGGCAGAGGTGAGGCCGAAGGGCATTGCTCTGAACTGGTAGTGACCTGAGGGCAGTTCAATCTGAGGTACTTTCGTGGAGCTTCTGATTAGAACGTGAAAATAGGCATCCTTGAGGTCCAGGAGGCTAGCCATTCCCTGGCCTTAGAGAGGGTAAAATCATTGCCAGAGTTACCATTTTGAACTTTGGTTTCAAAGGTGTTTGTTCAGATATCTGAGGTCTAAAATGGGCTGCCATTCTCCTGTCTTTTTGGGGTAAGGAAATATCTGGAGTACAGACCCTTGCCCTGGTGTGGGGAGAAACCCTTTCTACAGCTCTGAGAGCCAGGAGGGTTGAGACTTCTGTTTCTAGAGTAAAGGTCTCTAAAGAGTTTGCAGGTGGAAAGATCTGATTCTCATCTTTGGGAACTTTTGAAGCTGAGAACCAGACCCTGGCTTACTACTTCCAGGACCCACTTGTCTGAAGTTAGAGACACCCAGTTCTGAATGAAGTAAGCCAACCTGCTCTCACGGGTAAAGGAGAATCGGCCCTGGGCACCCCATCAGGGTGTCTGTTTGGCAGGTGCTTTAGGCTGAGAGGTGGGGCAGGCCTGCCCACACCCTGTCTGCCTCTGCCTCTGAAGAACCCCTCTGAGCATAAGCAGAGGAGGCTTGGGTTTGTAAAAGGCCTGTGAAAAGGCCTACCTACCCCTAGGGATCTGCCTCTGAGGAGTGGCTTGCCGCTCCTTGGCTTGGCACTCTTATAGGTAGTCCTATATTCATCCATTTTCTTCATATAATTCTCTGTCTGCTCCCCAAACAGAGAATTTCCCACCACAGGAAAATCCATAGCCTTAGTCTGGGTATCCTGTGACAAGCTAAGTACACCTGAGCCAGGCCAACCTCTGAGCTACAGACGTAGCCATGACTCTAGAGGATACATCATTAAAATCCACAGCAGCATGAAACTGCACCTTGGATGCCTCAATGCCATCAGCAGCCACCTGTTCCAGCTCATTAGCAAGCTGGCCAGAGGCCTGTTTGGCCAAAGCCATGACAGTGTCCCATCTAGATTTTTGATACCTTGCTACATAAGCCATGTAATTTGCTTGCCTGAGTCCCAAGGACGCTGCCATGTATTGTTTTTTAGCCATGGCATCAATCTTCCTGGAATTCTTGTCAGGAGGATGTGAAGCCAGGGAATATTAGTTTTATCACAGGCTGCAGCCTGAACCACCCAACATGACTGCATTGCTGTGAAAGGAATTCTGTGTCAGGACCTGACAGTGTGTACCTCCTGTCCATCTTTTTATCCACAGGAGGCACAGAATTAGGAGTTTTAAAATTTTTATTGTTTGTTTCCTAAATGATTTATGCAAAGGAATAGACAATCTCCTAGACTCTGGTATATCCATCATTTCTACAAAATCAGGTTCCTCTTGCTCATCCACAGCTTCCTCCAATGGAAGTTGGAGGGTTTCAACAACTTTTTGTAAAACAAAGTGAGAGGGGACTCCAGAAAGCATAGGGGAGATTCTAAAGGTCTGTCTGGGAGATGTCGGTTCAATGGGCACACCAGACCCTCCAAGTCACATTCATACTGTTCATAATCATCCTCCCCTCCTCTGGTTCATAAAACTCCTCAACATTATATTCCTGAACCGGTGGAACCGACCGAACCGACCTTTTACCAGACAGTGGCGGTTCGGACGGAACCAGAGAAAGTGACTGGAAAATCTGAATAGCTCTTGCTATCTCTGCAGCAGTTGGAGAAGGAATTTTGGGCTCCAAACCTGCTGATTTTCTTGTTTTCTTTACTGGAACTGGCTCATCCGAGCTAGCTTTGCGTTGCCGAGAAGTCTACGCCCTGGTCAGGGCACTCCCTCCCGATTCGGTTGGCACCGAACCGGGCTGCTCCATCTGGGTCAGCGGACTTTTTAGCCTCTCGTTCCCTGAGCCTGCCAACTCTCTTATCCAGGGTGGCTGCAGGAAATTTTTACAAATCTGGCAGTCTGAATTGAGGTGGTCAAACCCCAGACAATATACACATGTGGTGTGTGGGTCAGCCTTGGCAAAGACTTCCCCACAAGCATCACAGTGTTGAAACCAGTGGGCCGGTTTTCTTTTGGGTTTCTCAGACATAATGCCAGCCTAACCAAAACTTGCCCTTTTAAGCGGCAGTGCCAGGCAGAACACCCTTATCGGTTCCTAACCGTGTCACGGGTCTGGAAAAAGCGTAATGAATTCGGTTTTTTAGAACCGATAAGAACGAGGAACCGCACTCTAAAACCTCTAATTTTTGTAACTTCAAGTTTAAAGCAAGCTGATCGGTTCAAACCGAACCGATAACATTTACAAGTTCCACACAGAAATTAAACTGAAATTACTTACGATACCACAGACAGAGCTTGAACCGATCGGTTTTGCGGTTAAAATAATAATATTCTCGGTTGATTTGAACCGAGAAAAGACTATTTAAACCGAAATGAACCGAGCAGTAGGAGAAATCTCGGGCGACTGTTCAGTGAGGCAGAGTAAAGAATCTGACAGTTTGGGTTTGAAATAACCCAGACAGAGCTTCTCTAACCGAGCTCATGCTCTAAGTTCCATTCTTAGAATGGAGTTAACTCTTCGCCTTGAGCAGTTCTAATGGTGGGACAAACTGCAATTGTCATAATATAGCAAGACTTCATGTTGTTTGAATGAGAGTGATCTCACAGCCAGCATCATCACAGAGCTGTGACCTCACAAGCTGGGTGGGACACTTCCCCCTGATATTGTCAAGTTGCTGAGGGAACATTGCATAATTAAATGCATAGCACATTGGTTATTGAACAGGACACCATCTGTCCGTATTAATGGATTTTGTCCTCAGAGATCAAAGTTACAAGTTGTGTGCCTCAGGGGTCAGTATTGGGCCCACTGTTGGTTAACATCTTTATAGGCGACCTCAAAATCAAAAGTGGTAACAAGCTTATTAAGTTTGTGGATGATGTTAAAATTGGTGGGGGGTTGTAGATACCTTTGATGACAGACTTAGATTTGGGCAAGACATTCTAGCAATTACAGAATGGGCAGATAAAAACAAGATGAAGTTTGGCATGAATAAATGCACTGTTTTGCATTTTGGCAAAGGCAATATTAAACAGGATTATTTTATTTAAGATATGTTTTTAAGGAAAGGTAGTTGTGAAAAGGACCCAGGAGTACTAATAAGTGTAGATTTAAAAGTACAACACATATTACATCCATAACTAATAAAGCAATGCATTTGATGAATTGTGTGCACAGAGGTTTTTTTCCTACAACTGAGGTAGTATTACTTCCTCTATTCAAATCTTTTATAAAACCTAACCCTGATTATTGTTCACAGAGCTGGAGTCCTTATTAGAAAAGGATGTAAAACTGGTAGAGAAGCCACAAAGATAATTTACAAGACTAATCTCTGGGTATGCCGATAAATCTTACGAACAAAGACTACAGAAGTTAAGTCTTTGGTCATTGGAGAGTAAAGGCAAGAGAAAATTTATTATACAAAATTTTACAAGATGATATGTTAAGAAATGAATTGGGTGTACAGTACAAACAGCCTAAATATTATCTGTGGGGTCATAGGTATCAATTTGTGAAGATACCATGGAAAACAGCAATGCGAGATATGACTTTGTAACAAGATCAGTCAGGTTATGGAATCAGCTGCCAGAAGAAGTGGTTATGGCAACTGGATTCTAGTTTTAAAGCTGGGCTGGACAAGTTAATAGAAGTTGGTAACTGCAGTTGCCGCCACTGAGTAGTGGGGATGACCTACATGGGCTATTGCCTTCGTTGTCTTGACTATCCTAGTATGAATACGCCTGTGTTTGGTCTTCCAAGACAGACACTTCTACTTCTGGACTCCTAAAGACAGTTCTGCCAAGACTGGTAACTAAAGCCTGCACCAGGGTGACAACTGAAACTTAGGGTATAATTTAGTTAATTAGCTGCAAGGTGCTTTGTTTCTGTATAATTGTCCAGTTTAATTTTTCTGACTGTAACCTGAATTATATATTTACTACTTTTTTATTTTAGTAAACTTTGTTTTTCCTTAAGACGCTGCCTGAGACTTGTTCATTTTGGTGTGAATGGTGGAGCAGTATTAATAATCTAACACAACTGTTATATGCTTAAGGTGTCATCATATGCAGCCAAACTGTGAAGGATCCGTAGTGATCCAGCAGGTTAAGGAAAATACCAGAGCAGGAATAAGTGCCTAGCTAAATTAGGTGCAAAACACAACACATCATGGCAGTGCTGCGTGGGAGTGCATGGAGCGGAACTTATGCAGTAACTCCATGAAGTGTTGACCTTGGCCAGTAAAGGCATGGGGATATGCAGACCCAGTTCAGCCAATTAAATTAGACATAAGGAAATACCAGTATGACACAGCCTCAACTTTAGAAGTGAACTAAAATATGGCACTCAAAATAACCCTTCTGAGGACCTCTGTAATGCTTGTAATGAGGGCTGGGTAATTCACATTTAACCTCACTAAAATAAGAATGAGAATGAGGAGGTTGTTTCTGAAAACTGCAAACTTCCTGACTTTTCTAAATATATAGATTGGTAAAACCTTTGAATAGAAATTACACCTTTAGAACCACTTCAAATGTTCTCCTGATCCTCCACAGGACCTGCCTAAAACAGAGTAGACAACTTACTCTCCCAGTTACGAAACAGGAAATCATGTAGTTACTGCAGGTTTAGAGCAAAGCATCCCCTGGGAAGGATGGGATTGTTAATAAATTCTTTAAGATATTTGTGAATATTATTACAGATTTCTCATGGGAAGTATTTAACTATATTAAGTAATAAAGTATCGGTTTCTTTTCATACGAATTCTAATATTTTTATTCAGAAAAGGAGATCGAATGGACGTTCAAAATTAGAGATCAATTTGCTTGCTAAAGTTGGATTGCAAAATCTTGGAAAAAATTTTATGCAACTGGTTAGTACAGAGTGCTGATTCTCAAATATCACCAGAGCAGACGTGTTCCAACCCTTGCAGATCAATACAGGAAAATTTATATTTAGTAAGGAGATTATGGAACACTGCAAGTCCAGACATATTAGGGTTATTTACTTTCTTTAGATCAAATGAAGGCATTCAATAGAGTTTCTTATGCTTTTTATTTTCTGTCCTGCAATATTATGCTGCCTTCATGGTCTGACTGCTGCACAAAACCACTTATGTAAGCACTTCCATAAGGGCTGTTTTGCTTACATTCCTGTAAAGGTGGGAGTTGGGATGGCCTTGTGACCCCACTTATACGTTTTCACTTTAATCCCTTAGCGAGGGCACATTGTTTCAGATACACAATTGCTGGGTGTTCCAGCATCCTAGGTGAATGCTCAGTTAAGATTTCATCATACGCTGATGAAATATGTGTTTTATAGCAGGCTGGAATTCAGGAAGAATAGCCTTAAATACTTTTCTAGATTTTCCTAACATGTCTGGGTCCAGGGGCATGGCCTGGCCTGGGACCACGATGACTCTTAAACTCAGGACTCTGTGGAGATCTGCATTCAAACTCTGCCATCATGCTCTTTGTTGAGAAGAAACAGTTTACAAAATAACAGAATGCAGGGCCACCATGATGTCTCAACCAAAACTGATGAGAAAACAAACACAGATCACCTTCACAGCAGCGGCTGACCACACCAAAGGACACGGCCCAAGGAACAGCATCAGCAGTGTGACAGCACCAAGGCAAGAGCAGGAAAGAAGCCGGACCCACTGTCACCCACAACAACAAATCCCAAGACTCAAAGCCTCCACAGAAATGCTGATTTATAAGCTAAAAATGAGGTGCAAGGAAGCAAATATGAATGCGCAACTCACACATTTACAAGAGATGATGAGCAGCCTCAAAGAAAAGGTAGACTCTCAGGACAAACGCCTGGAGGAACTGAAGAAACTTGAGAACAGACTCAGTGAGCAGAAGGAGAGGCGGAGAAATATCAGCTGTCCTAGAACAAGCTAAAGAGGCAGCTGTTGAACCCCTGATACATTGGATGACCACAAAATTCAAGAAAGAAGGAACACTGTGCAGGTGGTTGGGCTTCCTGAAGGAGGGCAGAGGGAATGACCTGATACCTTCCTGGCATTGTGGTTACCATCGATGTTAGCTCGCCAAAGAGGCAAGTGCTTGAAATCTAATGTGTCCACAGATCTTCAAGCAAGCCCCCAGATCCCTTGGAAAAACCACAGCACTTTATTAGAAAGTTCCTTCACTATCTAGAGGCAGCTGGTCCTGCAAGCAGCTAGCAAAAAGGAACAATCAAAGTGAACTATCAAATTGTGAGTTTCTTTCTGATCACAGCCAATGGCTGCAATGGATGAAGTAAAAAAATGTCCCATGTCCTCAACTGGTCATTTGCCCATGTGTATCTGTCTCGGCTGATTGTACAGCAGCAGGGCACCCACAAAGACTTTACTTTACCTGATGTCACAGCCGACCTATTTGTATACAGAAATGGCAGCTCACAGTGGCCAACTGGGCACAAGGAGGAACAGCCTAGCATCCTGAACACTGTTTATGGAGCTTCCTCTGTGGCTGAGATTGAGGTAAGTGGTCGGGGGACACAGCTTCACATGCCCCTAGACTCAATACAGCACCATTCTGCATGCTTGTGTCCTGTAAACTGTTCTCTACGTTGAGACAGTGAGCTATGCTGAATGTAAGAAGCATCATGCCATGTTTGCCCTGTAGCTCTCAATAAATGAGACAGTGACCCCGCACCAATACAGTGATTGTCTGCCATCACGGCTGCTGTGGCAGAACTAGGGCACAGTAATGCTTTGAGTGCATGTGGGCAACTAGCTGAGACACTAGCCCTCAGACACAGCTGCTGCCGGGTAGTGCAGACCCCACCCAAAAGACGGACCCATGAACTCCAAAACCTGAGGAAACATTTCTCCTATCTTGGCTTTTTAAACTGTGGTACTTCTTGTTGTTTAGATCAAGTATCTCCAGTGCAACACCTGCTGTCAGCACATGAGAATGATTCTAAGCTCTGCCCATGAGGTCACTACTCAAACTGCTCTGACACTGCATATTTAATCTGTGTGTGAGGAACCTTAATGTTGCAGCTGCCATTTTCTGTGTTGGACACTAAAGGACCTATTACCAGAGGCATAACATGAATCATATACATGCTTCTGAATTAATAACACAACTGAAAAACAAAACAATCTGTAGTATGCATAATGCATGGAAAGCAGGCGGGAGGGTTGGTATCTTGATAGCAGACCCTGTAGAATAAGGATCTGTGGGGACTCCACTCTCCTGCCTGCCCGTCTGGCAGAAAGAATGGTACTTAGGTGGCTAGTTACATCCTGCTTTTTGCAGTCTGAGGTCAGTCTTAAACACATGGACCCTGTGATGTGAACAGGCAACTGGGTTCCTCTATGGATTCTCTTCGGTATGCAGATGCTCTTATTTGAAGGTAAGGATTACTCCCCTTAAGTAGGGAGAGAGTTATGGGGTACCCTTAGATGGAAGGAGAGAGGCCCAAATAGTGAAAGAACCAGGGACCAGCTCAGTCAATAACCGACTCTGGCAAATTAAGTTTTAACTTCCTACATAGGACATATTATACCCCTTACCTAGCTCACAAAATAGACCCTACTAGGCCCAGCAAATGCTCCAAATGTACAACTAAAACAGGTACCTTCCTTCATTTGTGTGGACTTGCCCACGGTATGCATCTTCGGGAACACATATACATTTATTTTATCTAGAACCTTAAACTTCCCCTTATGCTGACCCCAGAGGGATACTCGTTGAGGGAACCTTAAACTTCCCCTTATGCTGACCCCAGAGGGATACTGTTGAGGCTCCACATCACGGGGTACCGAGAGAATATTCACAAATGCCCTTTATGGAGGTTAAAAGTAGTAGTTGGAAAGAAAGTCATAACCCAGTGTTGGTTTCAAGAGGGCTTCAACAGTAGTCCAGTGGGTTTATACACTTCTAGCTTGATTAAAACTAAATAGAACCCAATACTCCATTTAATACAACCTAAAGAAACATGACTCCACTTTATACAGCCTAAAGAAATATGACTCAATGCCCCTCGAGCAAGCACTGGAGAGGACTGGTTTCTAAGGGTAGTCCTGTGACTAAGTGTGTGCGACTATAAGTTTCAAAACTTGTATTCTCTCAAACAGATGTATGGTTTGGGGCCACCCGATGGCTCAATGGAAGTGCTCTGTCCTTCTATGCCAGCAACATGGGTTTGAAGTGAGCCCATGTCTGCTGAGATCAGACAGCCAGGCTGAGAAGTGCTCCTAAAGGAGCGCAAGCCAGCTGAGAAGGGAGATGGCCGGACCCAGACACAGCAGCAGCAGCAGATTGGGAGGTCTACTTCCTCGAGAAGAGCAGGGCCATTCTTGACGCTACAGGTGGCAGGCATTAGACAGCTAGTTTCGAACCCACTCGTGAGGGAGCAATCTTAGACCTCATACTCAGGACAGAAATGGGGCTAAAAGGGGAAAGGCTATCAAAAGTGGAGGGTGATGAGTACCAATGCCTGTAGTATGTGTAACAAGCCCCTGAACTAGTGGCCTTGATGGAAGAGGGTTGCCTGGATATTGTGGCAGTCACAGAAACATGGTACACAGAGAACCATGACTGGGATGTCAACATACCAGGATACACAATCTACAGGAGGGATAGGGAGGGTAAAGAGGAGGAGAGTAGCTCTCTGTAAAGGAAGGGATAAAAGCAACAGAACTAAAGAGTAAACAGGAGCAGATGAGGCACTTTTGGTCACCCTGGGGACAGAAAATGGCACCACAATCCGCATAGGGGTTGTGTACAGACCCCATCTCAGGGGAGGGAATGGACAAGGAAATGATAGAAAGCTTTCTTAAATGGCAGAAATAGGTGGGATATTGTTGATGGGGACCTGAATATGCCAGATGTTAACTGGAGCACCTTTGCTGCAGGCACATCCAAGAGCAGGGTCATTCTTGATGCCTACAGGGGCATGTCTCACACAGCTAGTATTGGAACCGACTGGGAGGAGCAATCTTAGACCTGGTACTTTCAAATGGAGATGGAGAAAGAATCTCAGATTTAGAAGTGGGTAGCCATCTGAGAACAAGTGACCACCAAACAGTGTGGTTCACGATAAACACAGCCATACAATCAAGCCATACAAAAGCAAGATACTAGACTTTAGGAGGCTGACTTTGGGAAAATGAGAGAGTGCCTCAGAAAACACTAGCAAACAGGCAAGAAGGAGGGTGGAGGAACAATGGGAGTGATCAAAACAGCCATCACAGAGGCAACAAGCCTGTGTAAAGCAAATCAATAAAACACAACGAAGGAAAAACCACTATGGTTCACAAAAGAGGTGGCAGGAAGGTTAAAGAGAAAGGGCAGCATTCAGGAAATATAAGGAAACACAGAAGGAGCAGGACAGAGAACTTTATCAGTTAAAGCAGAAAGAGGTTGGAAGGTAGTCAGAATAGCAAAGGCCCAAACGAAGAAAGGATAGCCAATTCTGTTAAGAAGGGGATAAGACCTTTATAGGTACATTAGGGAGTGAAGAAAGACCAAAGGAGGATACTGAAGCTTAATAAAGGAGGGAATCTGGTAGAGGGTGACAGTGAAAAGCAGGGTTACTGAACGAATATTTCTGCTCAGTATTCACAAAGGAAGAGGAGGAGGAGTTACCTAAACCAAACAAGAGAATACTCTGAAGACGCGGTCAATACCAGTCCATTTACAGAAGAAAGGGTTCTGAAAGAACTAATAAAATTGAAGGTGGACAAAGCAATGGGGCCTGATGGGATTCACCCAAGAATTCTAAAAGAACTAAGGGTAGAACTAGTGACATAGCTGACTACTCTCTTTAACAAATCATGGGAGGATGGGGTGGTACCCAAGGACTGGAGGAGGGCAGATGTAATTCCTCTTCACAAAAGTGGAGCAGGACAGAGGCAGGAAACTAAAGACCAGTTAGTTTGACCTCAGTGGTAGGGAAAATGATGGAATCACTTCTGAAGGAAAGAATTGTTGAGTACCTAGAGGCCATTGGGGCACAGGACCCAAGGCAACATGGATTCCGATGGGAAGGTCGTGTCAGACGAATCTAATAGATTTCTTTGACTGGGTGACCAAAGTAGTAGATCAGGAGGGCTGTGGACATGGCCTACCTAGATTTTAGCAAGGCATTTGATACAGTCCCCCACAAAAGATTAATACACAAGATAGCCAGCCTTGGAATGGGTCCCAAGGTGGTAGCCTGGATAAAAATTGGCTAGACAACAGGACACAAAGGGTAGTAGTAAATGGAGTACACAGAAGAAAGGAGGGTTACTAGTGGAGTACCACAGGGTTCAGTACTGGGACCGGTCCTTTTAATGTCTTTATAAGTGACATTGCAGAGGAACTGGAAGGAAAAGTATGTCTCTTTGCAGATGACACAAAGATCTGCAACAGGGTTGATACACAGGATGGAGTGGAAAGGATGAGAAGGGACTTGGCAAGGTTGGAGGAATGGTCAAATGTATGGCAGCTCAGATTTAATGCAAAGAAGTGCAAGATAATGCACATGGAAACAAAACCCAGGGAAGCGTACACAATGGGGGTGAGATACTGACAACAGTAAAAATAGAAAGGGACCTGGGGTAATTATATCAGATGACCTAAAGGTGGGCAAGCAATGTGAGAAGGCAGTAAGGAAGGCTGGAGGGATACTGGGATGCATAGAAGAGGCATCAATAGTAGAAAACAGGAAGTTGTTATCCTCTGTACAGACAGTTGGTGAGACCCCATCTGAGTACTGTGTGCAGTTCTGGAGACCCCATCTCCGAAAAGACAGACAGAGTGGAGGCTGTCCAGAGGAGGGCATCCAAAATGGTGCAGGGTCTGCACCAGAAGACATACGGTAAGAAAAGACTAAAGGAGCTTAATATGTATACTCTGAGGAAAGAAGGAGAGGGGACATGATAGAAACTTTCAAGTACCTCAAGAGGGATTAACAAAGTCCAAGAGGGTAGCATCTTCGAGAAAAGAGATGTTGCAAGAACAAGGTGACAATTTGAAGATAGAGGGAGGACGGCTCAGGGGTAATGTGAGGAAGTATTTTTTTCACTGAGAGGGTTGTGGATGCATGGAACAGCCTCCTGAGGAGGTTGTGGAGTCAAGAACAGTGGGGGACTTCAAGAATGCATGTGACAGGCATAAGGCAGTCCTAAGGGTGGGTAAGAGGAAGTAAGCTGTTGATTAACTAGGATCTGCAGCTTATCTGTTAAGTAGGAAAATGGGCAGACTAGGTGGGCCAAGCGTCCTTATCTGCGTCAAATTCTATGTTTCTATGTTTCTATACTCTCAAACGGGGCAGTGAGAGGGATCTCAGATCTAGAAGTGGGTTGCCATCTGGGGACAAGTGACCATCAAACAGTGTGGTTCACGTTAAACTCAGCTACAGAGTCAAGCACATACAAGTGAGGGTACTGGACTTTAGGAGGGCTGACTTTGGCAAGATGGAGAGTGCCTCAGAAAGCACTAGCAAACAGGCTAGAAGGAGGTATGGAGCAACAATGGGAATTATCAAAACTGCCATCACAGAGGCTACAAGCCTTTGTGAAGCAAATAAACAAATCAAATCGAAAGAAAAAGCCAACTATGGTTCTCAAGAGAGGTGGCTGTGAAAGTCAGGAAGAAAAGATAGCATTCTGGAAGTATAAGGAAACACAGAAGGAGCAGGACAGAGAGCTGTACCAGTTAAGACAGAAAGAAGCAGGGAGGGAAGTCAGAATAGCAAAGGCCCAAACTGAGGAAAAGATAGCCTACTCAGTTAGAAGAGGATAAAACCTTTTATAGGTACATCAGCAAGTGTAGAAAGACAAAGGGAGGGATAGTGAGGCTGAATAGAATGAGACGGTGGGTGGGCAGAGGGGACAGTGAAAAGCAGAATACTGAACGAATATTTCTGCTCAGTATTCACAAAGAGGAGGGGAAGTGCTTAATCCAATTAACAGAAGCACTCTTAATAGGGGGCCATCCCAGTCCTTTCAGAAGGAAGGGTTCTGCAAGAACTCCTAAAACTGAAGGTGGACAAAGCAATGGGTCCTGATGGAATTCCACCCCAGAATTCTAAAAGAATTAAGGAAGGAACTAGTGAAACCACTGGCTACTTCCTTTTTAATAAATCATGGGAGGATGGTATGGTACCCGAGGACTGGAGGAAGGCGGATGTGATTCTCCTTCACAAAAAGTGGGACCAAGACAGAGGCAGGAAACTACAGACCTGTCAGTCTGACCTCTGTGGTAGGGAAAGTGATGGAGTCACTTCTGAAGGAAAGAATAGATGAGTACCTAGAGGTCAGTGGGGCACAGGATCCAAGGCAGCATGGGTTCACAGCGGAAGGTCATGTCAGATGAATCTAATAGATTTCTTTGACTGGGTGACCAAAGTAGTAGACCAGGGAGGGGCTGTGGACATGGCCTACCTAGACTTTAGCAAGGCATTTGACACAGTCCCACACAAAAGATTATTAGTCAAATTAACCAGCCTGGGAGTGGGTCCCAGGGTGGTAGCCTGGTAAAACATTGGCTGGACAACAGGACACAGAAGGTAATTGTAAATGGAGTCCACTCTGAAGAAAGGGCGGTTACTAGTGGGTACCGCAGGGTTCAGTATTGGGTCCAGTCCTTTTAATGTCTTCATCAGTGACATTGCAGAGGGATTGGAAGGAAAAGTATGCCTTTTGCAGATGACACAAAGATCTGCAACAGGGTTGATACACAAGGAGGTGGAAAGGATGAAAAGGGACTTGGCAAGGTTGGAGGAATGGTCAGACGTATGGCAGCTAGGATTCAATGCAAAAAGTGCAAAATAATGCACCTGGGAAACAAGAACCCAGGGAAGAATACACAATGGGTGGGGAGGTAGTAACAACAACAAAACAGGAAAGGGACCTGGGGTAATCATATCAGATGACCTTAAGGTTAGCAAGCAATGTGAGAAGGCAGTAGGGAGGCGGGGATAAACTGGGATGTATAGGGAGAGGCATCAGCAGCAGAAAACAGGAAGTTGTTATCCCTCTGTACAGACAGTTGGTGAGACCCCAACTGGAATACTGTGTCCAGTTCTGGAGACCCCATCTCCGCAAGGACATAGACAGGATAGAGGCAGTCCAAGGAGGGCAACTAAAATGGTGCAGGTTCTGCAAGAGAAGCCGTATGAGGAGAGACTAAAGAAGCTTAATATGTATACCCTTGAGGAAAGAAGGAGAGGGGGACATGATAGAAACTTTCAAGTACCTCAAGGGAATCAACAAAGTCCGAGAGGGTAGCATCTTTCAGAAAAGAGACTTGCAAGAACAAGGGACACAATTTAAAAGATAGAAGGAGGGCGGTTCAGGGGCAATGTGAGGAAGTATTATTTCACAGAGAGGGTAGTGGATGCATGGAACAGCCTTCCTGAGGAAGTTGTGGGGTCTAAAACTGTGGGAGAATTCAAGAATGCATGGGACAGACATAAGGGAATTCTTGTGGGGGGCAGGAAGATATAGGCTGTTGGTTAACTAGGATCTACGGCCTATCCTGTAGGTAGGGAAATGGGCAGACTGGATGGGCCTAGCGGTCCTTATCATCTGCCAAAGTCTATGTTTCTATGTTTCTATGTAAGGCGGTGCATGCCCAGAGTGTGTTACTGAAGTCGAGGTCACCAGAGACCGCACTTGCTGTCACCGGGTGCTGGGAGGGACATGGGAGTAAAATTCAGGAGTAAAATGGAGCTTGGGCTACTTGCCACCATATTCAATCACTGCAGACCCACACCATCGCCCTGAAAACCTTGGCACACATTGGATGCTTACATGGTGGGGGAGGACGCTCTCCTCTCCAGCCTGGCATGGGGGTAAATCAGTGAGGACACAGCTGAGATAAGTCCCAGAGTGAGATGGACACCAGTGGTGCAGGAGCAGAGCAGAGGCTAAAGCAGCCACCCAGAAGTTCAAGGAGGATACCCAGTAAATGGGCAAAAACAAAACCGCAACCACCTGGGTCATGTGGAAATTTAGTAATACTGCATACCCTGTCATGAGTTGTTGCATGCTTAACCCAATAGCTTTCTTTATTCCATTCTTTTACATGGAACACTCAGGAATGGTTCACCGTTATTTAGTTTTGTTTCCCGGTAAGGTGTCGCAGCCACAAATATGACTATTTTCAGACACAACCTGGGAGGTTACAATGCAAAATTGGCAGACAAAACAAATAACAGGTATAGTTCAGAGGCAACTTCCTCTTTGGCTGGGACTTGGATTCAGTCCAATTTTGCTCCTTACTTTAGTATCTGGCAGAGTTCTCTTCCAAGTTAAGTCTGAGCGTATTACTAAGGGGATGTCTCCTGATGCAAGTAAGTAAGGATTAGCTATGACAACCACCTAGTATTCATAGTACCTGAACAAGGTGTTATACAATCTATCATATCTGAAAGTGATGTGGAGATAAGAGATCCGCTATAAGTTTGTAAAAACACCAGGAACTTCAGAAGGAAAGCTTGAATCTGACTGAATACCATGAATAGTGGGCTATTCAGGAATTGTTAGCTAATATTTAGCAAGCCCGTTACTTATGGTAGTGGGGATACAAAACATTCAGGGTATGTAAAGCTCTACCATCTCCCCTTCCCCTGACACACCATCGCACCTGAAGTTGTTAAAAGTAATGATTCTGTCCAGTCATGGAGTGCTAACACAGAAACACTGAATTTTACTGACACAAAATGAGCTGGTCCCCTCCAGTCTGTTCAGTCCATACTTTGATCCTGATACCAGTCTAGTATTTCTGGTAAGAACATACTTTGCTTACACACATACCACAATACCTGTCTTATACTGCCCATTCTGAGTCCTTCCACAGAGTCCCTGAATTTGCCTCACCCAAGTTTAAATGCAATGACTGTCTGAACGTTGACATGTTCCTGTGGTAGTTGATTTCCACTATCCCTACCCTTTGAACCTACCCCCAGTCAGCTTCATGCTGTGCCCTCTAGTGATGTTACCTTCCTGGAGGGTAATAAACAGCCCATGATATTCCACTTTATTGATGCCCTTTAGGTACTTACAGGTTTCGATCATATTAACTCGGTCTCTTCCAGCCTCCAATGAGTGCATTCCTAGGTTCTTTAATCTCTCCTCATAAGATCTGCCCTGTTCACCATGGATCCTTTTGGTCACTCTTCTTGGAATTCATTCTAGGCGGCCCCCATCTTTTTTTTTGGCAAGGTTTTTGGGCGCCTTACCTCTTGCCATGACAGCGATCCAAGTTCTGGAACTAGCACAGATTGGCAGGGCTTGGCTGGGGGAGGATTGAGCATCCAATGGATTGCTGTCTCTCCTAGGATGAGGAGGCTTGCTGGTCCAGCCTTAGAGTGTCACCAGTTGGAGGTCTGGTGGCAGTGCAACTTGGCGGCATGTAGCGAGGGACCACAAGTGTGTGATGCATGTGTGTCCCAACATGCACACATGTGTGTGCTTCGACAGGGACAGAGAAGAAAATGATGGTGGGGGATTAATGAAGCCCTGCCACCTGTCTCCGACCCATACTGTTACCTATGATGGTTGTCTGCACCAGAATATTGTCGGGGAGAGGAAGGTCCTCACCTCCAGCCCTGCCATGGGGGAAGCATGGAAAAACTCACCAAGGCCAAGTGAGTCCCTGGAGAAGTAGTCACCAGCTGGGAGACAGGGACAGGGGTGATCAGGCATCTTCAGTCATAGGAGGAAAGCCTCTAAAGAAAACAAACAAAAAGTAAAGATTCCTCTCAGAATAAAGATCCTCACATATGACGTTTTGTCTGTCCTTACCCAATGAAACCATGGTTTAGTCATTCTGCACCATCACCTCCCTGTGGAGCTGCTTCTCCTGTCTGCTCAACATCCTCCTCCTCTTCTGAAAAGAAACTGCAACTTCTTCAAAGGTTTCTGGCACCTGGAAAACAGGAGCTGTGATTAATCATTCCTGATTTTTCTGTACACATAGATAAATCTCAAACTTTCCAACACACTGGGGACAGACAAGGTTCAGAGTGGCAGTCAGAAAAGACTGAGAAGTCCCAGGTATATCCTACATTTATGGAGTCGGAACAATGGTGCATCCCACTGCTATGCTAGCAGTTGTATTTTACGATGTCATTATTCTTCAGGAACTGATCCAGTTTGTGCTCGAACGGAGGTTGATTATATTACTTCCTTGGCAATCTCCTACCCAAGAATCTATATCCTCTGAGTAAAGTAATGTTTCCTGAAATATGTTTTACACTCATGCCCCAGCATCAGCCCAGGTCCCTTGTTCTCTTTTCCTGGTTTGGAAAACAGCCTACTTCAGACTACCTTCTTAATGCCTTATTAATTAAAACAACTGAATTATATTCCACTCAGCTTCCTCCTCTCCACAAGAAGACAGCCAGCCAATGTAATAATGTCTCCTTAATAAAGGATCAAGAAGGACACAGGGAGCAAACAGTGCCACAGAGTCCATCTAGGTCAAGTTTTGGGAAAAGAGGAGTAGCAGAGTCCCTCTGGGTTGTATTATAGGCCCCACACAGTTCAGTGGAGTGTCATGCCCAGCTGGTAAGGAAATAAATACAACAATCAAACTGGAAGCAGTGGTGATACTTATTTGTTTGTTTGAAAATTGGCGACTGGAATGTCACACTGAGCTGAGCTCATTCAGGTGCAGCCTGGGGAAGGAAAAGGGATACAAAATACATAGCACAGACACAGTTCACAGTTACAATAAAGTGCAATCACAGAACGCAAATTAGTACAGTAAGAGCAAATGAGCAATCAAGGTAAAAGCAGCAACATAAGATATTTCAGTCACCCCTACATTGGGGTAGGAGGCAAATGCAAGGAAACAGTCAGGTAGAGGAAAAAAGGAGCAGGGAAGGAGTTTCAGCTGATACCTGAGGAAGCCAGGACAAGCAGGAAAGTGGATGGAATAAGGAAGTTTGTTCTAAGGTGATGGGAAATGAAAGGAGAAAAGGCTGACTACCCAGCAAAGAAGCAGAGATGAGGCGTGGCAAAGGTGCAAGTGTCGCTGGAGCAAGGGAGCAGGAGGCAAAGGGATGATGGAGAGGAGTGATGAGGAAGTGTTAAGGGACATAAACCAGTATTTGGATATGAATGAGACACAGTGGATCTGGCATTGGGAGGGTGGAGGGAGAATGGTTAAGGAGAATACGGCAATCAGTGGTGAGTACAAGAGGGCGCTACTAACAAAGCAACAAAAAGAAGTTGCAGAGGGTGCCCAGTCTGGCCAGGAAGGTGGAGGAATGGTACCACAGACCATATCTGCATAATCAAAGACCGGGAGCACTATTTTGGTGACAAACTATTGGCGGACCTGCAGAGACAGATAGTCAGTTTATTGCAGTATAAGGTACCAAATTTAGAACAGAGCTACGGATAACGTCAATGTGAGCAGAGAAGTCAAGTTTGCTGTCTAGCCACACCAAGGTATTTGAAGGACTGAACAGGATATTTACAAATGAAAAGGATAAAAATGAGGTAGGCTGGCTATGTATTACCCAGATAAAGCTCAACGATACTCTCTGCTTATATTTAGAATACTGTGGAATAAATCCATCTCTCCTAACAATTTCTTTATAGAGAAACAATGCTTGAAATATACAGTGTTTGAAATAAAAAGAACACTGTAACTGAATCAAGACTGTTTTAGGTGTGTTTTGGCTTTTAGACCTCAAAGCATTAGAACTAAACATCATACAAGCCTTTGGCTCCGACCACTGAGAGGATATTATGTTACACTTATTTGTGCATTGCACAACAAGCTATAGTGAATAATTCAACTGACACAATCTTAGTTGAGCAAATACTGGAATACACTGACATTTAGTTATATATGCATGTATACACTATAATACCGATTGGGCATTTGTTACTCATACTGTCACTGGTCTGGTGATTTTACCTAAACTAGGAAAAGTTTGTCTGCTATGGTGCACATTAATAAAAGAATAGCATTCAAAACAGGTTATGCTGTATGCCATCACAAGATAAAATGTAGAGCGTTCTAGACCCATGTGAGAGGTTTAGATAGGATGGAAATACTCTCTCTTTTTATGGTGGGTTTTAGAACTAGAATAAATCTATGGGAGACAATGGAACTCAATACAACTTGTAAATCATGAAGGTCAGCTAAGAGTATTTTTATACAACTACGGAAACACTGTTTGAGCTGTGATGGTGATTATATTTTTTCATTATTGAAATGCAGATCCTCTACCCTGAGGAAACCCGTGTTTGTGAAAACATTGGGTGTGGTCTGGGATCCTTACTTGGTTGATAAATATAAAATAGAAATCTTGAAACATATTTATGTTGCCATTGTGGCTGAATTTGAGCTCCATCTGCATTTCAGGGACTGAATCGCTTCTAGAGGGATGTCATCCAGAGTGGAGAAGACAGGCAGAGTTGGGAGTCCGGCCAATTTCTGGAAAGTACCAAGGTTTTAGATGCAGAATTTTTTGTGGGTTGACCTGGGATTGGTTTGATTGGAACCAGTACAAGAGTTTGTGAAATTGTGCTAGAGCTGACTTTCTATAGCTGTGGTGGAGGGACCTGAGGTGTAGATGACCATCATCTGCATACATGTGGATATGTGAGTTAGCACACGCCAAGGGAGATCATTAAGGAAGATGGAGAACAGGATGAAGCCCTGTGGGACCTGTGCCTGGATGGGAACTGAAGGTGACAGGGCATTACCAACCTGTAATGACTGCAGATGGCCAGAGAGTAAGAATGGAACCAGTCAACAACTGGAGCTAAGAGACCAGCAAAACTCAGCTTATCCAGGAGGAGCAGGGTGGTACACCAAGTCAAAGGCCTTGGCCAGATCAATGGAAATGGCATCTTTGATATGTTCCAGATCCATCCCTGAGAAGGCTGAATCAGTTACATGCAACATGGAGGAGATGGGAGAGTGATCCTTCTGGAAACCAGACTGGAACAGGAACAGAAATCGGTAAAGGACAGGAAATCAGAGAGTCTGGTGAGACAAGTTTCTCTTGCAGCTTAGGAAAGAAGGGAGGAAGACGTTGGCTGAAAGCTAGCTGGGAAGGAAGTGCCCCCCTCCCTTTGTGAAGAGGAGGAAGGTCTGCCAGTTTCCAGGACTGAGGAACAGGGAGAAGGAGGTTGAGTAGGTAAGTCAGAGAAGATACTATGGCAGAGGCGGAGAAATGGAGTAGCTTAGGATCCAGCCTATCAGGACTGGATCTGCACAGGTTGAGAGTAAAGGGTAGTCAGAGTTTCCTGGGCAGTAACAGGGAAAGAGGAAACTCGGAGAGGACAGGAGAAGGAATGTGAGGTGGAGTGGTGGAGGCTGAGGCGAGAGGAAGGAAGAGCACAAGTAATGAAGAATTAATTGAGGTGAGAAGCAACAGGAAGGGACAGACACAGGCAAGGTTTCAGTTAACCCATTTTGGGAGTATTCTGACTTCCAAAAATTAGCAAAACTTCAAAATGAAGAGGAGAGAAGTCACTGACTGCCAGATGAAAACCAACAATTAGATGACTTCCAAAATTGCAGGATTGGAAGTCAGAAATGATGGATTGTTCTGAAAGAAACTGTATTTTACCACTAATATATTATAGTAACATACATAGATTTTCCTTCCTGGAATATTGACTTTCAGAGGTAAAATTCTGGAAGTATTCTGACTTCCAAAAAATTGGAATGACTTCCAGTTTTGACTCCTGGAAGTTTTAGACTTCCACTGAAAATAAATTAACTGAACCCTGGACACAGGTGAACCATTTACCAAAGGACAGGAGGGATGTACTGTTGGGAGGGTCAAAGATGGAGTGAACAACCTCCAGAACTCTGAAGGGCATTAGGGTTATTCTGAAGGTTGGCCATGAAATATTGCAATTTTGCAGCCTGGGCAGCTTTTGTGTAGCAGTTACTGATAGTTGTGCATAAGAGGGGTCAAGAAGGGTGTGAGATCATTTGTATCATGCCCAGGCTAGGTCACAGGACTTGCACTGGGAAATGATTTCAGGGGTGAGCCAAGTGTAATGGTGAATTTTGACCCTGGATTTTCTGAGCAGTGCATGCTTGTCCCAAACTGAGGAGAATCTGGAGTGAAACAGGGAGAGGCAACACTGATATCAGTGGCAGAGAGTATGGCTATCCAGTCTGCAGTAGCAAGATCACTCAAGAGAGCAGAGGTGTTGTGAGGCTGAGGACCACCTGGTCCAGATGCTTTGGGGGTGGATGCCAACTCTTACTGAAGCAAAATGTCATGCAGTGCTCACTGAAAGCATCCGCAAGATACCTGCTGCAACAATATGGCGGGAGTGGGAGGAGAGACCCCAGTCCCGAAGGGAATGGTTGTAACAGTAGGGGCTGAGCTGGGTGGGCTCGATGATAATCTGTGTGAGTTTAAGGGACTCATCCCTGTGAGTGGTCGGCCTGGAGGCCGGGAGAGCCAACTGACAATGAAGTCCCCTAGCAGGATGAGTTCATCAGCGATGAAATGAGAGGTGATGGCAAAAGAGGGAATCAACTAGGAGGAGGAGGATATTCTTGGTGAGGCATAGAAAACCACAATAAAGATGGGTAGAGAGGAGGAATGACATCCTGACAAGGAGGAATTTGTAAAAGGAAGATGCAACCTCTGAAAGCCATGGTACAAGAGAGCTCTGACAGGCATAGATGACAACACCACCTCACATTTTCCCTGTCTGGCCTGGAATGAGAATAGTCAGGGATAGGCTAGAGTTTGGGATCCTGGAGGACAGCCAGGACTCAGAGGTACAAAAGTCGGGGACTGTTGTGAGATCCAGACAGACAGTAGGTTAAGTTTTAGAAGAAGGCTCGAGCATTGAGATGAAACATGCTCAGGCCTTTAGCAGTTGGGGAGGTGGAACGGGGGAGGGGGCCAGGATGGACACCACAGCAGAAGGAGTAGGAACAGGAGCAAGTAGGTGGGTGGGATTTCTGCTGATTAAAAAAAAAAAAAAAAAAAAAAAAGGAGAAAATGTGGCATTTTTTTAACTATTTAAAAATAAAAACAAAAAAAATGACTACAAATCTTTTCAAACTGTTTTAATGGTAAAGTAGTCCCTCTATTGGTATAATTGCCAGAGGTACTACGCATTACTTTATTTATTTATATTTATTAACTGCCCACATAAGTGAGCGGGCTCCTGTAAATGAAGCTCATTGTCTTACAAGGATGTAAATTGTGCCTCACGTTGGTGGGGACCTGTTGCTTCCTTCTTTGATTACCAGAAACAGTGGAGTAGCATGTTGTAACCAAAGGCTACTGTGTTTTGTGTGCACGGCATCAGAGAGAGTTGCAGCGCTGGCCCCACTGCTGAGTGATGAGACCAGCGGTATTCTCTTAGTTTTTTGGCCTGCAGATAGAGGCATGCTGCTTGGCTTGTGGCACAATGGAGAGTGGGTGGGTTATGCAGTTCTGGAAAAAAAAAGAGGTGGGGAGCTGCAAAGAAAAGAAATCAAATCCAGAAAAAAATAACCCACATAAATACAGATACATTTATGTGACTCCCTGGTGTTGCTGTTACAACGTCAGTTTGGGAATTTACCAGTGTACAGTTTAAAAATTACTGGAATATCGGGTGAGGAGTGAAGGAGGCAGGTGGCTGGCTGCAGTATACAGATTCCCGAGGTGGTACGGGAGGTATGTAGTGATGCATGTTGACGAACAACAAGACTAATGCTGGGAAAAAGGTTGATTTCTGCACTCTCCTGTGGATTAGCAGTTCTGTTTTAGCTGGGGCACTGTGTAGGGCTATTTATTACAAACTATACGGACGGGCTGAGGAGTGGTCATGGGACTTCTCGAGTTCCACTCCCCACTGATGTAGACATGCTGTCAGCTAGGAGTGCAAAGGCCGGCTTTTGGGGAGCATGGGATGTGAAAAGCAGCGCTCTGTGCAGTTTGAACAGTTTGCTCACTTTGCTGTGTTTTGTGTGTAGATACCACTGCTCCACGTCTTGGAGGGTTGGCTTGCTCTGTTGTCCTTCTAGCGAGTAATTAAAAATGGCACTATTTAAAATTCAAACACTCTGTCAACTCATTGAATTAGAAAGTAATTTGCTCGGTTGGGGCTGGCACTTTTAATGCCGGGCTCTGTTGTCTGATAGACGCCACCTTGCCAGGTCTATCAGCCAATCACAGCCTGGGATTTTTAGCCCATTTTCTAATGATTGGATTAGGTACCTCCCCTCCTCTTCTTGTCATGTAACCCCCACCCCGACAGATCTGGAAGCAAACCATCACAGCTTAGTGTGCCTCCTGGAAAAGAAACACTAAAACTATTAAATAAAAATAATGAAGTTAGTCTTAACCACACACCATGATCTTGATCATTGTCAAGTTCACCAGACCGCATCCAGTTCCTCACTTTGCAGCATTAAAACTTTTGTGGGCAGTCTGCACACAGATTAGCTTGCAGCACAACAAGAGCCAGAAATCACAAGTGAGAACGGAGGTTATGAAGAGAGAGATGAGCCTGGTCCAACGAGAAGCAGCAGTTACCCTTACCCTGTATAGTAGAGTGGGTAGGGAATTACATCCTTATGAATTTGCACAGAATATTTTAATTTTTCATCCCTGCGTATGAAGCAGGGGTGGACAAGATGGACTTAGGATTTCTCCAGACCTTAAATCACTAAGCAGTTTTAAGTGAAAATGCTTACAAACCACTAAACAAAAACATGATTTTATGGTTTACATTAGACCCTCAGAGCAGGCATCTCCTTTGTACGAGCCATCTGTACAAAGGAATAATCAACTACTGTTACAAAGAATATTTTCTATGGCAACAATTCCATATTTGCCCTTTCTGCCATGCAAGCAGCTATCGTAAAAAGTCTCTAAGCAAATATTCATCCTAGCCTCCTGTTTTATAACACCTTTTATGTTTAGTGCTGGGTGTGAAGCTTTTTAATAACACCTTTGAATAGAAAGGCATGCATTCCACTCGCTGTTTCTGCTTTTCCTTTGTTTTGTTTTTCCACATCAGCTCCCTTACCTCCAGCTTCATCATCTTCTGTTTTAGTCTCTTGCACTTCCTCACAATTTAATTCCAGAAATGCACCATTTAGAACCCTGTGCAGCTGCTGTTCCTCAATTTGGGAGCAGAACAATCAAAGTTCCCAGAAAACAAGTTCCTCAGCAGCTCTGCGTGCTCTCGTTTCTTCTGGTCTCAAATACTAAAGTGCACTTCCTGTCCGCTTTTCAAATGTGTCCCCAAACAATTCAAATTAGTTCATTAATATTCATAACATGATGCAGCAGGGCAGGGTTTCAAATCATAAAACAGAGCAAGAGGCCAGATTCTAACTGAGGCAAAGGCAGTGAGCTGTTTGGGTCAGGATAGAAACACAGCACTGAGCTGATGATACAGGTCAACAGCTTGCCGTCTGTTATATAGGCAGCCTTCATGGGACTGAAAATACATTTTGATCCAAATTGATTTTGTCTGAGAGTACAAACTCCACCAACACCTCACAACGCTTAGCAGCTGTGACTGCCCACTTAGCTGCCCCAGCAGGTCTCACACTAACTCCCATTGAGTCTATTCTACACCTCCACTGCCCCATTGACCTCACCCCTACTATAATCTACCCCACAGTCACTCTGTTATTGACTGTTATGTCCCACTTGCTACCTCCCTCCTAGCTCCCCCAACTTTCAGTCTCCTCTTGTCTCTATTGCCACTGGCTGGCAACTGTTCCTACCTTCCACTCTGTTACAGACAAAGTCATTTTAGTGACTGCTCCTCACTCCCCCCCAACTTTCACTCATCTCTTGTCTGTATTGCTATTGTTGGCCTCTGCGCTATCCCCCCACTCTCTTATTGATAAAGTTAATTTGCTTGGCTGCTTTAAATGCTTTAAATTAATAAATATTATAAATTGTGGTACCTACCTGTTACACTGTATTTAGCTCTTTTCTCTTTCCTTCTCAACATCGATTATTGTTTACTTTAGCCAGTATTGCTACCTACTACACTGCAACAGACAAAGCCATCCAACTGACGGCACTAATGCTGCAACAGTTTCTTACTGCTTGTAATAACACCTGTAACCAGTCCTATATTGTTAGCTCTGCTGTGTGTAATGCTCTTGTCAAATTATCTAAGTGTCGTTCAATTGTCCTTTTGTTGCTCTCTGATGTTCCCACCTGACGTGGAACCTCTGTAAAAAAGAGTCTCTGACTCAAAGGTACTTGTAATCTGAGAAATTAAATAACTAAATAAACAAACGGACATTCTACTTAATCTTGAATGAAATCTCAACTTGATTCTACCACTTTTTCTTGAAAAGATTTTTGAAACACCACTGAAAATAAGATGGACTAGAAATGCTAGTTTTATAGTATATGGTTAGCTTTTGTTAGCAAATAGTCACTGAATGAGTCAGAGAGTACTGTAATATGTGTGATCCTGAAGGGGCAGCTAGTCAGGATCAATCCAGAAAAGTACTGTTACCACATCTGTAGTTCATTCTGGTGTGTTCTGTTCCCATTTGTGAGAGGTACACTAGCAACCATATCCTTTAGGGATCAGACTCCTTGCTGAGCCATTGAATGTTGCAGACACCCATTATGGTGATTTCACAGTTCTTTTAATTGTTGAGATTGCCTCTATAACCATACCAAGCCCCAGTCCTGCCTTTCCAGGAGGTAGGTAGACTGAGGCAATGATGAGGACTTGTCATGGCTGCCAATATGGAGTTTAACTGCAAGCAGCTCGTGCTCCCAGAGGCACTAGACATAGGCAGAGCACTCCCTGAATAGATTCCTTAATATAGATGAGGCAGCCCCACCCCTTTTGTCTGCTCTGTCAAGTCTGTAGATTCCATATCCTTTTGGTGCAATAGTATTGCCTTACAATGAAGGCGTGAGAAGATGACATTCTCTTTGATAGACAGTTTCTGAGTTTTGTGGCAAATGATAGGTGTTTATATTTGTATTGTGCCCTGGACATTGGTGATATTACGTCCAAGAAGAAAAATAACTCACCTTAGTAATGTTGTTTCTTCTAATGGAGTCTTGCTATATTATGACAATTGCAGTTTGTCCCACCATTAGAACTGCCCGGAGGTGAAATAGTTAACTTCCATGCCAGGCATGGAACTTGGAGCTGCGAGCTCGGTTAGAGAAAGCTCTGTCTGTGTAGTTTCAAACTGAAACTGTCAGATCTTTACGAGCAAAACTCACTAAGGTTCTGTGTGGAAGCTGTAACCTACATTAGCCAACTGGCTACCTAAATATTAACACATATTCCTGGTCCCAACACAAAGAGTCAAGTCAGGGACCAGAAAATGAAAAAAGATAAGAAAGATAAAACAAAACACAACACCCCAAAAACCCCCAAGAAAAAAAGTGGAAAAACATAAAATGGGCATAAACAAGTGCCCACACTGGACTGCCCACCCCATACCCAAGTAGAAGTTCTGAGAGGGGCAGGTTGGGGAGGTCATAATATAGCAAGACTCCATTAGAAGAAACAACATTACTAAGGTGAGTAATTTTCTTCAAACAACATGAGTCTTGCTATATTATAACATTACAGACTACACAGCAGTACCTCCATGGAGGAGGGACAGAACCTACTTAGGGAATAGGCTCTGAAGCACGGTTGTGTTAAACCTAGCATCCCTCCTGGCCTGGACGTCCAGGAGTAATGCTGTGAAAGAGTGTACCGCTTTTCCAAGTAGCTGCTTGACATATCTCTAAGATAGGGATGTCTCTGGCAGCAGCTATAGATGCAGCTGTACCTCTGGTAGAGTGAGCCTCAGACCTGAAGGGGAACTTTCCCAATTTTTGATAACAACATTGGATACAAGAGACAATCCACCTGGCAATGGATCTCTTTGTGGCAGGTTTCCTTTCCCAACCTCACCATAAGTGAGAAAAGTTGGAGGATTCAACCTGTGACCCTTGGTATGCTCTATATAGTAACTTAGGGCTCTCTTAACATCTAGCTGTGCAGCCTCCTCTCACCAGAGGAGGAATGGTCAGTGAAGAACACTGGAAGGAGAATACATTGATTAAGATGGAAATCTGAAACCACCTTAGGCAAACACTTCCTGTTAGTCCTAAGGACTACCTTATCCCTGTGGAAGGAAATAAAGTCAGTCTCCACTGACAAAGCTTGTAACTCACTTATGCGCCTGGCAGAAGTGATGGCTACTAGGAAAACAGTTTTCCAAGTCAAGTACTTAAGCTCTGCAGAAGACAGAGGTTCAAAGGGGTTGCATCAACTGAGCAATGCAAACATTAAGATCCAGGCAGGGCCGGTCCCTGAAAGGTGGATTAGTATGAAGTAATCTTTAAAAACTTGGAAAATACAAGGTGAGCGGAAAGAGAGGAGGCTTTCCTGCTGAAATAAAGGCAGAGACAGCTGCCAAATGTACTTTCAGGGTAGCTGGTCTCAGACCCAAAGAATTAAGATGGACCATATAGTCCAAAACAATGGGCAAGTCAGCAGATTCCGGGAAATATGTTTCCCAGAACACCAGATGGAAAACCTTTTCCATTTAGAGTTATAAGTAGCTCTAGTGGAAGGCTTCCTAGAAGCCTTTAGGATTTCAAGAACACCTTGAGAAAGGTGTAGGTCAGCAATTCTATCCTCAAGAGCTAGGCCTTGAGGTTGAGGGATTTGAGATTCGGATACCAAACTCTCCCTGGGCACAGGTTAACAGGTTGTGATTCCTGGGGAGACACAGGGAAGATGGACCGCTAAGAACAAAAGGAGTGGGTACCAGGGCTGTCTGTCCCAATCTGGAGCAATCAGAATCATCCTGCAAGGCTGAGATCTGATTTTGACTAGCACCTGAATAGGAGGAGGGGAAGGGGGCGTAAAGAAACTTCCTTCCCAATCTAGGAGAAAGGCATCCAGGGGACTGAGCCCATCACTGGGGCCTGCAACAAAACAGTGGAAGTTGGTGATTGTCTGGGGCTGCAAAAGATCTATCTGAGGGGTGCCCCATCTGGCAAAAACTATCCCAGTACTGGGGATCCAGAGACCATTCAGTGATGGCCCTGGGAAATCCTGCTGAGAGCATCTGCCAGGACAATGTCCTTTCCTGGGAGGTGAACTGCTATGAGGGAAGTGTTCAGGAATAAGCCAGAGACCACAACTTCATTGTCTCGGTGCACAAGGTCAAGACCCAGTGCCCCTTTGTTTGTTGATGTACCACATTGAAGTGGTGTTGTCTGTTCTGACTTGACCACTTTGTTCTGAACAGATGCAGAAAACACCTGAAGTGCTAGAAAAACAGCTCTGAGTTCCAGCAAATTGATGTGGAGCAGAGTTCCTGAGGGACCACACTCCCTGGGTGGAGAGGTCGCCCATGTGAGCTCCCCAACCCAGAAGGGACGCATCTGTAGTAAGGGTCAAGGAGTGAGATAGGGGATGAAGGGGACCCTAGTCTCAAATTGCTCTGATCCTGCCACCACTGAAGGGCCTGGATCAGGGTTCGAGTCACTGGGATCAACTTGGAAAGGGATCTTTCTTTGGGACCAAAAGGCTCTCAAGTGAAACTGAATGTCCCTCATCTGAAACCTTGCTCTTGCACTCACGGCTGTGGAAGCAGCCATGTGTCCTAGGAGCTGTAAGATGCCTTGCTGGTCGAGAGACCTGCAGAGTGAAGGAGGAGGTCAGGGCCACTAGGTTCCTTACCCTTTCTAGGGGCAGAAGGCTCTGGCCTGCTTTGTGTCCAATTCTGCACCTATAAAGGTGAGTACCTGGACAGGTTCCAGAACTGACTTTGGAAGACTGAGAAGAAAACCCAGAGAGGTGAGCAGCTGTTGGTAACTTGCAGGTGTGATTTGACCTGGTCTGAGACTGACCTGCAATGAGCCAGTCGCCTAGGTAGGGAAAGATGGCAATCTTTGCCTTCTTAAATGAGCAACTGCTACTGCTAGACATTTTGTGAATACCCTTGGGGCAGAGGTAAGGTCAAGGGCATAGCTCTGAACTGGTAATGGCCTGAGGGCAGTTCAAATCTGAGGTACTTTCGTGGGAGCTTCTGATGAGAACATGGAAATAGGTATCCTTGAGGTCCAGGGAAGCTAGCCAGTCCCCTGACCTTAGAGAAGGTAAAATCATTGCCAGAGTCACCATTTTTAATTTTGGCTAAAAGGTGCTTGTTTAGATATCTTAGGTCCAAGATGGCCGCCATTCTCCTGTCTTTTTGGGGTAAGGAAGTACCTGGAGTACAGGCCCTTGCCCTGGTGTAGGGGAGAAACCCTTTCTACAGCTCTGAGAGCCAGGAGGGTTGAGACTTCTGTTTCTAAGGCAAAGGTCTCTAGAGAGTTTGCAGGTGGAAAGATCTGATTCTCATCTTTGGAAATTTTTGAAGCTGAGAACCAGACCCTGCCTCACTACTTCCAGAACCCACTTGTCTGATGTTAGAGACTCCCAGTTCTGAACGAAGTAAGCCAACCTGCCCCCTACAGGTAATGGAGAATCGACCCTGGGCACCCCGTCAGGGTGCCTGTTTGCAGGGGCTTTAGGCTGAGGGGTGGGAGCAGGCCTGCTTGCACCCCGCCTGCCTCTCCCTCTGAAGAACCCTCTGAGCATAGCAGAGGAGGCCTGGGTTTGTAAAGGCCTATGAAAGGCCTACCTCACCCCTGGGGCCTGCCTCTGAGGAGTGGCTTGCCTCCTTGGCCTGAGCACTCTTATAGGTTGTCCTATATTCATCCATTTTCTTCATATAATTCTCTGTCTGCTCCCAAGCAGAGAATTTCCTACCACAGGAGAATCCATAGCCTTAGTCTGGGTATCCCAGACAAACTAGTACACCTGAGCCAAGCCAACTCTACGAAAAGCCACAGATGTAGCCATGACTCTAGAGGATACATCATTAAAATCCACAGCAGCATGGAACTGCACCTTGGATGCCTCAATACCATCAGCAGCCACCTGTTCCAGCTCCTTAGTAAGCTGGCCAGGGGCCTGTTTGACAAAGCCATGACAGTGTCCCATCTAGATTTTTGGTATCTTGCCACATAAGCCATGTAATTTGCTTGCCTGAGTCCCAAGGACGCTGCCATGTATTGTTTTTTAGCCATGGCATCAATCTTCCTGGAGTCCTTGTCAGGAGGATGTGAAGCCAAGGGAATATTAGCCTTATCACAGGCTGCAGCCTGAACTACTTCAACATGACTGCATTGCTGTGAAAGGAATTCTGTATCAGGACCTGACAGAGTGTACCTCCTGTCCATCTTTTTGTCCAGAGGACAGCATTAGAGCTTTAAAATTTTATTGTTTGTTTCCTAAATGACTTATGTAAGGAATAGACAATCTCCTAGACTCTGGGATATCCATCATTTCTACAAAATCAGGTTCCTCTTGCTCATCCACAGCTTCCTCCAATGGGAGCTGGAGGGTTTCAGCAACCTTTTATAAAACATAAAGTGAGAAGGGACTCGGAAAGCATAGGTGGAATTCTAAAGGTCTGTCTGGGGAGATGTCCGTTCAATGGGCACACCCAGACTCTCAAAGTCACATTCATACTGTTCATAATCATCCTCCCCCTCCTCTGGTTCATAAAACTCTTCTAAATCATATTCTTGAACCGTGGAACCGGCCGAACCGACCTTTTACCAGACAGTGGCGGTTCGGACGGAACCGGAGAAAATGACTGGACAATTTGTATAGCTCTTAGTTATTCTGCAGCAGTTGGAGAAGGAATTTTAGACTCACACCTGCTGATTTTCTAGTTTTCTTTGCTGGAACTGGCTCCTCAGAGTCAGCTTTACGTTGCCGAGGAAGTCTCGCCCTGGTCAGAGGGCACTCCCTCCGGTTCGGTTGGCACCAAACCGGGCTGGCCATCCGGTCAGCGGACTTTTTGCCTCCGTTCCCTGAGCCTGCCAACCTCTTATCCAGGGTGGCTGCAGGAAATTCTTACAAATCTGGCAGTCTGAATTGAGGTGGTCAAACCCCAGACAATACACACATGTGGTGTGGGGTCCAGCCTTAGGCAAAGGCTTCCCACAGACACCACAGTGTTGAAACCAGTGGGCCCGGTTTTTCTTTTGGGTTTCTCAGACATAATGCCAGCCTAACCAAAACTTGCCTTTTAACGGCAGTGCCAGGCAAGACACCTTATCGGTTCCCAACCGTGTCACGGGTCGTGAAAAACCGTAATGAAATCCGTTTTTTAGAACCGATAAGAACCGGAACCACACTCTAAAAGCCTTTAAATGCTTGATTATTAAAGTTTTAAAACAACCTGATCGGTTCAAACCGAACTGATAAACATTTACAAGTTCCACACAGAAATAAATCTGTCTATTACTTACAATACCACAGACAGAGCTTGAACGATCGGTTTGCGGTTAAAATAATAATACTCGTGGTTGAATTAACCGAGAAAACACTGTTTAAACCGAGAAATGAACTGAGCAGCAGGAGAAATCTCGGGCGACTGTTCAGTGAGTAGATAAAGAATCTGACAGTTTCAGTTTGAAACACAGACAGAGCTTCTCTAACCGAGCTCATGTCCAAGTTCCATGCCTGGCATGGAAGTTAACTATTTCACCTCTGGGGCAGTTCTAATGGTGGTACAAACTGCAATTGTCATAATATAGCAAGACTTCATGTTGTTTGAAGGTAGCATCTGCAAAAAAAAGAGATGTGCAAGAACAAGGGGCACAATGAAGACAGAGGTGGAATGGCTCAGAGGTAATGTGAGAGAAGTATTTCTTTACAGAGAGGGTTGTAGATGATTGGAACAGCCTTCCTGAGGCGGTCATACAGTCAAAACAGTGGGAGAATTCAAGAATTCATGGGACAGACATAAGGCAATTCTAGTGGGGTAAGAGGAAGTAGGCTGTTGGTTAACTAGGATCTGCAGATTATCCATTAGGTAGGGAAATGGACAGACTAGGTGGGCCAAGTGGTCCTTATCTGCTGTCAAATTCTATGTTTCTATAAAAATCAGTCTGCTCAAAATCATTATTGTGCACATTCTAAACTGTTGTGTGCATTCCAAACAGTTGTCCAGCACAGCTGAAAGGGCATACAATTTTAAATTCCCCATTTGCCACACAACCAGCTGCTTACTGACCACCCAGTGTTTAAAGTTGTACCTTTAAAACTGTAAAAGTCTGTAAATGTAATGTCGATTAGTAAAACAGAACAAAGAAATGGCATTTTTTGTTTTGTTTTTTACTTTAGAAGTTAAGTGCTTTTGTGACTCCTGTATAAATAAACCATATGCTATATAAAATGAAATGTGGGCAACCGCATACAACTCGGCACGTGTTTCCATCTCGAGGTGGAGATGGCAGCATGGACCTCTCCGAGCTTCACTCTCGAGGTTCATATGCTGTCATCTCAACCCTCGACAGAAGCAGCCTTGTTGTGTATGGTTGCGTATACATTATTCTCTATATAGTAAAGTCTGTGGCAGAACGTAATGTGCTCAGAACCCGATTGGATCAATTCTAATTCTTCTTATTTCGTTACAATCCCTCCCTTATCAGAGCTGAATACAAATGAATCGGTATTTTAGTCTTCCGAATATATTCTGAATACAGGTTTATGATTTCTTCTGTGTTTCTTTCTATTCATGACTCTAGTATTCAGACTACAAAAACTGAATACTAAACAAAGTTTGCACACTTGCTCGCATAATAAAACCAGCTAATTACGTGATCAGCTGGTTTTACTATGTATAACGTACAAGCGCCTTCATTCAGAAGAAGGCAGCTGATAACGCAAGAGGTTGGCTGTGTCAGTCACCTTTCTTGAATCTTGCAAGTTAGAACTGGGTGTGGGGTACATGGGGAGAAGTGGAGGAGGGTGCTCCTGCTAGGATGGTGGGTAGGAAATGAATTTCTACTTGTGGTAGTGTGCTGTAAAATGCTGAAAATGGGCAGCTGGCTGTGGAGGTGGATGGACTGTGCCAGTTGCCCATTGTTGGGGTTTTAAATTATAAATAACATTTAATTATCAAATTGTGGGTGCTGGGAGGAGGGAGATTGAGGGTTTATCTGAAGATGGGAGATGGGGCTTATATATTTTAAAGGATCTGGGCTAGGGAGGGGTTGAGGCTCTTTCTTTTTAAGATAGTATTTCTTGAATAGGGATGAATAGTGCCACGATTCGTTATTACTCAGATGTGAATAATGAATAGTGCATTATTCATGATATTCAGAAAACACTATTTGTTACTCATACACCCCTTATGAAAGAGAATATTTCCTTTTGACTGCAGAGTTTCTTTAAAGTTTGTTTAAAAACTATACTGGGACCATGATTAAAGTTCTTACAACTTAACATTGCTGCAGTTTAAAATAATACTTATTCAGTCCCTCTCATCCATGGGGTGGAGGGTGGGAGTGGACTGTGGTTTATGCAGTTATCTTAGGTGAGTTAAGAGGGGTCACCACCAGTCAAATTTGAGAGAGCCAAATAAAAACAATAAACCCTGCTGCATAAAATCAGTGCTGGAAGAAAGTATGCACTGCAGGCAGTGATTTACTAGAACTGCAGAACCAAAATGAAACTATGAAAGTAAACACAGTCTCCTAAATATCAACAGTCTCCTACTTAAATTTTATCCAGTTTGAAGCCTGGATTGAGTTAGTAAAACAAGGTGTTATTTGCCTAACTGAAACCTGTCTCAGTCCACACATACCTGATGCCACTATCTCATTGCCTGACATTTATATCTTCATAGAGTGTAGAACAGGAAAGTGAGGTAGGGGCTGCCTTATCTACCTCAGATCAGATCTGCAAGCCTCTAAAATCATGATGAAAGAATTAACCAGGGAAAGCTTTTGGTAGGGCGAGGTACAAATCTCTTGTCATTCTGTCTGTATATATCCCACCGAGTAAACAGAATTTGGGCACAGAGTCACTCACTACTTCATGCAACTCAGTCAGAACTAGGAATACATTGTTACTGGTGACTAACAACCGCTAGAATATTAAGTCCAGTATAGGTTATAGGAATATGATATCCAGCCCATTTCTCACACAAATGGTCACTGGCCACACCAGGACCAATTATAAAACAGGCATCATAACGCTAATTGACTGGGTACTAGTTACATATCCTGATAAAGTTGTCAAAGTTCTGCCAGATACACTAAGATACCCATGGTGCAATGTCTATGGGCAGTTAAACAGACAAAGCCACCCTCCCGGATCACAGTCAACCAAGTCCTAGACAAAAGAAGGCGCCTGACTTCAATTCCATGTCATAGTAGCAAGAGAGGAATGGCACCTATGTGACAACTGCGCTGAAACCCCATTGTGACTAGTTTTTAAAATTATTTTCTTGTGTTGGGCTTTGCCCGCTCCCCTCTTGTGGGGATCTGTGCCCCTCACACTCCTCTTACTAAAGATTACTACTCGGGGGCACAACTCAGAGATGGGAAACTGGGATCATAAAATGTGTCAGTGCTGTGATTCCACGCCGCTGTGATGCATCGCCGTTCCTCACTCACTATCTTCATGGGCTACCCTGTCTTCATATCTTATTTGGTCCAAATTGATTGGAGCTTATTAGATGCCATTCCCAATATTAGTGGGCCCTAGAATTCTTTAAGTTTACACATGCCTGTGATAAATGTACCCTTTAAAAATGCAAGGCAAAAGGAACATCATCAAGATGGATCCCCTCTGAACTCTTAGCCTGCATGAGACAGGGACAATCTGTGGCACTGGCCAGGAAATAGGGCCTCTGTCCACCTGCAAAGGTACAAGGAGGCCTGCAATAAGTGCATCAGTATGATTAGAAAGGCCAGCTCTGACTCCTTTAAGGATCAGCAGACCCTGAACTGGAGCAATGGCAAAGATTCTGGAACAATACTTCAGAGCTCCTTGGCAATGGAGTTAAATCACTTCTCAAATGCTCATGGTGGAGGGTCAAGAAATCTTGAGCCCACCAAAACTGCCAGTTACTTCAACACAGCCTTTACTGACCTCAGTGTCATCATCCCCACTGAGCCTGCCCAGACCCCTTGCAGGAACCCCATCCTGAAGTCTTCCAGATGCTGAACTCTGAACCAGGGTACCCTAAATTCTATTTTAATTAAGGCTGTTTCAGTCAGACACCTTGAAATACATCTGTAGGATGTCTGGCAAAATTAGGTGTTGGAGTGATTTGTTTTCTGAAACGTCTTACCCTGGTGGTAGGGGAACTTTCCCATCCTGTCTTTAGAAATTTAATCTTTTCCTGTGGTACTTGCGGTTCCCAGATGGAAATCTGCACTGGTTAAACCAGTTTTCAAAAGGGGTGACCACATTAGCCTTGCCAGTTACAGACCCATTTCTGTACTCTCCCCATCCAAGACCCTTAAGAGAATAGTCTCTGGCCAACTTGTCACATACCTCGAAAAATAGTGTCCAGTGTATACTGTGGCATGATTTCTGGAAGCTACATAGCACCAACATGGCACTGTTCGAATACACCAACTGTGTTCATGGGGCCCTTAACAATGGTGACCTCATAGGAGCTATATATAGACCTAAGGCCTTTGACCTGGTTGGCCATAAGCTCCTACTTAAACTCCTTGGCCTAGGTATGTCACAGAATGCAGTTGGCTGGTTTTAGCTATCTCACAGCTGCTCCCAGCATATGAAGATCAATAAATCTTTCACTGACCCCAGGGCAGTAGCTGTTAGTGTCCCCCAGGGCTCCATCTTGGGTCCATTCCTATTTGGCCTCTTCATAAATCAACTGCCTGATGCCTGTCCGACAGCCAGTGTATTCCTCTATGCCAGGAGTTCTCACTCTTTGTCATAGTGAGCCTCCCCAAGCCTTGGAAAAGATCTTGAGCCTCCCCTAATATAGAAATAATTTTGGGCATCCCCATAGTTAGATCAACTATCATACTTTGCACATTACTGGAATAATACCATGAAGTGCATGTGAGTAGTTGAGTTTATTCTGATTTTATTGCACTATTATTCTCCTCTCTATAACCCCTCCCAGGTCAGCCTACTCGCTCCACACTTCTGAGTTTTAACCTATTTACCCCTTGCTGCAATACCTCCATGAGTCAGACTGTTATCTTTGTCAGTTTTACCCTGCCCTTAAACACCTTCTCGGGGACCATTTTGCTCCCTCCTGGCCTTGCTCCTAGTACCTCTCTGCTTAGCCTTTGTATTTGTGCTTTTCTGCAGCCAGTATAATGGGTCAATTGTTATCTTGTTCCTATTCATTTGTATTATTTTGCATTTTGTTTGCACAGTTTCCAAGAATTGTATTCCTCCATTCAGCTCTCCCCATGTCATACCAGGAAACAAGTGTTTGTTGAGTGTGTTTTCCTGGTAACCATTTTGCACATAATTCGCACATCATTATTAGCTTTCAATTTGCTGCATCCTTTCACAAAGCATCCAAAACTTGGCATTTAAATATAGTAAATTTTAAGACTTGCTTGAACCTCCCTGGAACAGGTTGGGGCCTCCCAGGAGGCTGGCCTCTCATTGAGAAACCCTGCTTTAGTCCTAACTCATGATCTTGCAGCCCTTAAGGACACCACAATATTTTTATTTCTATCTCCATTCTCACACTCAGTCACTTATCTACCTTGATTTCTTTTTTCTGCAGCAAGGAAGATTTATGCAGACACTAGTTCTGTTAAGTAAAGATCAGACAGATATGGCTTCACACATAACATTTTCTGGTGCAAGCCCTGTACCATCTTAGTTGCCCTTCTGTGGACTGCCTCCAGCCTGTCAATGTCCTTGCGAAGGTGTGGCCTCTAGAACTGCACACAGTACTCTAGGTGAGGCTTCACTAGTGTTCTGTATAATGCTAACAATCACACAGAGTGCAGCATGCATATTTTGTGGAACACATACAAACAAGGGTGAGAAAGAATAAGTGCCTCAGCTAGGACTTGAACACAGGCCACCCAATATTCGGGTGGCCTCGTCTGCAAGTCCCAGCTGAGGCACTTATTCTTCTCACCCTTGTTTGTATGCATTCCATAAAATATGCATGCCACATTCCCGTGATTGTTAGAAGTAAATATTTGTGTTGCCATTGGTGTGCATTTGAGAAAGAGTAATGTGCCCAGGGACATCCCAGGTTCCAGTTGTCTCAGTTGCACAGCTGGTTAGCATAATCAGAATGGTATTCTGGTGGCCTGGGTTTCAAGTCCCAGTTGAGGCACTTATTCTTTCTCACCCTTGTTTGTATGTGTTACATAGAAACATAGAAGTTGATGACGAATAAGGACCATAAGGCCCATCCAGTCTGCCCATTTCTTTTTCTACCTTATAAATGTTCCATCGGCCTTTGCTCTGTCAGTGACCTATCTATTCATAGTCATTTGTATTGCTCCCTTATGCCTATCCCATGCCTGTTTGAAGCCCTGCACTGTATTCATAGCACCACTTCTTGTGGTAAGCCATTCCATGCATCTACCACCCTTTCTGTGAAAAGATTTCCTCACATTCCCCTTAATCGGCCTCCCTCTAATCTCATGCTGTGTCCTCTTGTCCTGCTATTTTCTTATATTTAAACATGTTAGACTCTTTCACCTTGTTTATGCCCTTAAGGTGTTTAAATGTCTAGATCATATCCTCTCTCCCTCCTTTGCTCAAGGGTATACATATTGAGCTCCTTTAATCTGTCCTCATATGTCTTCTGATGCAGTCCCTGCACCATTTTGGTTGCCCTTCTCTGGACTGCCTCAATTTAGTTAATGTCCTTGTGAAGGTGTGGCTCCAATACTGCAGCAGTACTCCAGATGGGGCCTAACCAATGTCTTGTACAGAGGTTATTACCTCCCTGTTACGACTTTGATACCCTTACTAATACACCCTAACACCCCCTAGCCTACCTACTGCTTTGAGGTCTGCTTGATGATTTTAGGTCATCAGTGATGATGATGCCCAAGTCTCTTTCTTCCTTTGTGACTGCTAGCAACTCCCTCCCAGCCTATAAGTGGCTTCAGGGTTTCTCTTCCCTATGTGCATGATTTTGCACTTCTTTGCATTAAATCCCAGTTGCCACTCTTCTGACCATTTTGCTAGTTTATCCAGATCTCTTCTCATTCTGCCCACCCCATCTGGATCATCTACTCTGTTGCAGATCTTGGTGTCATCTGCAAACAGACAAGCCTTACCCTCTAGTCCATCTGCGGGGTCACTAATGAAGATGTTGAATAGGACTGGCCCCAGGACTGATCCCTGAGGTACCCACTTGTGACTTGCATCTCTTCTGGCTGTATACCATTTACCACCACTCTGTTTTCTGCCAGTCAACCAGTTTGCTGTACCCAGTTGACCAACTTCTGACCCACCCCGAGCCTACCTAGCTTATTTATCAATCTTCTATGTGAACAGTGTCAAAAGCTTTGCTGAAGTCAAGGTAGGCAACATCAACTGCTCCCCTTGGTCCACCACTCTGGTTACCAGTCAAAGAATCTATGAGATTAGTTTGACAGGACCTTCCTTTGTAAACCCATGCTGTCTTGGATCATGCGCCTATGGATTCCAGGTGTTGCACTATCCTTTCCTTAAGGAGTGCCTCCATAATCTTGCCCACTACTGAGGTAAGACTGACTGGTCTGTAGTTCCCCGCCTCCTCCCTGCTACCACTCTTGTGGAGTGGGATCACATGACCCTTCTCCAGTCTTCTGGGACCTCTCCTGTGCTCAGAGACTCACTAAACAATTCTGCTAATGCTCTGCTAGTTCCTCCTTTAGCTCCTTAAGTACACTGGGATGTATGCCATCAGGTCCCATTGCCTTATCCACCCTGACCTTAGCAAGCTCTTGTAGGACCCTTTCTTTTGTGAAGAGGTAGTGCTCACCTCCCTCCCCTGTGTCCATGATGCTGAGCTGTGGGCCCTGCCCTACCTTCTCTTCAGTAAATACTGAGCAAAAGTATCTATTTAGGATAGATGCCTTTACAGGGTCCTCCTCCTCACATGCTCCCTTTTCTCCATTAAGCTTAGCAATACCCCTCTGGACTTTCTCCTTTCTCTAATGTATCTATAGAAAGTCTTGTCACCTTCTTTTACTGTTCATGCTAGTGTTTCCTCAGTTTGGGACTTTGCCTGCCTTACTGCCTTCCTGCTTCCCTTAGGGCAGTTTGGTATGCCCTCCTATCTTCATCCCGCTGTGTTCCTTTATATTTCCTGAAGGCCAGCCTTTTGGCTCTGACCTTTTCTGCTACTGTATTTGAGAACAAAGTGGTTTCCTTCTTCTTTTGCACTTCCTTTTCTGTCTAACACAATGGGATGTTGCTAAGTATTGTATCCTTAATGCTTGCCCACTTTGCCTGTACCTCCTCACCTGTGTTTCTTTTTGCCAGGGCTAGCTTAACTCTGTTTGCCATCTTATCAAAGTCAGCTCCTCTGAAGTCCCATATTTTTGCCTTGGAATGGGATGATTTAGATGTAGTAGCCAAATTGAACCATACCATGTGATGGTCACTGGCCCCAGGTGACCTTCTACCTGGAGATCTGTGATCCTCTTTGTTAGTCAGTACTAGATCTAGGATAGCCCTGTCTCTTGTGGTTGCTGTACCAGCTGTTTGAGGCCATCCCCTGCAGGGAATCCACTATGAGTCTAGTTCTGGCAGATGTTCCTGCTGGTATTGACCAATCTGTATCTGGCATGTTGAAGTCTCCCATTATCAGAACCTCCCTTTAGCTGTCATGTTTTGTATATCTTCTAACAGTAATGTGTCTATGTCCTCCCTCTGGTCTGGGGGCCTGTAGACAACCCCAGTTCTTATGGCTGTCCCATTTCCTGTTTCCAGGGTGACCCACAGTTCTTCTGGCTCCTTATGTGTATTCTGAATTTCTGTAGCTTTGATATTTTCATTAACATACAGGGCCCTCCTCCCCCTTTTGCACCTCGGTCTCTTCTGAACAATACATAGCCAGGTACTGAAGTCTCCCAAGTGTGGTTACTGGTAAACCTCGTCTCACTAATTGGTACTATGTCCAGTTTAGCCTCTGACATTATTGCCTGCAGGTCTGGGATCTTATTTCCCAGGCTGTGAGCATTGTGTACATGATTTTCCATTTGCCAGATTTTGGTGTGTTAGTTGTTGGGTGAAGTTTGGCATTACCCTGTGCATCGTATGGGAGACAAACCTTTTTCTTACTGGTGATGCAAATGAATGGCAAACAACGCTGAATTCCTGTTTGACCACTAGCTGAGGGGAGGTGTTCTTCCCATTCGACGTATGTTCTGTATAATGGCATCACTACCTCCCGTCTTCTGCTAGTGATACCTCTGCCTATGTACCCCAGCATGCCACTGTCCCTCCTTGCAGCCTTTGTACTCTGTTTGACACCTTTACATTGTTCGAAATGATAACCCCAGGTCTCTCTTTTTCCCTGGTGATCGTCAATGACAGCAACCCCCAAATCCTGTAGCTGTTCCCAGGGTTCCCTCATCCCAGGTGCATTGTTTTGCATTTCTTTGAATTGAACCTCAGCTACCACAGCTCAGACCATTTTCAAGCTTTCCCAGGTCCTCCTCGTTTTCTCCACCCCTTCTGGAGTATCCACCCTGTTGCAGATCTCGATGTCATCCACAAACAGGCAGACCTTCCCTCCAGCCCTTCTGCAATGTCACCAATGAAGACATTGAACAAGACTGAGCCAAGGACTGATCCCTGAGGCAGCCCACTAGTCACTTCCCTCTCCTGGATTGGATCCCATTTACCACCACCTCTGCCTCCTGTCCATTAGCCAGTTCTTAACCCAGTTTACCACCTTATGGCCCATGCCCAGGCTACCCATCTTGTTAGCCAGCCTTTATGTGGGATGGTGTTGAAGGCCTTACTGAAGTAGAGGTGGCGATGGCTACTGCCTCCCTCTTCGATTTACTTTCTTCATCACTCAGTCAACAAAATCTATCAGATTTGTCTGCCACAACCTCCCTGCTGTGAAACCATGTTGCCTCGGATCTAGGGCACCGTTGGATTCCAAGTGTGCTGCTATTCTTTCTTTAAGCAGTGCCTCCATGACCTTGCCTACTAATGAGGTGAGACTGTCTGGCCTATAGTACCCTGCCTCCTCCCTACTACTGCTTTTGTGTAGAGGGACTACATGTGTCCTCTAGAACTACTCCTGTGTTGAGTGACTTGGTGAACAAGGCTGTGAGAGGTGCTGCTCGCTCTCTCCGCAGCTCCTTAATAGCCTCTTGTGAGATTGCGGTCAGTAGGCCTGATTTCCTCATGAGCTCCTGAATAGAGTGCTATCCCTATCCTGCTGATCCCCACACACAGTCTAGCACAACAGGGTATATGCAGTGAAGATACTGCAGGGTCCAGCCAGGAGCTGAGAGAAGCAAAGGGCCTGTGATCCCAGCAGATAAGCCCCCATCCTGCCACTCATTTAGAGGGGTGCTTACACTCACCAGATGGGAAAGTGCATTGTGTGTGTTCTGCCGGTACTTGAAGGATTTTCAGCATTATATGAATATTCAAGAGCGAGTTTAAAACTGGAAATGCAGTACGCACATAAGGATCATTCATACCAGAATTTGGGATGCCAAAAGAGGACACTTAGTCCTCCCGATGAGCCCTTGTGCCAGACCCGAACAAATAGGTTTAAAGTCTCCACTGCCTTCACAGCTTGTTTACAAGGAGGTCCTAGGTAGGAGACAGCAAAAGATTATAAAAATAATCATAATACAACAGGATAGAGAAGGTACAGGAAGAATATTTTACAGCTGGAAAAGAGGACATGTCCTCGTAAAGAGGATATCTGTAACCTAATCATTCATAGTCAAATCTGTCCCTTAATTGCCATGCTGAGGCCCCCTTCCTTGGCTCCACCCTGCTCCTGTACCTTATGAATATTAATGAGGTAATGTGACTGGAGAACAGTACGGACACATATCCGTGCTGGACAGGAAGTACTTTGCAGATTCTGAGAGCAGAGGAGAGGCAGCTGTGGATTTAGCTGTACACAGATTAAACTTGCTTTCTGTCAATATTGGTTGTTCTCATCAGTCCCAAACTCTGAAGAACTGCAGCTGCATGCGATTTTAACCACAGTTGTTTCTGAATTGGGGAGACTGAAAAACAGAGGACCATGAAGTTAGAGGTATGTATGCAAACTTGCAATTGCCCCTTTCAGAAAGCCCGAATCAAGGCATTTCAATCAGTTGTTTTATTATTTTAATTTATTCTGAGGCATATGAGGAATGCTGTCCAAATAATCGGTCCCCACCCCAACATGCATACCACGATTGGGCTTTTCATGAAAGCAAAGCCTTCGTTTTCTTAGATGGACGTTAAAGATCCCTTGGCACTTCTTAAGAGAGTAGAGGTGTTTTACTAAAATAAATCTTACCACTCATCAAAACACAATTCAAGAATCTAAGTACTAAACAAAATAAAATTTACCAGAAACAAATAAAATATATTGAAAGATATCTATAAATCCTTAATTAGATACCTCACAGTAAGAAAAGGATAACCGAGGCCCAGATTTTCCATGATTCCGCACACAGAGATTGCCACGGAATTCAATGTAAACCACGAAAACACAGAATATTATTCTGCGTTTACATGAACTACGGAATATTATTCATAGTTTACATGAATTGCAGAATAATATTCCTCAGTTTGCATGAACTGCAGAATAATATTGCACAGTTTACATGAATTGCGGAATAATATGCCATGGTTTACATGAACTCGGAATATTATTCCGCTGTTCATGAACTGTGGAATAATATTCTGCTGTTTACATGAACTGTGGAATATTATTCCACGGCTTACACGAAGAGTCAGTATTAGCTGGCCCACTCGCACAGTGGTAGCGCTACCTCTTGTGACGCCGTGGGTTTGGGAATGAGCCTAGGAGGTTGGAAGGCTGGCTTGGGGAGAGATCAACCAGCCCATGGACTGCACTCCTCCTTCGAGGGAGTGTGTAGAAGTCACCAGTGTTTGGGTAACCCTCCTGGTAGCCTGGGTATGACAGCCAGGACTGACTATGGGAAGTGTGTCAGACATTCTGCATGCTACCCCAATGTCATTGCATGTCACACCTCCTGGGAGAAATGGGAAAATGGAGTTCTGCCACTGCGTACTGTCCCCAATATTGCAGACCCCATGCCACCGAATGGGCTTTGTCCCGTTCTACTGTTCAGTCTCCTGGGAGGGGGCCCCCTGCAGTCCACCCAAAAGCCAGGTTCGGGAGTGAGGTAAGTCCTGGGGTGTGTGGCGGGCTACATCGTGTAGATCGGACCGATGGGGGCCAGTGGATGAGGAGATAAAGCATAATAAAATAAAAATGAAGAGCAAGTAGAAACTGTAAGTAAAACAAATCTGCAGTTTACATTGACTCTGACCAAGGAAAATTATTCCATGATCATACAAACTGCGGTTATTCCATGGATCATATAAACTCGAAAACGATTCTGCGGTTTATATTAAATTCAGCAGAATGCTTTTGGAATTCTGTAGAATTTAAAAACATAAATCTGAAAAGCATTCCTACCCCACGCTCGTACCTCCTTGAGTCCCTTTACTTGAAGTAGAACTGTTAATATCAGGTTCCATACTCTGCAGTGATCCTCAGCATTCTAATTTCATAGCAAGGCCTGAGTTCCAGTTTCCTGTCCCAGAAGTGCTTCTAGAACAGTCACACAAAGCACTACTGGAATGAGAAACTGACATTCTAGCCTAGTGGTAAAACTTGAAGTATGAGGATCGTTGTGCAATGTGGTAGCCAATAAAATAAATTTGGTGGCCCTGGGGACTCTCAGGCTGGGGTGGGGAGGGTGATGGGGCTCAGATGGATGGGTGGATTTTTACTTTTCAACACTAAGGATTCAGGAGACCTTACTTGAAAGAGCTCTTGCAGCAGGTGATAACCAATAGGACTATGCCATCAGGCACTAGGACCCCACAGAAAACTTCTAACTCAGTCAAGGCGGGGACTGCCCCCAACATCAGCTCCACCCACTACATCAGCACTGTATAAAGGGGTGGTCCCAGCACCACCCAGTTCTTTTCCCCTCCATTGACCCAGCATCTCAGCCCCACAGATGCCTCCTGCTTCCGATCTTTCCCAATTGCTATTTTCAGGCGCTCCATGCAGTTCATTTCTATCGAGTATTTCGATCACCTCTTTATGTCTGCCAAGTCTACCACTTCTACACTACAGCATAAAGTGAAGTGTGCATGCAGCAAACAAATCTCACCTAAACACGGCCATTTGGCCTGCTTCTTGTGCCTGCGGACGAGCACAAATCGGACTGATTGCCCGCACTACCAAAGATTCAATAAGTATACCCACATCCGCCCTGAAGATTTTCAAAGCCTATCTACTGGAACAGCAAGTAGCTGCGATGAAGAAGTCGCACTCTGGGCACAGCTCCTCCTCGTCTTCTGCTCATGGCGCCTCCCTAAGGAGAAGAAGCACTCAGGAAGCATCACAGAAAGGACAAGGACAGATCCAGGTCAGACTCATGGTCCCATTCCCCACACAAGGCATTAACCTCCGGCTGTAGGTCAGACTCTCCCCCCTCAGATCGCTAGCCCTCCTGGGGGGCTTCAATCACCAGACCTCTCGCCTCTTCTCAGGCGTTGGGTAGGCGTTAGGGGCATGGGCCTTCTCAGGCCCCATCTACAATTTCTTTGGCCACTAGACCCCACAAACATTCTCTAGGATCTGGGGCTGAGTACTTGGCCTCCTCTTCTTCCTTATTGACCATGGTATGTACGGGCTACACTGTCATTAAGGCCTCATCCTCAGGTTTGTCAGCCAAGACCAATGATGGCGACAGGCCCCAGGGTGCCAATCATTCCAAGCAGCCAAGACACCTGACTTGTCATCCACGATACCCATGGACCAACAACAATCTATGACTACTTCTGTCTCCTCCACAGTGGAGTCAGACAAGATGTCTACCTTTCAGCCAACAGTGCCCCAAGTGCTGACACCAGAAGATCCGATGACACCTGACCTGACGTCCATCCCTTCAAAGCCTCTAACCACAAGGCCCAATGACCAGGCCTGGCCACGGGAAGAGGATCAGATGCCAATTGACCGAGGGCTCCCACAGACAACAGGCCTGCCCGCTGGTCCCTTTGGGCCCAGTCGACAAGATGTCAGATCGGCCGTCCAGTTCGATGGTCCCCTTGTCCGTGGTAGGTGCACTTTTCACAAGCTGGTGGAACACATTAAGGGTGACATCTTTCCCAAACAGGAACCTATGGGAGAACCAGTGGCTGTCCCTCAACCGTAGCTGATACCTCTCCCCAGGTCTCTATCACCTCCCCCATGACTCCAGGTGGCTCGGATAATGTCTCAGATGGACATCTGAGCCACAGACACCATACCTCCTCGAGGTCTTCCTCATGCAGGAGGAGTAGGTCCAGAGACTGCTGCTTCCACAGATGGAGTAGATTAAGGGGACACCACTCCTGGCATCACAGTAGGTCCACTGATCACCACACCATGACTTCAGAGGACTACAGTGATTCCTCCTCTTTCTATGTGTAACCCCTGCAAATGGGGGTTCCCAAAAGACTTCCAGGAGCTTGCTTGAATGCTCCAAGCCTGAATGGTGTTTGGCATTTAAGCCATTTATCAGTGAGTGTTTTAGAGCCTCTGGTACTGTCTCTTTAAGAGCTGTCTGCTTGCAGACATAATTAGTTGTATGGGGGGACTGTGTGCTTCTCTGAGTACCACTCGAGCTGCTGCCAATTCACTTCATTTTGCAGTCACTAGAGTGCAAGGAACCTATCTGAAAGATGTAACTGTTTGCCAGAAATTATTTAGAGTAATAATGAAATTACAGTTTGTCTAACCTGCTTTCTTTGCAGTCAGAACTGTGTCTGCTAGTTCCCCATTCTAGTTTTGAACTGCTGAACTGGACCAATCAGTGTGGGTAAGCTAGCTCTAAAATGGTGCCTTGGACGAATCAGAACTTGGACTCATAATCTGGAGCCAGCCACAAGAGGATTGTATGGGCAGTGACTCTGGGAGATGTAGTTTAGACTTCAGTGCCTTTTGGACCAACAGCAGCAGTCTATTGTGAGTGACAGCCAATCCAGTCAAGAACTGGGAGGAACTCAAAGGAAATGCCCGTTTTGTCGGTTGGAGTTTGAGTTGAGCTTTGGCAGTGAAGAAGGAAGGAGCCCTGTGCTTTTCAGTGTGCAGTTTTAGTCAAAAAGTGTGTAAGGCCCAGAGTTCCGGTCTGCAGCTTGTTAGGACTGAATCCGTCCTGTGAAAAGAATCAAAGGATCTCTGAAGAGTAGAAACCAGGCTCACCCTGTAGAAGACTGGAAGAATTGCTGAAAATTGCACTCGGTCTGTCAGGAACTGAATCTGCTGTGTGTTCTCCCGGTATTGTGCAGTAATTGCGATCGGGATACAGATGCAGCCTGCCTGGTATAGTGCTTTCTTTTATATAAATGTGTGAAGAGGTTTGTGTACCTCAAGTGAGTCCTGCTGACATTGAAGGACCCTATCTTATTTGGAGGTCGGAGTACTAATTCAGGGTCGCTCCTGTTGAATTGCCACATTAAATCCAAATGGAATTACTGTACTGCTGACTGTTTAATTCTCCTTTCTCTGTGTGAAAGGGCCCTACCAGCTGCCACAGTTTGGACTAGCCACTAGGGCTTGGGTGCCAGGGACAGTAACTGATAGGGATAGGCCTGTGCACAGAGCCATAGGTAGATTATTAGAGTGATAAGCTAATTAACCTGATTTCCCCTGTCCTTGTTATATCCCTAAATAAATCAGAGCTGCTTGTTTCAGCAAAGTTATACTGCCTGAGGTATTTGTCTATGTTAAAGTACTGTACTGTGATTGTTGCACTGTATCTCATTTCACAGGAGGTCCCAGTGCCGGAACCAGACCTGGGGTAAGTGTATACTGTGAAGGTAATTCTGATATATTGTGGGCCACTAGTGGGAAGAAAGGGGTTGCAGTGTCCCAGAGGCTGTGACCAAGTTAGTTTAACTATTGCAAACCCCTGACCTCTGGGTGGAGGCACCTGCCATTGGATCCAGGCCCTCAACCTGTTAGTGGCAAATCAGGCAGGGGTAGTAGCCCCTGGATAGCGCCATCTAGGGGTTACATCTTGAGGCTCACCGCTGGGATTGTGTGTCCTCTAGTGGCCATATTTACGAACCACTGTTAAGAAAAAAATGGGTACCCGACAGAAGTGGCTGTGCACCGGCTGGTGGAGTGGTGTACTGGGGAGGAGATCGACCCCAAAATGCTATGCTTATCCTGGACATCCCCTGGGTATCAATACGGACACTGTGCAGGGAGTACTTTCAAGGTGGAAGGTTTACAAAACCCTGTGGTGGTGGGTCGGCATGCTAATCTGCTCACCCACACTTTCCTGGCCCTAGTAGAGTTTAAGGATCCCATAGATAGCTCCAAAGTGCCACAGACCATTACCCCAGAGGGAGCCCTCACTGCTTGGAGAGTGATAACTAAGGACAGTAAAGACCGGGGAGAATCAGCCCCCACCACTATCTGAAACTTTTGAGGAGAAATTTGCTGAATGGTTGCTGGGAGAGGGAAAACTGTGGAGGACTTGAAGAAACTATTCTTGCCACCTGGGGTGTTCTCCCCAACACCCTCTCCTGCTCCAGTGCCCGTAATGGTGGCTGAACCAATGCAGACTCCTATTTCTGCACCTGCCATTAGTCACGACTCTTACCGAAGGTTGAGGATCTTCTCTGGCACCCTCCCACCCCCAAGGGAGGATGACTGGGAGACCTGGATAGACTATGTTGCCCCCAAGTGCTAGAATGGCAATGCTCGGGAAGGCAAAAGCGAAAGAGGTTAGTGAGGGCCTCCGAGGTCCTGCCCTGCTACCATCCGTGCTAAACGGGCCAGTAACCCTGAAGCGACTGCACAGGCCTATCTTGAGGCCTTGAGAATGTGTATGGGAGCCCAGATTCTGATGAGGACCTATGGTGGAAGTAAGAAATGCACAACAGTACCAAGGGAGTTGTTGTCTGTGTATGTCTCTCGGCTGGAAAAATTGTTGCAAGAATGCCTCAGAAAGGGTAGTTTGCCAGCGATTGAACTGGACCGAACCAGACTGGACAGAATCCTTAAGTCTGCCCCCTTCTCAGAACTGCTGTTGCTTCAGTTACGCCTGGCAAATCGACTGGAATCCCACCCTCCTATGATGAGTTAATGAGAGAAATTCGAGAGTTGAGAAAAGGCGACTCGGAGGTACCTGCACCAACAGCTGTGGCTATAATCCGAGTGACTGAGGGTGACCCATCAAGTGAAGTTCAGGGCAGAGGTTGACAGTCAATGAGTGCTCTGACAAGGAAAAAGATATGCCACAATGGGGCGAACTGTTGAGAGAGATCCGGAATTCAAAACAGTCCCTTTATGAAGGCCACGCCTGCAAGTACGGGCCCTGACCTATATCCGACTGTATCTGCTATGGGGTGGGGAACACCCATGTATCTCCTGCTGATAACAGCTCCAAACTCAATTCCTTGACCATGGAAGTGGAGAAACTGGCAGAATGTCTCCAAATGCTTATCACGCCGCAGACAGAATGGCACAGGTTTCCAGTTAGTAATACCCCGCCCTGGCTCCCAGTGTGGCGCCGGCCAGCTCAAACTCCAGAAAGTATGTTTTGCTATAATTGTGGGAAAGATGGGCACATGAAAGGAAATGCCAGTCCCCAAAAGACACTGACAAAGTTGCATATAGGCTACAAGGAGAGCTTCGGAGAAGAAATCAGTGGTTAAGAGGTACGACATGATCCCAGTGAGGGCACCAAAAATGCTAATTCACGCCCTTTTGTGGCAAGGTCAGTTGCCCAGGCCCCCACTACCGCTCTCCAGACTGGTCCAGAATAGTGGGTCCCTCCATGGAGACCACTGTAAAGGTGAATGGAGTGTCTACAAGAGCTGTATTAGACAGTGGCTCCCAAGTGACAATTATGTTCCAGGATTGGTATCAGAAGCATTTGTCAGACGTACCCTTACAACCATTAGAAGGACTGCATGTATGGGGGTTAAGTGAGAAGGCCTACCCCTATTCCGGGTATATCCAATTTGGCTGTCTTTCCCACCTCCGTGGCTGGAGTGGCCGAACAAGTAGAGACCCTAGCCTTAGTGTGTCCCCCACTGGACTGTATGATGGTGTCCCTTTGTTGATTGGAACAAATGCTCATATGTTCGAAGGCTGGCACAGTTGTGTTATGAACAGGGTCAAAGACTAGTAGAGCTTTAAGAGTTCCGGCTTTAATTAAGAAGGCCTATGAGGCACAGAGAGATGCTGAAAAACAGAACCAGAGGAACCGGTCGGAATTGTATGGAAGAAGGATCCTGAGTCTCTGATCCTGGCGCCAAATGCCCAGTGTACCTTACAGGGAGAGGTCCGTATCAGAAAGGATGTTAAGAATAAAATATTAATGTTGGATGCACCAGGCGATGGAAAATTGCCAGAGGGACTGCTGGTCAAGCCTAGTATTTTGCCCGCTAGAGCCCATGCTTATGCCAGAAGGGTAATGGTCCAAGTTCATAATGTGTCTGAAAGAGACATTCGAGTAAACAGAGGTTGCATCCTGGCTAATGTGCATTGTGCAGACACTGCAGTGCTACCCAGCAGCAAGAGTTCAAGGAAGAATGACAGAGTAACGCCTGACTTGTTTGATTTTGGCGACTCGCTGCCAGCTGAATGGAAAGTGAGGATCAGTGAGAAGCTTGCCCAGAGAGACCAGGTGTTTTCTTTAAAGGAATGGGATGTAGGATGCGGCAAGGAGCTGAGCACAATATCCGCTGCATGACGAAAGACCATTTCGTGAGAGGTCTCGACGCCTGGCACCTGCTGACATAGATGATGTGAGCGGCATCTGCAAGAGATGTTAGCTGCTGGTGTAATACAAGAATCCAGAAGCCCTTATGCTTCCCCATTGTGGTAGTGAGGAAAAGAATGGAACAGTAAGGATGTGTGTGATTATCGCACTCTAAACGGCGGACTATCCTTGATCAGTACACAATGCCCCGCATTCAGGATGCTTTGGACTGCCTAAACGGGAGCAAGTGGTTCTGTGCTGGATCTCCGCAGTGGGTACTACCAGATCCCGATGGCCCCAGAGGACCGTGAGAAGACTGCCTTTATCTGTCCGCTGCTTTTATGAATTCATGAGGATGCCTCAAGGATTTCAGGTGCCCCAGCCACTTTTCAACGATTGATGGAGCGCGCAGTGGGGACATGAACTTACTAGAGTGCCTGGTATACCTAGATGATGTTATTGTGTTTGGCAGCTCACTGGAGGAACATGAAAGCAGATTATTTAAGGTATTGGACCGACTGGAGGACTTTGGCCTTAAACTGTCCATTGATAAGTGTCAATTCTTTCAAACATCAGTAAAGTATGTGGGACACATAGTATCCACCGAGGAATAGAGACCGACCCAAGTAAAGTTGAGGCCTTGACCACCTGGCCACAGCCCAAAATCTAAAAGAACTGCAAAGATTCCTGGGATTCTGTGGTTATTATCGGCGCTTCATCAAGGACTATTCAAGAGTGATCCGCCCTTTACTTAACCTTACTCAAGGGTATCCCCAACCCACAAAAATACCAAAAGTCACGTCCTCAAGACTGAAAGAGTGTATTTTCATCCAAGTGAAGTATTTGGGCCCAGCTGGACTCCTGATTGTGAGACTGCTTTTCATGAGATCATATATCAACTACCCATGCTCCAGTGCTGGCCTATGCCGATCCAAGAAAACCTTATCGCCCTGCACACTGATGCTAGCTTGCAAGGGTTGGGGGCTGTGTTGTACCAAGAGCACGAGAATGGCCTGAGACCAGTGGCCTTTGCCAGTAGAAGCCTGACCCCATCCGAAAAGAACTATCCTGTACATAAGTTAGAGTTCCTAGCTTTGAAGTGGGCTATTGTTGACCAATTCCATGAGTACTTGTATGGGGCTAAAATACTAGTAAAAACTGACAATAATCCTTTGACCTATGTGCAGACCTCAGCTAAGTTGGATGCCACTGGCCATAGGTGGCTTTCTGCATTATCTACATATGACTATGCTCTCGAATACCGAGCAGGTCTGAACCACATAGATGCTGATGCTCTCTCCGGAGGCCTGTTCCCCAGAATGATTGGGTCCGATTGCAGAACCTGACATTCGGGCACTCTGCCGGAAGTTTGACAGGGAGGAACAATGTCCACGGACGAGTGGACTGCATGGTGGATTGCTTGGGAGCCTCTGAGAATTGCATACCTGCTGCTTATTGCCACTTTTCTGCAATAGACATTGGTGCACTGCCTCAGCTGGACAATGACAGTATTCAAGTGGCTCAATCCGCGATCCCATGATCAAAGCAGCTTTAGAAGCCCTCTATGCAGGAAAAGATGTGTCCAAATTACGCCCACTGATTTGAGAACTGCACTGTTATACAAAGAAGGTCCTAAGTTGAAACTGATCAATAAACTGTTATACAGAGAAACAGTAGACAGAGGGGACAAGTAGACAAACAACAACTAGTGCTGCCCACTGCCTTCGAGACTCAGTACTGAGGTCCTTGCACAACCACATGGGGCACCTTGGTATAGACAGAACACTTGACTTGATGAGATCCAGATTCTATTGGCCTAAGATGGGGCTGATGTGGAGCAACACATTCGAACTTGTAGTCGCTGCTTACAGAGGAAAGCTTTACCCCAGAGGGCTGCCCCTTGTTAACATCACCACCAGTGCACCCATGGAGCTGGTCTGTATTGATTTTCTGAGTTTGGAGTCAGATCAAAGAAATATCAGTAATGTGCTGGTGGTCACTGACCATTTCACGAGATATGCCCAAGCTTTCCCCACCAAAGACCAGAAAGCATCCACTGTGGCCAAAGTACTTGTAGAAAACTTTTGTTCACTATGGGGCTCCACAAAGAATCCATTCTGATCAAGGGAGAGACTTTGAGAGTCGCCTGATCAAAGAGATGCTTTCTCTGTGGGAGTGCAGTCCAGAACCATCCTTACCACCCCAGGGGACCCACAGCCTGAACGTTTCAACCGCACTTTGCTAGATATGCTAGGCACCCTGCACCCAAAGGACAAGCCTAGATGGAGCCAACAAATTAGCACCCTGGTACATGCTTATAACTGCACCAAAAGTGATGCCACTGATTCTCCCTCACCGCCTGATGTTTGGAAGAGAAGCTCACTACCAGTAGATGTGTGTTTTGGGGTCTCCTGATGGGGTTCAAGCTGACAACTATTTACAGTATGTGCAAAAGTTAAAGGCCCAGCTAACTCATGTACCTAACTGGCTCAAACCATGGCTGCCAAAAGAAATCTGGCCAACAAAGAAAGGTATGATAAAAGGTGAAAGCACAGGAACTCCAGGAGGGGAGATCGGTATTGCTAAGAAATCTGGGACTGCATGGCAAGCACAAGATTGCTGACAGATGGCACCATCTCCCTCACATTGTAGTGGGCAAACTAGATGATCTGCCAGTGTACAAAGTAAGGCCTGAGAATAATTCAAAAGATGTAAAACAATGCATAGAAATCATTTACTGCCCATTGGACAAATCTTAATTGAGTCTGAGCCCTAGAAGATGCCCCTCTGGACCAGTGACTAGAGCTGCTGCTAAGAAAAGATCAAGAAAGTCTGCACCTACAGAAGCAAAGTTAAAGTGTTCCCTCCACAAGTCCCAGTTGAGCATGACTGTCAGTCCATATCGGAGAGTGAGAGTGACTTTGAATACTATCCTTCTTACTAACTGAGTCAATTGTTCGGGGCAATCCCTAGTCAATACTGGAGATGAAGCTGGGCCTTCTGACTGTCTAAGCCCCAGCTTCATCCCTGGAGCCAATGCTCCCAGAAAGTGAAGTGCAAAGCATCAGATCAGATGAAATGGAATCATTGTGCATGGTTGAACTGTTTGGAGCTTTCAGGGAGGAAAATGATAGATTGGGGCAGACTGGTGATACACCCAACAAGAAGAGTATTTTGAGTGCCCTGACAGTCCACTGCCAGTGTCCGAAAGCTCTCCATGCAGCCAAATGTTGTGGACTCAGAAACTGTAACTCCTGGAGCTGAAAGTGCCCCAAGTTCTAGCCTCTACCCCATGGAGACTCCCCTGACAAGTGAGGACAATGCTGAAAATGAGGCTCAGAGTGCAGAGACTATAACAGTTCCCCTAGAAAGACTGGTCGAGCTGTAAAGCCTGTGGTGCACCTCAGTTATGATTCACTTGGGAGGCCTGTGGACTTGCCTCTCAATGTTGTCCATAAAGGAGTGTATGTGTCCCCGAGCTCATTGCCCAAACTGAGCATCAGTGCTAACTCCAAGTTACTTGTGTTGCCCTCTAGTATGGTGCCTTTGCCCCATCCAGCCCCAAGGTAACTGATAGGAAGGGCCCCCTCTTCAGGTTTCATGTACAAGAGGTAATAACTTGAGTTATGGTACAATGTGTATGTAATACTGTGTAAAGAGTGACGTACTGCAATGTTTCAGAAATGTGTTCTTGGTAAAATGATATATTGACTGATGATTACATGTGCGAGCCTAATGCAAATGTATATGGTTGCAGTTGAAACTTATGGGTACTTGCTTGACGCGGACGTCAAGCTTTCCCAGGCCAGGAAGGGTGTAACCCCCTGCAAATGGGGGTTCCTAAAAGACTTCAGGAGCTTGCTTGAATGCTCCAAGCCTGAATGGTGTTTGGCATTTAAGCCATTTATCAGTGAGTGCTTTTAGAGCCTGGTACTGTCTCTTTAAGAGCTGTCTGCTTGCAGACATAATTAGTTTGTATGGGGGACTGTGTGCTTCTCTGAGTACCACTCGAGCTGCTGCCAATTCACTTCATTTTGCAGTCACTAGGAGTGCAAAGGGAACCTATCTGAAAGATGTAACTGTTTGCCAGAAATTATTTAGAGTAATAATGAAATTACAGTTTGTCTAACCTGCTTTCTTTGCAGTCAGAACTGTGTCTGCTAGTTCCCATTCTAGTTTTGAACTGCTGAACTGGACCAATCAGTGTGGGGTAGCTAGCTCTAAAATGGTGCTTGGACGAATCAGAACTTGGACTCATAATCTGAGCCAGCCACAAGAGGATTGTATGGGCAGTGACTCTGGGAGATGTAGTTTAGACTTCAGTGCCTTTTTGGACCAACAGCAGCAGTCTATTGTGAGTGACAGCCAATCCAGTCAAGAACTGGGAGGAACTCAAAGGAAATGCCCGTTTTGTCGGGTTGGAGTTTGAGTTGAGCTTTGGCAGTGAAGAAGGAAGGAGCCCTGTGCTTTTTCAGTGTGCAGTTTTAGTCAAAAACGTGTGTAAGGCCCAGAGTTCCGGTCTGCAGCTTGTTAGGACTGAATCGGTCCTGTGAAAAGAATCAAAGGATCTCTGAAGAGTAGAAACCAGGCTCACCCTGTAGAAGACTGGAAGAATTGCTGAAAATTGCACTCGGTCTGTCAGGAACTGAATCTGCTGTGTGTTCTCCCGGTATGTGCAGTAATTGCGATCGGATACAGATGCAGCCTGCCTGGTATAGTGCTTTCTTTTATATAAATGTGTGAAGAGGTTTGTGTACCTCAAGTGAGCCCTGCTGACATTGAAGGACCCTATCTTATTTGGAGGTCGTGAGTACTAATTCAGGGTCGCTCCCTGTTGAATTGCCACATTAAATCCAAATGGAATTACTGTACTGCTGACTGTTTAATTCTCCTTTTCTCTGTGTGAAAGGGCCCCTACCAGCTGCCACGGTTTGGACTAGCCACTAGGGCTTGGGTACCCAGGGACAGTAACTGATAGGGATAGGCCTGTGCACAGAGCCATAGGTAGATTATTAGAGTGATAAGCTAATTAACCTGATTTCCCCTGTCCTTGTTATATCCCCTAAAAATCAGAGCTGCTTGTTTCAGCAAAGTTATACTGCCTGAGGTATTTGTCTATGTTAAAGTACTGTACTGTGATTGTTGCACTGTATCTCATTCAGGAGGTCCCAGTGCGGAACCAGACCTGGGGTAAGTGTATACTGTGAAGGTAATTCTGATATATTGTGTGGGCCACTAGTGGGAAGAAAGGGGGTGCAGTGTCCCAGAGGCTGTGACCAAGTTAGTTTAACTATTGCAACCCTGACCTCTGGGTGGAGGCACCCGCCATTGGATCCAGGCCCCTCAACCTGTTAGTGGCAAATCAGGCAGGGGTAGTAGCCCTGGGATAGCGCCATCTAGGGGTTACATATGACTCTTCCTTCGACTCTTCCGAGGATGATCTCCCCTGCCATCACCGAATCCCAGGAAGGACTCACGAGGTCACCGCCTGATGATCCCAACTTTTGGAGGTGATCAGGCACATACAGTTCCTCAACCAGTGGGAAACTGAGGACTTGGACCCAGAAAGGAGATGCCTAGCAAAATTTTGAGGTCCAGTGACCCCAAACCACTGGTCATCCCTCCTCTGTTAGAACCCTTCCAGGATGTACTAAACTGGCTTGAAACATCCAGCCACTACTTCGGCAGTGCCCAAAAAGGCCAACTGCCTGTACAGAACTCCCAGGAATGAGCCACACCTAGGCGAACAGCCAAAGGCAGATTCTGTGGCTCTAACAGTGGCCCTGTGAAGGTCGCACCAGCCCAGGCATACTAGCTCCCAACCACCAAACAAGAGTCTGAGAAGACAGATCAGCTGGGGCAAAGAGTATATGCATCTTCCACCTGTACCATCAGGTCTCTAAACTTCTTGGCACACATGGTCACGTACCAGAAGTGTCTGTGGGAAAAGGCTATGGATCCTGCCAAAACCCAGCTGGATTACAAACAAGTCAGAGCTCCTAACAGTCCTGCAATCTGGTTCAGATGTAGGCAACTTGTCCTCCAGAGTTCATATGATGCAGTGGACACTGCAGCTCAAGCTGCTGCCTCAGGTGTATGCCTCCACGAGGCATGCGCCACTGAGTGTCTGGGTTCAGGCAGGACCTCCAGGACACTATTCTTGATTTGCCTTCCAAGGCCCTGTCGCTTCAGCCCAGAGGCCGAAAAGATCATTACAGGACTGCAAGATTCAGGAAAGGCTGTCTCTGATGTACATAAAATGTACAAATCAGAGCTCTATCCTCCCAGGTGCCTGCCCTTTCAGAGGCATCAGGGACAATAGTCAAAGAAGCAGCCCCAGTGAGAAGGATTCAAAGGAAGGCGCCCCTCAGACAGCAGGCTCTCAGGGACAATGCATGGTGAAACAACTGAGAGCTGCTCTCCCACCCCTTCCGCCTCAGTCTGACTCCTTGCCCTCCCCCAGATCTGTTAGGGGAAGCAGCAGGAGGGCAGTTCTGCCTTTACCTCGCAGGTTGATCAAACATCACCACAGATCAATGGGTGCTACAGCTCATAGAAAGAGGCTACATCCTGGAGTTCTCTCAGCTACTGCCAGACAATCCACTGTCCCCACAACCTGCTCCCCATCCCATGCAGGTCTCATTCAGGCAGAAATACAGACCCTCCTGTCCAAGTGAGCAATACATCCAGTGCCAGAGCCCCAGAGGGGCACAGGATACCACTTTGCTACTTCCTGGTTCCAAAGAAGACAGGAGACCTTTGTCTTATCCTGGACCTCAGTCAATTGAACATCTTTATAGAGTATAAAAGGTTCAGGACGGTGACACCCAGGGTTACTTCCTTGCTACGCTATGGAGATTGGCTCTGCTCCCTGGACATGCAGGACATCATACATGCACATAAAGATCCAGCTGGCCCACAGAAAGTATCTTCAGTTCACATTCAAGGTCAGCACTACCAGTTCAGGGCCCTTCATTTGGCCTATCTCGGCACTAAGGGTCTTCACCAAGTGCCTGGCGGTAGTTGTAGTCACACCCCTACCTCGGGCGACTGGCTGCTGTCAGCCTCCACTGAGAACAACTCTGCCAGACCCTGGAGTGCACCTTCAGCATGTTCTGGGACCTTGGGATAACTTTGAATCTCCCAAAGTCTGCCTCGTGGCTGTCTCGGAGGCTCCAGTATATAGGAGCCATCCTGGACATGGTTCAGGAGAGCCTTTCTTCAAGTGGACAGGGAAGATCGTCTCCAGGCACTGACTTGGAGATTAGTCTCTGTAAGCCAGGCTTCAGCCATAACGGTCCTACAGCTCCTGGGGCATATGTCCACTGTCTTAGTGACCGTGCCTCTTGCCCAGCTGCACATGAGGACTCTTCAATGGAACCTCAGAGTGCAGTGGGATCAGAAAGCGATGATCTCTACCAGAAAGTCAGGATCTCGGCGGTGCATCAGATCTTGTCATGGTGGTTGATCCTTTCCATCCAGCAACCCCTCTCTTAGCAGGTGATCACCATAGATGCTTCTGGCATGGGATGGGATGCCCACTTCAGAAGTCAACAGACCCAGGGGTCCTAGACTCAGACAGAACACTCTGTGCACATCAATGTTCTGGAGATGAGGGCTGTACTTTATGCCTTGCAGGCGTTACAGAATGACCTCCTTCCAGGCACCGCACTAGTCCAGATGGACAACATGCCAGTAGTGTTCTATATCAACAAGTGGGGACACATTCTTACCTCCTTTGCAGAGAGGCCATGAGAGTCTGATACTGAGCAATAGATCACAACCTGGAATGGAACTATTCTCAGTACATGTCCCAGATCTTCAGAACACACTGGCAGACAGCCTCAGTCACCTCAATCCCAAGCTCATGAATGGGAGCTACTTCAAGATGTAGCATATGATCTATTTGTCAGATGGGGGACTCCAGAGTTGGACCTCTTCAATCCTCACCAATGCCAAACTGCCATGTTTTTGCCGCTAGAGCCAGGGCCTAGTGTTTTTGTCAAGACGTGCTGTCCCTCTCTTGGACTGCAAGGTTCTCTATGCCTTCCTCCCTTCCCCCTTCTACAGCAGGTTCTGCTCAAACTGCAGTCAGAACCAGCAACCTTGATACTGGTAGCACCATTCTGGCCCAGACAGATTTGGTTCCCGCTTCTGCAGCAGATGGTGGTAGAATCTCCAGTTCCACTTCCTCTGTCCTCTCGCTTGCTTTCCCAAGAGCAGGGCTCTCTGGTTAGCCCCAATCTCAAGTCTCTGCATCTCACATAGCTCCTGCAGACCCAGTCAGGAGCAGGTTTGGGGTGTCCAAAGGGTAGCAGAAGTATTGGTGGCCACTAGAAAACCGTCTACTAGGGCCACATACACCATGAAGTGGAAGCAGTTCAGCCTCTGAGCTGCTGCCTGCAACTTGGACCCATTCTTGTGTGAGGTAAAATGGGTCTTGGAGTATCTGTTATCCCTGTCTGACTCAGGTCTAAGCTATTCCTCCATAAAGGTACATCTTTCATGCAGGCCCACTGGCACAGCGGTAGAGCTACTGCCTCATGACGCCAGCGACCGGGTTCAATAGCCAGCCTGGGCTGTTGGAGGGCGACTGAGGAGAGGTCCGAGCACCCACAGGGCTGCCTTCTTCTCTGGGGAGGGTGGGTTGCAGTCCTCACTGCTGTACCACCACCTGGGTGACCACGGGTGGAGGTGCAGCCATCAGTCGAGGGCCTGGAGTGAAGACACATCTCTGTGTGCCTTCATCTCGCTGGCTCTCTCATGAGTGCCCACATCTGCAGGGGTGGGGACCACAAACTCCAGGGAAAAACACATCTGCACCAGGAGATGGGACCCTGCACTGGGTAACAGAGGGGAGCTGGGATCAGCTCTGGGTGTCCGCTTCCCTGAGGTTTTGGAGGGATCAGGAGACCCTTCCACCCCACCCGGGAGTTATCTGGGGATACTGAAATTCTGTGGAGTGGAGCACTCAGTGGGGCTGATGACCTCGGTCCTCCCAGCACAGCCTGTGTTGACGCATTGGGGACACTGATGGAAGTGACTGATGTGGTGCAGGAAGAGGTTGTAAAAAGTAAGAAAAAAAGGTACATCTTTGGCTGTCTCAGCCTCGATGTACTGGTGGATGGCAAAACCTTGGCACAGCTTGGTCTGTCACAGACCTTACTGCAAGGTATTCTGCACATTAAACCACCCATTCGGGACCCTGTCCCTCCATGGGATTTGCTCTTTATACTAGAAATGTTAACTTTGCCCCTATGAACCAGCCGCAAGTGCGAGCTCCATGTTCTGTCTTGGAAAGCGTTATTTTAGTTGCTGTCTCTTCAGCCTGGAGGATTTCTGAGCTCCAAGTTCTGATGTGTAAGGAGCTATATTTGTTTTTTTACAGGGACAGGGTATCCCTTCACATGATCCCTGAGTTTCTTCCAAAGGTGGTGTCAGATTTTACCCTCAACCAAGACATCAACTTGTTGGTTTATTACCTGGAGTATTCCAACAAAGGGAGGCCTTGTTGCATACATTAGATATACATAGAATTTTTAAGTACTACATATACTGTACTCAGTCCATTAGGAAGTCGGACCAATTCATTTCTTTTCCCAATGGATGTTGGGAGGACCAGTCACGAAACAGACCATGTCAAGGTGGCTGGTCAACTGCATCGCTTTCTGCCATGAGAAACATGGAAAACCCATGCCAGGTCCAGTGAGAGGTCATTCGACCAGAGGGATCTTGACATCCTTTGCTTCACTCAAGAACGTATCAGCAGCAGATCTGTGTGCTGCAGCCACCTGGAGTTCGGTGCAAACCTCTGTCTGGCACTAGTTTGGACACTGATTCCAGAAGGAGGCAGTTTGGGCCTGGCAGTCCTCAAAGGGCTCCTTTCTTAAGAGCCCTGGGTATTACTGTTTCCACCCACCTTCTGACCTGGTTACATTCCAGTACTGCTTGGGACTCGGTCCTGTTGGTTATTACCTGCTGCAAGAGCTCTGTCTTGAAATAAGATAGTACAGTTACGTAAGAACTTACTGTAACAGTAGATCTTTGAGAAGAGCACTTGCAGCATGCTATCCCTCCCTCCTTCCCCAGTACTTCTTTCCAGTTGTCCTTTTGGGATGACAAAGCCTCCTCAGTTTGTCCCATCCTTAATGCTAGCGGATCTCCAGCAGGCTGAACTGAGGTGGCGCCAGGGGACTGCCCACTTTGTACAGTGGCTGACGTCATGGGCGGAGCCGACGCCAGGCGTGGTCCCCACCTTGACTGCTAGATAGAAGTTTTCCTGGGGTCCTAGTGCCTGATGGCATAGTCCTTTTGGTTAGTACCTGCTACAAGAGCTCTTCTCAAAGATATACTGTTATGGTAAGTTCTTATGTAATTGCACTTTAATTGACAACCTGCTCTGGTCTGTAGGTTCCAGCCCAAAACTAACATTTTCCCCCACGTAGGTGCTTAGGGGGATCACTGACTGCTACTAAAGCTCCCAACTGCTGCAGAATTTCCACAGAAACAGGAAACTAATGCCATTGAGAAGTTCTGGCGGCAACAGGAGGACTTGCCGCAGAATTTAGACCCAAATTGCCACAGAAAATCAAGACCTTGCCAGGGTGTATGTGGTCTGTGGATTTTGTGTCCGATGTGCATTATTCTCCACTTTTACATTAAACCTCAACTATCAAATTTGTGACCACCACTCCAGTTTTCTCAAGTCCTCTCTCATTGCCTCCACCTCCCGATGCATCCACCCTATTGCCAATCTTCATATCATCCAAAATAGGCACACCTTCCATTCAGTCCCTCCATAATATCACTGATGTATATGTTAAAGAGAATGGGTCCCAACATTGTCCCCTAGGGCACCCACTTGCCACCTTTCCCTCGCCTGAATAAACCTCGTTTACCACCACCATCTAGCATCTGATGCTAAGCCAATGTTCCACCCATGCAGTTATCTTCTGACCCACCCATAAGTTGTTAGCTTGTTCAGCAGCCTCCTGTGAGGGCGATGTCGAAGGCCTTGCTGAAGTCCAGATAGGCCACATCCACCGCCTGTCTCTGATCAACCACCCTTGTCACCCAGTGAAAAACTCAACCAGGTTCGCCTAACGTGACTGCCCTCAGTAAACCCATGCTGTCTGTCATCCTGGAGACCACTGACTGCAAAGTAACCTACAAGTTTCTCCTTCAGCAATGACTCCATAATTTTCCCCACCACTAAGGTAAGGCTGACTGGATGATAATTACCCTCCTCCTCCTCCTAGCTGTCCCCCTTATGTAATGGAACCACATCCACCCTGCTGCAAACCCCATGAACCCTGCCCTTGTTGAGAGACATATAGAACAGTTTAGTCAACAATGCTGCCAGTTCATCACTCAACTCCCGAGTACCCTGGAATGCAGGGCTGGGCCCATCTCCTTGTTCACCTTCAGCTTTCTAAGTTCTTCTAGAACTCTTTCTACTGTGAACAGGCAACAGTCCACCCCGAGGCCCTCCCTGCCCCTCCCACAAATCCAGACCCTTCCCTCCCTCCGTAAAAACGAATAGAAGTACTTATTTAGCAGGTCAGCCTTCTGTTGATCCCTCCATTGGACCCCTCCCCTTTGAGCCTCACTATCCCCTGCTTAGATCCCTTTTCTTGCTGACATATCTATAGAACGTTTATCCCCCTCCGGATTTATAGATTCATAGGTTCATAGTTGTATAAAGTTTAGTAGGCTGATGCCCATAGTGAACTCGCCACTTCTATAATCTAGAGATGGAAGAATATTTTTTATCTCCCATGTATTGATCTAAACTTTTTAAACTGTTCTGTTGCATTACTACTAACCACACCACTTGGTAATGAGTTCCATATTGGGAGGGGCCCTTTGAGTAAAAAACTGTCTCTTAGTTGTTTTACAAATGGTAGTTTTTAATTGGAGACTATGGGATCTTGTAATACTTATTGTATGTTGTCTTTCAAGACATATAATGTCAAGCATAATCTCACTATGAAATGCATTAAGATCTATATTAGATCACCTCTAATCAATCTGTATTCCTGGGAGTAAAGGCTGAGTGCCTTCAGCCTTTCAGTGTAACTTCTACCCGACATATAGTCAATTCTTCTGGTTGTTCTGCTGTACCTTCTCATACATTGCCAGGCCTCCAGCAGAAGTGGGTGAACAAAGGGAGCACAGCACTTCAGATGGGGTCATACCAAAGTTGAATATAGTGGAACCGATTACACTCAGGTTTTCTTACTTTAATGTGCCTGTTTATACAGCCCATAATAGAACATGATTTTTTCAAAATCTTATTTATGTCTGAATCAGACTTCATATTATTATTAGTTCTTTCCATCCCTGCATGGATGACTGCTGCTGTATGCATTGTAATCAACCTATCCCTGTGTGAATATTTAGTTGAATGTATGCCTGGATTGTAGATATCCACATAGGAGTTTGTCTGTATGACTGTATATTGTACTCTCCCAGGTCGTGCTTCAAAATAGGCAGGATTTTTGCCTAATGCACTTACCCAGTCACCAAAAGCTAATAAATAAATAAATAGTTACATCAGATCCCTTTCTTCAGTGGTTTCAATGAGTTCAGTGTTGTTCGTTATATAATTTGCATTTTATTATTTTTGCCCATATGCATAACTTTGCATAGTCTCATTGAAATTAATTTTATTTTCTTTGGCCCAATTACAAATATTATTTAAATTTTGTTGGAGTTCAGCTACAGCTTAAGAATTGTTAACAATGCATCCAAGTTTGCAATCATCTGCATACTTGCTAATCCAGACACCTCCTGTTACCTGCATACTTGAAATTAATATATTGATAATAGTGGGCCCAGAACAGACCCCAGGCTAACTTCTCCACATCCGCCTCGCCTTCCCGAATAGTATCCCTGCCACCCTCCATTTCTCTGTATTCCTCCCTATCCTCATCCCTCTGTGTTCTTTTTTACACCGCTTAAATGCTGTTTCTGTATATTCTTTTCCGCCACTGCCATCCGCACCTCTCGGGAGAACCATAGTGGCCTCCTTCTTTTTGCTTTTTCTGACCATCCATATACAAAGTTTTGTGGCCCTCAAGATTCCCCTTATTACACTCCACATCCCTTCAACATCCCTCATTCCTTTCTGCCCTCCATTGTCTCAATGAAGATGACCATCATTTTGTTGAAGTCTGCACGCCTAAATTCCAGAACTCTCATGCTCATTCGGATCCTATTCACCCTGTAATGACCCTGAACCTTACAACTTGGTGGTCACTAGTCCCCAAACTGTCTCCCGCCTGAGATGTCCCCACACTCTCCCTGTTCATCAGCACGAAGTCCAGTGTCGCCTCCCGACTGGTTCTGAAACTAGTTGCTGCAGGAACACTCTGCACTGAGTCCAGCCAATCCCTACCCCTGCTGTCGTTGCCACTGGGATCCTCCAGTCGGGTTAAAGTCCCCACTATCAAAAGTTCCCCTTGTGGGTCATCTGTTGCACCAATTGCATTAATTCACTGTCCACCTCCTGTCCTTGTGAGGAGGCCTGTAGATCTCACCGAGATGCAGTATTGTCCTGACTGCTTTTCCAGTGTGACCCACAAGGCCTCTGCCTCCCCTTGTTCCTCCTGCCCTTCCGTCACCCTTATACCAGCCCAGGGGTCCACAGGTTTGAATCCTGCCACTGCCATACCCCTCTCAGCCTCTTTCTTAGCTAAAGGGCTACTTGCTGCTTGCACCTCTTTGCTGCACTCAGCCACACCCTCAGAAACTCTTTGAGAAAGTCTTCTGCTTCCTCCTGCTCACACTGTGCACCAGCCTGTCTCTCACAACTATGCACTGCACTGAGGGTCCATGAGGGGCCAACCAGATACATCGGACAGTCTCTTCAGGAAGGTCACTAGTCATACTCGAGCCAAAACTTCTCCTGCAGTCCTGGCAGTGGGGATGGCTATGACATCCCATCCTTCAACATACTACACACACACTGACTGGATATCCAGGGAGCGCTATGTCGAGGAGCCCTACACAGCCATACCTCTTCAAACTTCTTCATTTCTTGTTCTTTCTATGCCACCCATGTCTTAACATGCAAAGATATAGTTTGCCTCCACTTGCCATGTTTAACTCTCTGCAAAACATCCAGAAAAATTGCTGTTACTGAATGCAAAAATTCTCACTGTTTTGTTCACTTGAAAAGCCTTTCCTCTAGCCTGTCCACTTTACTGAGTGACCTGTGTTTTGCTTTGCTGCATCGCTGTCACTTTTTAATTTGCCCGCCCAACATGGTGGCTGCAGTTCTTCTCTGCATCACTACTGAACCCCGCACTGTTGTGCTCTCGCCTGTTTATTTACTCAATACTTGAGTTACTTGCTCAGTACTCTTTACACAAACACTGCCCAGAAACTTTTTTGCTTTGTATTATGGTTTTGTTGGTACTTAGTGAAGTCACTTTGTTTCAGCTTGATTCTTGCAGCCTGCAAACCAGTCGACAGCACTTGTGCTATGTTTTGATGGTCCTGTCCAACGCCCAGCAAGAAAACACTCTGATGTAGCTACTGGAACAATCGCTTTCACTGCTAACATGGGAGAAGCCCACTTTACTGTTTCCAGCACTTTTTGAACAAAATCTATAAGCCCACTAACGATACTCCTCTTTGTAGCCCTGATGCCTCACGCCTCTCTCTCTCTCCCCAAACACTGTTCAGTCCACAGAGTGAGCCAATCACTGAATGCCATGCAAATGAACTTGGGGCACTTTCTTTCTCTCTCTCTCTCTCTCCCTGGCGACCCTCAAGTTGTGAGGAGCCGATTTTAAAGTGCAACTGACTTTTTCCTTGACAGTTTGTGTTTACAGTCCCAAACAGTGCTTTCACTGAATTTTGACATTTTAAAATGCATTCTTTTCAGTGGCTGTGATACTTTCCTCCTTAGGCATGGGAAAAATTATATCCACAGTACACAAATGTTTCTTGGCCCAAAACCCCTTGCAGCTGGCACATTTTGACACTTTAAACAGTTTTAAGCACTTTCCAAGCATAGTCCCAAAACCAAAGCAGTCCACAAAAGCACATTTTTCACAAAGTATCATACTGTAGTCCACTTTCAAACTGTACATTGAGCAGCAGACATTTTCCTTGGCAAATTGCAACTTTTCTCTTCAAAACCAATCCTTTGGCAGGTTGCACCACCACCAGACTAAAAGACCACAACCATACCCTCTGCATGGCAAACTTTTACTCTCCCCAAATCCTAGGACAACCCTCAATTTTGTAACTCAACCCCCATTTGTTACTCAGGCAAGGCAACAAACCACAAGTGGTAGAACATAGGTATCACCCCTGGCATTAGGACAAACACCCGACTCAGGCATCTTAGAGGTCGGAGGCAGAGCGAAACAACATTTCTATTTTTACCCAAGTTGGGGAGAGAGGTGCCAGGGCTATGGTGTGTCTCCTATCTATGGGGTCCCAACACTTCATACAAGTCACTCAAAGATGGATTTTCGGCAACCAGAAATTTGGGATTTTACTGTATGTTTTTATTCCTGACAGGTTAACAGAAAATAAGGTGGTGCCCCCAGGGCTTGTAGCTGTACAGACAGATGACACATATTGTAGCAGGCAAAACACTTCTCAGCTTCTTTAGGTAATCCTTAGACTTCTTTCATGAACATTTCCCACAGATGTCCAGCCCATTCCAGGGGTACCTGGACTATTTTGAGCACCACTAGGTGACTGAAGTTAGCACCTAAGACCATTACTCTTGTAATCATTTAGTTCAACTTGCAACCAAAAGTGAGTGGTCAGTTCACTATGGCCAAGGTTAGACCATCACTGACACTATGTTTAGGAAACCAGGATTCCCTAGCCACACAGGGGTTACAAGAGACATCCTACTGAGCAAACTTTGTGCCAAAGTCCTGTGTACTTTATCCAGCCATCCTGGGCCCTGACCAGGCACCAGTCAACCCCATTTGAACCTTTATACTTACTACATCTTGTACTCCTCAGGACACTTGAAAAGAACACTTGAAATCCTCAGATCTCCCACTAAATCCATAGCTTTTAGACTTGTACACACACAGTCTCTATTTTTGGGCAGTTCGATAACTCTTACAGTCTGTTGGGGATTGCCCCAAAGTACTCACTGAACCTTCAGTCCCATTCCTTCCTTCTGTGAAAATCTCCAACCCCCTCAGGGCTTCGGAGGATCTGGTAGCCACCCTTCTCAGGAAACTGGAAACCGTTACTGACTAGGGTGTAAAATAACAAAACAGAGGGTTCTTCCTCTTGACAAGAGTGCCAGCAGGCAACTCTTACCCTCAGAACTCTCACTGAACAACTGACTGCTGAACAACTGCAGGCAGCACAATACAGTGGCTTATGCAGTTGTGAGAGTTCTGAGTTCCATGACATCATCCCCTGTCCAGAAGGGCTGAGAAGATGATGATGTAATGTTTTTTCAGAGAGCTTTTAAAGCCTCTGAGACTGCCCAGACTCCTTCCTAGTCTAAAACTGATGGGATTCTAATAACCCCAGGAACTGGTTGGTTACATTTCCACCAGTTTCCTGTGTCCTTTAGCGCCCACCCTTCTCCTTTTCTGCCTTCTCTTGCAGGAAGTGCTAGCTAGACAATGCCTTCTGGGTTTATCCCATATAGCTTCCCTAGTCTTGCACTCCCCCAAGTTTAAATCTTCCTCCAAGACCCTATCAATATGACCTTACATCTTCCCCCATTCCCTGCAGCTCACTTCATTTATGTGCAACCTGTCCTTTGCATATAAGCCGTCATCTGCCCACATGTCTCCTCATTCCACTAAGCAAGAGTAACTGCCCCTCCTGCACCAGTCCCTAAGCTATTGATTAAATTCAACAATTCTCTGCTGCCTAATGGTGCTGGCACAAGGACTATCAATACTTCAGAGAAGGCCAGAGAACTTACCTCCTCCCTGCAGCCCTTTGCCAGCTCTCAGAATCTGTTCCGAACCTCCTCAAGCTCATTGCTGGCCAGGTCATTTGTGCATAAATGAATGATGAGGTGAGGTCCCCCAGTGTCCTTATGTGCTGCCTTATCACTTGCCTGGCCCTTCCTGCTTCTATCGTGGTGCGCGAAGACAGACCTCCATCTGTGCATATCCCTTTTCTGAGCCAGTGTACGGCCTTTATAATGGAGTCCCTGAACACCATGGCATCTCCATTCTGTCTGCCCTGGTAGACACCCCAGACACTTTTCTGGAACCCCCATCCTCTCGCTCACTGCTGTCCTTGCCCTGTCTGTTTGACCCATGTTGCTTCTTGGGCTCCCCAATCTTCTACCTTCCTTATCTTGGGTCCTCATTTCTCCTGCCCCACCCAGTCATCCCTCCCTTTATCCCCACCTTACTAGCTCCTCTGGTCCGCCTTTCTTATTTGTAACATCAGCCTATCTCCGGTGCCTTTCTGAATTCCCAATCTCACTCTTCCCTAGTCCTACCCTCCCCTATTTCTAGGTTTTTCCCTGGGTCCATTACCCACACTGGCTGATCTTTTATCTCTTCCTCTGCCCCTTGGCTGTCCATGTCTGCCAGCAGTGCAAACCTGTTAAGAGTCCTCGAACCCGCATTTTGAGGTTTCTTTCCTGATCCCTGGTGCTGCAGCACTGTTCTTCCTGTTCTGCAGCCCCTTGCACCATTTCCACTTTCCTCCTCACTACCTGCCAGCCTTTTCCATCACTGCTGCAAGATCCATCCACCAATCTTCTAGGCACTCCTCTTGCCTCTCTTTCCCCAATACCTTGCCCCATACAGCGGTGGTGTTACTTTCTTCTCCTTTGCACCATGCTCCACCTCTTCCCACTTCCATCTCCACTTCAACCAATGTATTTCTGCCACAAGCTGTCCTGCCTTTATACATGCTGAGTACCCCTGTTTTCCCACAGAGTGTCCATGAAGACCGCCCCCACATCCATCGCACCAAACAATTCTCCTTCAATTCATAGGTGACATTGCTGAGAAACTGAGAGGAAGGATCCTTGCAGATAACACAAAAATATGCAACAAGGATGACACATAGGAAGGGTGGAGAATGCAAAGGATCTGGGATGGTCTAGGGTGTGGCAGTAGTGGTCATGGGTGTGACAGCTGGGTTTTAGTGGCAAAAGTACAAAGTCATGGACCTGGGATGGGAAACTCGGGCTGTGTAGAAGATGGGGAGAGGATCTCACAGTCACCAAGCAAGAGAGGCCATTGTGGTAATCATATCTGATGATCTCAAGGCGGCAGGGCAGTGTGAGAAGGCAGTAGGTAAGGCTAGTGGGATGCTGGGGTGCATAGGGAGGGGATTTCTAGCAGGAGAAGGGAGGTGGTTTTGCCACTGTAGCCCTCACTAGTGAGACCCCACCTAGAGTACTGTGTTCACTTCTGAAGGCCACACCTCTGCAGGAACATTGACAGGATGGAAGCAGTCCAGATGAGGGCTACCAAAATGGTGCGGGGTTGCATTAAAAAAATATGAGGAGTGGCTGTGGGAGCTCAACATGTAGTTCCTGGGAGAGAAGAGAGTAAGCAGGAAAGGAACATTGTTTAACCAGGAGTAGCACACTAATCTGAAACTTGTTTCCAGATGTGACCTGGGAGCACAAGGCAGTTAAGTGACTTGTTCAGGATCACACAGTATGATTGAGACCTGTATGTACCCCAGGGTGAACAGGGTGCAGGAGGGATGTCTTTTCAGAGAGAAGAAGCACCAGAACAAGAGAGCATGCAATGAAGCTTGGGGGAGGGGTTTAAGAGGATGCGAGGAAATGTATCTTCAGAGAAAAGGTAGGGATGCCTGGAACAGCCTGCCAGAACAGGTGGTGGGGCAAAGACAGTGGGAACATCAACCATGTGTGGGTTAGGCACATCAGCAAAATAAGTAGAGGACAGGAGAAGGGAGGGACACCAGAGACCAAATAGGGTCCAAGGTGTAGTAATAGGCAGGGAAAACAGGGCAGACTAGATGGGTCTACCTGTCTTTTCCTGCAGGCAAATTCTGTGTCTGTGTTTCTAGAAGCTGCAGGACAGGAGAAGAGGAACCACATGACTGAGGCGTTCAGGTACCTCCATGGAATAAACAAGGTAGACTGCAGCAAGTTGTTCATAATGAGTGGTAGCATGGGTACTAGGGGTAACTCGCTGAGACTGATGGGGAGGTTCAAGAAGGCCGCTAGTAGTGTGAGAAGACAGCTTTGCCAACAGCTCTGTCTCTCAGTCCTGTATCCAACTAGATTTGTGTGGCATGATGACTAAGCATTTTCAGACAGAGGCGTGACATGTCTTGTGAGACTACAGAATGATACTTTTACAAATAAACTTACACTTTGGGTTTCGTTTATCATCACGGGCAATGAATTTTGTGCTTTAATGACATTGTTTGGTAAACCAAACAAGTCTATGGAGTTATGCAGAGCTGGAGGAAACCCTGGTATAGAAAGTTCTTTACTTATCTGAACCCTGTCTGTCTCCTTGTTGAAACATTGCTGATTTCTGAATGGGTTCAGTTAAACCAGAAATAGTTCAATCCATCTCATATCCTTTCAGATACCAGAAACCTTCAAGGATGTTGCCATCTCTTTACTGAGGAAGAGTGGAAGATGTTAAGTGAGCAGGAGAAGGAGCTGCACAGGGTGGTGATGGTGCAGAACTATGAAAACATGACTTCACTAGGTACGTACTAGTCAAGGAGTTGGGTGTTCAGTCCTGCAGAGAACGGAGTCTGTGATGTAGCATTAGTGTCTTCAGCCATAGTGATAGGGTACTTGATTTCAGGGGCTTGTGGGCACCTGATGCTCAACATTCTGACTGGTGGTCTCTAAATCCCGACTCTGGTCTTCTGTATGTTATAATTTTGGACTTGAGTAGAGCTGTTGGCCTGGTATCTCATACTAAGCTGATTCAGAAATGGGAGCAAACTGGGTGGATAATAGGAAACTATATGGACTGGCAACTGACTAAATAAAATAGGAAGCAGTGTGCAGTTCAGTGGGTACAGATCAAATGAAGGAGGGTAACTGGTAGCATCCCACAGGGACGTGCTAAGCCCACTGCTATTCAACATTAATATAAAAGAACTCAGTGGTAACATGGAAAAGTGGGTAATCGAGTCTGCAGATGATGCAAAGTTGAGGAGTCATGGATAATTACAATAGAAAAGTAAGCTTTTAATAACATTTAGAGAGAGTGGCTATCTGGGCTGAAAAGTTGTCTACAATACTCAAAGTTAGACTGTGTGAGGTTATACACTTAATGAGGAAGAACAAAATGCATACTGTAGGGACCAACATTTTAGAACACTAGAAGAGATATAGCAGTAAGTAGTTATAACAGAGTCGCTTAAACAGGGACAGCTGTGTGAAGTAACAGCAAAAAGGCTGCACAGACACTGAGTGGTGTTAGGGAAATTGTTTAGTAGTTCAAGAGGGTTATTGACACTGCTAGGGCATTATAAGGCCTCAAATGGAATATTGCTGCTAGTTTTGGGTCCCATACTGCAAAAACAGTATAGAGACACTAGAGAGGGTTCAGAAAAGAGCCAGTAGGATGACAATGGAGAATGAGGACATGACATAACAATTAGAAAGCTTGGGCATGTTCAGCCTGAGAAAATGCAAAATAAGGGTGTTTGATAGCATTTTATGAATTCATAAAGGACTCTGCGCTATGTCCAAGGCTTGGTCTAGTTCAAAGGGAAATTGGGCAAGGTACTAGCAGGCATGGCAAACAGCTGTAAAGAGGCAATTTTGAGGTGGTAGAGGTTCTTTACTCCCAATGATTGTTGAGGGTATGGAATGCTGTTCCCAGTCTCGCAGTTAGTACTGGAATTAGACATGTTCAAGAGAGGTCTCTTTGGGTATATGAGGGAGGTAAATATAGTTGGATATTACCAATGACTGAGTGGAGAAAGGCACGATGGACCAAGGCCTTCTTCTTTCCTGCATTTGTATGTTTGTATAAATAGGAGCCCTGATCCCATACTGGAGCAAGTGGCCCCAAACACAACTGCATGCAAAATATCTAAGATTTTGTGTTAGAAATACTGGGAAAAATTGCCATACAAGAAATATATTCCTGGTGGTCTAGTGCCCCCCCACCCTGACAGGTAGGTGCCCACCACTCTGCTCCCCATCCCAGAACCAAGCCGGTGACTGGCACAGTCCTCCTCTCACCACCACGGCTAGCGCTGACTGAGCTGTCCTGGGCACATACTGTATACAGTATACGCTCATTGAGTGACAGAGCTGTCACTCAATGGGCATGTACTGTATACAGTATGCACTCCAGGATAGCTCAGTTGGTAGCTGGCCGTGGTGGTGAGAGGAGGGGCTGTGCCAGTCGTCCACTCGGGTTTTGGGATGGGGAGCGGATGGTGGGGTACTACCTGCTGGGTGGGGGGTCCAGTAGACAACCAGGAATATATTAATTAGTAACTCACAGGACAGCAATCAAGAACGGGAGGGACCACTGGATTACCAGAGAATTAATTTTTCTTTACAGGGACGGTGATTGGCATTGTGGAGGGGAGGGACCACTGGACTATCAGGAATTTATTTTTCTATACAGGTGTAACCGCAGTCCCTGGGGTTACTAGAATCCTGTTAGTACTATTGTTAGGAAGGTAGCAGGCAGCTGGTAGGGAGCTCATTAGGGCCCCTTACATAATGACATCATTGTTTACTCAGCTAGCCTGAGGGAGGAATGTTGAGATCATTTTAGAACTCTAGCAGCATAAGCCACACTATGTGGCTAGCTGCTCTGGGGAGCTTGGAATTCTAGTCAGTCTGAAGAGTGTGAGATTGAGTGAGGAGGTGAGAGTGGCAGAAGGACTGCCAGAGGGCACAGGATTTCTCACCCTAGTCGTGTGTCATTTCCAGCTTCCAGTGAAGTGGTGGAGACAAGACTACAGCAGGTGTTCCTGATTTCTACCCCAGTGAAGTGGAAGGATCTGCTTGTTCTCTGTGGACTCAATGGGCAATCCCTGAATGTTCTGAGGTGTTTTCAGCTGCCTTGGTATAAGACCTGAAATAGACTGTGTGGACGGGATACCCAGAAGAGTGCCTTTCCTGTTTCTTTTTGGTTGTTCCATGCCCAGTGGACAGAACAAGTTCTGTGAGTACTGAAAGGGAACCTAGATCTCCATAAATGTTCTTAGGGGAGTTGATACTCTGGGGTACATGTGCCCATAGATAAGGCTGGATGGCACCTGTCAGTGCCCCTAGTCTCACCAGTGTGAGTGAAGAAAGTTAAACTGTGGACCCCAGTGAGTGCAGTTTATTTTCTCTGTGTCACCCAGTGTTGTGACAAGTAATGTATGGGATCTCTAGCATTTCAGTGGGGAATGGGGTTTCAGTGGTGTAACCCTGAAGAATGCAGAGTCTGTCGGTTGGAGCCAACAGTAAGAGGAATGCCATCTAAGTGCTTACAAGGCAGGGCTTCCTGGTTCTGTGAAGAGTACCAGTATTTTTACCTGAGTGAATGGCCATGCTGCAGGTTAAGGTGTGTGGCTGAGTTTTCACATATTGCACCTGTGTTCGAAAGGAGTTCTGGTTGTGTGGCTTAGATTCACTAAATAACACTTGTGGGAGAAGAGGATGTTCATGTGTGTGGCCCAGTGTCCACAGATGCACTTTGGGAAATTGGGAAGAAGATGTTTCTGTTTTATTCATGAACTGTCCTGCAATGCAAGGACAGTTCTTGGATTTTTGTACCTGTCCAGCCTGGACCAACCCTTGGTTGTCCACTTCAGCTTTACTTGCCATCTTTGAATAAAGCCATATGGCACAATCCCAGTCACTGTTATGGACATTCCAATTTATTGCTTCTGGTTGTGTGGATTTACTGGGACCCTCAGCAGGTTAGATCAAGCACATGCCTAGCAACCTCCACCCAGGACCTGAGTTGTGTTTCTACACGGGTTCAAGTTGTTTGTTTCTGTACTCCTACCCCTCTCTTACTCTAGAAAATGAACCAGGTATACATCCTAACGCCAAGGGTGGTTCCTACTTTTTAGTAAAGTAAATAGTATTCCAGTATAAGGGCACCAGTTTAGCTGGGTGAGCAGTACAATAAATGGGGAGTGTGCACACTAATTGAATAAGTGGCCTGGCGGTTACACAGGGACAGTGATTTGGTAGGGGGAGGAACTACTGGACTACCACAGAATTTATTTTTCTTTATGGTGATGGCGATCGGGAGGGACCACTGAACTAGCAGGAAATTTATTTTCTTTATGAGGACTGCGATTGGGGAGGGGAGGGATCACTGGACTACCAGGGAATTTATTTTTCTTTACAGGAACAGCAATCGGGGAGGGAGAGGGACCACTAGACTACCAAGGCATAATATTATTACAAAGGGATAGGCGATCGGTGGGGGGGACCACTAGACTACCAGGAGCTTTATTGTTTTATTAATGGGACAATGATCGGTGGGGGAGGGGACCACTAGACCTGCTGTGTTGTGGGTCACAGGGTGCCAATGCATTTCTTCTGCCCACTGATAGGGTTGTGTGACAGTAAGTCGGGGTTTCAGTCAGCAGTATATGGCTGCGCAAGGGACCATGCAAAATGGCTTTGCATGGCGCATACTCTGAATATTGGACTGTGCCAATATTCGGTCCCCCCTTCATTTACATTGTGCCCTCTCTGTCCTTTGCCGGGAGCAAACCGATTTTCCCACACCAACCGGGCTTTCAATATTAGCTTCAAGAAAGCCTGGTTTGCATGGGCAAACCTGCTTTTGCGCCTGGGCACAGTTTTAGAATATCAGGCCCTGATCTGAGCTTATAAAAGTATAACATGCACTGCAGGCTACTGAATGTCCCACTGCTGCAGCCCACCTCAGACATCAGCAGCAGCAGATTTGGATTTCTTGTTGTATCAAATGTCAGCTTGGAAGTCATCATAGTCAGCCTGATACCATGTACTATACTGCAGTAAACAGAAAATAAAATGTTTTTGCATACAAAGTGCAAATTGGGACCAGACCCACACTTGAGTATGGGTCTCTTAGTGCTGACGGTTTCCCCTTTGACATACTCCTGACTGCATCCTTTACAGTCCTTCAACCTAACCATTCACTCTGAGTCTCCAAATTGCCTGGGAGACATTGTTTTAATTCATGGCAAAAACTTTGGTGGGGGATCCATCATAATATAATGCCTCAATATTGATTACCCTGTCAAAAGCTTTCTGTTGATACAAAGCAAGCACGTAAATTTTCCTGCTGCCCTCTGTGTCCTCTTTCAAAGATCTCTGAAACAGAAGAAATGATCCTGCATGTATATCTGCCTTTCACTGAACATGACTATCTTTCTGTAATCAAGCACTCCACTGCCTTTTCTAACCAGCTATATAGAATCTTCATAAAAATCGTGGTAGTCTGTATTCAGGAAACAAACAGGCGACCTGTCTGCAAGTTCCTTAGCATCTCCCTTTCTTATACAGCAATGTCATTAAGGTTTCATGCACAGTACTAGGCAAAGCCTCTGATGATAATATGGAATTATATGTATACCTCCACCAAATCTGGTACTTTTGTCCTTTATCCCATCAGAGTGCCTTTTCCAGTGATACCACTATCACTAGTACTGCCCAGAGCACTTCCGTTCTCTTTGTTAGGAGAGACAGCCTGTTGCAGATATTGTCCAGTCTTCTGACTTGCTTCAGTTACTGTACCTTGCCTGTCATTGCACTTTTTTTAGCCCTTATACATTTCCTTTTATGCAAAACCCGGGGTCCCTTCTTCTTCCACATTCAGAGAACATTTGGCCTTTTAATTTCCAGCTGTGTCTCAAGCCCTGCATCTTTTTTTCCTCCAAGGCCTTTAGCCTGCTTACTGCTTCACCACATCCTTCATCCATGTTTCTGTGGTCAACAGCCCTTTGCAGAACTGGATCCCAGGTTAAGACTCCTTCTCGATCCATTTGCTCCATCTTTCCTGGGTCCATCATTCCACCCCAAGAGGAAGAGACTTTACCTGCAGCGTCCACTCTCTCACTGGCAGCAGTGGCTCTAGCCACAAATGGTTACCAGGGCACAGCTGGGGCACAACAGATGGCAGCCAGGGCACTGATATATTGTTACTATGGAGGAAGCTGCACCATATGGGGCACCAACTGGGGCACAGCATTTTTTTCCAGGGCACGTGCCCTGGTAGGCCCCTGGTGTAGAGCCGCCACTGCTCACTGGACTTGGCAGAAGGGGAGCCAAGAGTAGGGGATATTCATCAAAGTGCCCTAACACGCCATGCCAATAAAAGAAGTTCATGCTTAACATCCTTACTCTTCTCCAAGATTGATGCAGGTTACTAGTGAGGACTTGAAGGGTTAAGCTTGGCCTGCTGAGAGCTGCTCTCTAGTGGGCCTCGGCTAGGAGACATGGTGACTGGTGTTTGTGCTCTGTGTTTGCTGACCCAGCCAGCAGCGGGAAGACCAGACATGAATATCCGTGGCCCTGCTCTTCCTATAAGAGAGGAAGGCTAACTGAGAGCTCAGACCAGGCAGAATTCAGAAGATCCAGATCCAGAGAAGTCTGGGGCACCCAGGTATTACCGCCTGAATACAAGAACAGCAGGGAGACAAGCTGTCTCTTTTCTTGCCTGCTGGGGCAGGGAGGTGAGAGACTTGAGGAGTCCTCCTCTGATAGAGAATGATGACCATCTAAACCTGAACAGCACCTGGGAGTCATAGTGAGTCTTCTGTTAAAGGAGGTCACTGAGATCCTTGCAGATTCACTCCCACCTAGTGAAGTACACAAGAGAGGGAGCAATGTGTGCGAACCTTTATAGATGTGCATCAGAGTAGAAAGATACCTAAATGTGTGAGTAAGTCGAGAAAATGCACTGTAGAGGTAATGATAATGGGTCATCATGATAAGGGGTTGAGCAAAGTCGGGTCATTTAAGTCCCATGGAGTTGGGCGGACAGAGTCTGTTGCTTTTGGTCACTAGCACCATCAGTATGATGTTGGAAGGGACAGGTACATGGCTGGACTCACTGTATTCAAATATTAGGTGCATACCATATTCTGGTTGCTAATTCATGAGTTGTCACTAGCTGGCACAGAGCCACACATAGCATGACTGCCTCTAGAGTAGCATCTCCCTGCCTAGGAGAATGTCAAAATGCACCTGGTCTTGTGAGTGATGGTGCCCCAGGGACCTTATGTGGTAGATAACGTTCTTTTAAGGACATGCACATCTGAGCAGCGCTGCCCAATCAATCGAGGCATTAGAAGTAGTAACAGTAATGTCATAGATTACGCCTGATGAAAAGTTGAGGCAACAGTGACTGGCAAGGGTAATGCTCTTCAAAACTGTGTACCAGCGCTCATTAATAAATGTGCAACCTGGTTGCCCCAGTTCCCAGTATGGACAATTGTTCTGAGTGGTCTCCTGTTTAATGGTGCCCCTGTATGTGTTATGCACCTGATCCCCACCTGCCCAGACCCATGGTGGCATAGTAAAGCCATAGGTACAGGTTTCATGGCATAAGCAGAGCCCACCCTGGATGAGAGATGCCACCATACACATAGACCCGGGGAGTAGACAAGTGGCCTTAAACCTGTAACCCTACACCAGAACATAGCTGGAAATGAGCTGCTGCAGCTCAGTGTACTTTTCTGATCCAAAATACAAATAAATGAATATTTATTTCTGTTTTGGAATAAATTAGGAATAAGAATTCATTTGTTGAAACCTGATATTGGGGATGGGCAAACTAGATGACTTGAACAGTGAGTGGGGACTGAATGGTTAAGTATGGATGGCAGGAGGTAATGTGACTCTAAAGGTGGCTGGATGTTTACCTGAGTTTGTACAGGGACTGCACTGTAGGGAAAGAACATTATTAGCCAAACAGGCTTCGTAATTGCAGTAAATAAATAAGAACCACGATGGCAGCTGCTTGTTGACACTGCGCTCCCTTAGGGATATCCAGTGTAGTGTTCAACTAGTTTTAGTTATTTTTAACCTGTTAGGATGCATTTTAGGGTTAGGATTGTGTTTTAGCTACAATATTTTAGTATTTATTTTGGATTAAACTTATAACATGCATGCTGGCTTGCAGCACAGCATTTAGTGACTTGTGTTTTGACAGCACTTTTCAATTTTTGTTTCATGCTTCCAGCATTTTCTCCTCATCAGCTGCCCCCTGCTCCCAGCCCAGTCACCCTCCTTTTTATAGACTTAACCCATCTCCTTGTCCCTCCCTGGTTTACCCTCTGGGCAGGTTAGACAAAGTGGGCCAGGCCCGTCAAAGTCCTTGTCAGCATTGCGGGTCCTGCAGAGTGGGGCTGGCTTCACTGTGCCTTAGCCGGGGGTTCTTTTGCTTTCCCCTCCACCTAGGAGGCCAACTGCCAGGAGCTATTGGCACTCACACGCACACAGTTGTGTGTCAACATGTCAGGCTCCAGCTGACCAGGTGGCACTGAGGGTTAAGGTGCTGGACGCCACACCTTGTGCCACGCCCGGTGACCCAGGTTTGGGAATGGGCTTGAGTCATGGGGTTCAGCAGGGGCAGGAGAGGACTGAGTGTCAAAGGATGGCTCTCTAACTGGGGTGGGTGGATTGTGTCTTCTGCTACTGGAGTGGCTCCCAGTAGAGAGCGGAGGCCAAAACACTTCGCAGAGTACACTGAGGGGTTGAGGCTGCAGTGGATGTCCTGTGGGTGGGTGCGGGGGTGCACCCATTGCGTGCTGGATGTAATTGCCCGTCCAAGCCTTGGGAGCAATGGAAAAGGGAAAACAGCCCTGGCACCCGGAAGGCAACAAAAGGTCCATAGGTGGCTCCGCACTCTCCGCCGGACATTCCCAGTCAGTCCTTGGATTGCCTCCTTGCTCTGCCACCCATTAGACTAAAGAAAGGGCACTGCAGAGTTGGCAGCCCCGCCTCCAGGGGGCACAGAGCTGGGGTTGGCAGTTGGAGCAGAGGAGGGGTGAACCTGGTACATGGGTCTGACCTGGGAGGTCTCAGGCTGAGCAGGAAAAGGCTGGCTCCCTGGAGCATGTTCGAGAGTTCTATGGGACCAGCGTGGAGGCTACAAATAGAGTTTACAAAAAAAAAACATGTCAGGTTCCAGTGGTGCCCCCAGCTACCAACTGTGCTTGCACTGCCACCTGTGGTTATCCAGGTGACAGTATCATAGCAGAGTCTGAGAACCCTCTGTCTCCCAGGAGAACACCCTCGGGATGCTCCATCCATCTCCCCAGCCCAACAGCATTTTCTGAGAGTAAAACACCAGTGTTTCAATACTACAGCACAGCACATACAAACATACGAACATACGAAATTTAAGCAGATAAAGGCCTAGAGGTCTATCAAGTCTGCTTGAATATGCAGCTAGCACCCTTATTCTGCAGCTGCCCTCCTTCCACCCTTCCCTTCATTAACCCTCCCCTTGTCCTGTCCCATCCTCATTTGAAGCAGTCCACTGTTCTACTGCATACCACTTCAGCAGGTAACGATTCCACCCATCCACCACCCTCTCTGTAAAAAGTGTCTCCTCATCTCCCTCCTGAACCTTCCTCGCCTCCAATCTCATATCATGGCCCCTGGTGACCCTCCCTCCCTTACTTTGAACAGCCCCTCTGTACCCATCTTGTTTAGTCCTTTCATGTATTTAAAGGTTTCAATCATGTCACCCCTGTCTCTCCTCTCCTCCAGTGAGTACATGTTCAACTCCTTCAACCTCCTCTCATATGATAAGTCCCCAGCCCCTTGACCATCTTTGTCACTCTGCGCTGCACCCGCTCCAGTAACTTAATATCCCTCTTCAGATACGGACGCCAGTACTGCACGTGTAACTCTAGATGGTGCTATCCCAGGGCTACTACCCCTGCCTGATTTGCCACAACAGGTTGAGGGGGTGGATCCGATGGCGGTGCCTCCACCCAGAGGTCAGGGTTTGCAATAGTTAAACTAACTTGGTCACAGCCCTCTGGGACACTGCAACCCTTTCTTCCCACTAGTGGCCCACACAGTATATCAGAATTACCTTCACAGTATACACTTACCCCCAGGACTGGTTCAGGCACTGGGACCCCTGTAAAATAAGAAGATACAGTGCAACAATCACAGTACAATACTTTAACATAGACAAATACCTCAGGCAGTATAACTTTGCTGAAACAAGCAGCTCTGATTTATTTAGGGGATATAACAAGGACAGGAAATCAGGTTAATTAGCTTATCACTTTACTCATCTACCTATGGCTCTGTGCAGAGGCCTATCCCTACCAGTTACTGTCCCTGGGTACCCAAGCTCTAGTGGCTAGTCCAAACCTGTGGCAGCTGGTAGGACCTTTCTCACACAGAGAAAGAAAAATTAGTTAAACAGTCAGCAGTACAGTAATTCCATTTGGATTCAATGTGGCAATTCAACAGGGAGCGACCCTGAATTAGTACTCACGACCTCCAAACAAGATAGGGTCCTTCAACGTCAGCAGGGCTACTCTTGAGCTCCACGAGACTCCTCACACATTTATATGACAAACTGCAACAGGCAAAAGTCCTTTAATGGCAGCAGGATTCACTTGAGCTACACAAGTCTCCTCACACATTTATATGGTAAACAGTAACAGGCAAAAGTCCTTTAATGGCAGCAGGATTCACTTGAGCTACACAAGCCTCTTCACACATTTATATGGTAAACAGTAACAGGCAAAAGTCCTTTCATGGCAGCAGGATTCACTTGAGCTACACAAGCCTCCTCACACATTTATATGGTAAAAAGAAAGTACTATACCAGGCAGGCTGCTTCTTTATCCGATCGCAATTACTGCACAATACCGGGAGAACACACAGCAGATTCAGTTCCTGACAGACCGGAAAGATTCAGCAATTTCTCCAGTCTTCTACAGGGTGAGCCTGGTTTCTACTCTTCAGATATCCTTTGATTCTCTTCACAGGACGGATCCAGTCCTAACAAGCAGTTACACAAGCTGCAGACCGGAAACTTGGGGCCTTACACGCTTTCCGACTAAAACTGCACACCAAAAAAGCACAGGGCTCCTTCCGTCTTCACTGCCAGAGCTCAACTGAAACTCCAGCAGACAAAACCGAGCACTTCCTTTGAGTTCCTCCCAGTTCTTGGCTGGATTGGCTGTCACTCACAATAGACTGCCCCTGTTGGTCCAAAAGGCGCCAAGTCCAAACTACATCTCCCAGAGTCACTGCCCATACAATCCTCTTGTGGCTGGCTCAGATTACGAGTCCAAGTTCTGATTTGTCCAAGGCACCATTTTAGAGCTACCTTAACCCACACTGATTGGTCCAATTCAGCAGTTCAAAACTAGAATGGGGAACTAGGCAAACACAGTTCTGACTGCAAAGAAAGCAGGTTAGACAAACTGTATTTTCATTATTACTCTAAATGATTTCTGGCAAACAGTTACATCTTTCAGATAGGTTCCCTTTGCACTCCTAGTGACTGCAAAAATAGAGTGAATTGCAGCAGCTCGAGTGGTACTCAAGCAGAGAAACACACAGTCCCCCATACAAACTAATTATGTCTGCAAGCAGACAGCTCTTAAAGAGACAGTACCAGAGGCTCTAAAACACTCACAGATAAATGGCTTAAACGCCAAACTCCATTCAGGCTTGGAGCATTCAAGCAAGCTCCTGGAAGTCTTTTGGGAACCCCCATTTGCAGGGGGTTACACCGATTACCCAGGTGTGGTCTCAACTAATGACCTATACAGTGGCAGAATCACCTCCTCCCTCCTTGAGGATATACCTTGCAATACAACCCAGCATTTTGTTGGCCTTTGCAGCTGCCTTCCTACATTGTGCCGAGTTGTTCATTGACCCTGTAATGAGCACACCCAGATCCTTCTCCTCTGTCTGGGCTAGCTGCACTCCCCTAGCTGGTAACTCCTCCTTGGGTTCTTCATCCCAAAATGCAGCACCTTGCACTTTTTGACATTAAAGCCTAGTTGCCAGGTGTCTGACCAGGTTTCAAGCTTTGCCAGATCATCCTGCAACCCCTGCCATCCCCCTAGGTCATCCACCACCGCTACCTACCTTGGTATCATCAGCAAACAGACTGATCTTTGCTCTTGATGTCCCATGATATGTCTGCAATGAATATCCCAAACAACACTGGTCCCAACACCGAGCCCTGTGGAACACCGCTCGTCACTGCCCTTGAGTGAGAGCTCCCCACCCACCAGCACCCTCTGTTGCCTTCCTGCAGCCAGTTTCCTACCCATCTCACCAGCTTTGTACCCACCCTGTGCCTACTAACTTCCTTCCCAGCCTTCCATGTGGCACTGAGTCGAATGCCATACTGAAGTCCAGATACAGGACATCCACTGCATGGCCCCTGTCCAGTTGCCTAGTTACCCAGTCATAGAACTTGACCAGGTTGGTTTGGCAGGATCTGCCACGTATGAAGCCATGCTGTCTCCTGTCCTGTAGTCCTTTGGCCTCTAGGAGGGCCACCAGCCTCTCCTTCAGGATAGTCTCCATTAGCTTACCCACAATGGATGTGGAGGCTCACTGGTCTGTAGTTTCCCGGTTCATCCTTGGGGCCACTCTTGTGGAGAGGCACCACATGAGCCATCCTCCAGTCCTGAGGTACACACCTGAATGTAGTGAGGCATTAAATAGGTCTGCCAAAGGTCCTGCAAGGACCCCTGCCAGCTCCTTCAGTACCCTGGGGTGGATGCCATCTGGGCCTGGCGCCTTGTCCACCCTCAGTGCCTTCAAACCCTCTCGAACTCTGCTCTCCATGATTTCCCATCTGTCACCACTTCCCACCCTGCTTCTGCCATTTCTCCCATCTTGGGTGTCACCCCCGTCCTCTCTTTAGTAAATACCTGAGCAGAAGTACTCATTTAGTGCTTCTGCCTTATCGCACCTGCTTCCCACCCAACCCCCTCCTTCCTAATCCTTACTATGTGGTCCTTACAGCTCCTTTTCTCCTGATATACTTAAGAAGTCCTTCTCCCCTTCTTAATGCCTTATGCCAGCCTGAGTTCTGTAGATGCTTTGGCTCCTTACTGCCCTTGTCACCTCCTTGATTCTGTCAAGTACTCCTCCCTGTCCTCCCCTCCCTGTTTTCTTGTACTTCCTAAAGGCAGCTCTTTCCTCCTTACCTTTTCCATGACCTCCTTGCTCAACCAGATCGGTTTCTTAGCCTAGCCTTCTTGCTCTGGGCTTTGCAGCAGAGTTTTGGTTGCCTCCACTATCCCCAGCTTTAGAGCTCCCACCTCTGGTTAGTGTCCATACTGGGTTGAATTCTGGCAAGGTGCCCTTTTACCACTTCCCCATCCTCCCAAAGTCGGCCCTCCTGAAGTTCCAGCACTATTGTGCCAGATTCCACTCCTTCCTTGCCCATATCCAATGTGAGCCATACTGAGCGGTGGTCACTCCCTGACAGCGGTTCCTCCACTGTAAGTTCTCTCACAAAGTCCCCATTTTGCCAGCACAAGGTCAAGGGTATTTTCTAACCTGGTTGGTTCACTGACCATTTGCAGCAGGAAGCTGTCCTGGAAGGCATCCAGCAGTACCTGCTCCTTCTGTTCCTGGTTGTTGGGGTACTCCAGTCCACTCCTGGCATGTTGAAGTCCCCACAATCACCACACTACCCTTCTTGCAGGTACTCCTGATCTGTCCCGCTAGTTCCCTGTCTAACTCCTCCGTCTGAGATGGTGACCTGTACACCACTCCCATTCTAAAATCCTATTCTTGGAATCCTGGATTGCACCCAAAGTGACTCCGTACTACCCTCCTCCCTTACACACTTCAGTCCTTCCTTCACATATAGTGCCCCCTTTCCCAATCACCCTGTCCCTACAGAAATAACCTGTACCCTGGTACAGACAGGTCCCAGTCACTGTATTGGTGGCCCATGTTTCTGTGATGGCTGCAATATCCACCTCTCCCTCTGCCATGGGACTGTAACTCTGCAGTTTTCCTCCCAAGGCTCCTAGCATTAAGGGTAACCACCTTCCACCCTCCCCATCCTGCCCTCCTTTCCTAGCATCACCAACAGTACTTGTCATTTGTCCTTTGTCACTGTTGTGGGAGTAGGCTGATATGGTTTCCCAACCTGTGGTCTCTGCATATCTCTTCCCCAACTGCCACCCCCCACTCCTAGTTTAAATTCCCAACTTCCTCTATGTACTCCTCCATCCTCTGTTCCAACACTTTCTTTCCCTCCTCACTCAAGTGTAGTCTGTCCTTGGCATAGAGACTACTGTCCTCCTAGGTCCCTCCCCACCCCCAACAGCCCATACCCTTTAGCACAACACCAGGTTCTTAGCCATCCGTTAAATTCCTCTATTCTCAGCTTTCTTGTTGTGCTTGCCTTTGGCACTGGAAGTATCTCTGAAAAAGTTACTGATCTTCCTGCCCCTCACATAGTGTGCTAGTTCCTCAAACCTCCTCTGGACTGTATCTACTGTCTTGTCAGCCAGGACGTTTGTCCCAAGATGTATAATTAAATGAGGCTTGTCCCTACCCTTCTAGCATATTTCAGAACAGACTGTCCCACCCTTTCCGCTGTCATTCCTGGCATGGCCTCCATCCAAATGCGACTATGCCTCTCCCTTCCTACCCCACCTAACTCCTCTTAGTATTGGTCCCACAGCACTAAGATTCCACCCCTCTTACTCCTGCTTGCTTCCATTCATCTCCTCGCTCATTTCCAGCTCCTCTTCTTCCTCTTGCACATTATTTCCCATTTTACCCTGTTGCAATTCTCCCAGCAGAACTTCCCCCGCTCCAGTTTGGTCCAGGCATTTATCAATTACTCCTCTAATTTCATAATTTCCTCCTCCATCTTCTTCCTCTCTGCAGTGCACAACTATTTTCTGAAGGCCCTTCACAAATGCCCCTCCCTCTCTCTTCATAGTAACCTGTTCTGTCCTTTCCACTCCATGACTTTTGCCACTTTTTCGCCTCCCCTCACAAGTCCCTGTCTCCTCCTTCCATTTGTCTTTTGTCTCCTGACCTGGTTTCCCCGACAATCGTTCTTCCTGGCCTGGGCCCCTTTGTCTCTGCTTCCCTTCTTCTGACCCTCTCTCACTACTGTTGGCTTAAATCGCCCTCCCTCATCTCCCTTCTTCCTCCCTCCAGTACTGGGCTAAACCCACCTCCAATCTGACTTGCCTGTCTTAGTTCCTCCTGCAGACCCTCAATCTCCTTTCTAAGTTTTTCTATGTGGTTGCACACTAAACATCCTCCCACACTCCAGGCAATTTTTAGAAGGATTGGTGCACCGTGGTTGTTGCAGCCTACCACCCTACCCATTGCTGTCGTTGCCACCAGCGACCCCCACCCTTCCAGATGCAGGATACCAAACACTCCCCAAGTCTCCCTCTCCTCCTCCTATCAGTGCAAAACATTTTCTTAATTTCCCTTACCTCCTTTGTTGCTCACGTTTAGACATATTGAGCAACATGAGCTTGAGTGTGTTTTGTCCTTTTTGTTCCTTTGGCTGGCCTCCAGCTGTGTTTGCTTTTAATCTGTGCAGGCAAAGTCCTGCCAGTGGCTTTTCCAGAACAGCCTTTGAGGACCGTGTCATGGTTAGCATTGGACAGAGCTTGCAGGAGAGTAGATTAACAGCTGTATGGTAATTTGTCTTGGTTGTGGGTCAGGTTATATAGGGAGTGTTTTTTTTCTCCCTGCGTGTCTCCTATGAGTGGTCAGTAGCTTGGGTCTATTTTGAACTCCTTTGCTTTTCCCCTAGTGGGGTACAGGAGCAATTCTGAAGCTGTTATTTCCTGGTAAACTTGTCAGTTTGTCCATTTCAGGATCATGGATTGCCCCAGCAAGAGTACTTTCCACCATATTGGGTTGTGAGCTGTTGTTCCTGTGCTTTTCTCCATGTTTTATGTTACAAAGATCATTTCGTTCACTGGGGATGGCATTTCATTGCCTGGGGATTTCGGGAACTGTAAGTGTTCCAGCACTAGCTAAGACAGGCAAATAGGTTTTGCTAGATTCCATCTTCAGCCTTGTACGCCAGTTAAAGGAGGAGGAGGAAAGGGCCCAGATTTCACTCCCTGGTAGGGTGCTTGGTGCAAGGTGTGGCGGACCTGTCTGGTTTGCATTTGGAAACCTGGGACTGGTAAAGCAGCCCTGGTCCTTTGCTCCTGTTCCTCCCAGCCTTTTCTGGACTTTGCCAATCTTTTGCAGAAACCTCCCATCTACCATCTGGATGTTGATTTCTGGTTCTGATCTGTGATTTAGATCTTGAGGGTCTTTGGACCACAGTAAGTAAAGACTAGTGGGAAACATATACAGTATTAGGAGGACAAGAGGGAGTATACTAGCATATGAAAAGTGCCATGGAATAACACCTAGCGATCTGTTGAATCTGCTCATATTGTAGTCTCAAGCGGCAGCTAAGGACCTTTCCCCAACTGACACCACCTCCTTTCTGGACATTTCCTTTGGCTCCAACCTTCGCTTAACTCCTGTCCCATCCCCTTTGAAGTCTTCCACTATTTCTAGTGATACCACTTCAACAGGGGGCCTGTTCTACCCTGAAGCCACCCTTCCATGAAGAAATGCCTCCTGGACTCCTCCTGAACCTCCTCCCCTAGCATAAGGTAGTGTCCCTCATGTTTTTATTTCCACTGAACCTGAAGAGGCTCTCCTTTTCACCTTGCTTATGACTTTTAAAAACTTAAAATATCCCTCCTCCCTTCCACGGAGTACATGTTTAGGGCTTCCAGTCTCTCCATGTATGTCCTTCCCTATTGACCTTTGACCATCTTTGTCGCCTTCTCTGGACCACCTCCAGCAGGTTAATGTCCTTCTTCAGGTAGGGATGCCAGTACTGCACACTGTACTCCAGGTGCTACCACACCAGTGACCTATTTAATGGCAGTATGACTTCCTCCTGTCCGCTGCTGATCCCCCTGGCAATGCAGCCCAACATTCTGATGGCTTTGCCGCTGCCTTCCTGCACTGTGAGGGGTGCTTCAGGTCACTAGTGATCAGCACCCCCAGGTCTTTCTCTTCTTGGATTTGGTTACCAGGACCCTCCTAGGCTGTGCTGCTTCTTTGGGTATGCCTTCTTCAATGTCATTTTATGAAGACATTAAACAGCCTGAGCACCGAACTCTATGGGACCCCACTGGTGACATCCATAGAACCGAGAGCTCCCCACAACCTCTCCGGATCCTGTCTTTCAGCCAGCTAGTTACCCATCCAGTGAGTTTCTCTCCTACTCCTAAATTCTCCAGCTTTCTGATCAGTCTCCTATGGGGCACAGAGTCAAAGGTCTTGCTGAAGTCCAAGTATAAGATGTCAGGTGCTTAGTTTTTGTCTGCTATTTTAGTGACCCAGTCAAAGAAATCAATAAGGTTTGTTTGGCAAGATCTTCTAGCTATGAACCTGTGTTGTGGCTCATCTTGAGGCTGTTTTCTTCCAGGTAACCTACATGTCTATCTTTAAGTATGACTTCTATGAGCATGCACACGATTGAGATTAGGCTGACCCATCTGTAGCTGCCTGGGTTATTCCTGGGTCCACTTTTATGGAGCTGCACCACATGTGCTGTTCTCCAGTCCAGTGGTACAACCCTGATAACTATGCATAAGCCACTTAAAAAAAAAAAAAAGACATTTTTCATGCAGGGTAGTGGGCATATGGAATGCGTTACCTTAGCACATGGTTACAAGTGGCAGTTTTGAAACATTTAAAGCTACAGTGGATAGATTTATGGAAAATCAGACTTTGATGGATTACTACCGCTGTTTGTGGGTGGCAGCATTTCATGGACTACAGGCTTCTGTTGTCACTTAAACCTAATATGAGAACTTAGTAAGAAAAGGCAGTCCCAGCTCCAGTGGAATGCACCTGTTCCCCATGGGACAGAGTTAACACATAGCAGAACTTCCACTCTTCCACAGGACTGCAGCAGGACTACCGCAGTCAAATATTGAAACAATGACTTTTCATTCATAATATACAGTGAGTTGGCTAAAACAATAATCACAACCATTTTCTGTGAAGTCTTTTTGCAGGAAACACAAAATTATTAAACTTTGTATAAGTCAGTTTCAAAAACATTCAAGCAGATCCAGGAGTTCACAACACATCTCCTTAGAGAGATCACCAGTTTTAGTGCTTTAATCAAGTCCTCAATGGTAGCTTACATAAAACAAACAAACAGTCCACTTCATTGAATTTTTATTCTAAATATTTGCTGGGGAAAGAATTGTAAATTCCACTTGATGGTCGATCTCTTCCCTTTCTGGTGAAATTGCAAAAGCTCTGCCTCTGCCACCTGCGCGCAAAATGTTTTATGTAGTAATTGGTAGAGCATGGTGGCATGCTCTGTTAATATCAATATGAGTGTGTTTTAGTGATTCTTTGTATTTATTTTAGAGGGCTATTGGGATCCAATCAAAGCCGCAGCTCAACTAGCAAGAATTTGAAAAGTCTCTAGCTGACTCATTGGTGCAATGGTAGAGCTACTGCTCTCGATGCTGGCGACTCCGGTGGTTCACACCCTGAGCCTGGATCTTCAAAGGGTCAGCTGGGGTGGGGGTTGAGCATCTGAGGGACTGCTCTCCTCCTCTGGGGTGGGAGTGGTGTGGTGCTTGCATAACTTGGCCCCCTAGCAGCAGCTGGGGGCAGCATGCTAGGACTGCAGTTGGAGGGGACAGAGGAGCTGCAGCTATCTGCCATCCTACGCACAGCAGTGTACGCAGTGATGTGACTGACAGCATTGCACACCGCCTCCACCACTTAGAGAAACTCAGTTTGAAAATCACCCTGACCCCATGCAGGTCATGCACCCTTGACAAGGCACTGCTCTATTGGATCCTTCAAGGACAGATCGAGCCAGGCTGTCTGCCACACCACCATGGGGGGTACGGTGTTGGGGAAGGAGATGGTAGTTCGGGAAATTTTTGTGATGAGGGCTGGGGTGTCATGGGGGATAAGGCCAGCCAGAAAGGGAAGAAAATGATAGCAGGAAAAGAAAGGTCTCTAATGGGCTGTAAACCCATGCAAGTGGAAGTGCTTCTGGTGGGCTATGATCATCTGGTTTCTGCTCTTAAAAGATAGCTCAGGCTGTCCGTCTTGGATGTAGTTCAGCTTGAGTCTGAAAAGGTGAACTTGGGAGTAGTTCTTGATGAAAGGCTGACTTGGAATTTCAGCTGTTAGCCTGTGTTAACAGGTGCTTTCATCACATGAAAATTATTACTAGTTTGTGCCCTTCACAACCAGATGATCTGAAAGTACTGGTTTAAGCAATGACATCTCTTTATTCCATAGTTACTGTAGTGTTTTTATGCCCTGCATCTGTGGTCAGACTCGGCATCTGCAGCTGCTGCGGGATGTACTGCTCTCCTCCTGAACTCCTTGGGAGGGTGGGATCATGTTCCCAGGACTATGGAACTGCGCTGGCTGGCTGTTAACTTATTCTATCTTGTGTGACCATTTGGGGTTGGTTACAATGGATGGTTCCAACACCATATGGTGCTACAACTAAGAATGGGTTTAAAACAAAGGCTTCACTACATGTTCATTATTCCGACTTTAAGGCTCTAAATAGACCAGGTCCCACATAATTCTGTGAACATCTGACCCAATACCACCCTGGGAGAGCCTTTGAACAGGAGTAGGTTGACCATTGAATCCTACTTAAGCTGAAATCGGGATAGGACTTTCAGGTTGCAGCACTGGTCCTGCATAATTCTCCATCTCAATCCATAACAGTGACAGTTTGGATCTATTTCGGACAAAGGTTTGAAAGTAGCTTTTAGCTTGGCCTACTCAGACCCTAGTCCTGTTTTGTATAATTATTCTTTATTAATTTTATATACAGTAGTAACTAAGTTACAGAGATGATGTCCAGAAGCCATCCTGTACAGTTCCGAAGGGGGCTGGTTTCTGTCATCTGCGATCTTTAATATATGGATACATATACTGGGAAAAACTTGAAACCACATTTATATAAACAGTAGCTTTATGGGAGTTGAAGGTCAAACATTAGACCAGTAGTTACAGTACAAAACTAAGTATTTTGGGTGCTTTTATTTAAGGTATACAGTGGGGCAGTGATTAGACTTGCAAAGCAGAACCTGGGAGAAGAGTTCCACCTGTGAGAACATGGCAGACAGAGCTTTTACTGCTTTCTTCAGGAGGACCGCAAGGTACACAGAGGTCAAGTGTTGTTTGACCATGTAAAACCCATGCTGTTCATCTACTCAGAAATGGTGGCTCTTGGTTTTATCTTATGAACCTTATCTGCTCCAGTCCGTATATTTCCACCAAGAGGTCGTACTATTCCACAGTGTCAGAGGTGTGGGTTGTAATTGTCTTTGTGGTGGTTTTTGCTGTTGCTATCAATACTTCAAACAATCATGACTTCCCTTCTTTTAGGCCTTGACTTGTTGAGGCCCTATTATGACATTATGTCATGCCTGCTGTTCTGCTAAATTCTAGATCTTATGGAAATTGTATATTTAGTTACTTATGTATTTATTTGTTATACATTTGAATTATGCATGTATTTAATTCTCATGATGTGTGTTGAGACTGTACTGTGGTCTGGGTCCAGGTGGGGTGCTTTAGAAATAACAATTATCCTAGCCTAGCCTAGCCCATCAAGCGTTTCTTCTACCAGTTATGATCAGCAGGTGTAACACATAAATAGCCTGGATTTGGACAGCTGCTTTGTCAGCTACGGTATGTCATAGTTTTCAGTGAACATAACATTTTGTTATCTTGTTTCATGCTTCATAAATGTACAGGATACAGCATCCCATTAGAACACTTGTTATTTGCTAATGAGGGGGAGCTACTCCTGTTGGTGATGTAAAGGAGGAAGAGACTGAACAGAAGTGGAATCATCTTGACGACACTTCCAGCAGTAAGTAGATGGTTAAATGAAGGGCTTATATTTTGGATTTTATATGTCCTGCTCCATATTTGTCAGAATACATAGTATCTGTCTTTGGCAAGAGACAGAAGAATGGAATAGTTTTGGGACACCTAGGTAATGGTATCCATGTACGGCTGAATAGCTTCCTTGTTTCTCAGTTCCTTCTGTCTCTTGGAGGTTAGAGTAATGAGCTGTGAACAAGCTTGGTACGTCCAGCAGACCTGGGTTTGAGTCCCAAACCTCCACTTGCATACTGTGCAACTCTGAGCAAGTCATTTAACTGCTCAGTGCACCTGGTCAACCCTGTAAACAGGCCTTGTGCCCAGTGTGCCTTACCCAGTTACCAAAATAAAATAGAATTAGAAAATGGTAAGGTGTCTTTTACTGAAAACCGCTAGTATTTTCTGACATCACAGTCTCTTAAAGTGGATGATAAATAGTCCCACCCTCAATTATCTGTAGTCCCCCACCCCAACTGTTATGTAAGAAACAAATTGTTAGTCTTCTGGCATGGTGCCAGGTGTTGCACCATTTTCTCTGAGCCCTCCCTTACCTAGTCCTTCCCCAAAGGGACACTAAACAGACATGGACCTTCTTCCTGGCTCCCCGAGCCATGATTTGAATGGCAGTTGTAGTTCAGTTCGGACTAACTTGGCAGATCTCCTTCCTAACCCCCACTGTGCCTTGTTTGTAATCATTCTGTCATAATATCAGCAGCACACATGCTCAAGAGACAGCAGAAGGAGTGATTTATATCACTGGGGATTCTAGCCAGACTGACCAGCAGACTGAGCAATCATGGGACTATTTCAAATGTGATTTTACCCTAGAGTGGATCACCTAGGGCCGGGGACATCAATTTAAAAAGTTTGAAATAGAAAAATGTTCACATTTACTCCAGTGGCTTTGGTACCCTCTTTATCCTCCACATAATATATTGTTGTCATATGTAATGCATTGCTACAAAGGGAAATTAATAATGTAACCCTCTGCACGCAGTTTGGGGCTTACTGTATTTAGGCCTGTTAACATTAGAGTGCCCTTTCCAATGCTTAAAGTTGCAGCTTGGCTCTGCTTGCTATTAAAAGATAACAAAACCCTTTTTACCTAAACCCACTTTTACACATCTTGGATTTTTTGCTTTTCAATGACTCCATAAGCTTGTAAAGGAGAAGCTGTTATTTACATTTATACTATAGGCATGGAGGTACTGAAATACCCAACCCAAAGTACTACCCGAGGTACCTCTAAACTAACTAAAATTACCCTAAAAACCCTAACAAAAATGGGTATTTGGTTCAGATCGGGTAGTTACTACTTGATTCGACTACACGTATCTGTCCCTGGTGTCTAGTGGCCCCCCTGATGATTGCCAGACCATAATGATGATTCCCTAGTGTCTAGTGGTCCCCTCCAGCATTGGCCAGCCCAATGTTATGATTATTCCCTGCTGTGTAGTGGTCCCTTTCCATGCCAATCGCTGGCCCAATGCAAAATAAAAATCCTTCTGGTGTCTAGATAGCCCCCCACCTGATCAATGGCCTGATGTTAAATAATTATCTTTCTTTTCCTGGTGTCTAGCTGTCCCTCCCCTCACCTGTACCCATGCACGATGTTGTATAGTATTCCTTGTGCCCAGTGGTCCCTCCCTCCACCCAATCACCCGTTATCACAATTTCTGGTGCCCAGTGGTCCCTCCCATCCTGATTCCTTGTATATACATTTTCTGGTGTCTAGCAGACCCCCCATCCCTGAGCCCCCTATAATAAAGGTAGTCCTCTCCATTCCTGATGTCTAGTGGACACCCCATCCTGGCAGGTAGTGGCCCATCACACCGCTTGCCCCCCCACCCGGCGACGGCACGGCCCTCCACTCTCTCAGACCCCCACCCAGGCAGGTAGTGCCCAGTCCACCCTGCCCCCACCCCAACACTGAGATGGATAGCTCAGCACAGCCTTCCACTTTCCACCATGGTTAGCTGCCGACTGAGTTGTCAATGAGCAGGTACTTGTGCACGGCACCTGCTCATTCACTGACAGCTCAGTCAGTGTCTGGCCATGGTGGCTAGTGGAGGGCTGTGCCAGTTGCAGGCCCAGGGTCATGATAGGGGAGAGTAGTGGTGGGACACTACCTGCTGCAGTGGGGGGATCCACCAGACACCAGGGAATGGAGGAGGACAACTTTATTACAGGGGATGGGGGCCAATGGACACCAGGGAATGTATAATACAAGGATCAGATGGGGACCACTGGACACTAGGAAAGAAAGGTAAATCTTCAAGTGTATCTTTGTAGCAGGTCACACCTATAGGACTTCAGTCGTCAGGCAGCAGGACCACACGAAACTTTTCTAGCTAGCAGTGTACCAGGAGCTGCCCATGGCAACGCTACGCTGATATCAAACCTCCCTATAAATGTGGGTGACCACCACACCATCCTCCTCGCTTCTTTACCACTGCCAACCATTGTGCTTCGGACCTTCGAAACTCAACAGCTTCTAGTAGACTACTTTTCTCTGCTTTCATTTAGTTTTTTCCAATTTCTTTCAGCAGCATTATGCTTTTGTTTTTTACCATGAAGCCCTCTCAAAAAAAAAAATGTAGAACGGATGCTCTGCTTCAGTCTGTCCCGAGGTGTCTGAACTCTTTCCAACTGGACCTGTGGAGGATCTGGGCCTGTCATTTATACATGCTTTAAACAAAAGAACTGGCCTCGGCCTCAGATCACCTCCATGGGGTGGGTGGGATCATGAAGAGCCCCTTCAGGGCACTGTACCCCTTCTTGGACCTCCTGGGAAGCGGAGCCCTGAGGGGACATCAGGACCTTTCCCTACAGCAAACCACTCTGACAATTTCCTCCAGGGTCCCTGCTCAGGCCGGACCCCAAGGATGGTGATACTGTTGCTCTCCCATCCCTCCCTTCCACCATCCTGTTTGGGTCAGTCGGGGCAGGGCTCTTCTGCTCCAGATCAGACTCAGCTGACTCCAGCCCTCGGCAGTGGTGCCCTGTGCCTCCTCTGCTAACTCAGCCTTGGAACAGTAATGCCACAGCCTCTCACATCCCAGCCCCACCCTGTCACCCTAGTGGCCATGATCAGTGGTACCACTGTGCCTAAGGTTGTCTATGGGCCTTTCCTCCACTGGTGGCACCCCATGCATCGTGGGGGCCCTCGCTTGTAGGGGTCTGAGGCACTTCCTTCCTGGGATCATTCTGGCCTGATGCTGGAATAACCATGGGTCTGCAACTCCACTCCCAATCCACTCTCTGCTGCCCTTCATCTCTGATGAGGGGAGCTGGCCTTCCTGTCAGTGGTGCCATTTTGCCTACTTTATCAGATTGCCTCAGGTATGATGCCACTTTTGGTCGGTGTCACCTTGTGGTTCCAGAGCTGGTTTTGCACTGGACTTTGTGTGCCATGCACTGGAACCATTGGCTGACATTGTTTGGTCCGTTTGGTTAGGAGCACTAGGGCTCCCATCTTCCCCACTTCTGCGGTGCCCGCGGACATTGTGAGGGAGGCCCCTGCCTCCCTTCCTTTGACTTTGAGGCCATGGGAGTTGGCATGGGCTCCGACCTGGTCTTCCTTTGCCACACACTTTGTGGGGAGTAGTTCCTGGGCTCTAATCCCTCACCTGACAATTGGGGCATTCCTATACTGGTCCCTATAGTGCAACTTACTAGGGGTCTTTTGACTTCCACATCCTGGGGTTCCATACACTATGTTCCTACCCAGCTGCTGCAGGGTACAGCCTGGGGGCCTTTGTGGAGAGTTTCCAGGCCTGTATATGCCCCACCCTTTCCGGCATGGGTTGGGCCTCAGCCTGGGTGACTCGTGCTTTTCTGCAATCGGCTGCCACCTGGCCTCACTTTCAGGCTGACCTTGACAGACTCTGCTTAGCTCCAGTTACTTTCTAGCAGGAGGCTCTTTTTCTGGTAGTGCACTCAGGTTGTTCCTCCTGGGGTCTTGCCTGCTTCTGCCCGGCATTCTGCAGTACCTCATTTCTGCCCTCCTGGATGGGGTGTCCAGGAGTGAATCCTTAGTCCCGAGGTATATTATTTCCGTGGTTATCACAGCTTTGTTTCCTAGAATGGGCCCCGGATATTGCCTGGGGCCTCCCAGAGGGTACCCGGGGTGGAATGGCTTACAGCCCTCCAGTCTGGCTTAGCTGGGGCCAAACACCTCTAAGTATGCATACAATGCTACAACTGCCTCTGCTAGAACACTGGCAATTGGCATCTGCCAGAGTACCATTATTCTTTGGGTGCCCCCAAGCATATAAGCTCATGGGCGATACCTGAAACTCATCTACACCTGGTAGGCCTTCTCGGCCATGTCCCTCTTAAGGCCATGTGTGTGTGTGAAGAACCCAGGGCAGGACTCTGCACTCAAACCCTACCCCTGCCTTGTGCCGTATGCTGCCACAGGGTAGCCAGCAGGCTCTTTCATGGGGTTTAACATGCCCTGGCCATGTGAACCAGGGGCTGCTGAGGGCTGCGGTCATGATTGCAGGGGCTACCTCAGCATTTCTCTTGGTCCCCCACCTCACCCTCTGGCTCTGCAACAGTGGGTCCCATTAGATTGGTTCTCCCTACAATAATTGTAGTAGAGGGAGCACATCACAGATGCTTGGGTCCTGCAGTTCCTAGAGCGGGGTTTCTCCAGACCTTTTGAAGGGGTCACCAGATCAGCTTCCAGTTTAGTTTAGGTACCCACCCCTACATTCTGGTGCTACTGGGGGTGGGATCTTGCACGTTGTTCCCACAAACTTAGAACCAGTTCCGACGCCACTGATCCAGGGATTCTACTCCTATTTCTTTCTGATCCCCAAATACACAGGGGCCTCATCCCATTCTGGACTTAAGGGATCTAAATGCCTTCATCCACTACAAAGTTCTGAATGGTGGCACTGCAGGGCCTGCTGCCCCTTCTGCACCTGAGAGATTGGATATGTTCCTTCAACATGCGGATGCTTGCCTGCATATTTATTGTTTATTTAGCTTTTGGTTACTGGGTGAGATATGCTAGGCAAACATATGCCTATTTTCATAATGAGGTGTGTATTTTGGAGCAGGTAGCCCCCACAGGCAGTACCACAGGTTCTAGTTCCAGGTAATACTACTAGCTCTGTGTACTGCCTTTGGCGTGGTCCTCTGCACTGAAGTCTTCTCCAAATGCCTGGCAGTGGTGGCAGCAACACTTGGAGGTAAGGTATCTAAGTCTTACCATACCTGGCTGACTGACTGCTCAAAGCAAAATCCAGGAAACAGCTGATCCAGATACTGGCACGCCAGGCAGTAGTTTCAAGCTCTGGGCATCATGGTAGTCTGCCCAAGTCAGTCTGGACCCCTGTCAGTGCCTACAATACACTGGGGCAATTCTGGACACAGCTCAGATATGGTCTTCCTGCCCCAGGATAGAGTAGACCACCTGGTGGCCCATGCCAGATTATTGTTTCACACCAGATATGTCACTGCCAGAGATTTCTTCAGACTCATGGGTCTGAGAGCTGCAGCCATTGCCACGGTTCCTCTAGCCAGGCTGCACATGGGGATCCCTTACTGGATATTGAGGGTCCAGTGGGTCCACACACCAATGACCTAGAACACAAGTTCTGGTCTTCTCACCTGTGAAAAAGTTCTCTGGTGGATGGAACCTGACAATCTGCTGAAAGGGTTCCTCTCTCATCCCTTCCACACAGCAGATTCTCACCAGAGAGGCCTCAGGACTGGGCTGGGGAGCCCATCTGGGACCTCATCAGATCCAAGGATGTGTCCAGAGTGGAGACAATACTCCACAGCAAAGTCCTAGAGATGAGGGCCAGTCTTGCATTACAAGCCTCCCAAACTCATATGTCACGGGCCATCCGCTGGTGTAGACAGACAATATCAATGTACTGTAGTTCACTTCATCAACTAATGAGGAGGGACCCATTCATACCTTCTGTGTTGGGAAGTGATGACAGTATGGTACTGGGCTCTAGAACACAGTCTAGAACTATCAGCTGTCCATGTTCCAAGCACCCAAAATGTCCTGGTGAACCCACTAAGTGGTCTGCAGTTCAAGATGCATGAGTGGGAAATGCTACCCAGACCTGTTCGACGGGGTGTTTGTCCAGAGCTGACCCTTTTCTGTCCCACCATTAAAACTGCTGTTTTCTGCTCCTCATTCCAGGGCCTGGAGTTTTTGCTGAGACATGTTGTCCCTCTCTTGGAAAGGGGGGTTTTTTACGCTTTCCCTCCTTTTCCTCAATACAAATGGTGCTGATCAAGCTCCGGATGGAAGGGGCCACCTTGATAAACTTATTGCTCCTTCTGGCCTCATCAGATCTGGTTTTCTTACTGCAGCAGCTAGCGGTGGAACCTCCGGTGCCCTGTGCACAGGCGTGCTCTCCCAGGAGCAGGTCAGCCTGGTCCGCCTGGACCGCAAGTCACTTCCTCATGCCTGGCTTCTGAAGATGTAGCCATTGCAAGGTTTGGAGTCTCCTCCAGAGTGGCAGTTGTGCTGGTGGCTGCTAGGAAACCTCCCATCATCTGCACCTGTTCACTTGCCAGTGAGCCAGGTTCTGAGTACTTGATGACTCTGTCAGACCCAGGCCTGTCATACTCCTCTATATGGTGCACTTGTCAGCCATTTCAGCCTGCCATGAGCTCATTGATGGCTGGATGGTGGCACAACTACAGGTGTCCTGTACCTTTTGAAAGGCATCCTTCATCTGAAGCCCCCATCCACATTCTGGCCCTCCCTGGGACCTGAATTTTTGTTAGAGAAACTTACTTTGGCTCCTTTTGTGCCAACCACAAATGCTAAGCTACACTTTCTATGCGTAGAAAGCGTTACTTCTAGTTGCTATTACTTCTGCTTGAAGCTGAGGCTCTGATGTGAGACTCCTTATTTGATTTTCCACAAACACAGGGTGTCTCTGTGTACAAACCCTAAGTTTCTTCCTAAGGTGGTGTTTGAGTTTACCTTAAATCAAACATTCACCTGTCAGTTTATTATCCCAAGAATGGGCAGCTGCAGTATAGGGGTTCTAGCTGCGCATTCGAGCAGACTTTGACACACCATGAGGCCTGTTTCTGCTGGCAAGTTTCATATGTTTGCTTGTTCCTATGACAATCTAGGAAAGCATTTCTCCTTAAGTTAGATGCAAATAAAATACTCAGGTACTATATCCACTATCTGAAGGACTACAGAAAGTCCTTGCAGCTGTTTGTTTATTTCACCCCTGGGAAAGAGGGTGTTCAGTTTCTAAACAATGATTGTCCAAATGGTTGGCCAACTGTATTAGTTTTGTTACAGGAAATATGGAAAGGAACTTCCTGGGGTTGTTCATGGCCATTCCACCAGACATGGCCACTTCTGTTGCTTGTTTCAGGAATGTTCAGCTGCAGAGATTTGTGCTGCTGAAACTTGGAGTTATGTCCACTCTTTCACAAAGCACTACAGTCTGGACATTGCCTCATGGAGAATGGCAAGCCTTGGCCCAGCTGTACTTTAAGGCCTTCTTTCATAGGCCTCTAGCTTCCAGCCACCCAGACTGGTTCTTTGGTCAAACTGCTTGGGACTCATCCTATAGGTGTGGCCTGCTGCAGAAGATACCTTCAAAGAAGACTGAACAGTGATGAAAGGACTTACCATAATTATAGATCTTCGAGGGTCTCTTGCAGCAGGCCATGCCATCCCATCCTCCATCCCCTTGGCCTGAGAACCTCTCTGTCTCTCTTTCTCCATGATGGTTCACCTTTTGTTTCACCTTTTATTGCACCTGGTGAGAACCTTTGTCCTTTCTTGGTTCCTCAGCAGGAGATTTGCTGCTTATGGTCTCTGGTGGAAGAACTGAGGATGGCACTGGGGCTGTCCACATTTATAGGGAAGTACAACGTCAGCGTGTGATGTCGCCATGGGTGGCCCCGGGTAGACTGCTAGCTAGAAATGTTTCTGTGTGGTCCTGGTGCCTGATGGCTGAAGTTCTATAAGTGTGGCCTGCTAGTGAATGGCCATGGTGGAGAATGGAGGGCTCTGCCAGTCTCCCACTATGCTGTCCCCCCACATCCCGACCCGAGCCAGCAACTGGCACAGCCCTCCGCTCTCCACCATGGCCAGCCACCGACTGAGCTATTGTCAATGCCCTGTTACCCATCTCAAATTACCTGACCTGAGAATTGCACTGTTATGGGGCAGGGTAGTACATTACCCGAACTACCTTGCCCGGCCAAAAAAGGTGATACCTGACTCACCTGATCTAGCTAACCAAGGGGTAGCCCATGCCTAACTTATAATGGAAACTGCATTTATTAAAGTAAGATAAATGCAGTTTCATAGCGTATGAAAACTGTAAACAAAGCCCCTCTTGATTCAAAATCCCATTCTGTAAAAATGCTAAAATGGCTGCAGACATGCAGAGTGATGACGCTCAATGAGAGAGAGATGCCCAGCTCTGCAGATGTATACACACACAAGTTTAAACCATGTATGCCCATTTTAATGCCACACCTTAGAAACCATCACTTAACTTGTGTATTATTTACACAAATGCACATTAAGCAATGATTTGGAAGTAGACACACAGTGAAATGTTTGTAGTACCATACATATCAGAGCTGCACTCTGTTGTGCAGCAACACACACAGTTCATTCAAATTACTCCCCATCCCAAAATCTAAAACAAATGTCTTGTGGACCGTAGTCTGTCCCTCAAAGAACAGAGCTAGCTGACATCAGGTAAAGTAGCCCTCCCCATGCCGACTGCCTCACCACTGTAAGAGTACCTACTGGCTGTTGACCAACTGAAGAGTCACCTGATGAGTCAGACATGACTCTAGTCCAGCTGATCAATCCCCTAAGCAATGTCTGGTGGTCCAGTGGATGAAGTCTGTCCTCCTGTCCTGGCAACAACTAGATTGCCATTGCACACACCCCTCTATACCAACTGCCCTTCCAGATTATCCCGAGCGTAACACAGGTCCAGAGGTCCTGAGGATTGAAAAGGATACATCCCCTGTGTCTTCAGTCAGCATTTGATGGTGTCCCAAGATCCAGATCTTGGTCCACAGTCCCATTGAATCTATTGAGCCATGCCCCGAACTACTAGAATACCCTCCTCCAGCCAAACTCAGCTGCTGGCTGACTGCTGGAGTCACTATGTAGAGAACAGCCTCAATTTTGTACATACTGTGCTCTACATGCTGACCCAGCACAGCTCAGATAGCAGTCAGTCAGCAGTGCAGTTTGACTGAGAGAAAGGTATTGGTAATTCGGGCACTGGACTTAACAGATACTCCTTGAAGAAAGCTTATCAAACAGCATCTCCTAAGGAGGGCCCACACCTATCACTTCGGACTCTTAAAACTGTCAGCAAGGCAACACCAAGGAGGAGGAGGAAGGCAAGAAACAGGAGGTATAGCTAAGAAGCTGTTACAGGTGGGGACTCCACTGTCAGGGGGTCGGAATAACAACCCAGCTAGCCATGAGTGAAAGGAGGTTAAGGATATTGTTTGCTGGTTGTGTGGCAGGCCAAGGGTAGCAGTGGCCTCAATGGCCTTCTCTGGGGTCCTTCTGTTGTGGGACAAGGTAGCGAGAGACAGGCAAAGACAGGGATTTTTAACTGGCTGAAGGGGTGGTGCAGGGAGGAAGTGGATTTAGGCTCTGTGAATTGGGGCACACTTCTATGACAGGACACCATTCAGGAGGGATGGGCTACCTCTCACAGAAGAAGGGACAGATTTCTACATCACTAGAGATTTAAACTAAATAGGAGGATGGCTGGGGCTAGGGGATCCATTAACAGGGTAGTAGAAAGCATGGGACTAGCTCACGCCCCAACCAGGGGCCAGAGCCGTAATGCAGTTAACATCAGCAAACATGCTCAGTGGGAAGGGGCAAATGGGGATTGGACAGGGCAAGGGGAGGGGTTACTGGAAGGAGCAGTGATAGGGGTGCTGGGAAAATAGGGCAGATGGCATCAGTAGGAAACCGAGCATCGGCAACAGGTAAAGAAGCTAAGAAGGTTACATGGAGGAAGGTAATAAACCCAAATCCTAGAAGTTTGGGTTGCAGAATCAGTGAGCTCCAGGCAGTAGAGGTAGAGGTAGACTTGGACATAGTGATAGTAACAGAGACACTGCATAATGGAACAATGATGGGATCTTACAATCATACGTTGCACCCTGTTCAGGAGGGCCGGCAGAAGGATAAGGGGCTATGAGTGGCCTTATACATACAGGAGGGTGTGCAGGCTGCAGAGGACTTGGCAGTATAGCCTAGAGGGTAGAGTAATGAGCTGTGAATGAGCTTGGTACATCCAGCAAACCTGAGTTTCAGTCCCACAACCTGCATTTCCATACTGTGTGACTCTGAGCAAGTCATTTAATCTCCCGGTGCTCCCAGGTCATCCCTGAAAACAGGCACTTGTGCCTAATGGGCCTTACCAGTTACCAAAAGAATAAAATAAAAATAAGTGGGAGAGGTGGTGAAATAAGTATTGGTTAGCTCAAAACGAAAGAGGAAAAAGATCAGGTTGGGCTTGTTGATAGGCCACCAGATCGGAAGTAGGAGGATGGAGATTTAGGGCTAAAAATCAGGAGGGTGGCTGCAAAGGAGAGGTGGGAATAGTGGTCAACCTGAACATTCCCTGTATGTTGGGCAGCTCCAGCATTCAGAAGTGCTAGTAGTCAGTCACTGCTAGATATCACACAGGACTTCTTCCTAGTAGAGTGGGTTAAGGATCAGACCAGGCAAGAGGCCACCCTTGATTTGGGATTATCCAACTCAGAAATGGCTGGAGGGGTAGAGGTTAGGGAGGCAGTGGGGTCTAGTGACTACAACTCAGTTTGTTTGGAAATAACCACAGAGAATTGTTGCTTAATGCCAAAGGCTGTGGTAGTGGACTGTAGGAACATTAGGGAAGATGACCAGGGACCAGCTGATGGGGAAGGCAGTGAGAATGGAAGATACGAGAGGAGTTATAAAGGGAGCCATAACAAAGGTGATGACTTCTTGTATGAGGAGGAGGGTTCAGAGGACAGGCACTGGAAACCACTTTGGTTTTCCAGTGGGTGGGAGAAGCAGTGAGGACTCAAAGGCTGGCCATCAGAAAATATAAGGAAAGGCAAAATGAAGAAGAGTGAGAAGATTACCCAAGGAAACTGGAAGAGGTGAATGGGATGGTTAGGAATTCAAAGGACAAAACGGAATTAAAAATAGCAAAGGGTGTATGGTGGGGACAAAGAGTTTTCAGGTACATTACCAAAAAAAAAAGGTGAAGGAAGGATTATTAGTTTGAATGAGAGTGGGGTGGGGAGTTTGGTGGAGGATGACGAGCAAAAGGCACATTTACTAAACAACTACTTTGCTCTGTATTCATGATGCAGGACTGAGGGCCACTACCAGACAGTAGTGTAAATGCTTTCTCGTGGGGGTGAGAGGAATGGAGTAAGCAGAGATGACAGAGGACAGGCCATGGAAAGTGCTTGCAGCCTTTGGGGTGGACGAGGCACTGGGTCCTGATGGTTTACATCTGAGGATACTGAAGGAACTTAGGCCAAAGCTGGCAGCACCCTGATGGATCTGTTCAGGTGCCTCTGGAAACAAAAAAATTCAAGACACTAGAGGTACATAGATGTGGTACCACTAAGGGAGGGTGGGGGAGACTGGGAGGACTCTGGTAACTTCAGGCAGGGTTAGCTTTATCTTGATTGTTTGTAAACTTCTGCAGACCATAGTTAAAGGGCACAGTTGGCATTAAGAGCCCTGCACATCCAAGGGTGGGGCCTGTCCTAGTTTGTACTTTGTGTGCTAACCCATTTTTACTTATTGTTTACTGCAGTATAATAGTGGGTATCTGACTGATTCTGTTGACTTGCAAGCTGACATTTTCTGTAACTAAAACTCCCAGAATTCCCAGCAGCTGATATCAGGGAAGGCTTTAGCAGTGGAAGATTCAATAAATGTCAGCCCGAGGGAACTGTGTGGTGAGAAGATCATGCCAGACCAACTGGATACTATCTTTGACGGGTCACCAGGGCGGTAGACAGGTGGGAGACGGTCGGTGTACTTAATTTCGATTTAGCCAAGCCTTTGACTTTGTTCCACATAAGAGGCTAATAAAAATCTGCAGGCTTTGTGGATAGGGAACTGGTTGAGGAGCAGAAACAGAGGTAGTAGTGAAAGGGATTAAATCTGGGAATAGGAGTCCACAAGTGGAGTGCCACAGGGGTTAGCCATGGGTTCTGTCTAGTTCAACATGTTCATCAGTGATATTGGGGAGGTATGCAAGATGCAACTCTTTGCAGATGACACAAAACTGTAGTAGGGTGGACAGTGAGGAGGAGTCAGGGAATTGTAGAGGAACCTGGAAAACTGGAAAGGTGTTTCAAACTATGGACACTGAGCTCCGTGCCAAACAGTGCATTGCGATGCGCACAAGTAAGAAGAACCTATGTATGGAGTACTGAATGGGTGGGACACAGTTAGCAACAACAGCAGAGGAGAGGAATCTGGGGTTATATCGTGACTGCCTCAAAGTTTCAGGCCAATGTAATAAGGTGTATACTGAACGCAACCAGGATGTTTAGCTGTATAGGAAGGGGTTTCGATAACAGGAGGAGGGAGGTGATAGTGCCCCTATATATTAGAGGTGGGCAAGCTAGGAATTTTTCACCTAGAGTTGAGCCAGAGGTCTGGCATGACTCTAGAAGCCAAACACGAGCTGAGCCCTGACTATTGCAGGCTTTCTCTACATAGGAATTGAATGTTTCAGACACTTTGCAAACTGCTCAGGCTGACAAAAATGCTTCTTTGACCATGTCTGGCTCTGCCTGACCTTGGCTGTCAGTTATTTATAGAGGCCGTCTGAGCACTAAACTTGAGCCAAACTCAGCCTACTCTGGCTTGCCCACCTCTACTATACAGGTCCCTGGTGAGGCCCCACCTGGAGTACTGTGCTCAATTCTGGAACCCACATCTGAGAAACAACTGGGACAGGCTGGAGAAAGTGCAGTGAAGGGTCACCAGAATTATCTAGAGGCAACAAAGCAGGGCATGTGAGGAAAGGGTAACAGACCTGAACATGTAAACTCTGAAGGCCAGGAGGCAGAGTGGATATGATCGGTAAATCCTATGGTGGATAAAGAAGGTTCACAGCCATGACCTGTCCTCTAGGGGTGGAAGGTGTGGGCAAAATGACACAGGTAGAGAGTAGTTGGGGGAACATAGGGGGTATGTCAGGAAGTTCTTCACCAAGAAGGTGGTGGAATAATGGAATAGTTTGCCAAAAGAGGAGGTGAAGACTGGGACTATCAATGGGTTCAAGGCTGGGAAGGATTGATTCAGGGGGTTAGTGGCACCAAAGATGAAGTGGGGAGGGGACAGCTGGAAAATGTAGGGCTGATCAAAGAGTTAAACTTGTTTGGCTGTAGGTCAAGTGGGTAATAGGAGCTCTGGGCAGACTGGATGGACGCTGTCTTCTTCTGCCATCTCTGTCTTATGTTACTATGTAAACATCAATTATTACCATGCTGTAAGGAATATGTCTAGTTCTGCTTTGCAAGACTGAGCAGTGCTAGCTTTAGGGGTGGGCAAAACCTTATTTTGAATATTCCTCTGAATATTTGAATTCAGGGCCTCAAATATTTGAAATCTGGTATTCAACTTTGTTATTCTTGCACTTGTTTGGGGGCTGAAAAACAGCCCCCTCACCCTCCTCCAAGCCCAATCAAGTTAAAACATCCCTGTCCTCCCACCTTCTGCTTCAAACCCACTCCACCCTCCCCCCAGCACCCACAATTGAAGCATTAATTAAAAAATTCCCATGATGGGTGACTGGCACAGCCGCCTACCTCCCTGCGGCGGACGTCATCTCCTTTCTGATTTTGTGATTTTTTAAAATGTCCTCCTCCTCCCTCCAGTTCCCAATTGCTACACTAAAGTCCTCCCTAGGCTTGGAAGGCAACCAACACAGCCTGCCTCCTCTATGGCTGGCTGCCTCATTGTGAATGGGAAAGCACTTCCATGCTTGCTCACACAGTAAAACAATGGAGCATGTGAGCAAGTGTGGGAGCACTTTCCCTTCACAAGAAAGTAGCAGGCTGTGTTGGTCACCTTCTGAGCCTGGGAGACTTTAATGTAGTGAAATGTGGCTGCTGGGGAGGAGGGAGGCTGGGTGCTGCTGTTGGGTGGGGGGATGATTTTTAAATCACAAAATCAGAAGAGAGGGCCAGCCCAGTGTTACAGAGGGCTGAGGAGTTGGTGCATCACCTGCTCCCATGCCAGCACAGGGGTTCGGTACAGACTTAGGTCGCTGGGGGTCGGCTGGTGGAGAGAGGATCAAGCATCACAGGGACTGCTTGCACCTCTCAGGAAGGGGTGGCAAGCCGTCTCAGACTTTGACTGCCACTAGGTGGAGGCTGACTGGTAATGCAGGTGCGACGCACTGCGGGGAGAAGCCGCGATCCGTAGTGCATGTGTTCCTCCACATGCACACATTTATACCACTACAGCAATGGGACTCTGTAGAAAAGTAGAAAAAGAGGCCTGTGGGCTATATGACACCTGTGCATCTCCCCAGCCTCACCACCACTAGGACACCTAAGAGCCACTGACTGTGTGTACTTGGGGAGGGCGGCCTCCTTGGCCCTACCACAGTTGGGGGGCCCATGGGGATCAGCTCCAGCTAAGGTCCAGAGAAGGTGGTTACCAACTGGGGAGGAAGTGGGAACAGGACTAATGAGGCACCCAGGGGTAAAAAGCTATATGGAAAATCACAAACTCTGAAGAGGAGATGGTGGCCCGCTGTGGAGGCAGGTGGTGGCCAGCCATGGAGGTGAGTGGTGGCCAGCCATGGAGGTGGGTGGTGGCCAGCTTTGGAGGTGGGTGGTGGCCAGCCATGGAGGTGGGTGGGTAATGCCAGTCACCCCTTCATAGGAGTTTTTTTGTTAACACTACAGTTGTTGGTGCTTGGGGGAGAGGGAAGAGTGAGCTTGTTGCAGAGGGTGGGGGCATAGGGTTGTTTTGTTATTTTTAACAAGAGAAGAGGGTGGTGGGCTGTATTTGTATTTCCTAAGTATCAATAGACATGAATAGTGCTACTATATTTATTATTCAGATCTGAATAATGAATAGTCCATTATTCGTGATATTTGTGGAAATACTTTTGTTGACACCACATACTAACTTCCGTAGCCTCACTGGGTAGGCTAGTCCACATTTTAACCACCCTCTTTGTAAACTAATGTTTGCATTAAGAACTAGTATTTTCATTAAGTATATGGAAAGGTTGGAGTGCTGTCCATTAAATCTCTCTCTGGATTTAAAATGAGTGAGGGGAATATGGTTTGGGAATAGCACCTCCTGCCACACTGCAAATATTACATAGCTGAATATGGCACAAATCTTTAGCCATGTTTTCATCAAAAGGTATTGTTTTGCCCTTCATTCAATTGTTAGTCTTACAGTCATAGAAACATAGAAGTTGATGGCAGATGAGGACCTAAGGCCATCCAGTCTGCCCATTTTCAGAGTGAATAAAAGTTTATGTATGGGAATTCTTAGAATATAACATTTTGGGGTTTGTGTACTTTTTCAATCTCTAAAAGACAAATTATGAAATATATCTTTTCTTTTAATTCCAGTCCCTAAATTGGCTGAGAATGAGACTGAAAAATACCATCAATTGCATTTATCTAACCAGCAGCTATGCCTTCAAAGGAGATGCGCTTAAATGTACTCTATGTGAGAAGAGTTTCCCAGATCGACTGATGCATATTAAACACATGTATATAGAACATCAGCAGGTTGATAATGGAAGAGACATCAGAAGGCTCCTACAACACAGACACCTTCTAAGTCTACCACTGATGACAAGCTTTTACTTTTGAAAACCTGTGTACATACACAGACCCATACAAGGCAGATACTTTTAAATGTGTCTAAGTGTGATAAAAGTTTTAGATGTAAGCTCAAACTCTTGCAGCACCAAAGGATTCACTTAGAGGAGAGACTGCTCAGTTGTAAAGAAAGCAAGAAGAGTCTTACAGCTAAGTATTTTACTAAGCACCAGATGATTTATAATGGGGAGAAACCTTTTAAATGCAGAGTGTGGAAAACATTTTAGATGGATGCACAGACTCTCACTCCATCAAAGGATTCACACAAGAGAGAGACCTTTTAAATGTACTGAGTGTGGAAAACATTTTAGATGGAAGCATGATCTTCAACGCCATCAGAGAGATCTCACAAAGGAGAGACCTTTCAATTGTTCGGAGGCGGAAAGCTTTTCAGATGGAAGCATGATCTTTCACGTCATCAGAGGATTCACACAGAGGAGAAAAGTTTAGTTGCACAGAGTGTAGTAAGAGTTTTAAAAGAAGAAAGACCTCTTATGCCATCAGAGGGTCACACAGGGGAGAAACCCATTCAATGTGCCGAATGTGGAAAACATTTTAAATGGATGCACAAGCTCTCACTCCATCAGAGGACTCACACAAGAGAAAGACCTTTTAAATGTGCTGAGTGTGGAAAGCATTTTAGATGGAAGCATGATCTTTCCGCCATCAAAGGACTCACACAAGGAGAGTCCTTTCAATTGTTCTGGTCTGGAAAGCTTTTCAGATGGAAGCATGATTTTCACGCCATCAGAAGATTCACTTAGGGGAAAAACTTTAATTGTACAGAGTGTGGGAAGAATTTTATAGGTAAGAAAGATCTCTTATACCATCAGAGGATTCACACAGGAGAGAAACCTTTCAATGTGCTGAGTGTGAAGAAAGTTTTAGATGGAATGTGCAGCTCACACGACATCAGAGGTTTCACACAGAGGAGAAATCCTTTAAATGTATTGAATGTGGGAAAGTTTTTATGTGAAGCGAGAACTCTCACGCCATCAGAGGATTCACAAGGGGAGAAAGGGAGAGACCTTTCAGTTGTAAAGAGTGCAAGAAGAGTTTCACAGCAAAATATTTTGTTAAACACCAGATGATTCACTTGGGGAGAAACCTTTTAAATGTACTGAGTGTGGAAAGAGTTTAGATGGAAGGACATCTTGCAAGCCATCAGGTGGTACACACAGGGAAAAACCCTTTAAATGCAATGAGTGTGGGAAGAGCTTTAGATGGAATAATGAACTCATACACCATCAAATGAGTCACACAGGGAAAAACCTTTCAATTGCTCAGAATGTAAAAGAGTTTTGCTCAAGAGAGAATATTAAACCATTGGAGGATTCACACAGGTGAACAACCTTTTAAATGTGCTGAATGTGATATGAGTTTTAGATGGAAGCAACAACTCTCACATCATCAGAAGAGTCACCCAGGGTAGAAAACTTTAGTTGTGCAGAGTGTGGTAAGGGTTTTAATGAGAACAAACACCTCTTGTGCCATCAGAGGATTCACACAGAGGAGAAACCTTTAAATGTGCTGAGTGTGGAAAACATTTTAAATGGAAGTACATTCTCTCACGCCATCAGAGGATTCACACAGGGGACCGACCTTTTAAATGTACTGAGTGTGGAAAGACTTTTATTTGGAAGCATGATCTTTCACGCCATCAGAAGATTCACACTGGGGAGAAAACGTTAGTTGTACAGAGTGTGGGAAGAGTTTTAAAGGGAAGGAAGACCTCTCATGCCATCAGAGGATTCATACAGGAGAACCCTTCAATGTGCTGAGTGTGAAGAAAGTTTTAGATGGAAGGAGCAACTCTCACGACATCAGAGTATTCACACAGAGGAGAAACCTTTTAAATGTACAGAATGTGAGGAGAGTTTTACATAAAGAGAGAACTCTTAGCCATCAGAGGATTCATACAGGAGAGAAACCTTTAATTGTACCATGTGTGGAAAGAGTTTTTATACCAAGGGGAACTCCCATGCCATCAAAGAATCCACACAGGTGAGCAACCTTTAAATGTGTTGTATGTGAAAAGGTTTTAGATGGAAGGAGCAACTCACACACCATCAGAAGATTCACACAGGGAGAGTCCTTTCAAGTGTACAGAGTGTGGTGAAAGTTTTACATGAAGGAGAACTCTTACACCATCAGAGGATTCATACAGGTGAACAACCCTTTAATTGTGCAGAATGTGGAAGAGTTTTGAAGGAAGTATCAACTCTTGCGTCATCAGAGAACTCACAATTTTTTCAAGATTCACGGCCCCAAGAATGGGGTCCATTCATGTCATGGTATTAGAACAACCCCATCTTTGGAGACGTACCCCACCTCCCAGAAGACAACATTTAACTGTACAGAGTATGAGACGAGTTATAATGAGAAGGGCAACTTCTCACTGCGTCATAGGATTCACACTGGGGTGAAGAAGCAAATATTTATCAAATTTAAGATTTCAGCACATCAAGGGAACTAAACATTTACTGATTTCTGACCCAAGCATGTCCATTCTCTACAAAGTGGGTCCATTCTTATGGTATTAGAAAACCTTGAACTTCAGAGACATTACCCCTGAGAGAGAAGCAAATCAAATGCACTGCATGTGAGAAGAGTTTGAAAACTTGAAAATGTAATATTAATTTTGTTAAAGAGCAAGTGCTTAGTAAGGATATGTATCTTAAAGGAGAAGTGCTCTAAACCTAAAGGTCATTTTTCCAATAGAAGCTTTTTTTTTAAACTGGTTCAGTCTGTTATTGTTCCATCTATACTTGCCTATTAGTGATCTCAGTAATTGTTTCTGATTTAGGCTCTGGTGTTAAGTGCCATTTTAGAACTGTATGTTGTAGTTTATGTTCCTCCAACCACAGAGTTCTATAGTAGAACATGGATGCATTGTTCCAGCAATGGAGGAGCTTAGCAAGGGGCATAAACCGCATTGTGCAGTTCTAGAATGGGCTTGCTATTGAATGCGTAAATCAGAAACACCCACTGGATAACAAAACCGCCCGTAGAGATGTGGAACAGTAACAGAATTTGAACCTAGTACTTAAAAATCAACTTCTGCAGTGAAAATTACTTACTGGTTCAACGAGTTCTCCTTTGAAAAACTGAGATTTGGGACTTTAGATGCCTCTTTAATCATTTGGCTTAGCTTTGTTTGTTTCATTAACTATCTTTCCTCATGTTATTAGTATTTTATCAACTACTACTAAAAAATAATTTAATTGAATTCTGTGTCATAGTGTTAGAAAAGTTTACTGGCAATGCTGGCAGTGCATTTCAATGGAAACTGCAAACCTATTTTCAGATTTTAATAGAGAAATAACACTTTCTACCAACAAAGAGTTATATATTCAGTAAAATATGTGATTTCTGATAACGTCATTTTTGTCGTAATTTAGTAGGTGACATTTCCTTCATACCCAGATTTTATTTGGGAAGAAGAAAAGAAGCAGTTAGTGTTGTAAAATGGTAAAATCATACAGATGTACCACAATAGTGCAAACAGATAACAGGTAGAGTTTTCTATTGAAAGAAGTAACTATTTATTTTAAAAGATAGAAAATATATAGAGTATTGTGTATGAGCAATCATACAATAGCGCTTATTTTCTATCAAGAGGTTTCATGGTAACAAGAGACCGAAGGCACAGCTCAAGAGTTCTCATTACTAGGAAACTCTTGATTGAAAAACAATGATTTGTATGATCTTTATAGTGTATGGGCAATCTATTACAGTATGGAGTATAAGAAAAGGTCCCCCAGTACTAAAGTTCCTTACTGTAGTGCCGTAGCCTGTAGCATTACTGTAGTGCCCGTGGCCTGTAGCATTACTGTAGTGCCCACAGCCTGTAGCATGCTGTAGTGCCCATAGCCTGTAGCATTACTGTAGTTCACAGCCTGTAGCATTACTGTAGTGCCCACAGCCTATGGCATTACTGTAATGCCCACAGCCTGTAGCATTACTGTAGTGCCGTGGCCTATTAGCATTACTGTAGTGCCCACCTGTGGCATTGCTGTAGTGCCCACGCCTGTAGCATTACTGTAGTGCCCACAGCCTGTAGCATTATTGTAGTGCCCGTGAGCTTGTAGCATTACTGTAGTGCCCACAGCCCATAGTGGTTCCTTTCGGGCCACTCACTTCCCTCACTGCCACGGCCGCTTCATTATGCATGCATGGATATGTTCCATCTTGTTGTGCTGCAGTATTGACTAAGGTAGCTAGTTCAGCACAACAAGCTGATTCTAGTAACTGAATTCCATGCTCAGTCACATCTACCGTGCATTATATTTAGTTTCTCATTGAAATATATTGGGCTCCTAAGTAGTTGGTAGTTTCGGACATCACAATACCATAATTCTACTGAATTCCTTTTACTAGCAGTGTAAAAGCTAAGATGAAAACCCTCTTGTTTCACTGTACAACTATTTTATTTTAAAGGCAGAAAGTAATTAGTAATACATCAAAATACATTAACTAAAATAGATGTCTATGAGAAGTAAACACCTGCTGTTTAACTTTTAGAATTATAGAAACCTGACAGCAGAAAAGGACTATACCGCCCATCTAGTCTGCCCACTTTTCCCTTACTTCCCACCTGCCTTAGCCTCCCCGATACTCAGCCCCATATGTCTGTCCCATGCTCTCTTAAATTCTTCCACTGATTTAGCCCCACTACTCCATCTAGCAGTCTGTTTCAGGGCTCCATCACCTTCTCTGTGAAGAAACGTTCCCGACATTGCCCCTGTATCTATTTCCTTGCAATCTGAGGCTGTACCCTCCAGTTCTGACTCTCTTCTTCCTCTTTAGTAGACCCCTTCTCCTACTTCATTGAGCCACTTTACATATTTAAAGGTTTCAATCATGTCCCCCTTTCCTCCTTGTTTCTAGCGTGTAAGATTCAGCTCCTTACACCTCTGCTCATATGTCTTCCCCTGCATACCCTGCACTATATTTGTTACCCTTCCTGTAACGCTTCTTCAATATCCTTGCAGAGGTGTGGTCTCCAGATCTAAACCCCATACTCTCGCTGTGGCCTCACCATGGCTTTGGAGAGGGGCTTTATTACCTCCTTCCTTGTGCTAGTAATGCCCTGCCAATGCATTCCACTGGCCCTTCCCACCCTTGCCACATTGGAACCCTGCCTTAAAGCAAGTGTGGAACCTACCAGCAACTTTGCAGCACTGAAAGTCAAAGGGCATACAAATGCTGAAATACTGAACCAGCCATCCAAACGCTAACTGTGAGAAGAAGAAAATGTGAATACAACCAGCAAAACCAGGAAGTGCAAGCCGGTGGAAGCTGCAGGCAGCAGATCATGTAAAGTCTTGCAAGAACTGAGGTGTGATCTCATACCAGGGATGACCATCTGAAAGTATGGCAACTGGAAGTGGAGCCAGAGGGAATGGAGACAAAGATTCTGATGACTACCTCTTGTCCAGCGACACAGGCGGCGATGTCAGTGAGCTGGAGGCAGGATCCCAATACTCGATCCATACAGGGATGACCCTATGAGACAGATGCATCTGCTGCCTCTGAGACAGGCAACAGTGAAGGCAGTGCAGTAGAGGATCCTGAGGCATAAGGGGAGAAGGACGCCTTGCACATAATCAATGGTAAGTGCCCACAGCAACATCCAAAAACTGCCACAGTGAATGTATGTATGTAGCCTGACAGGTAAAAGCAATCACAGTTTCAGATGTAAACACAAGTGCAGCATTGTGGACAGGTGACAAGTGGAAACCAGCAGCAATGTGAATTAGGGGCAGTGGAACATAGAACGGTAGAGGGAGCAGGTAGCGGAACAAGGGAAAGCCACAAAGTGCAGAGCTGAGAACATCTGCATGTATGTCTGACAGCATGCCAAAGACGTAAACAAAACGCAGGGCAAGCATGAGAGACATACAGTGACAATCAGTCAACTCCTCCCCCCAGCACAGCACAAAATAGCAGAACAAGGAGACAGCATTGTAATACAACTGTGCCACTGGGATGTACAATATCACTGGTAACCAGTCAGCAGCCCACGACTGTACAGCAGAATGCAGACACCAGACACACACCTGCACGCCTCTGCATATGAGCACAATCCAACCCACACACACACACACACACACACACACACAGCACAGGCATCCACACTCCAAACAACATGGGTGGCCAAGGAACTGGAAAACGAACCTACTCTGCCGCCCGGGTAGCCACAGACAGCACAGTGCCCAAACAAACATCATCCTGGCAAAACACAGTAGGGCATCCCACACAAACAATGGGCATGGGAATGGCCAAACAGGCTGCAGAATGCGATGGCAGTGTGGTGGCCGACAGCATAACGTAGATGCAGTGCAAACACATGCAACTGGCATAGCTGTATCATGAATAATGCATGTAATACTGCACTCCACAGTCTAGTGAAATGGCTGAGCATGTAGGCACAAATTGAAGCGCTGTAATGTCCTAGTGCATCCAGGCACACAGATAGGGTGTGTCCATGTCCCCATTCACATCCACAGGTGAACCCTCTGTGACCCCACCACCGCCGGAAAGACTGGATACCATCGAACACCCATTCCTAACATTGAGTACCATTAAGAGAGAGGGACAGAAGATACTGGATACCAGGCAACACTGCCGCGAGTGACAGGCACAGAATCACATAGGGACATTGAATGCTACACTGTCTAGCATGCATCAATTCAATTCACTTTATTAACTGGATAAGTACACTGGGCCTAAGCCTGTTTTAGGAATGACCAGAGCTTCATCAGTAAGAAGCTAGGATGTTATACAAAGTACAAAATACATTGGCAGTGCAACAAATACAAATATAATGGTACAACAGACACAATGTAAATGTACATATTTAAAAACAATTACATGCAGTAATCGCATCAGACTGAGATACCACCCATTGCCTAGTAATGCAGAATGCACAGTACTGCAAGTGTTGGAGACTGACAGAACAGGATGCCACACAATGTATCCTGTGCCACACTGTATGTACAGCAGGTGGGCAGACAATAAGGAGACACGTAGCACCCCCAGACACAGTGTGTCCCTGTGCCACACTGTTGTGTACAGCAGGTGGGCAGACTATAAGCAGACATGTAGCACCCCCAGACACAGTGTGTGACAAAGCACTGTACAAGCAATTCCAGACTGTCAGTGAATTGACCCAATGTAGACTGGTGGCCATCCCGCACAGCCACACCTACAAAAAGCCTGGACAATTGTATGAAAAGGGTCATGGAAGGGACTTCTGGTTGGGACAGCATGAGCGACCCCCCACACTGCCAAAAACCCTGGTATAATGGTCACACCTGGCAGCACACAGGCAACCCCAGAACCTCACAGAAATGCTGCGGTGTAACCCTCTATGGATGCGTGGGGGCATAGTGGAGCAGAACACCAAAAATGTGACATGACCTGGTTGGTCCTCTGTCGATGATGGTGTTGTCTGCCACCTGCTCGGACACTGCACTCATTGTGTGGCACACCATTCTGCATTGCAGTTTTCCACTGTGTATGCCTCCTGCCAGTCACATGTCACTGTGCCATACATCAGCATTACCGCTGCACCATACAGTCGCCTCGTCACTGTGCTGTATACAGCAGCATTACCGCTGCACTATACAGTCGCCTGTCACTGTGCTGTATACAGCAGCATTACGCTGCACCATACAGTCGCCTGTCACTGTGCTGTATACAGCAGCATTACCGCTGCACCATACAGTCGCCTGTCACTTTCATGCTATACAGCACTTACCGCTACACCATACAGATCGCCTGTCACTGTGCTGCATACATCAGCATTGCCGCTGCACTATACAGTCGCCTGTCACTGTGCTGCATATATCAGCATTGTTGCTGTGAATTATACAGTCGCTTCGTCACCGTGCTGCATACATCAGCATTGCCGCTGCACTACAGTCGCCTGTCACTGTGCTGCATACATCAGCATTACCGCTGCACTATACAGTCGCCTGTCACTGTGCTGCATACATCAGCATTACGCTGCACTATACAGTCGCCTGTCACTGTGCTGCATGCATCAGCATTACGCCCGCACCATACAGTCGCCTGTCACCTTGCTTTCCATGCATCAACATTACCGCCACCATACAGTCGCCTGTCACTGTGCTGCATGCATCAGCATTACCGCCGCACTATACAGTCGCCTGTCACTGTGCTGCATGCATCAGCATTACCCCGCGACTATACAGTCGCCTGTCACTGTGCTGCATGCATCAGCATTACCGCTGCACTATACAGTCGCCTGTCACTGTGTTGTATGCATCAGCATTACCACTGCACTATACAGTCACCTGTCACCGCGCTGTATACATCAGCATTACCGCTGCATTATACAGTCACCTCTGGGTGTCTGACCAGCTTTGGCTGGGCGTCAGTGGCACTGATTCCATGCGGATGTGTGTCTGACAGTCACAGTCCAGTGGGTGGTGCTGGTATTTTGTACTTGCACTACTGCCCTGTTTATGTAGTTGTTTTGTACTATATGCCGTTGCTTGCTATTCCAATGGTGGTATCTCTGTGGCATCACTGTCGCTGTTCTCTCCAGGGCCTAGCACTGCGTGTTGCATCCAGCTGTCCTCATACACTCCTTCTGGTGCACAGATGCAGAGTCCCTACTGCTGCACCATTTCTGTAACTGGCTGGGATACACTTTCTGTCCGGGCTTGTGGGGGACTCTTTTTCATCTGTAGGCCTGTTGTGTGGTCATACAGTTGCTGTGTGACACTGTCTGCTGTTGCCACTTTGGTCCCCACAGTGTGTTGCATGTGGTGGGTTTGGCTACTTGTCAGTGCACCATCCTTGGTGTGTGTGCTGTCCAGTGTGGGCTGCGTGTGACTGCTGAGTGCCATGCCTCAGGACTGGTCCCTACTCTACAGTGTTCTTCTCTGCCTGTGGTGCACCTCTGCTTCCACCCTGCTGGGGTTTCCTTTCTAGGACCTCATGGTTTTCTTGCTACAGCTCAGTCTCTCCCACACAATGGCGCCTCTGAGCTACTGCACTGTCTTGGGGGGGGGTGGCTGCTAATCTTTCTCTGTCAGTCAGGATGCCATTCCCATTTCTTTGTCCATGGACGGCTTTGGACTACTGTTCAATGTGGGACTAGTCTACAGTGCAGGTTTGCTGTGGTCCTTTTACAGTTTTCACCACCCTCTGCTGTTCTTTCTGCTTTATAGCAGTAGGCTAACTACCTGGTATGACATCATAGTGCCTGCACTTTGCATCATGGGATTGCATTCAGAATGTAAACAATGCTGCTGTCTGCAGGGCAATCCTGTCATGAAATTTGTCATAACACTGCACTGGTAACTCATTTTGACATGCTTTTTCTTTTCTTGCACACCTAATGACTCACTGTATTACTGACATTTAAAATGCAATTTAGCTTCCACACTTACTTTAAGGTTTGAGGAAACTATGTTCACAGATCCCTCTCCGTTCTGATTTTTGATTTCCTCCCACCAAGTGTGTACCCTTGCTCATGTGTTTCTACTCCCCAAGTGCATCACAGCGCAGTTCTTGGCATTTCTGTCAATTATTATTCTACCGATTATTGTTTTAATTTGTGTTTTGACTTTCTACGTACTAATGTTATGTCGTGCCAAACAGACCAGTTCACCTACTCAGTAAAAAAAAAATCCATTAAAATAAAGTGAAGGAAAATCTCTCGCTCCATCAGAAAATTCATATTAGGGAGATTGTACCAGTTTCCCAAGTTTGAAATTGCCGTGGTTCCAGGAATGGCATCCATTCTTGTGGCTGTATTAGACAACCCAAACTTTGACGACATTACTCTTGAAGGAGACTGCTTTTAATCGTACAGAGTGGGAAATGTTTTTAAGAGATGGAAGCTTTTCACTCCCTCACGCCACGAGGACAAGGCACTGCCTTCCAGACATTCCTTGAAGCTCACACTGCAGATGATCCCTTCCCCACTGCTAAGAGTAAGGTCAGGGTGGCCTCAAACCTAGTCCCTGGTTGGGTATGCTATTGTATTAAGCAGTTTGTGAAGGTGGAGAGGAACTCCATCTCTGCCTTGCTGTTTGCCCTGTCAAGACCTCTGTCAGTCCAGGAGATTGAAATCCCCAGACCACTACTGCATTCAGTATGGCTGCCCTCACAGCTTCCCCAACCAAATTGGACATTATGCTCCACTATCCTGTTTAGGGGCATGTAATGCACTGGGGATGATTTGTATTTTCCCATTTCTCTAGTTTGACCCAGATGGACTCTGTGACAGTGTTTGTCCACAGATGTTCCTCCCTTATGAAGAGCTACCCACCACCTTTTCTATCAGTCCTGGCCTTTTGAAATAGTCTTTATGTAACTGATAGCCAGCAGACTGGTACTTTGGGACTCTCACAAACGGGGTGGGGGGTCAGGTCAATTCAAGTAGTAAATATTAGGGCAATGAGCATGAGATGGTCGCTAAAAGCTTCAGATTAATAGGGTGAATAGCTAGAGCTGGGCACTCAAACACATATAGCTGGGCACCCAGGAACACATATAGCTGGGCACCCAGGAACACATATAGCTGGGCACCCAGGATCACATATAGCTGGGCACTCAGAAACACATATAGCTGGGCACCCAGGAACACATATAGCTGGGCACTCAGGAACACATATAGCTGGGCACCCAGGATCACATATAGCTGGGCACCCAGGAACACATATAGCTGGGCACCCAGGACACATATAGCTGGGCACCCAGGATCACATATAGCTGGGCACTCAGGAAACACACATAGCTGGGCACTCAGGAACACACATAGCTGGGCACTCAGGAACACACATAGCTGGGCACTCAGGAACACACATAGCTGGGCACTCAGGAACACATATAGCTAGGCACCCAGGAACACACATAGCTGGGCACTCAGGAACAACACATAGCTGGGCACCCAGGAACACATAGCTGGACACCCAGAGACACATATAGCTGGGCACCCAGGAACACATATAGCTGGGCACCCAGGATCACATAGCTGGGCACTCAGGAACACACATAGCTGGGCACTCAGGAACACACATAGCTGGGCACTCAGGAACACACATAGCTGGGCAATCAGGAACACACATAGCTGGGCACTCAGGAACACATAGCTGGGCACTCAGGAACACACATAGCTGGGCACTCAGGAACACATATAGCTGGGCACTCAGAGACACATATAGCTGGTGCCCAGGAACACATATAGCTGGGCACCCAGGAACACGTAGCTGGGCACTCAGGAACACATATAGCTGGGCACCCAGGAACACATATAGCTGGGCACTTAGGAACACATATGGGAGGGTATTTATACAAAAGGAGGTGCAAACCACAGAAAAGAAACATAGAAAATGATTTCATTTCAAATAAAAGTGTAAATCATGCCAGTGCAAATACAAAATTACTGGCACAGGTCTTTCCTCCTGGTGCTCCCCTGCTGTGCTGTCCTTCCCATGACAAGCCCTTATGTCTGCCCCTGCCCCTAATGAACACCTACATCTGCCTCCTCCCATATCATCTAGTGTAAATTTCAGCTCCCTGCCCATTCATCTTGCCAGTTCCCCACACCCTTCCAGCACAGCTGCAGCACATTCTGGACATATAAATGTCCTTTTCCCCAGAAAGCCTTACAATTGGTCAGAAAAGAAACCTCCCTCATGCACCAGACCTTTAGCTAAGCATTAGAAAACTTCTCTGCCTGAGCTGTGTGACCTGCATGGTGTGACAGTACGGGCAGGAGAACGTTGTTTTGAACCCAGTGCTTGATTGCTTTTGAAACCTTTTGTGTGAGAAGGGACAGTAATTTTTATTTCCATCTAGGAAATCACTAGTTTTGACTGGCCAACACTTAGCGAGACATTCTCAGTCTTGCTGGCAGTATAGGCAATATTGAAACTAAGGCTGCACTGCATTCTAGCTCTAAGAGAGCTGTTTTTTAAGAAAAGATTTTATTATACATAGAGGGACAGAGTAGCGAGCAGAGAAACAGACTTACGTGCTCTAAAATCAGTTCTGGGTTCCGATTGCATTAAAGAGAGCCCTCGCAAATGGGGCAAGTGTGGGCAGGAGCACGGTGATCGTTGCTTGCTAAGATGCATGCCAAAACATGCTGCATGTCTGTGCATCTCAGCGTGGGTAAGTGGGTGTAAGGGACAGTCTATCCAGTAAATCAGACAATATTGAAAGCATAGCCATCCAAGTGCGGAGAACTACGAAGGTATAGCTGATTCAATAGAACAGTAGAAGGGATTGGCCTATAAATGTTTGAAATACTCCTCATGTATACCATTTCAGATATGCAAAAATCAGACTTTGGATATACCTGTAATAAATGTATTTATATTGCTGCTTTAGAAGAAGATATTAACATTTGTAAGATTAAATTAAACACAATAGTAACAGAACAACAAAGTATACAAGCTAGAATTAATGTAATAGATGTGGCCAGCATGAAGTGTCCCTACATTAGTATTCCCAAACAGCCCAATCATATCGAGGGTTGTAACTTACATGTGGCACAGGATATTAGAAATATCCAGGTTGGCCAAAGACGATCAAAGCATAGGTTGAGAGAACAGGAAATGAAGAAGATAGCCAGGATGGATGGGAAATAGTCCAAGGAATACAGCAAAAGGGAAGGACAGCTCGCAGTTTGTATTATCAACATACAATAGGTTTGCATCTATTGAACCAGAAAATTATCCAGTACAGATAATATTGATCTAGAGTATACACTGTATACTAAGACTGACAAGTAGACAATAAAGTTCTGCATAAACATTCCATGATTGATATGGAAATATTAACAGAAGTAGAAAATATGGAACATACTGAATCTGGATTAGTAAACACAAATCCTAAAACACCTACAAATATACAGTCTTTGGTATCTAGTGTTGCACATGACCAAAGTAAAGAGAATCCAACCCTGGCAAATTCCCAATCATTCCATGTAACAGCACAAGAATGTTCAGGTGACTGTATGAACTTGGCTCATGAAAAGATATTACCTGAGAAGGAATCCAAATGGTAGGTGTTTATAGTTGGAGATTCCATGATAAAATAGTATGTAAGTATGACAAGGTCAACAGAATGTACTACACTTACAGGGGAGCTAAAATTTCTGATCTCTCAATGATGGCAAGCACAATTATGAAGAACAGTGGAGAAAAACCATTAATTGTGATACATATTGGGGTCAACAATATTAGCAGTGCCACTATATCGGATATACAAAAGGAATTTATGATACTTAGTGAGATAATAAAGGGATACCACAGTGACACTTGTATTTCTGAAATATTACCATACCAAGAGCAACAGAATCCATAATTAACAAAATTAAAGTGGTAAATAACTGGTTGAGATCATGGTGCCTTGCCCAAGGCTTTGGTTGTATTCCCCATTGGGAGGACTATATAGATCATCCACAATTGTTCTCCTGTGATCGCTCCATCTGAGTAAAAGAGAAAGCCAATTACTTGGGAAACACATCCTAAAATTCAGAGAGTCATTTAAACTAAGATCCGGAGGGAAGAGGAATAGCAATAATATGCCACACATAACAGGAAAAACAACTTCAGGTATAACAATGAAAACATGTAACATTCATGACAAATGCAAGAAGTTTAAATGATATTTAAAATGTAATTACATTCGCTGATGTTATAAAATAAGTGTGGCAGGTATCAGTGAAACATGATGGAATGAAGAGTCAGACCGATAACTGGAATTGATGGATATAACTTGTATAGAAAGGACAGAACAGATAGGCTAGGAGGAGGAGTTTGTCTATACATTGATAATAAAATCCCCACACATTTGCTTTCATTTCCCAATACTATGGACCAGGATTTTGAAACAATATGGGTTAAAGCCTAATTCAGGAAGAAAGGCAGTAACAATAGGAATCTTTATAGACCACCCAGTGCAACAAAGGAGTATAACAATGCCTTAATTGAACAAATAAATGAGGCCTCCAAGATGGGAGACTTAATTATAATGGGAGATCTAAATCTGCCAGTATAAACTGGTTAGATAATACAGGAAATACTAAGTTTGAAAAATTATTCATAGATATATGTGCAGGTGTTGCTCTAGACCAATTAGTTATGGAACCCACAGGGATACTAATACTCTGGATTTAATATTGACTAACATACCAGATGAAATACAGGAAGTGGTGGTAAGAGCCCCACTGAATAATAGTGACCATAATATAGTTACATGCAATCTATCTATGACTAAAATATTAACAACTAATCAGGCAATATTTAGAGACTATAAGAAAGCCAACTATGATTTGATTAATCAACAAATTCATACGTATGATTGGGAAGCTTTGCTAATACAGGACTCAATTGAGTCAGCATGGGGGTCATTTAAGGAAATAATTCAACAAATAGAAGAGAAATATGTCCACCAAAAATAAATACAAGTACCCTCCTGATTAACAATTAAAGTAAACATTTAATTAGGATAAAGCAAAGAGCATATAAAAATATAAAATAAATAAAACAATCAATAAAATGAGTTTGGTAAAAAACAAGGGAGCTTAAGCAAGCAATAAGACAAGCTAAGGCAAGCTGTGATTTCCAAATAGCACATAACAAATTGTTGTATTCTTATATTAATTTAAATTGCAAATGCACAGTTAGAAAAGTAGGACCCATATTAGATAACAATACTACAATAGAGGATGACTATAAAACAGCTGAAAAATTTAATTATTATTTTTATTCAGTATTTTCAAAAAAAAAAGTATATCATCCCTATAGATTTAAATATTGGTTCAGTGACAGAAATTAATATAACTGCTAAACAAGTTTATAAAAATTAATGAACATAAATAAAATGCTAGTTGTGGCTCAGATAATATTAATGCCTACTTCCTAAAGCATGCAGTAAAAACATTGCCCACCACTGTCAATTCTCTTTAATTTATCAATAAACATTTCTGAATTACCTAAAGATTGGAGGTCAGCAATAATCATTCCAATATTTAAGAAATGGAGTAAATCTAAGATTGAGAACTACAGACCAATAAGTCTCACCTCCCACTGCTGTAGCCTGTAAGGCACTTGAGAGAATAATTAAAAACAAGTTAAAAGAATCATTGAATACACTTGGTATTAGGGACATAACACAACATGGCTTTAGGAAGGGCAAATCTTGCACAACAAATCTAATCTCTTTATAATGAAATATTAAAAATCTGAACATAGGAATTCCATCGGATGTCATCCTTTTAGATTTTTGAAAGCCTTTGACAAAGTTTCCCATGGTATAGCAAGCAAAGATTAACTCAAATAAATGTACATTCTAAAATCATTAAGTGGGTACATGCTTGGCTTAATAACAGAACACAATCTGTGCGTATAGAAAGTAATATTTCTATGCAAACAAATGTGGTTAGTGGGGTACCTCAAGGCTCAGTTTTAGGCCCTAGTTTATTTAACATCTATGTGAGCAATATGAATAAGGGTATTCAAAATATGATCAGAAAATTTGCAGAGCGATACTAAGCTGGGAGGCCAAGTGGATACATTGGGAAAACATTTTCCTTTAGTGTCGGTTTGCCAAAATTGAAAACTGGGCAAAGAAAATGATATGACACTAAATGTGGATAAATGTTCAGTGATTCATTTTGGAACAAATAACCCAATGTATACTTATATTCTAAATCAAAATAACATAGAAACATAGAAGTTGGCAGATAAGGACCGCAAGGCCCATCCAGTCTGCCCATTTCTTTCTACCTTATAAATGTGCCATCGGCCTTTGCTCTGTCAGTGGCCTATCTATTCATAGTCATTTGTATTGCTCCCTTATGCCTATCCCATGCCTGTTTGAAGCCCTGCACTGTATTCATAGCCACCACTTCTTGTGGTAAGCCATTCCATGCATCCACCACCCTTTATGAAAAAGAATTTCTCACATTCCCCTTAATTGGCCCCCTCTAATCTCATGCTGTGTCCTCTTGTCCTGCTATTTTCTTATATTTAAACATATTAGACTCTTTCACCTTGTTAATGCCCTTAAGGTGTTTGAATGCCTCGATCATATCACCTCTCTCCCTCCTTTGCTCAAGGGTATACATATTGAGCTCTGTTAATCTGTCCTCATATGTCTTCTGATGCAGTCCCTGCACCATTTTAGTTGCCCTTCTCTGGACTGCCTCAATTTGGTTAATGTCCTTGTGAAGGTGTGGCCTCAATACTGCATGCAGTACTCCAGATGGGGCCTAACCAGTGTCTTGTAAAGAGGATTATTACTCCTCTTACGACTTGGATACCTCACTAATACACCCTAACACCCCCTAGCCTTACCTACTGCTTTAGAGGTCTGCTTGGATGATTTCAGGTCATTAGTGATGATGATGCCCAAGTCTCTTTCTTCCTTTGTGACTGCTAGCAACTCCCTCCCAGCCTATAGGCGGCTTCAGGGTTTCTCTTCCCTATGTGCATGATCTTGCACTTCTTGCATTAAATCCCAGTTGCCACTCTTCTGACCATTTTGCTAGTTTATCCAGATCTCTTCTCATTCTGCCCACCCCATCTGGATCATCTACTCTGTTGCAGATCTTGGTGTCATCTGCAAACAGACAAGCCTTACCCTCTAGTCCATCTGCAAGGTCACTAATAGAAGATGTTGAAGAGGACTAGCTAGGACTGATCCCTGAGGTACCCACTTGTGACTTGCATCTCTTCTGACTGTATACCATTTACCACCACTCTCTGTTTTCTGCCCGTCAACCAGTTTGCCACCCAGTTGACCAACTTCTGACCCACCGAGCCTACCCAGCTTATTTATCAATCTTCTATGTGGAACAGTGTCAAAAGCTTTGCTGAAGTCAAGGTAGGCGACATCAACTGCTCCCCTTGGTCCACCACTCTGGTTACCCAGTCAAAGAAATCTATGAGATTAGTTTAACAGGACCTTCCTTTTGTAAACCCATGCTGTCTTGGATCCTGTGCCCCTATGGATTCCAGGTGTTGCACTATCCTTTCCTAAGGAGTGCCTCCATAATCTTGCCCACTACTGAGGTAAGACTGACTGGTCTGTAGTTCCCGCCTCCTCCCTGCTACCACTCTTGTGAGCGGGATCACATGACCCTACTCCAGTCTTCTGGGACCTCTCCTGTGCTCAGAGACTCACTAAACAGTTCTGCTAATGGCTCTGCTAGTTCCACCTTTAGCTCCTTAAGTACCCTGGGATGTATGCCATCAGGTCCCATTGCCTTATCCACCCTAAGCAGCAAGCTCTTGTAGGACCCTTTCTTCTGTGAAGGGAGTAGTGCTCACCTCCCTCCCCTGTGTCCATGATGCTGAGCTGTGGGCCCTGCCCTACCTTCTCTTCAGTAAATACTGAGCAAAGTATCTATTTAGGATAGATGCCTTTACAGGGTCCTCCTCCTCCATGCTCCTTTTCTCCATTAAACTTAGCAATACCCCCTCTGGACTTTCTCCTTTCACTAATGTATCTATAGAAAGTCTTGTCACCTTCTTTACTGTTCGTATAGTTTTCCTCAGTTTGGGACTTTGCCTGCCTTACTGCCTTCCTGCTTCCCTTAGGGCAGTTTGGTATGCCTTCCTATCTTCATCCCGTTGTGTTCCCTTATATTTCCTGAAGGCCAGCCTTTTTAGCTCTGACCTTTTCTGCTACTGTATTTGAGAACCAAAGTGGTTTCCTTCTTCTTTTGCACTTCCTTTTCTGTCTAACACAATCGGTTGTTGCTTCAAGTATTGCATCCTTAATGCTTGCCCACTTTGTCTGCACCCCTCACCTGTGTTTCTTTTTGCCAGGGCTAGCTTAACTCTGTTGGCCATCTTATCAAAGTCAGCTCCTCTGAAGTCCCATATTTTGCCTTGGAATGGGATGATTTAGATGTAGTAGCCAAATTGAACCATATCATGTGATGGTCACTGGCCCCAGGTGACCTTCTACCTGAGAATCTGTGATCCCTTCCTTGTTAGTCAGTACTAGATCTAGGATAGCCCTGTCTCTCGTGGGTTGCTGTACCAGTTGTTTGAGGCCCTCCTGCAGGGAATCCACTATGTGTCTAGTTCTGGCAGATGTTCCTGCTGGTATTGACCAATCTGTATCCGGCATGTTGAAGTCTCCCATTATCAGAACCTCCCTTTATCTGTCATGTTTTGTATATCTTCTAACAGTAATGTATCTATGTCCTCCCTCTGGTCTGGGGCCTGTAGACAACCCCAGTTCTTATGGCTGTCCATTTCCTGTTTCCAGGGTGACCCACAGTTCTTCTGGCTCTTTATGTGTATTCTGAATTTCTGTAGCTTTGATATTTTCATTGACATACAGGCCCACTCCTCCCCCTTTTGTACCTCGGTCTCTTCTGAACAATACATAGCCAGGTACTGAAGTCTCCCAAGTGTGGTTACTGGTAAACCACATCTCACTAGTGCTACTATGTCCAGTCTAGCCTCTGACATTGTGCCTGCAGGTCTGGGATCTTACTTCCCAGGCTGTGAGCATTGTGTACATGATTTTCCATTGGCCAGATTTTGGTGTTAGTTATTGGGTGAGGTTTGGCATTACCCTGTCGCGTTGTATGGGGAGACAACCCTTTTTCTTACCTGGTGATGCAAATGAACTGCAAACGTGCTGAATCCCTCTTTGACCACTAGCTGAGGGGAGGGGTGTTCTTCCCATCGCGACGTATGGGGTGCTGCACCCTCCCCCATTTGCTAGTTTAAATATTCTGCAAAGACATCAAACTTCTGCCCCAATGCACTGACTCCTCCTTAGTCAGATGCAGTCCATCAAATTTAAAGAACTTTCGCTCCCAGAACTGTTGCCAGTTCCTACAAATCTGTGTCCTTTTCCTGGCACCAGCCCTTGAGCCATGTGTTTAGCTCCCTATCTCCCTTCTCTGACCTTCTGTCCATCTGCTCCCCTGTCCCAGACTGGCAGGATCTCAGAAGGAGATGCCAGACGAAATAGATGATAGTTTGTCACCCAGCTTGATCAGGTGTTCCTTGGTCTCCACAACTGACCGGCTGGCGAGATCATTAGTCCTATGTGTACTAGGACATCAATGTTTTCTCCTGCTTTGTGAACAATTTTGTAATGCGGTCAGTGTCTCTCATGCTGATGTACCTGGGAGACATCTGACCATTACCCCAGGCTGGAGATGGGTATCAACTCCCTGAATCTTAAACATTCTCAGAAAGAACAAGATCTTGGAGTTATAGTTAATAATAAATTATCATCAACTGATCATTGCATCTCAGCACTAGGAAAAGCTAACACCCTAATAAGGAATATTAAAAGATCATTGGTATCTAAAACAGAACAGATAATAATTCCAACATTTAAGAGCTATTACTGACCCATCCTATATTATGGGTCTCAATTCTGGTTACCATCAACAATTAAAGATAAAAAGCACTAGAGGAAGTGCAGAGGAGAGTTACCAGACTAATACCCAATCTGAAGGGAAGGCCATACCAGGATCGACTACAGTATACAGGGCTCCATTCTCTGGAGGCACGGAGACAGAGAGAGATTTATTGTTTCTGTATAAATTATTACAATCACCTGAACTTGTGGAAACATTTGGGATCCAGTTTAGTAAAACACGGGGTAACTTTGCTCACATAATCGAAAGTTGGTTATACCAAAAGCAAGGACAAATAAAAAAAATTGTTTATTTACTATACATGCATCAGTGGCATGGAATAAATTACCACAATACATTGATGATTCTCCAACCTTAGACATTTTGAAAAACAGCTTGATGAATATTATTACTCAAACTATATTATGGTGTAGCTAAGTCCACAAATGTGAGGGACATTCACGATGGGCCTGTTGTCTCCATTATGGCCTATCAATCCTAGTAATCCTGCCAGATGGTCACTGCCACTCTTCTCTAATTCCTGGACTAGGAGGATCTCCAAATAGATCCTCCTGGACACCTTCCCTTCAGGAACATTCCTAGTTCTGTGAAGGACCTCCTTAACACCTGACTTAAATACCTGAAATAGATGACATGATAACAGAGGACTCTGTGAAATCAGAAGAAGAAACTGTTTCTGTTATGAATGAACTTATATTTCTGAAATTTTGATTAGTACCACATTAGTACTTTTGTTTTCCTATCTTCCTTCGATTCAAGTATGGGAAAGATGTGTCACTGGATTACCTTATACATACATTTATTTTTATTTTTGATAAAAATACAGAAAGCACATCTGATAAAATTGTTGCCATGTTTTTGATTTGCTACTTTCTATATAAATTGATGGTTAATTGACATGATAGCCTAAATGTACTCTAAGTCCTAGTAAAGGTAGAATTAATGAATTGGGAAGGGGTTGTTTGGAGACCCAGTTGGTTTGATAGCTGTAACACTTTAACAGTGCTTATCAGCTGTTACTAGTGCACAGTATGCTTGATTTGAAATTCATTATAACTTATAAATTATATATATGGATCTCATTTTCATTTTTGAGAACAATAGTAATGTTATAAGAAATGTGAATTTTCTTTTTTCTCAATTTTATTTATATTTTTTAATGATTAAGGACATGTAATTTCTTTCTGTTATATAAAAGGGAAAAAGTTAATAAAAAGTAAACAAGTTAGGGGAATGTGATGTATAGTGCTGCTCCAAATCTGCTCTAACAAGAAGACAGGACCACTCTTACGCTGTACCCATGGGCTGGTTGCCACTGCACTCATCATTGCTTTGCAGTCTTGTTCATTAGTGCCTCTGTCCCAAGGTGTAACAGTTGTTAGTGCCAGGTACCATCTGATTGCCTTCAGTTAAATTACAAGGGTTTCAGTGGACTAGGCCAGCTGGCCATGAATATAACTAGTCCAAAATCTTTGCCTGCCTGTGTTTAATTATTTTCTTTTCATCAAGGGCCCCAACAACAGCTGCAATACCAGCAACCCCAGGCACCAATTCTGTCCATCCAGTATTACATTCTGGGTACCCAGTAGTTATGAGACTGTTTAACAAGGGACTAAATTTATTGCATGCAAAGTAACCTGGTACAAATCAGAACAGTAATCATTTGCTTAAAGTTACACTCTCTCCTTGTTCCGTCCCTTAATAAACCAGATTTGCTGTTTACTGTTAAGCCGGCTCGTGAGCATATCATTGTTTGGTTTAAACTTACTGCGACCTGGGTAAGGGCACTGGAAAGTGTACGCTTGAATTTAATATTGTTTTACAGGGGTTTCAGGTTCTTTTTCAGAAGACCAAACCTGGTGGTAAGTGCAAGGTGTGTGAGCATATTATTGATGCTTGTTGCAAACTGTCTGTTGAATACTGCTAATGGTTATCATCAATTTACTGGTACTTGGATGCTAGGTGGGATTGTGGGTGGTTATAACTTCCAGAGGGTTATATCAGTCTAGATGGGTAACCATGCAAACTGTACTCTGGGTGGTGGCACCAATCCATTGTATTTACTGAAGGTAGGGGCACTCCAGTACTTACTAATTTGGAACTAAGGCCTTCAACCTGTTTCTAGGAAGACAGGCAGGGTAGTATCCTTGGAATAGCACCACCTAGGGTTATACTGCAAAACAATGCTCTTGAGCATAGAAACACAGGGTAGAATACAAAATGGGTGGAATGGTACTACCATCAAGCAGGAAACAGACCTGGGGTAATCATATCAGACAACCTAAAGTGACCTGGCAGTGTGACAAGGCAGTCAGAGAGCTAGTGGGATGCTGGGGTGCATAGGGAGGTATAACCAGCAGAAGTGGGAGGTGATATTGTCTTTGTATAGATTGCTGTTAAGACCCCACCTGGAATACTGTGTACAGTTCTGGAGACCACATCCCCAGAAGAATATAAACAGAGTGGAGGCAGTTCTGAGGTGGGTAACTAAAATGTTGGAGGGTCTGCATCAAAAGTCCTACAAGGAGAGACTAAAGGACCTCAGTATGTACACCCTGGGACAATGGAGGGGATATGATAGAGACCTTTAAATACCTTACAGGGAGTAAATAATAAGGTACAGGAGGAAGTATATACAGAAGAAAAAGGTGCTCAAGAGCATGGGACATACTATGAAGCTGAAGGGGTATATTCAGGAACGATGTGAGGAAGTACTTCTTCACAAAGAGTGGTAGATTCCTGGAACAGACTTCCAGCCTAGTTGGTGATGGTGAAAAACTGATGTGGTTCAAGAATGCATGGGATAAGCACAAGGGAATCATAATGGAAAGGAAGGGGGAGAAAGAGGTGTAGATTGGGTTCCATCTGTGGTAACAGTGTAGGTAGGGAGGAATGGGTAGAATGGATGGACCAAGCAGTCCTTATCTGCTGTCAGATTTTATGTTTCTGTGTTTCAATAGTCATTTCTCTCCTTTTCTCTCCTTGAGGGTGGGTCTCCTTCATGGGAGACGTCCTTTAGCTGCAGAAATTGGCTCACAGCACCCTCATTGCATTCCAGTTAGCGAAATACAGTAACAGCCCTCCTTTAAAAGTCTTCCACTGAAGAGGATCTCTAAACTGCAATAACCAAGCTGTCACTAATGCCACCCATAGCATGGAGGACTGGTGACCTAGGCCTTGGATCCTAAAGGTTCCTCCTAATAAAAGGGTTTTCCTTGCCTCTGTACCAAAGGTCATAATTTTGCTTTTGGGCTTATTCCCTGAGGTGCCTTTGGACTCAGGGACCTGATCCTGTAACATCTTGAAGGTTTAGAACCTTTTATGAGGGTCCTCTGGCCTTATGACACCCCAACAAGGTGGTAGTCCCAGCAGCAGGGGCAGAAAGAGCAGAAGCCAAAATACACATCTGCAGCAGCATCACACAGTCAGTCAATCCTAAACCATGCTTATAAGAGACAATGAGCTTTTGAATTAAAAGGATTTGTCTGCAGTTTGGAAGGGCCAAGGAGACACACTCCGCCCTCCTCTGAGTGGTACACAACCGCTTATGTCCGAGCGTCCTTTGGATGCTCTGAGTTTTCTTGCCATCTGCCTCCTCCTTGGCACCTCTCTCTCTCTCTCTCTCTCCCTTGGGGTTGGGCCTTCTTCCTAAGGTGCCTTAGATCTCATGGACCTCCTCCCTTTGACACCTTGAGGAGTTGGAATCCTTTCATGAGGGTTCCTGTGTCTTTAAAATACCCGACAGGGTGGTAGTCCCATAGCAGGGACAGAGAGACTGTAAGCCAAATTATACAGTTGCACAACCATCACACACTCAGTCTGTCAATCAACCTAAACTATACTCACAAGAGCCCAATGACCCGATGAACCCAAGATTGTGACCACACAGAAGGCCCTTGCTGAGGCTATGAGAATCCCGTGGACCCTGTGGTTTTTAGAGGGTAGCTATCAGTGAAAAGCTCTGCTTGAGTGCTTTGTTCACACTGTCTGGCAGCAGGGAGGTGCACTAGGGTTGCAGCTGGTAGTCCTAAAGGCATAGTACACTATTGATAAAAATGATTTCCTCCGCACATTGGCCCGTAGTCCTGCAAAAGTCTAAAATGTGTCCAGTGAGAGCAATTCCCAGCAGGGTTAGAGCAAAGGCAGTCATTGTAAGCCCCACACTTTTGAGGTGTTATATCTGGATAACTATGAAAGCGTGGAATGGGACAGGGAGAGGAAGGGCCTCTAAACATTAAGGAAAACTTTGAACAAGATGGGGGGAAGCATGAATCAGTAGACACTAGGAAAAGTTTCAAATGGTGTTTCAGAGAGACAGGGTGCCAAGGAACACCAGAACAGCTTGGAACTGGATAGGTAGAGGAAGGTTTATCAGTGGATAACAGGAAACTTGGAATAGGATGGAGATATGAAGGTGGGCCACTTGACACAAGCAAAGTGGATCAGAATGAAGAGTGGGAGGGATGGACCAAAGCTTAAACTGGGATGAGGGAGGAAGAAGTGCAAGTTACACCTTGGAAAGCTTGGAATGGTACAGGATAAGGGAATGGGTCACTGAATATCAGGGACATTTGGAACAAGATGTGGAGAGAGGGGTGCCACTGGATACCTGGAAAGCATAGAATAGTACAGGATAAAGATCAAGGAAAGGGCCACTGGACATCTGGAAAGTTTGCAATAGGATACAGAGAGGAAGGAGTTGCCAATGGATATCAATGAACCCCCTACAGGAGGACTTCCTGTATTGTCTAGAATTATGTCATCTATGATGTTGACTGTTAGCTCGCCCTTATGATCCATTTGAACAGCTGCAGTGGGGGTTAGAGAGAAAGTGAAGAGGAGTACTACTTCTTCAGCACCTCCTGCACCTTCAGCACCTCCTGCACCTTCAGCACCTCCTGCACCTCCTGCACCCAGATTTGTGGCTACACTGTGGCACCAGTGTTTTCCTGTTGCTGACAGAAAGCATGGCGACACGAGTAGAGATTTTCTCGATCTGCAGTCCTGATCAACTGGACATCAGCACTTATCAAAGCAGGATATTTGTTGGGGTGTAAAGTGTTTTCTGAGGAGCAATGCCTCTTAAAATAGGACTTTTAGAGATTGTGCATTAATGTTGAAAAATACAGATCTACAGTGTGTGAGTGTGGGTCTGCTCTGCTGCAGATACTACAGGAGGGAGAAGTGTGCTTTGACAGCTGCTGGGAAGAGCTACTTCATGTAGAACATTTGTGATCTCTGCCAACCTTGAACTGCATTATCAATCTGTGAGGAGCTTCCTCAACAACTGGGCCTGTCACACAGACAGAGAAAAGGAGAAGATGTATTTTGCTCAGGCCTAGAAGCCTGCACTGCCACTATAGCGAGGCTTAGGAGTCACTGAGCTGGTCATCGCAGCCTGGCGACAGCCTGTAGTGGGTGTCAGCAGAAAGTGAGCTGTAGCAGATGAGCTCACCAGCCTTGCATCTACCCAACCTTCGAGAGAGAGAGAAATGGAGGAGGCCCAGCTGAATGAAGAAGGCTCTGGGGTAGCAGCTGTTGAGAGACAAGTCATCAAAGGTGCAGCCCCATCTCCAGAAAAAGAGAGAGCTGGTAAATTCCCTGCCAAGACTGCAAAGACCAAGAGGCAGCTTTGGCTGTGTGGTCGAGGACTGTTGAGGACTGAGTAACTAAACAAGGCTCACTTGTCCTGTAACATGCATCTGCACAATAGTTAGATAAGGCCCCAGTTTATTTACAAGTTTATGGGGCTAGGCCATCTGGCCAGGATTACAATTTCTGGGTTTGCTACAAATAGTTTGTAAATTAATTTAAGCACACCAATTCTAGCCAACCATGGACAACTGTCATCAGGTCTGCAACATTCCAGCATCTGGGTATGCAGGGTTTCTGGGAGCGCCCACAATTCGGGCACTAATACTTGCACCATGGGGTGTGGGTAGCACACAACAGTGCAATCGGGCAGAGCCACTGTGGTGCTTGTGGGAGCAGGTTGCACCTAGTCAAGTTAGCAGCTGCTCGGCATTGAGCGCATTTGTATATAATATCTGCTTTAACCCTTGCCTTTCCTTTCCCTAGGACCTCGTCGTGACACCCCAATAAATCCCTCTGATGCTTATTTTAATTTCTGACTCATGTACATAATATTTATATAATTACTGGTATGTGCTTTTCCCATAGGAAACCAAGTTATAATTTTCCATTATAACCAGCTGGTTATAATGGAAAACACACCAGTTTTCCTTGAACCATCGCCACTGGTGACTGCGGTCTTCCTTTCTCTGCACATTCCCCAGAAAAATTCTGTAGAGCCGGCATAAGAAAAGTTTGTTTCTCCACTGGCCACCTAAAAGAACAAAATGGAAAACAAAGGCTAAAGTTTTGAAACTCGTGCCAAGTTTCCCTATCAGTATGCAATCGCATGCACCAGTGGATCTCCTTGCCTCTTCAACCAAGGAGGATGTCACAACCACCATTCTACAGTAAGTTTAACTATTAAAAAAAACACAAATACAGAAGTTTTAAACAAATCTCCACTGCTTTTTGCCCCAAAGAAGTCAAGCACTGTAAATTAGTGGATTGCATAGAATCCAAATTAGTCCACGGCTGCTTGAACAATCTCTTAGTTTATTTTGTATAGTTGCTAAGGAAAAAGCACGCGCCAGCAATTATAAAAATGAAATATGGGGTGGTGTGTGTAAAACTTGATTTTACATACACCTCATTGTGGGATGATTTAATAAATCCTCAGGCTTTGCCCCTCGGTGTTTTTGTTGCATCCCACAACTTGATGAGTAAAATCTTGTTACACACACCACCCCATATATTATTCAGAGTGTTAAGTTACTGCATTTTGGATAAGCTGCTATTTCACTCAGAAACTGTCCCTGATTTTTATGGACATTTCTGATTTTGCTACACAAATCTCCACAATCCCACCTAAATTTGAGATTTCTGTTGTAGAGGAGTAGTGATTCAAAGTACAAAATAATCCAGACATTAATACTGCAGTCTTGTTCTATTTCAGAAAAAAGCTTTACACTAAGCCCATACTGTGGCAGGCTTGTTGTGCTAGTATTAAAATTTTAAAGATGTGACCCTGATTTTTTAATCCTTGTACCTGATATGCAAGGCTCAAGGTTGAGACTGAGTTTGACTGCACTCGTCAGAATTGGATGGGCAGTACCAATGGTAACCGCAGTGGGTTAGTTCTGTTTCCCAAGGGGTAGTAGTTGTAGTAGTTTGTGACTTAGCCCGCTTAACATTCTGTGGGTAAATGGAACAACATAACTTATTTTCACAACATCTCTGGGTAAGTTAACCCCACAGGTGCGAAGGACCCAGGACCTTCAACCTTATCTGAGCCCAAAAGCAAGGACAGTGCACTGACCAGCTATGGCAACCTACTGCACATACCAGGCAAGCTTAGAATGGGACAGAGGGAGTAGCAGGCGCTGGGACAGCAGGAAAACTTACAACAGGATGAAGAGATGGAAGGGTGCCACTGGATACCAAGAAAGCTTAGAATGGGACAGGATGAGGTGGGTGGCTCATGGGAATCTGGGAAAGCTTAAAACAGGATGTAGAGAGGAGAGGGTGCTATGGGATAGAAAGAAAATTTGAAATTGGACCAAGTGAGAAGCGGTCACTAGGTATCAGGAAAGCTTTGATCAGGATAGGGAGAATGAGGGGTGCCACTGAAAACCAGGAAGAATTTTAAGAAGGAGAGGGTAAGGGGTGCTGCTGGACATAATGGGATACTTGAGTAAAAGAAGGGAGGGAGTGCCACTGGACATCATGAAACATACTGTACCTCTCGACTGCTATCAATTTCACAAGTATTTATTTATTTATTCTGGTCTCGAGTAACCCCCCTCCCCAAATCGGGGCTTACCTTAAGTAACTCCATGGGCTCTAGTAATGCCTACTGCAGGCAGACATCTGTCAGAGATGGTAAATCCATGGTTATTTGGTAATCCTATGATCTGTGTGAGGGTGCCATGATCTGCCTCGCGCCTGTCCCTTTAAGTGATACTGCCAGTGTGCTGTAAGTGGCCTGGGCTGGGTCCAAGTGCTTCATAACTCGTGACTGGCCAGGCGCCATCCTATTTGCTCCACTCTGCTGTCGACAGTAAAGCAGAGGGAGCTGTGACTAGTACTATAAATATTTACTTTTAATTTGTTACATTTAACTTAGAGTACTCATTTTAACCTGCCTTCCTGCAGTTTAGCATCCAAATAGGAGCCGCCATGTTTGTTCCGGGACTTCCAGAATTTGGTCCAACTGGGACACAGGGAGCTCAAGGGTACTTAGGTCAAGTGACTCATGGGAAAGCTGTAGTTCTTGTAGCCTTCATTTGGGGCCTAAAGGAATTGATGGTGCACAGGATTATGAGCGACAACTCCCTCTGACCAATCGGATTGCTGGAAAAATGGACTAATTCGAAAACCCATTTCAAACTGTGTGCAGTCAGCTATGAGACTCTGGGGAGTGCAGCTCAAGCTCTTGGATTGAGAGGAGCTTCTGTGGTGTGTTTGTCCCAAGACTCCGTGTGAGAGCCATTCAAGTTCATGGGGTTCGGGCCCAGGATAGGTCTAGTTTCCTCCGGCAGGTGTCTGTGGTCCCAAGTTCTGGGATCTGTGTTCCAAGACTGCCTTTGCAGATTAAGAGGTTTGCACAGTAAATTGGCTGTAATTGCAGACCAGCCTGAAACCGAACTGAGAGGTAGAGAAGTGAATGCTGTTCCCATTAAATGTGCTGAATGCTCCAAGGTAGGTCGAGGCCTACTAACCAGGGATGCCTGTTTGCCAATGGGAGCCAGTTGCCTTGTGTGACCAAACTGCCAGCCAGCTGGAGGTTTTTCACCAGCAACAGAACTGAACTTTGCCAGAAGTGGTTATCCAATCTTGGGCTCATGCCAAACCCGCCCAAGCCGCCTATTCCTGCACCAGTTACTGTTGTCTCAGCGAGACCAGCTTGGGGATCCAGCCCTGTGCAGCAAGGTATAGCAAGCTGCAGCTACCTGGAAGGAAAGGCCATGAAGCGGAGGTTAGTCATGCAGGCCCAGCTTCCCTGTGCTCTTCAGTGCTCTGCAACAGGTCTTCATACTGCCAGGCCAATTTCTGCCAATGTGTGTTGTGAGTAAACTCAAGGTAGTCCCTGAAACAGTTCTTTAAATCATTTTGTGGTACCATCTGATTTCTTCAGTGTGCTATTGGGTTACAGTGGACTAGGTCAACTGGCAGAGGGATACAAATAGCCAAGGGCTTTGTTTTGCGTGTTTAACTGGCTTTTATTTCCATCAAGAGTCCCAAGAACAGCTGCAACCCCAGGCAACGTTCAGGCTAGCTACCAACATTTTGGGTACCCAGCAGCTGCAAAGACTGTGTAGTGGGACTAAATGCATGCATTCAAAGTACCCTGGTTTAAATCCAATATACTGTAGTAATCATTCACCTAGAGCTGCCCCTTTCCTTGTTCAAACCCCTTAATAAATCAGTTGGTTTGTTTGACTGTTATCTTGCCTCATGAATATCTCATTGTCTGGGTTAAGGTTAATGTGTCTGGGGAAAATGTATTTAAAAGTGCATGCTTGTTTTGAATACTGTTTTACAGGGGTTGCAGGTGTTTACGAAGACCAGACCCTGGTGGTAAGTGCAAGGGTGTGTGCATATTGTTACTATTCCTTGCCAACTGTGTGTTAACTGCTGTAGAGGGCTGTTCCCCATTACAAAGTACGTGGTCACTAGGTGGTCTTGTGGGTATTTATAGCTTCCCAGAGGGCTATACCAGGTTAGGTAGATACCCCACGTACATTACTCTGGGTGGAGGCACCAAAATATTGTGGTTACTGAGGACAGAGAACACGGTAACTGTTAAATTTGAACCCAGGCTCCTCAACCTGTTGTCAGAAGTACAGACAGGGGTAGTAACCCTAGAGATAGTGCCACCTAGGGGTTGCACTCGAATTAGACACCTTTGAGCTGGGAGCTCTTTGCATAGGTTCCATGTCAGAATAACATAGTACATACACGGTACAAAAAGTGGGCAAATTGACAAAGTTAAAATGGCAGAGCAGACAAGAACAACAGTAGCAATCTGGAAGGCATTGTACAATGTATAAAGGCAGCAGGTCAATATACACTTAAACATACAGTACATCAGTTAACTGTTCAATTCAAATAAAAAACAGAAAAATAATCAGCCCGATGGGCCTTGTCAAGGTCAGATAGAGAAATGGGGGAGGCGATTAGATTTAAGCAGGTGCAGTAGAGTGAAATAAGGGTGACTGAGAGGAAGATGAAAGGGAGATGGGGGCAAATTGGGGGTGAAACAAGAGTAGGAGTGCAAAGAGAGAGATCACGGGGGATGTGAGGCAGGTGGTAGTATGGAGGACTGATGTAAGCAAGCTGTGACAATTGAAAAGGTAGGCAAGGGCTAGAACGGGTAGATTACTAAGTGCAGTGGCTGGTGACGGGGGCAACTGTGAGAGAAGGTGAATGGGAGATGTGGGGTAAAATTAAGGGTGGTGAACAAGAGTAGAAGTATGAGAGAGAGAGCATAGGAGGAGGGGAGGGAGATGTAAGGTAGGGAATAGAAGGGGGAATGGATGTAAGAACGAGCATTATATATTTCAGACTTAAATTTGCCCTTGTTCCGAGACGATTATTGATGTTCCTCATGTTAGAGATATTTCTTAACACACAAACTATTAAAACATTTAACTATATTGATAGAAACATTCCTTTACACTAAGCATACAGTATGTGCCCACTGTGCTTATTGGTCTTTGAAATAAGACAGTGCTACACGTTCTGCCCATTTGCTCTGCATTTTGAAGGCCAGTGCTATGAATTTTAAGTGGTTGGGAAGTATGCTAGGGAATACTTGGCATGGGGTCTGGGAAAGAGACACCAGGGAAGGCTTTGTTTGGGACCTGGTGAGGGTGCCTCTGAACATCAGAGAAAGTTTGGTTGGGAGAGAGGAGGGTACCACTGGAGACAAGCAATGGTTTTAAATGGGATGCAGAAAAGGAAGGGTTGGTTATGTGCACACTCTGAATCATTTTCAGAAAGTTACCAGATAGTGTGGACACACACTGAACTGGTTTACATAAATGTTTTTTGAAATGGTTCTGTAGTATTTAAAGGGCCAAACAGCCAGGCTACTAGTACAGATATATCTAGCATGCAGCACCCCTATTGGAACCACCCCAAACTGTCTCTCATGACCGTAAGAAAGCATCTATCTGGAAGAATATCATTGTAACTGCCTCCATAATGCTACTTGTAAGGCCCATGTAGGAGGCTGCTTCTCCCAAATGTCTTAGGGGTGAGGTGCCTCACCTTACACTGTCATCAGATTTCCGTATCTGTTAGCCATGGCTCCTGGGTTCTTTTCCACTCAGCAGTGATGGAGGTTTGTATCCAAGAGAAAATAAATGTCCAGGGCTTCCACTAGTAGAAAGATTTAAGCAGACCAGACCTTTCGTCCAGTATAACCCCTGGGATGCCTACTCGACTCCCCAGTCACCTCTCACAGACTCTCTGCTAATACACGTATTATTGCAGTCCATAATAAGAGCTGGCTTAGCAGTAAACACAACTTTACTACCCTGAAATGGGAAAAATGTTATAGAAATAAATCCCCAGGGTCGTTACTAAACAGGTGGTGGCCTAATAACACACACGAAGGGGTGGGGGATATCTCATATAGGATCTATTTTGGGTCAAGAGAGATGGGGGTACAGAACCGATTTGATGGGTGGGGTAATAGGAATGATTGCTAATAGGTGGTAGGGATAGAGGAGGCCTGTGATCTTCCCTCCTTAGATGTTCAACCCTAAGGGGGTCGGCCTAGGTATTGCTCACACACAAGGAACATATGCTGATGGGGAGAGTGTCATGGCTGTCCCCTGTGCTGAGTGTTGGTAAGAGTGAAATCATAACAAAGGATTCCACCAGGAGGAGTAGGTGATACACATTTAAGTAAAAAAAAAAAAAGTCAAGGCGATGATGGGGGTTGGGAAAGAAAGAGGCATCGAGTTGAGTGAAAAGGAACAAAACAGCCATTGGGGCATGTGCTCCAGGGAGAGTTTGGCGGCTGGGTGGAGCAGCGAAACACTCATACCAGTTGAAGGGATTTTTCGAAACACTTGTACCTTATAGGCGCTTAGTGTTGATAGGGACTCACATATTTTGGGGTGGGACTGGGAGGGAGCTTATTAGCTCAAAAGGACAAGATGCTTGGGACAGAGGGAGGGCACAGGTATCTCGACTTCTAGGAAAGCCAGGTGTCTGCAAAAACTAGGAGATGCCAAGGGAGGGGAATCATAAAGAAATAGGGGTTTGTGGGAATTAAAGGAAGGAGGAGGAGGGCAAGGAGGTTGTTCAAACTGTTAGTCATGTTGTTCTTGCTAACATGTTATTAGATGCAGCTGATGATGCAAAGAGTATTGGTGCAGTATACCACAACAAGGATTGCAGGGCTGGACCAGGAAGGCTCGAGGGATGGAGAAAACTGGTGAGCTACAAGACGTTGATTGGACTGGGAAATTTTTCTGTGATAGATATGAGTAATATGACAAATGTCAAAATTGTTTCATGGAATGTTAAGGAATAGCAAGTCCGGTAAAGAGACCACACTTTTGACTGCATTAAAGGGGCTGGGGCACAGGTAGCCAAGTTGCAAGAAACCCACCTGATGGGCGCAGAGCACACTAAGCTTGTGCGGAATTGGGTGAGGAAATGCTATGCAGCTTCATACACATCCCACAAGTGGGGGTCGCTATATTATTGCATACAAATTTACTCTTGGAAGTTCAGCGGTGGTGCTGACTCAGATGAGGCAGATACATATTCATCACTGGATTATTAAGGGAAATGGTTACATTTGGATGTATTTACACACCAGGTGTATGAGATGCAGTTTTGCCCTTTACTGGACTTGCTAATAAAACAACAATTCCCTGGGCTGATTATGGGGAGATTTTAACTGGACCATGGATGCCTGTATGGGCCACTCGGAGAAAAGGGGAATGGTGTCGGAGACTATGACCCAGTGGCAGCTGGGGATGGCAGACCTAGACTAGGTGGATGAGTGGTGTACAACTAACCCAGAGCAAGGGAGTATACGTTCTATTCCAACCCACATAAAACCTGGTCCCGTATAGACTATGTCTATATACCCCAGAGCTGGATAGAATGGATGCAGGATATATCCCACAGCCCTATTCACATATTCGATCATGCTAAGGTAATTTTGAAAACGACCAGAGTAGGGACGATGGAGATGCCCCACAGTCGAAGTTTCCCACATATATGGTCAAAAATCAAGCTTTTAGGGACCATCTAGTGGAGCAATGGTAATATTATGAGGAGACTAATTCCTCCCGGATATCTCTCAGACCACCTTCTGGGAAGCAGGGAAGGCATATATGAGGGGGTATCATTGCCTATATAGCAAAGTTGAAGCAACAGAAAAGGGATAAAAGACTAGAGCTAGAAAGTCAATTTAAAGAGTTAGAGAAACGAGTAGCACAGGGAGAAAAAGGAGAGGCATCTAAACTGTTGATGACAACAAGGGACGCTCTAAACACACTGCTGCAAGAAGAGGCTGGTAGGACCTGGTTTTACTGTCAAAGGCAGGTTTTGAATGGGGAATAAACCAGGGCCATTGTTAGTACGGTTAATGAAAGGAGGCAAGGGCCAAACATTTGTTTTGGGAATTAGGGACAGGCGGGAGAATCTGTATGGATCTGGGGTATGGGGAACATTTTAGGAACTTTTATGAGGGTTTATATAAAGTGGAACATAAAGGAGGGGAATCAGAAGTGGGGATTTCTGGCAGGGCTACAGCTTCCTGAAGCTTCTAGATTGCAGAAGGAGCAACTAGGCCAACCCATAACGAGAGCCGAAATTTTGGGAGTCATACAAAACTACAACAAGGGAAGGTAAGCGGGCCAGATGGATTCCCAATAGAGTATTATAAGATCCTCGGAATCAGGTGATGAAAGCACTGTGTGGACCTTTTCAAACAGAGGAAGGAGAGGAGGTCCCAGAATTACCAAATACCTGTTATGATGCTAACATTTGTTTGATACCCAAGCCCAGCAGGGATGGTATGGACTGTCGGCATATAGGCCAATTTCCCTGCTCAATTCAGATTTAAAGATCCTGGCCAAGGTGCTGGCTATTAGGCTGGAGAATATACTGCGGACTTGATTCACCCAGACAGACCGGGTTCGTTAAAGGTGCGCCATCATATCATAATATGCGTATGCTACTTAATGTAATATAGTGGGCAAGCACAAAACATGAAACGTGGGTATTATATCAGTGGATGCAGAAAAGGCGTTTGACAGGGTGGAGTGGGAATATCTCTTTGAGGTAATGGCCCAGTTTGGTCTGGGTGAATCCTTTGTGGGGTAGGTTAGGGCTACGTACACAAAACTGAGGGCCTGAATTCTGGCTAATGGGAGTCTCTCTGGGTGGTTTTCTTTGGAGGGAACCAGGCAGGGATGCCCTCTATTGCCCCTTTGTTTGCATTGGCATTGGAGCCTCCGGCGCTGGCAGTGTGGCAACAGAAACAAATAAGAGGGCTTGCTGGAGCCTGAGGGCCTGAGGACCTGAGCATAAGATTGTTTTATATGCAGACGATATGCTACTATTTGTCAGGGACCCACAAAGGTCCATGGTGCGCTGCTGTCCCACATTGAAGAATTCACCAGTTTCTCTGGTTACAAGGTGAATCTAGAGAAATCGAAATATGTATTTCCCTGACAGGAACAAAACGTTGGGGTGCTAGGGCTTAAGGTTGTGCAGAGTGGTTTCCAGTATCTGGGGTGCAGGTAGGACAGAGACTGGGAGACTTGTACCATCTAAATTTCCCTATTTGATTAGAACTGTGCTTGGAGACCTCAAGTGGTGGGCTCAGCTCCCAATCTCTTGGCTGGGAAGGATCAATGTGATTAAAATGAATGTCCTTCCTAAGATTTTATACCCCATGCAAATGTTACACTTGGGACTAACAAAGAGGGCTGTTAAATTATTGGAAGCAGGATTTTCGGAGTTTATTTGGAGTGGAAGAAAGCCACGAATCAGTCTTAAGAGGCTCAAAGCGTAAAGAAGCAGGGAGGCCTTAACTTCCCAGACCTAGGTAACTATTGTTTGGCTATACAACAGAGAAGAATTGGGGACTGGGTGCATAGGTCAGCAGTTGCTAGCTGGGCGGAGTTGGAGCAGTGGAGGTCCCGGGAGGCTTATAGCATATTTGCATAGTAAAGGCCACATGCACATAGAGCATTGGGGAATGGCAATCCACTGGTGCAGGCAGCATTCGAGGCCTGGGAAAGACTTGGGAGGCAAAGAGTGTGTGTCAAGGAGAAATCTTGCTGCTGCTGGTGGCGAGGAATCCATTCTTCTTACCAGGAACAGAGAACAAAGGCTTCAGCAAATGGGAGACACGTGGCGGATACTGTGGGTAACTTAATGGGGGTCTGTGTCCATAAGGTACTCAAGCAGTGGCTGCAACTAGAGGCCCACATTTGTTTAGATATTTGCAAATACACACACGTAGGTAAATTAGGTAGAGAGGCTCGAGAAGGTTTGAAACCAGATCCGTAGAGCAGCTGGTGGTATCATGCTGGAAAGGATTCTAAAGGAATGTTGGGTAAGGCTGCCAAACAAGGTAAGCAAGGCCTGCCAGACCTAACTAAAAACACAAGAGCATTATAGGAAAGGGATCTGGAACAGAACATCTCAGAAGAAAATTGCAGGGTGGTCTTGGAGATGCGGGAGGAATAATGGTCTGCAACAAATATAAAGAGACCTTTTACAAATTCCTGCATAGGCTATACTACCCCGGCAATTGTTCATAAAGTTCATCCAGTGATCTCCCTATATGTGGTAGATGTGGAAGGAAACAGGTACTTACATACACTGTTTCTGGACCTGTCCAACATTAGTAAAGTTTGGGAGGATGTGGTCACAGAAGTGGCTCAAATGGCTGGCCTACCACTGAGACGGGACCCTTTGGCTAGTTTATGTGAAGTGGAAGTAGCAGAAGAAGGTTGGACTCCGCTCACCAGGTGGATGAGGGTCTTGTTTGTTACAGCTCGACACTGCATACAGAATACATGGGTGTCACGTGCCAAACCTACAGTGTCTATTTGGTGCCAGGCAACCATACATGCACTGGCACTGGAAAGACTAATGTATGCAGTGTGAGAAAGAGAGAGACCTTCCGGGAGTGGTCCCTTCCTCGCCTCACTGAGTATGGCTGAGAGTATGGTGCTAAGATCTGGTTTGTGTATATAGAACATGAAGGGGGTGCTACTTGAGGGTTTTAATGTTATTCAGATCCAGCTGACCTGTGTATGCATGGAATATGTACACAAGAAGAAAATAATAGAATGAAAATATGTGATTCTGTTTTAATTTCTATGTATGAGATATAAGGGCACATCTCATTGCATCTATTTGTTTGCTTGTTTCTGTATGTGTTTTGTATGTTTCTGTTATGAAGAAACCTAATAAAGAGATTATTCAAAAAAAAGAAATAAATCCCTGCTGGGGATAACATAGAATTCCCAAGCCAAATTTTCCATTGCCCTATCCGACTTGGCCTTACCACATATATTCTCCAAGCCACTACTAACAAGGCCCTTAGCTGGTGCGGCTAAATAACAGTGCACTCGGCTACCACTAAATACGCCTTTCCAGATGCAGCACAAATACTATTTTCTCACTGGCTTAGTGAAGCCTGTCCAGGCACAGTTGTCCACCATCCCAGCCCCACACAGCGACATGGCACAGATACTTGAGGGTAGGGTTGTCAGAAGTAGTTCTAGAAAGATTAAAACCCTTTTAAAACCCAAGGGTTCGAGTTCTAATTTGGAACTAGAACACCCATGAGTTCTAACTGTTAAGGGTTCTAACTACCAAAAAGCTTTTTTCTTCACACATTTTAAAAGCAGAGGATGCCAGCCTGGAAAACAAACTCATTATTGGGAATTACATGCTAAAATTGTTTTAGAGGGAGAAAATAAGAGAATGTGCTGCTCATATGCAAAGGTGCTAAAGTTATGCAATTGTGATACTTGGCATTTGCAATTTGAGAGGCTCAATGTGTTTCTCTTTTCTGCATGTGCAGTGAAACGATATTATGGCTGTGCTGAGAGTGCAGCTCTTTTATGCATGTTTTTCTCCTCTCAGTATCTTTATCTGTTCTCTCTCCGATCCTGCACACAAAAGAGTTCGAGTTCTAAAGAAGATTAGAACCCTAGAACTATTTGCAAAGTTCTAGCCCAGAACCGAACCCAGAACTTCAGCGGTTCTGGCAACCCTACTTAAGGGTCCTCCCATACTGGGGGCTCTGCTTTCCTTCCACCGGCACCAGGATATTAGCCTTACATTTAATGGGATCTCCTCTTATACTCTCCCTGGGTACTATAAGTGTTGAACTGATGCAGCCCCATTGTGGTTGCAGTGAGATAGCCAGCACTGGTGCACTTCAATTTAGAAATGAGCACATTACTCAGTTATTACCCAAAAATACAAAGACCATGCAGTTTTGACTAACCATGCAAAATGGGGTGTTTGTACTCTGACCCAAAGGCCAACCTGCAAACAGGTCCAAACAAACTATTTTTTCTCAGAGGAAGAGTAACCCTAATGTTACTATTCCCCAGTCGGACGTCTCCTTCTGGCTCTGCAGGTCTCTGCACTCTGATCTCTCTGGTACATCTGGATCAGTCGGGCTCCCATTTCAGGCTTGCACCTCCTCTCTAAGGTGCTCACTTCTTGGAGTCCTTCTGGAGGTTTGGCTGTCTCTCTCTCCTGACTGCTGAGGTTCTGGGCAACCACACACATCCCAACTTCTAAACCTTCAGGGTAGCAGTAGCCCAACACCTACTTTAGTGCCTGTTATGGGACCTGTATCAGCAGCCCTGGACTTGTCACCATGCTGGCTCACATGCAAATGCTGCTCCATACCTCACAAGAACTCAGTAGTTTTCTTCACCATTTGTTTCCCAGGCAGTGGGCCTGAAATGGCACAACTTGATCTTTGTGCAGACAGCAGGCCCTGTTCCACAAGATCTCGCCCAGATCTGCCAGCCTCCAGCAGAGTCTCCTTCTTATAGCAGCAGTCCTAGGACAACGCCCCTCGGTCCAACAGGTTGTCACTACACTCCATAGCACCCTATACACCCAGAAAAGGGCACCAGACTCCACTGTTGTTCCCTCCCCAGAATTCATCAGGAGCTTGTTGTGAGCACCAAACCTTTGACTGGCTGTCTCGGGGTGCAAAGATGTCAACATATATGCCGCTATATGCCATGCAGTGTATTGGTCCCAAAGTAGTAATTCTAGAGGGCTCCTGCCTTCATTTTCTTTACTCATTCCTCTTGTTTTAGTGACAGTGGTGGGCAGTGACCTCTAGAAGCAGTGGCCAGGAGTTTCTCTGGTGGTGGTGGCCACCCGCCTTTGTAGTGTGGCTGTAGGTGGTCTGAAACACAAGACCAGCCAATGAATGCAGCTCCTGCCATGTTCTATCGCCTCCTCTTGGTCTCTGACCATGAAAGTCAGGTCTGTGGGGCCAGAGGAGTTAAGTGAGGATAGTATTTTGTTGGGACCTTGTGACCTTGTAGAGGCCCTCAGGTAAACCCTGACATTGATGGGGGATTACCTGAGGATTAAGTGATCCTAGCAATTACATTCCAGTTTTGTTACTTTTTGATTTGACTATGATGAAAATTGAAATATTTCAGTTGTAAGTGTCAGTAATATAGTAGGTTGTACACTAGTCTCCAAGGCCAGAAAATCAGAAGGTTGTGTGTTCTAACCCCATACTAGGAACTTGGGATAAATCCCATTACTGACACTGTGATGCAGCATGAGTGGGTGCTGCACTCCTGAGGTGCCATCTTTCAGATGACACGTTAAACAGAGGTCTGTTGTACTGGTTGTTGAGTTGGACGTAAAGGTCCTTGGCACTTCTGATAAGAATATGGAATTTCCAAGGTGTCTTGACCAAATTTCCCATTCACTAAAAATATCACTAACAGCTTAATCTTGTTCAATTTCAGTTGGTTTCCATCTTTATTCCACCCCGCCCAGCTAAAAGAGGCAGAAATAGGCAATGCTGTCTAGCCCTCCTTTCCTAGTCAACAAAGTGAAAATAAATAAAACCTTTATTCCACAAACTATACAATTCTTAATAAGGTTAACTGTAAGTTCCTCAAACTCTCACGATTTTGCTTTTGTTTTAAATTACTCCTCCCTCAGTCAACAAAAACAAATTATATAAGGGCATTTTCCGGCCCAGTAAGTGTCAAGTACAGCATCCTTTTTAACGACTGCATGAAAACTGCTGCTTTGTATCTTCTTCAAACATCTGTGTGTCCTGACAGGTAGCTGGTGTTTAGCTTTGTCGGAGCAAGTGTTCACAGCCAGATGTGCAGTCCTGCCTCTTTAAGGGATTATTACTCATGTTTAAGAAACTCCTCCCTTGTAGCAGAACTCAATGTATATTAATGAGCTCATTTGAATGTGGACAGGAAGTGCACTCTTATTTCAAGAGTATCTAAAACAGGGCACCATTCTGAGCTAAGGACACAGAGGGCTACAGAGGAACTTGTTTTCAAGGAATAGCGACTGCTTTCCTCATCCCACACTCTGAAGGACAACAGCTGCTTGTGTTTCTAAACATTGTAGTTTTTAATTGTAAGGAGGTGGTATTGCAGCCTTGTGTTGCAGACTGAAATAAACTGGATCATGATGTTGGAGGTAAGGAATGGAAGCACTGGAGGTAAACAGACGCTACAAGTATGTATTTAAAACCTGCTTGAATCAACAGATAATTCCCACTACACCTTATTGTTCCAACAAAATAATTATAATAACAAAAGATATCAAAGCACTCCCTTTGGCAATTATTACTGGTGTGTATAAACAGAACTAAGCAGCGATAAACACAAGGTCAGTTTAACATACGTATATTGTTTTATTACTTTGTTCACTGAATGTTAAGTAAATCAATAACAAAAGTAACTTTGCAAAATATTATTGTCAGGGCTGTGTAGACACTTTATCAAGATTAGCCGCCTGTAAGGTGGTTTGGCCTATAAGGACACACTGTGGCAGGCTCTGTAAACTTGCCACATGTGGTGGAAAAATGGACTTGACCTTATGTTACAGGGTTTAAGAAAAATAAAACAAAAATCTATTTTAAGGTGCTTTCTTGCTCTTGACAAAATGGTAAAGAAATTTCATGTTCATTAGACCTTGTTATATTGAATACATTTTGGTGTTTTGAGAAAGTGTAAACTAAAGAAGAATCAGCATTTATACAGTGCTTTTCATGCACTTTGTAGCTAACGTGCTAACCTGTAGTGACATAAAGAAAGGGCCCAGATATTCAAAGGGTTAGCCATGCGCAGCAAGGTTCTTGCTATGCTCAAGTCCTACATTCGCCATTCTGCGATATTCAGCAGGAAGCAGTTGCGCCACTGAAAACAGGTTGAGCAACAGCGCAAAGCAAATGAATGCATGCTCAACAGGAGGGAGGAACCATGCATAAACTGCACAGCCAATATTCCAGTCGGGTTGTGCAGGGTTGTCTGACGCAACCCCAACCTGCACCTACACTTTGAGCCAAAAAAGAGATTAAGTTGAGGCCACCCACAGGTGAGCTGCTGTATCACAAGGCGCAACACAGCAGCTGCCACCTGTGGGTGGCCCCAACTCAGTCCCTTGCCCCCACCAGCCCGATTGCGGGCATCAATGTAGCCCCCCCTCCTGTTCCACATCCCTGGTGGTCAGTGGACCGTAATGCCCGATTGCAGGCAGAATGTACAGTGACAACCCCGTCCCCAATCAGCGGGCAGAGCGTAAAAGCGCCCCGCACAAACATCTCCCTAATACCCGATCGCGAGCAGAATGTATAATATTGGCAACCCCAGTACCCGATCGCGGGCAGAGATATATAATGACCACCCCAGTACCCGATCGCGGGCAGAATATAATGACAACCCCGTGCCCGATCGCGGGCAGAGCGTGAAAAGAACCCCCAACCCGAATATCTCCCTGGTGGTCAGTGGACCGTAAAGCCCGATCGCGGGCAGAATGTACAGTGACAACCCCCAAACATCTCCCTGGTGTCTAGTGTCCCCACCCACCCGCAGTCCCACCACCCGCTCTCCCCTGGCAGCGGCGGCGCAGCATCCCTCGCCTGCCGCCCGCCGCCCGCCGACTGACTGTCGGTAGGGCTGCATGCCGATGGTAGGGCTAGAGCCAATGGGCATGCAGCTATACCATCATGACAGTCAGATTTTGAATGAACAAAATCTGGACTGTCCTGCTCTGATATGGGCTGCACGTCCATTGGCTCTGGCTCTGCACCAATGGGCATGCAGCCCTACCGGACAGTCAGTCGGCGGCGGCAGGCGCGCAGGCAGTGAACTCTTCGCCGCCAGGGGGAGCGGGTGGTGGACTTCGTGGGTGGGTGGGGGGACACTAGACACCAGGGAGATGTTTGGGGGGGTATCAGTACATTCTGCCCGCGATCGGGCATTACGTCCACTGGACCACCAGGGAGATATTCGGGTTGGGGAGGTTCTTTTACATTCTGCCCGCGATCGGGCAATGAGGGGTTGTCGTTATACATTCTGCGAGCGACGCAAGGGGGTTGTCATTATACTTTCTGCCTGCGATCAGGCATTATGGTCCACTGGACCACCAGGGAGATATTCAGGTTGGGGGGTCCTTTACATTCTGCCCGCGATCGGGCATTAGGGAGATGTTTGGGGGTGTTTTCACATTCTGCCCACGATCTGGCATTAGGGAGATGTTTTGGGGGGTTGTTTTCCGTTCTGCCCGCTACCGGGCTGTAGTGCGTTGGTCCCCGATGGCTGCTGCCTGGCAGAGCGCCAGGCGCAGAATCTCGGGATCGGGCGCGACCTACATGCTAATGGCATGCAAATGGGGCCATAATCAAATGCAAATGGCCCCCATTTGCATGAATTATGGCCCCATTTGCATGTCACCTTTTGAATATAAATGAAATTGCGCATGACGCAATGGTACTTCGCCACTGCAGAGTTGAATGCTCCACTCTGACAACTTGCGGTGTGCAGGTTCCACTCGCCATGCACAGTGGCTGTGGCTTTGGGGTGATATTCAAAGGAGTTGCTCAATAGTGCAGCTCCTTTGAATATCGCCTCGCCACACCCCCTGGGCGGATCTATTTTGAGCAGCGCAGGGCTTGCGCCTCAGAATGGCGTGAGTTTGAATATCCAGGCCAAGGTGTCCAGGAAATTACCAATATTCTGGTGGAATCCTTACTGTAGTAATCGTGGAGCTTGCCAGTTTTCGGTATTTTTACAGTTCCCTGAAGAAGCCTGATTAATTAGGTGAAACCTGTAGTGACAGCCAATCTGCACATCATTTCACACACAGCCTTGGACAATTACAAGTGTACCTCCCCTTGGGAGGAGCTTACCTAACTGCCTGTCGACCTTCCAAGGCTTCCGAACTGCTGCTGCCATTGCTGCTGGCTCCTTCTCGGTTGTGTGTCTGGTGGTGGAAGAGAGAGGCGTGGTAGGGCTAGCATTTTCAGCACCTCTTGCACCTCCTCCTGTGGTGACTGTGGCCACATTTCTTCTGATTCTGCTACCCCAGTTCTGGCAGAGGGTCTGGGAGCAACACGGGTACACTCCTCTTTGGCACATCTTGGGCCACATGAGGATGCTGCCTTCATCTTCAGTAGGAGCGTGATATGCTTCAGAGGCTCCTCCCTGCACTCATCACTCACCAACCCTGACCAACACGCCTGCAGACCCCGCTGCAAAGCAACTGCACCAGGTCAACCAGACATCAGCCCTGGAGGGCAACAACACAACCCTGGGGCCAATACGCAACAAGGCACAGAGAGAAATAAAAATCATAGGAGCAGAAGGCTCCTCTGCAAACTTTGTGTGGCCATCTTGTTGCCTCTTAACCCTGCATGCTGGCCACTAAAAGGCCTATGAAGCCAGCACTGGCCCAAGGGACTTGTGGAGGATTAGTGGCATCATCATCCCTCCCATTTGTACTGGTAGGCTAAGGGGACCAATGAGAATCCAGGACAGGACAGAAGGACTGATGTACAGCCCTGCCTGACAAATCAGACACTGAAACTGAGAGAGAAGTTTCTGGGCTCGTGAGGAGCTTCTGCCCACTGGAGAGAGACACTGAGGTGATCGTGACCTGTGTGAGCAGGCTGAAGGGCTAGCCAGGCTTAATGTATCTGGTGAGCCCATCTCCAGGACTCTGTTTCACCTTCCTGTCGGCCTTATCCTGAGCCCATATTGTTGAAAGACTGTGCCAGGAAGGCACCTGTTAAGTGAAAACTGTGAGATCATACCAAAAGGGCATCTGGTGAGAAAAGCCATAGAAAGTCAGTGCCTAGCAGGCATTTTTGCAGAATGAAGCTGCTCTAAAAAACTGGAGACTCAATCCCGAAAGCTACTGAGTTGAGACATTGGAGACAGAGACTGCATCTCCACATCAAGCTGCTGTGGCGTGAGGCTGGGATTCTGTTTTGAGGGTCACTTCTTAGGTCTGGGCTCCTTGGGAACTGTGAAGACACTGTTTAGTGCTCCCGTGTGCTGTGAGGGTTAAGCCAGAAGGCTCGTGTTGTGAGGTTGAGCCAGAAGGGCCAGCCTGTGAGGTAGAGTCAGAAGGGCTGGCCTGTGAGGGTTGAGTCAGAAGGGCTGGCCTGTGAGGTTGAGTCAGAAGGGCTGGCCTGTGAGATTGAGTCAGAAGGACTGGCCTGTGAGGGTTGAGTCAGAAGGGCTGGCCTATGAGAGTTGAGTCAGAAGGACTGGCCTGTGAGGGTTGAGTCAGAAGGACTGGCCTGTGAGTTGAGTCAGAAGGGCTGGCCTGTGAGGTTGAGTCAGAAGGGCTGGCCTGTGAGGGTTGAGTCAGAAGGGCTGGCCTGTGAGGTTGAGTCAGAAGGGCTGGCCTGTGAGGGTTGAGTCAGAAGGGCTGGCCTGTGAGGTTGAGTCAGAAGGGCTGGCCTGTGAGGGTTGAGTCAGAAAGGCTGTGTTGTGAGAGCGATGAGCAAGAAGGACGTGTTGTGAGCACTGTGAGCAGAAGGAATGCATTGTGAGAGAGTTGAGTCTGAAGGACTGTGCTGTGAGCACAATGAGCCAGAAAGGCTGCGTTGTGGCGATGAGCCCTCCATAATGGCTGCGTTGTGGTAGCGATGAGCCAGAAAGGCTGTGTTATGGCGGGATAAGCCAGAAAGGCTGTGTTGTGAGGCGATGAGCCAGAAAGGCTGTGTTGTGAGAGCGATGAGCCCTCCATAATGGCTGCATTGTGAGCGCTGATGAGCCTCCATAATGGCTGTGTGAGAGCGATGAGCCCTTCATAATGGCTGCTAGGAGCGCGATGAGCCAGAAGGGCTGCATTGTGAAAGAGTTGAGTTTAAAGGGCTGTGCTGTTGCAAAGTGCCTGAGAGCAAGTCTGAAGTGCTTCATTCCCAGGCCATTGGAACCTAATCTGTACTGCTGCTCCACATGCTGCTGTGTGATTGTTCCCACCTTAACTGAGCTGCTGTTTCTGTGGGTCATGAAATTGCTGGCGTTGCTGGCTGGGGTCTTTGTACTTTTCCCATTTGCATTACAGTAATCTCGTTGGGATTACAAAATTGTTTTTCAAGCAATTCCTATTTGGGACCTCAAGTTCTTTAATTGGTCTACCACATGGCCTGTCGGGAGGTTTATGGAAACTTGCTAGTTGTTCAACAAGCGCACCACTGAAATAACCAGGGCACTTTAGCTACCTTAATGTAATTCCGGGTACCCAGAGTCCCTGGTTTATTTTTTTTTTATTGAGGATGTCAGAATTACAACTCTTTGAGTCAGAGATTCCTGTACAAAGGCTACACATCAGTAAACAGGTAATAAACAAAAACAATGATATACAGGAGCAAGTTAGGACAAGAAAGCAAAATATTACAAGCAGGATCCACTGGTGATAACGTTGCATAGCAAGAGTATGATCATGGCAAACAGAGAAACAGATTCCAGCCATGCAGGCGGGCACAAGTAGGATAAACAAACTGAACCAGACAATGACAATCAAGCAGTCAGTGAAGACCTTTTTTTTTTACTGACAGTATCGAATTACAAACATTTGAGTCTGAGACTCCTTTACAAAGGCTCCACGTCAGAGAAATACAGTTTACAGATAGTATGAGTCATAATGCAGGGCCAGCCTAGTGGCACTGAGGGCTGAGGTACTGGAAGCCACACCACGTGCTACGCTGGCGACCCAGGTTTGGGAATGAGCTCGGGTCGGCAGGGAGGGAGGATTGAGCATCCCAATGGATGATCTCCTTCCTCTGGGTGGGATACCAGGGATGCAGTACACACCGGCGGCCTGAGAGGCTCGGTGAAACAGGGGGGCTCTCAAGGGTTGGCGGCTCCATCTAACGAGTCAGGAGGGCGTCTGTGGGTGCTTGAGAGGGGCGTGCATCAGCATGTCTCCTCTCTGAACGCTTACGTCCTTGTGCCAGTGTCTCAGGGGCTGGGGCAGGGAAACCATAGAAAATTGGAAAAATACCCCACTGTAGTCTCCAGATGATGACTGCTCCAGGCCATCCAAGACCACCAATTCTGGACAGACCCCGCTGTGCAGGAGGGAGTAGGAGGTGAGGCACTCTAGGGCAGATCCGGAGTAGGGGACAGAGATGGTGATGAGCAGCCTGAAGGAGTGGACTCGAGGGTGAACAGGAGGAGATAAACAGAAAGTATAAAAATAAAAAGTCAGTAATGGGAAATATACAACTAAATGGTATAATACAGACAATAGAGTGGCAAAGCAATATATACATAGATGGTATTGCACAGGCGATAACAGAGAGAGAGGCTTCCAGGCGCTTTGTTACCTTGTCATTTACTAGTAAGATATGCAGTGTGGGGGGTGAGGCAGCTAGTGGCAGTCACACTGGCAGTTACACAGTAAGTGATGTTTAAGAGATATTTTGAAGGGGCCCAGATTATTGTGAGATGAGACATCGGGTGGTAAACCATCCAGCCAGGTGGGAGCCCTATACATAAATGCTGTTTGACTCTGGGACATCCAGCAGAAAGGGACATTATGGGCTGCAGGTAGAGCTCCTAGTAGACCTGGAGGATGGGTCTGGTGCTAGAAGGTGAGAGAGAAACCGGGGGGTGGGGAGAGCCCCAGAGAGATCTTCTTGGCCAGAAGACTGGTCTGGTACCTTATTCTGCCATCAAGGTTGAGCCAGCTAGTTTGCTGATATAGGTCGCAGGTGTGGGTACAACTGTTGCATCCAGTCACTTGTTGACATGCTTTGTTTAGGGATACCTGCAACCTTTGTAGGGCAGTAGGGGCAGCAGATCCATAGATAACTGGCCCGTAATCAACAGGTGAAAGGACAGAGCTGGAGATAACATGGATAACTAGCCCGTAATCAACAGGTGAGAGGACAGAGCTGGAGATGACATGGATAACTAGCCTGTAATCAATAAGTGAGAGGACAGAGTTGGACACAACATAGATAACTAGCCTATAATCGACAGGTCAGAGGACAGGCGCTGGAGACAACATAGATAACTAGCCCATATTCAACAAGTGAGAGGACAGAGCTGGAGACGATATAGATAACTAGCCTGTAATCAACAAGTGATAGACAGAGCAGGAGACAACATAGATAACTAGCCCATAATCAACAAGTGAGAGGACAGAGCTGGAGACAACATGGATAACTAGCCTGTAATCAACAAGTGAGAGGACAGAGCTGGAGATGACATAGATAACTAGCCCGTATTCAACAAGTCAGAGGACAGAGCTGGAGACAACATAGATAACCAGCCTGTAATCAACAGGTGAGAGGACAGAGTTGAGATGACATAGATAACTAGCCCGTAATCAACAGATGAAAGGACAGAGCTGGAGATGACATAGATAACTAACCCATAATCAACAGGTGAGAGGACAGAGCTGGAGACAACATGGATAACTAGCCCGTAATCAACAGGTGAGAGGACAGAGCTGGAGATGACATAGATAATTAACCCATAATCAACAGGTGAGAGGACAGAGCTGGAGACAACATGGCGGAGGACTACTGGAGACATGTATTTATGGAGTCTGTAAAGAAGATCAGTATTGATGTTGATGGCTGAGCTGGTTGCTGTTTTATACTTGAGATTACAGTTTTATTACTGGTGCCAGCCAAAATATTTATCGCACCCTGTGTACAGCAAGTGTCATCTATTGTGCCCTTGTGGCAGGTGCATCAGAAGTTGTGTGGGACCTGAGAAGGTGGCAGTGAACCTAGGTACAGTGGCTCCCAGGGTATTGTTATGTGGGAATGCTCCAGGTGACTTGTAACTGTTTTAATCCCTCTTTATTTCCAGCTTCCAGGCCAGTGTTACACAATAAAGGCTTTCTTAATTTGTTGAATTTTACTCAGTGTGTGTGTCCATTTTGTGCAATCTTATTGAATTGTCTATTGGTGAAAGTAACAACTGTCTCATTGGTCCCCATGGGGTGATCCAGACCAGTGTGTGTAAGTGGGTAGGTACTGAATCCCAGGGTGATCCAGGCCAGTGTGTGTGGGTGGGTAGGTACTGAATCCCAGGGGTGATCCAGACCAGTGTGTGTAGGTGGGTAGGTACTGAATCCCAGGGGTGATCCAGACCAGGTGTGTGTGGGTGGGTGGTACTGAATCCCAGGGGTGATCCAGACCAGTGTGTGTAGGTGGGTAGGTACTGAATCCTAGGGGTGGCACTGGGCACAGCATCTGGTCCACTTACTGAGTGGAAGCACCCCTGTTTCTTTATTTGTTCTGGGATGAACCCCACTACTGCAGGAGAAAGAACGTAACCCAACCCCTCAACCAGGTGAGCACTGTACAATCACTAGGCAGGGTGAACCCAGACACAGCAACCTGAGGGTCACACATGAACCAGTTTTATGGGAAGGTGAATGTTGGCCAGGACACTGGGGAAAGTTCCCATGTCCTGCGAAAAGTGCCTTGGGTTCTTTGCTTCCACCTGGACACCTACCAGGGTAGCATCACAGATGGGCAGAAGGAACCTCACTTTAACATCTCGTCTGAAGGAAGCACACCCTGACAGTACAGCCCTCCTAGTATTGCACTCTAGTGCCTGCATTTATGATATGGACCCAATCCCAGTGTGGGACAAGAACCCATTACTGTCTTGCTCAGAAGCAGATGTGCTACCAACTGAGCAAGATGTGACTAATGTTTTTAAAAATGTTGTCCATGCATTTCTCAGTACTTCTTTTTTCAGCCTTTCATCATAAGATGCTTTCATGTGCTTTCAATACATTCAGTGATAACAGGCGCATGACTGCTTTGTCAACAATTTTAAATCTACCTTTCTGCCCCACTCAAGTGTGGTATTGGGTGTTCCTCCACAGTGCTGCTAACCCTCCTCCACCCACATGCTTGTCTTTGCAACAACAGGGCTCATCCTCAGGGTTGTACAGTTTGTCTAGCTTTTGTTTATAAATAATAATAATAACTTTATTCATGAGAAACTGATACACCATCGAGACAGGGACTCATTAAAAATAATTTCCAATAGCAGCAGGATCTGGGTTCAGCTTTGAGAAGATACAGTTTATACATTAATAGAAACCCATCTCCGCTGATGCGCTGCCCATCCTCAACATAACATATGGACATGAGCATGCCAAGTGGGATGGCTCCTTATGTCATGATCACCCCAAACATCATGTGTGGCCACCAGCTGCCTATCCCCAGAGGTATGCTTCTCCCCTAACATAGAAAATCCTATTGCCTCCCAGATGACATCCAGCAGAGCCTCAGTTCACCTTGCAAACACAAATGACTGCACTGCTGCACAGTAAGGGCACTCACAAATTCCAAACCAGCATGCAGAGTAGGGGCGTGAGTTAGAGTCTGTGATGCATGCAAGTGAGTAGTCCTTTGAGGAGTTCAGTGTTGAAATGTGTGGCTCAGATTGCGCTGTTCAGTTTCATGGGCTAAGCGCTATTCAAGTAGCTACCTCAGCAACACAGTGCTGACTTGTGAGGTTCAGCTCTGTTTCAAGGGACCTTCCAGCCTTTCTTTTTGTATGTGGAACTTACATTTCAATAACACCACAGCCATCAGACCCAATGTAGACTACAGTTTAGCAAGCTAGGAGACATGTTTGCTGTACGCACAGTTAAAAGATAATTCATTTTGCCATATTTGGGGTGCTTATTTGGAATTTGAAGTCCCTTCCTGCAGCCATGCAATCATTTGTGTTAGTACGTTCTCTTAGCAAGTGAGCACCTTAGTCCATTCAGGGTAGCTGGGGGCGCACCTGTGTTTCAAGTCCTCAATGTGCCTCGTTACTGTCGGCTGCCAACTAAATTACATTATCGCAAACTGCGATTTCTCAGATACTGTGGTGGGTCAGTGACAGGTCCTGTTGTAGCTGAAGATATCCTGGTGCTATTTTCTCGCCCCCACAGTCTAATCTAGTTACATCACTAGGCATCCCTTTGTTGCTGATGCACTTAAATTTATTAGATTAACCATTGTTTGCTGGAATTACTGACAGGCGTGGTGGCAGCTGGAATTACTGAAAGTTAGCGACTGACAGGGTGGAACCTTATGGAACTTATCACTACGTGCCACTGTACCTGTATTCTGCATTGGGATCGCTCAGAATCTGATGAATGGAATTAGATTCCTGCAGTTCCGACTCAGACATCTGAATCAGTGTGCTGTATCTGTACTTCAGTGCAGGGAGAGATAATCAGCCATCCTATAGCGGATCTTATTGGTTTGGGTCATGGGCAGCCCAAAGTAAAGAGAAAGAGAACTACAAAGAACCCCTCAGCAAATGTACTGGGGTTAATGCACTGTTTAAAGTTGAGCCAGTTCAAATTAATTCATGTGCATTTGCATATGATTCCCATGATTCTTTGCATTATTAGGGTATGTGCAATTTGTGTTTTCTTTAAAATTTGGCTTTATGGCCAATATCCTCTAGGATAACCCTTGCCCCAGTGCATTTGCTCGGGGTTCTTTTGTAGTTCTTTTCTGTCTCTACTTTTTGCTGTCCATGACCCAAACCAATCAGATCCCTATAGGGTGGCTTGCTATGTAGCCCTGGGTTGAGGTACAGATATGGTATACTGATGAGTCCAAATGAGGATGGAACACACATCTGTGTCTGCTGTTCTCAGCCTTTGCTGATTGTATGTGAGGCCTTCTGTCACCATACAATTCTGCTTAAAGTTGAAGCCAGTCTGAATTTATTCATGGGCATTTGCATATGCTTTCATGATTCTTTGCATTATTGGAGTATGTACAATTTGTGTTTTCTTTTCTGACCAGTTATTGCTGGTAACTTCATTATGTAAAACAGTAATGGGATAAAAAGCTTTTCTTACAATTTCATTAAAAATGGAATGAGTTTCCAAAGAGATTAGATCAGCCCCATCTCTACAAATTTTTAGAATTAAGTTGCTAAGCCACTTGTCACTCATGTCTGTATGTAAATGTTATTGTTTGTATAATGATATTTATCTTCTGTGTGTGAATGATAGTGTATGATTTTTGCTCTTTTATGTATTTTTCTGCATGTTCTTTGAAAATGTTGTGTGATGATATATGTAATAGCTGATTGGTATCTGTGTTTTATGAAACACCTGGGTTGTGCCTGTAAACAGACCTTTGGTCTAGTGTGCTACTTGGTAAACAGATGAATTGAATTGAAAATGGTACACATATCATTGAGTAACACTCGGCAGAGCGAAGTGGAAGACCAGGCCTGGCGTACCATCTATAACAGCAGTGAGCATGAGTCTGGCTCCGTGTCACAGTCTCTGGAGCTTCACTCAGTGATGCAGCTGCTCACCACGCTACCCCTCTTGGTGCACTGAAGGCTCAACTGACTGATGCAGCGTGCCAGCGTGAGGGGTATCACACTGCATAATTTAAGTGGGACTCCTGAGCAGCTGGGATGATGCTCCTTCTATTGCCCTCCTTCATGGCCTTGTTAGTTGAACCACATCTTTGATTTTCATCAAACATCTGTTTAACTTCAAGAAGAAGTGTCCTAAAGGCATTTGATAGAGTTCAATGGAACATGCCCTGTGCTGCCTTATATGGGTCTCACAAAACATGTGAACTTGGGGGCGGGGCGGACCCAGAGATAGGCAAGTGGAGGGACTATGCAGTCAGCCAGCTCCTTGGGGGCAAATTATGATCCTATCCCTTCCTTATGGGGTGTTTAAAAAATGACCATGGAGGAACTCCCATACAGGTAAGGGGTTTCTTGTGGAGGTATCTAAAAAGAGTGAGAAAGGTTACACAATGCATAATGGTACTGATATTACAGATGCTGGATATTTTTATAACTCTCCTCTGGCTCTTCTGCATCAGAATACACCTGGACAATGAGCATCAGCTCAGTGCCTCTTCCCAGGTAACAGATTTTAAATAAATAAAATAAAAATAGAGACACTACCTCCTCTTGGCCAGGGAGGCTCCGGCAGGACAAGCCATCCCCATGGGTGTCTGGAGAACTGCAGATCTGGTAGATACCTGATGTCAGCAGGGGAGTGGCTTGGGGTGTGTGGAGGCAGCTGTGGGACATGAAGGAATGGGATGTCGGTGGTCAGTAACAAAAAATAAATGAAGACATTGCAGACCTTCACTGTATGCCTTGCAAATTTCTGCTTACCAAAGGGCTGCTTAGGACAGCCTAGGTTACAGGCTAAGTAAAGAACCCTGGTACATTTAGTAACTGATTGTACACATACAATGCGTGTTCATCGCTGCTTATGAAGCTGGGGGTGAGAGGGTCAGGCATGAATCAGATGATGAACCTAGAGTCCTTACGACTATTACTGTATTACTTAGTAAGCTGTAGTATTGCAGCCATGCCTGTAAATACTGTATGTTTTTACTGTTGTGTATTTCCCTACCATTATTTACCACTGCATCACTGCACCCTCCCTCTCCCCAGGTACAACCTGAAATGAGCTGTTTGGTTCAGTATGCTGTTTTGGCCAAAACTTGAAAATCAGAAAGAAATACATTTTACTCAAAACTCTAGTTTCTGTTACTTGTACAGCTCCTGTGTGTATCACATTTTATTTATTTATTTGTTTTTTGTTTACCAGGTAAGGTGCACTAGCCATAGCAATGACTATTTTCAGGCGACCTGGGAGGTTACAGAAACAAAACATTGGAGTTAGTGACAGTACAATGAATACAGTACATAATTTGACAATTGTTGAGGAGCAAAGATACAGTACAGGCATGAGAAATACACTAAAGGTAGGGTAAAACATAATATGGTTACAAAATAGGTATATAGGAAGGTAAGATCGTGGTTAAGTTCAATAAGAGCAACAATCCAGAAACAATTGGAGTAGGTTTAATATATTTACTTGACAAAATTTCAACATGAAATCTAGTACAGTGACAACCTCGTACTGGACCCGATGGTGAAATTTCACCCATTCAAATGCCCCAAACAAACTCAGACTCAGAGTTTGTTATATTAAGGAAGGGGTGCAGGAGGTAAAAGCAAAAAACAATGTCAGACAGGCAAAATTTCACCTGTTGACATTGTTTCCATCGTAAACCACATTCGACAGCTTTGTTGTTGATGTAGCTTGGTGGAACCACTCCTGTCTCTTTGTTTACTGTCAGCTGCTGATCTGAACCCAGTCTTTCCCTTTGTGTAGAAAAATTGCGTATTTATAAATGTGTGCAGTTGAACATGGAAAAATTAAACACATTTCATGTCCTTTTCAGGTACCAGAAACTTTTGAAGATGTTGCTGTCACATTTACTGAAGAAGAGTGGAAGATGCTAAGTGAAAAGGAAAGGAGCTGCACAGGAAAGTGATGGTGCAGAATTATGCTACCATGAGCGTCATTGGGTAAGGACAAGCATGATCGTAGAGATGGGTGTGTCTGTTCCTGGGATTTTAGCAACTTAATTTGAATTTGAATACTACAAAGCTAAGGCAGGGTAAGTATCTTGATGATGTGTCAGTGAAAGGGGTTGAATCTGAGAGCATAGGCACCTTAATGTACCTAGGCATCAGCTAGTATATCTCCTATACCTTTCTGAAAATTGAAAGGACACTGTAAACTGTACTGTTGTACTTCAGGCTTGCCCACCTTCTCCATTTTGTGATGCTCTGTGCTGGTGATGGAGGAGGTAGCTTCCTAGGACATTGTCAATAGTATTTCCCTCTATCATTTTAGACTGTACTAATGTGGCCTTTCTCATAGATGATGATTACTGCTTATAGTAACCAGCAGTCTAAAACATAGTATTAATTTATTAGCTTTTAATTGTTTCAGTGTTGCACTATCAGTACCTAACTCATTGGTGTATAATGACTGCCATGTTTGAATTCATGCAGTCTCTGCACTTCAATATCTAACTCACTGGTGTATGATGGCTGCTGTGTTTGTGCGTATACCATGCCTATATGACCTGTATCTAACTCATTGGTCACTAAAGACTGTTGTGTTTTGATATACTTACACTTAGGATCATGGATGAACCTTGGCTGCACAGGGTTAAACCATGGTTATACATGGTCAGTGACTATGGTCATTGTGAGTTTTGTCCATCGTTTAACCATTGTTGTCCATGGACAGCACTGATAGTAAATGGCCCAGGGACAGACCATGGATAACCATGGCTAATGTAGTTTTGAGAATTATCAAGCTGACCACGGTTAGCCATGGTTATCCGTGGTTGTTAATTTCAGGTGTTTCCTGTATCAAAAACACATTTCTACAAAGCTCAGGTAATTTCATTTTTCCAACAACCTAACATTCTGTAATAAAGGAATAATGCACTCCAGGGTGTGTGTCGTGCTGAGATAACATCACGCTTGGGGTGATTAGGCGCAGACATGGGCGAGTGTGCTAACTCACCCCAGAAGTGACATTATCCCAGCACGACACACAACCCTGGAGTGCATTATTCCTATTATACAATGGCTTGTTGTTATATATAAAATTAAAAAAAATTTTTAAAGAATGTTTTATTAATGTGAAAATGTTTTGTTTCTTAAGAGGAGATGCAAAAAAGAGCTGCTCTATGTCCATTAAGTCATCTACATGGGTTCACAGTGAGGCTGAGACTAGACCCGTGATGTTATGCTGGGATAACATCATGGGTCCAACTCAGACTGACCAATCAGAGTCCAGGAAATTTTGTTGCCACTGTATAATACATATATAATAATTTCTGCTGATGATTCCTTTCTAGTAGAGGCTTCTCCTCATTCATAAATGATGAAGTGCTCTAATTGCTATTTATACCTCCATAAAATAAAACCCTTTAAGATGTGGTGAGTTCTAATAGTATTTTTATTTTTGGGGAGGGGGACATTTTCATCCACTGCGGCGAAGGCTCGATGGTGGCTATGCCGACTATCAGGGCTCTGTCCCCCTTTTGGGGATCATGCTGCACAGCAGTGGGGCTGAATTTTTTTATACTTGTTATCATCGTGGTCCCTGAATCCCAGCCCCGATGATGCCAGCACAAGGACCAGAGTCCAGGCTATAGATGTGCTAGCTACGTTGAAGCCAAGCACCTAACAGTGTCCTCCCTCCCACGTAAGTCCCACATACCAGGAACAGAACAGTGTATCAGCCCCCCTCAGAGAAGGAGATTGTCCTTGATGATGCTCAGATCTCCTCCCTCAGCCAGCCCCAGATGATCCAGGCTCATTCCTGAATCTCGGTCACCGGCGTCAAAGGCAGTATCGTCGTTACTGCCATGCCGAGAGCTGGCAGGATTTGTTTGATTCACAAGTAATTAATTTCTTTGTGTTATCAACTCTTTTCGCTCTGGTCATCAACTCATGGAGCCCTAACAGTGAATCCCACTGATCTTTCCCAGCCTTAGACCCTCCAGTTTGGGTCCCAGAGCCTGCAGGTAACCCCCAGTCTTTACCCCCAGTGTGGGTCACATCAGCTACTTGGCGCTCCTTGAATCCAAAGATCTGGCAGGCGAGGTGGAAAGCGGAGCTAGATGAGACCCAGGTGGACAAAGACCGGCATCGAGTGGTTGTGGTGGAGTGATGTCTTCCCTTCACGCATTGGGTGAATCCTCTTGCTGTGTTGCATTGCCTTCAGAGGCTGGGACCTGCAGTGTTGTTAGCGTGGCCTGGGCATGCAACTGCACCCAGTCCACAGTCATCTGCTGTCACCTGCACCCGTGTTTCCACGGCCCCATCTGTTGCACACTCAGCCTTTGCTGGGTGTTGCTGATAGATGGGAAGCCACCACCTCCCTCCCGGAAGAGGAGAGCTGCCCATCGGATGCTCATCCTACCTCTCCCGGCCAACCCCAGTGGCGTAGCTTGCTTCTGGGTCATTGGCATGGTAAGAGGTATGGCAAAGACACCTCATTCTCCTATAACACTGGGCCAGCAAGTAATGAATTTAGTTTTGTAAAGCGTATTCGTTCTTCATAAATTGCAAATAAACGAGTTATTATGATTATTTTATTAGTCTAAAGTATCAAATTCTGCTTATGCAGATGTGGTTGCTATCCTATGCTCTTATGGCCATGAACAAATCATGAACAAACATGGGTTTTTACAGTAAAAAATGATAACATTTTGCACATAGCAACTTCTCAAAAACATAAAAGTAAACATAAAACCGCAATTAATAACTGAACAGCAAACCAACAATTTCATGAAAAAAGAAGAAAGAGATAACGAAAGATTAGCCAAGTTATCCAGATACCTATGACCAAATTCTGCAAATGCTCAAAAAAGATACATTCAAAACAGATTAGTGAAAACGTTACACATTAATTTATTCAGAGCGATAAAAGGGCCCCAAATGTTCTGAAACATCTCCATTTTGTCTAGAATTACATGACTGATTCTTTCATTGTTGGCTGTTATGCTCATATATCAGTACCAGTCCTCCAGTGAGAGCGAGGCCTGTTTTCCAATGGAACGGATAAGCCTTTTGGTGGCAAGAGATGTGGCTACGATCCAGCTTATAAGATCTTTGTTCAGCATGACATTATCTGTGAGAAATTAATGCCCCAAAACAGTTTGGGTGAAAGAGGGAGAGCCAGACTGACCACTACGGAACAAGTGCTGACAACTGAATTCCAGAACTGAGTTAGCCTGGGGCAGCTCAAGCATAATGGGTCTGCATTGGCAGCATCACATTTCAGCAGTTCCTCCCTGCCAAGACCCATGTCTTCCTGTCTAAGTGGAGTGTACTAGAAATAAGTGAGAATTTTGTACTGAACTAGTCTCCTTTATGCTACTTTACTGGATAGTTTTACACACTGCAAGCTGAATCCCAGTCTGAAGGGAAATGGAAGTATTAAGTTCAGTTTCCCATTTACCTTTCTACCTCAGTTACCTGGTCACTAGGCTGGGAAAACACCTTATATAGGATACTAGTAGCCTTCTTAAGCTGGGCAGTCTAATACACTGTAACCATTCAGGAGAATCAGGAGGGTATGCACTGGCAGTCTAATACACTGTAACCATTCAGGAGAATCAGGAGGTATCGCTGGCAGTCTAATACACTGTAACCATTCAGGAGGTATGCACTGGCAGTCTAATGCACTGTAACCATTCAGGAGAATCAGGAGGGTATGCACTGGCAGTCTAATACACTGTAACCATTCAGGAGAATCAGGAGGTATGCACTGGCAGTCTAATACACTGTAACCATTCAGGAGAATCAGGGAGGGTATGCACTGGCAGTCTAATGCACTGTAACCATTCAGGAGAATCAGGGAGGGTTTCGCTGGCAGTCTAATGCACTGTAACCATTCAGGAGAATCAGGAGGTATGCACTGGCAGTCTAATACACTGTAACCATTCAGGAGAATCAGGAGGGTATGCACTGGCAGTCTAATACACTGTAACCATTCAGGAGAATCAGGGAGGTTTCGCTGGCAGTCTAATGCACTGTAACCATTCAGGAGAATCAGGGAGGGTATGCACTGGCAGTCTAATACACTGTAACCATTCAGGAGAATCAGGAGGGTTTGCGCTGGCAGTCTAATGCACTGGAAACCATTCAGGAGAATCAGGAGGGTATGCGCTGGCAGTCTAATACACTGTAACCATTCAGGAGAATCAGGGGAGGTGCGCACTGTGATCTAATGCACTGTAACCATTCAGGAGAATCAGGGTGGTTTGCGCTGGCAGTCTAATACACTGTAACCATTCAATAGAATCAGGGAGGGTTTGCGCTGGCAGTCTAATGCACTGTAACCATTCAGGAGAATCAGAGAGGGCATGCACTGGCAGTCTAATGCACTGTAACCATTCAGGAGAATCAGGGAGGGTTTGCTGGCAGTCTAATACACTGTAACCATTCAGGAGAATCAGGAGGGTATACACTGGCAGTCTAATGCACTGTAACCATTCAGGAGAATCAGAGAGGGTATGCACTGGCAGTCTAATACACTGTAACCATTCAGGAGAATCAGGAGGGTATGCACTGGCAGTCTAATACACTGTAACCATTCAGGAGAATCAGGAGGGTATGCACTGGCAGTCTAATACACTGTAACCATTCAGGAGAATCAGGGAGGGTTTGCGCTGGCAGTCTAATGCACTGTAACCATTCAGGAGAATCAGGAGGTATGCACTGGCAGTCTAATACACTGTAACCATTCAGGAGAATCAGGAGGGTTTGCGCTGGCAGTCTAATGCACTGTAACCATTCAGGAGAATCAGGAGGGTATCGCTGGCAGTCTAATACACTGTAACCATTCAGGAGAATCAGGAGGTATGCACTGGCAGTCTAATGCACTGTAACCATTCAGGAGAATCAGGGTGGGTTTGCTGGCAGTCTAATACACTGTAACCATTCAATAGAATCAGGGAGGGTTTGCGTGGCAGTCTAATGCACTGTAACCATTCAGGAGAATCAGAGAGGGTATGCACTGGCAGTCTAATGCACTGTAACCATTCAGGAGAATCAGGGAGGGTTCGCTGGCAGTCTAATACACTGTAACCATTCAGGAGAATCAGGGAGGTATACACTGGCAGTCTAATGCACTGTAACCATTCAGGAGAATCAGAGGGGTATGCACTGGCAGTCTAATACACTGTAACCATTCAGGAGAATCAGGAGGGTATGCACTGGCAGTCTAATACACTGTAACCATTCAGGAGAATCAGGAGGTATCGCTGGCAGTCTAATACACTGTAACCATTCAGGAGAATCAGGGAGGGTATGTGCTGGCAGTCTAATGCACTGTAACCATTCAGGAGATCCCGGGAGGTATACGCTGGACCAAGTATATGAGCTAAAGCCTCTCTTAGGGAAGATAAAACAAAAATGAAATCTGGAGATTTTAAACTTCTGTTGGAGCATCATAAACTTAACAAGATTCCAGAGTCCTTATCTTGGACATCTGTCTACAGGTCACAAAGTCAAAAAGAATAGCATCTTTCAGAAAAGAGATGTGCAAGAACATGGGGACACAATTTGAAGATAGAAGGGGACGGCTCAGGGGCAATGTGAGAACACATGGAACTGCCTTCCTGAGGAGGTTGTGGGGTCTAAAACTGTAAGAGAATTCAAGAATGCATGGGACAGACATAAGGCAATTCTTGTGGGAGTAGGAAGAAATAGGCTGTTGGTTAACTAGGATCGGCAGCTTATCCAGTAGGTAGGGAAATGTGCAGACTAGGTGGGCCAAGTGGTCCTTATTTGCCATCAAAGTCTATGTTTCTATGTACTCCAACCCCTGTCTTTAAAGGAGTGTCATTGTAAGCAACAAATGTGTTGTTCCAGAAAGGAAGCTGATTAATTGGAGTAAAGACTGGGTTTATTTGTAGCTATATCTTCTTAAGAATGTTAACAGATCTTACCAGTACTGGGTTATCTTTAAGGGAGCTCAGTGTGGGTGTGTGGGGTGTCCAAAGCTGGTAAGGGCCAATAAGTTGAGCCTCCTTAGAAAGTCACAATGGAGTCACTTAGGAGAGGTTATCTGAGCATGCCGTAGGGATTGTTTAGTAATGACCCAAAAGTATCTCTCACTGGCATAGCAAATCCTCCAACCTCCAGGGGCTGTAAACTTGATGATAGAAAGCCAGGAGGTTTCTGCCCCATAAAAAGTTCCTTATAATTCTTTCAAACTTCTTGAAATATTTGATGTCTATGAAAATAGGTCGATTTAGAGAATATAAAACAATTTAGGAGTTATCACCATTTTAATGGCATTCATTTCCCAATGAGTGATAGATTAAACATATCCCATCTTCCTATATCCACTTACAGATCTTTTGAGAAATGGAATGAGATTCATATCTAGGAGTTGATTAAAATGTTTGCCAATAAATATTCCCAGGTATTTAATTTCATTCAAAAGTATGCTTCTTGAAGCAGCTTCTCAGTAATGTAAGGGCGATACAGGGAAGAACATGGGTCTTATTCAGTTAACAGTTAATCCAGATACTGTGCTGAACTGTAGGAGGATGATTTGCATGATGGAAAAAGAATCGGGGGGTCTTCTAAGGGTTAGAAGCAGGTTGTCTGCATAAGCAAAATCATTTTGGACAGCACCCCTACCTTAATCCTGAGAATTTAATATGAGTCAGATCAGAGGTTCTGTTGACAATAAGAAGAGGTAGGGGACAGGGGCATCCCTGCCTCACCCCTCAACATAAATTAGAATATGGACCTATCAAGCCATTAGTAGTAATTGCAACTGAAGACCAGTTGTAAAGAATATGAGTCCAAATTCCAAGAATGAAGGGTGATAGCAAAATGGAACGAACTGTGCTAAAAGTAAAACTGAAAAGTGGGTCCAACAGGAGCTCTATTTTTTAAGCAGCCAGCTCCATTAGCGCCGACTTGCACTCCATGATCAAACATGGGTGAACCATGGCTGAATATAGTTTGCCCACAGTGTGTCCAAAACATTCAGAAAACATATTGAGAAATGCCATAGCACACAGAGATCCTGCTTAAAGAATTATATAGAGAATAATATGTGGGGTGGTGTGTGTAGCAGTTTTACACACACCCGAGTTGTGGGATGCTACACCGTGGGGTTTATGAAATGCATCTCACAACGAGGGTGTGTGTAAAATTGAGTTTTACACACCACCCCATATTTTGTTTTTATAATTGCTGGCCTGCACTTTTCGCCTCAGCAATTGTAAAAAAATCAGGCAGTAGACTGGCGGTGAGGCAGTGACAGACTACTCAGAGTCTGTGCTGTTGTGGTCCGTGGTCTGAGAATTTACAGTAAATAGCTAATGTTGTAAGTCACAGCAAGTATGCTATTTTGTTTAAGCTACAGGTGAACAGCAGTTGCTGAGCTGTGGAATGCTTCCTTTATGAAGAGTTTGTTTCCCTGAATCGAGGGACCAGGAAGTGTGCTGCGCCGTGGGATTCCGTCAGTGAAGGTGAGCGTCGGAGAACTGCGACTGAGGGATGGCTGTTCCAAGGGAAACCTGGCACTGGCTGGTTATAACGGCAAATTATAACCGGGTTTCCTATGGGAAAAGCTGTCGGTAATTAATTGTGATCAGGAACAGTAACCGAATGGAACCAAAATCATTTATTAGTTAACATGGTCTATTTTAGGAACAGAGCTTCAAATTGAATATATTTTGAGAAGATTTTTACTTTGAAAACAAACAAAAAGATATGCCAGCTAGCTGTCATTTATAGCTACGAAAAGAGAGGCATAATTTAGTTTGAGAATTAAACTGGTCCTGCCAAGACTTTGGATGTATTATGATTAGCTAAAATAAGAAATGGCATAACGTAAAAAGATGTTAACTAGGAATAAATCAAGAGATTTATCTTTCTGTCTACTCTCCACACTAGTGGTTGAAACCACTAACATTGCTTAAAATGATCTAAATCTTGGACCTTGGAAGAGGCTAGCAACTACAGGCCGGTCAGTCTCGCATCAGTGGTGGGAAATTGATGGAAACCCTACTGAATAGAGACGATTTAGTACCTGGAAACAAAGAGCTGCCAACCTGGGCAGCATGACTTCACAAATGGGAGGGCATGTCAAGCAGATCTTACAGATTTCTTTGACTGGGTGACTAGGGAGGTGGACTAGGGAAGAGGAGTGGATGTAGCCTACTGCACTTCAGTAAGTCTTTGACACTGTGCCACACAGGAGGGTAGTGAAGAAGCTAAACAGCCTGGAGGTAGTGGAGTCAGTGAAAGTGGGAAACTAGGTATCAAACTGGCTGAAGGATAGGAAGCAGTGAGTGGTAGTCATTGGCAGGCTTTTGGGGTCAGAAGAGTGCCTGGTGGGGTGCCACAGGATCAGTGCTGGGATCACGTCCTCTTCAGTGTCTTTGTAAGTGACATTGCAGAAGAGCTGTAAGGAAAGTTGTCTCTTTGTGGATGATACAATGCCTATACAACCTGTATCTAACTCACTGGTCAATAAAGACTGTTGTGTTTGCCTATACACCCGCTTGTTTGACAGTGAAAACATGGACAACCAGGCGGGCATACAGTCCCTTCACTATCAGTATTTAGCTCATTGGTGTGTAAGGACTGCTGTGTTTGTCTATATGTAGTCCCTGCACTACCAGTATCTAACTCATTAGTGCATATGGCTGCGCTGTTAGACTACATACAATTACTGTGCTGTAAGTAACTCATTGGTGTATAATAAGTTAGGTACAGGTAGTGCAGGGACTGCGTTCAGACAAATACATCACTCATTCTATACCAGTAAGCTTGATGCTGGTGGTGTAGGGACTGTACACAGACAGACACAGTGGTCATTACACAGCAGTGAGTTAGATACTGGTAGCTCAGGAATGTACACAGACAGACACAGCAGTCATTGCACAGCAGTGAGTTAAATACTGGTAGCTCAGGGAATGTACACAGACAGACACAACAGTCAGTATACAGCAGTGAGTTAGATACTGATAGCTCAGGGAATGTACACAGACAGACACAGCAGTCATTACACAGCAGTGAGTTAAATACTGGTAGCTCAGGGAATGTACACAGACAGACACAACAGTCATTATAGAGCAGTGAGTGAAATACTGGTAGCTGAGGGAATGTACACAGACAGACACAGCAGTCATTGCACACCAATGAGTTGAGATACTGGTAGCTCAGGGCTGTACACAGACAGACACAACAGTCATTATACAGCAGTGAGTGAGATACTGGTAGCTGAGGGAATGTACACAGACAAACACAGCAGTCATTGCACACCAATGAGTTAAATACTGGTAGCTCAGGGACTGTACACAGACAAACACAACAGTCAGTATACAGCAGTGAGTGAGATACTGGTAGCTCGGAATGTACATAGACAAACACAGCAGTCATTGCACACAATGAGTTAAATACTGGTAGCTCAGGGAATGTACACAGACAAACACAGCAGTCATTGCACACCAATGAGTGAGATACTGGTAGCTCAGGGAATGTACACAGACAGACACAGCAGTCATTACACAGCAGTGAGTTAGATACTGGTAGCTCAGAGAATGTACACAGAGCACAGCAGTCATTACACAGCAGTGAGTTAGATACTGGTAACTCAGGGAATGTACACAGACAGACACAACAGTCATTATAGAGCAGTGAGTGAGATACTGGTAGCTGAGGGAATGTACAGACAGACACAGCAGTCATTGCACATCAATGAGTTAAATACTGGTAGCTCAGGGACTGTACACAGACAGACACAATAGTCAGTACACAGCAGTGAGTGAGATACTGGTAGCTCGGAATGTACACAGACAGACACAGCAGTGAGTTAGATACTGGTAACTCAGGAATGTACACAGACAGACACAACAGTCATTATACAGCAGTGGTGAGATACTGGTAGCTCAGGGACTGTACACCGACAGACACAACAGTCATTATACAGCAGTGAGTGAAATACTGGTAGCTCAGGGACTGTACACAGACAGACACAACAGTCATTATACAGCAGTGAGTGAGATACAGTACTGTATAATAATCAGCCATCAATGTTTTCAATAGAGATTGCCAGTTATTATTTGTGTAATGACCAGCTGGTTATTATGCAAACACGTGCTCACCAAACAGCAACTGCAGTTTTGTGAGATGCACTCTTGAGCACAGTTCAGTGAGTCAGTAGTCACATCACATCTGAAATGGCCATGAACAGGCTGGAAAAAAACAAAATTACAGGCAGAAGAAACTCAACTGAGTAATAGGCTAAAAGAGGTTACTAGATTAATGATAATGGAATATGATAAACATGACTCAGAGTGGAGTGAATTAAAATTAACAAAACAGGACATGCACAACATAGAAACTACAAAAATATAAACAGTCAAATGCACAAGATAGCTTCAGGGCTACATCTGTTAAGATTTTAGCAACTATGGTAATGAAACAAAAGGAAAAAGTAAAATTTGCTTGAAAGAAAATGAAAGAGGGAAGTGTAACTAAGGACTTGGAGTATTGAGAGATACTTTGTAAATATTATGAGTCTAGCAGGAAAACAGAATATAAAGGAGAGGTAGATAAATATTTACAGGATATACACGAGTAGAATGTAAATGTAACCAAGAGACATTTGGAATACAGGAAATTAAAGATGTTACCTAAAGAAAGTCCCAGGGACTGGATGTTTATACAGACAACACTTAAATCGCCCATGCTTTTAGCAGGCAGTCGGTTATTAGAGCAGACTGCCCAAACCATTTGCTATTTGTCATTGTTTGCTGTACATTTCTGCTGCTAACAATCTATGCATGCCTTCTATAGTGGCCATTTCAGGCACCATTTAGTGGTAATTAACAGCCGCTAACACCTAACACGGCTCAGCCAGTCCAAATGTTAAAGCAAGCCTGGGAATCCATGACCTCAAACACAGTTTTGAGATGTTTCATAAAAGCAGACTTTGCGCTCCCCAGTGACCCCTGTGACTCTAGTGAAGGAACCTGGCATCTAACTCACAGTCGTTGTTTCATGAGGACTCAGAAGTGTTGCTTGAACTGGTGAACATTCCAACAGGCTTGACAGAGGAGGTTTGACACGCTCTGTCACCTTGGTGACGAGGAGAAAGCACAGCACAAATTGGATAATGTTGATCAGGTGGTACAGCAGCTCTAGTAGCCGACAGGGAGGATGAGCGAGTGTCGCTATTGATGTAGAGCTGCACTGTTAACTGCACTGTTAACTCTTCGGCAAGCCATGGGGAGCCATAGAGCACACGCACTGTACTTCCAAACTGGGATACAAGGAAAGTACTGTAACAGAAACATAGAAACACAGGAGTTGATGGCAGATAGGGACGCAAGGCCCATCCAGTCTGCCCATTTCTTTTCTACCTTATAAATGCTGTGTGCCATCAGCCTTTGCTCTGTCAATGGCCTATCTATTCATACTCATCTGTATTTCTCCCTTATGCCTATCCCATGCCTGTCTGAAGCCCTGCACTGTATTCATATCCACCACTTACTGAGGTAGGCTGTTCCATGCATCCACCCCTTTCTGTGAAAAGAACTTCTCACATTACCCTTAATCGCCTCCCTCTAATCTCATGCTGTGTCCTCTTGTCCTGCTATTTTTCTTATATTGAAACATGTTAGACTCTTTCACCTTGTTAATGCCCTTAAGGTGTTTGAATGTTTCGAACATATCACCTCTCTCCCTCCTTTGCTCTAGGGTATACATATTGAGCTCTGTTAATCTGTCCTCATATGCTTTCTGATGCAGGCCCTCCACCATTTGGTTGCCCTTCTCTGGACTGTCTCAGTTTGGTTAATGTCCTTGTAAAGATGTGACCTCCAGTACTGCACGCAGTACTCCAGATCAAGACTAACCAGTGTCTTTTAAAGAGGATTATTACCTCCCTCTTCTGACTTGTGATACCACTACTAATACACCTAACATCCCTAGCCTTACCTACTGCTTTAGTGGTCTGCTTGGATGATTTCAGGTCATCGGTGATGATGATGCCCAAGTCTCTTTCTTTCTTTCCTTGTGACTGCCAGCAACTCCTCCCAGCCTATAGGTGGCTTCAGATTCTCTTCCTTATGTGCATGATCTTGCTTCTTTGCATTAAACCCCAGTTGCCACTCTTCCGACCATTTTCCAGTTTATCCAGATCTCTTCTCATTCTGCTCACCCCATCTGGATCATCTACTCTGTTGCAGAACTTGGTGTCATCTGAAACAGACAAACCTTACCCTCCAGTCCATCTGCAATGTCACTAATGAAGATATTGAAGAGGACTGGCCCCAGGACTGATCCTGAGGTACCCTCTTGTGACTTGCATCTCTTCTAACTGTATACCGTTTACCACCACTCTCTGTTTTCTGCCTGTCAACCAGTTTGCCACCCAGTTGACCAACCTCTGACCACCCTGAGCCTACCAGCTTATTAATCAATCTTCTATGTTGAACAGTAACAAAACTTTGCTGAAGTCAAGGTAGGCCACATCAGCTGCTTCCCTTGGTCCACCACTCTGGTTACCCAGTCAAAGAAGGGACCTTCCTTTGTAAACCCATGTTGTCTAGGGTTCTGTGCTCCTATGGATTCCAGGTGTTGCACTATCCTTTCTTTAAGAGTGCCTCCAAATCTTGCCCACTACTGAGGTAATTCAATGCATTCTCACTTGTGCACAACTGTGATGTGATGTCTAATACAGTATACATATCATTGCATTCTATTAACGCATCTTTGGGTTTTCAGCATTTTTAGCATTTTTTATCAAAGCGTTATACTGGCGATCGATTATAATGGGCACAATGTGGTTACACAAATGTGCCCATTATAACATGCTGACTGTACTATGGAGTTTCTCATAACCTTCTCCAATGATCTAATTCCGGGACTAAGTTGATGCAGGAAGAATTAGTGTCCAGTTCAAAATGGAGTGTGACGGGATGTCCACCCGCCCATTGTTCATATTTTATGTTTAGAGCCTTTTGAGGAAAATTAGATCAAACCAGGCAGTTGAGGACTCCAATTTGAAGAAGAGGACTATAAAATGAGTGTATTTGTGGATGGCATTTTATTAATCATAAAAACATTTAAATGCCTTTACTTTTTTGGAAGAAGTGAAAACATTTTCATTGTTTTTTGTTATAAATGTCAAATTTAAAAATCTGTAATTATACAAATTACTAAAGGAATTATATTATATATTATATTACTGCTACGGGCTTCATGGCTGAATTCAAAATAAGTAATTAAATAAAATATTTGGGTATTTCTCTTGCAAATAATCAGAAAGAGACTTGAAGGAAGAATTTTGAGACTGTTACGGGTAAAATGAAAAACCTATTGGAGAACTGGCAAAATGTGTCATTATCTTTACCAGATAAGTACCATCAAAATGATGGCTATACCTCACTCTATTTACACATTGCAAACCATAATAGGTTGCCCCAAATGCCTGGTTTGATGAAACTCAGAATATCTCTAAAAATGTATTTGGAATAATCCCCATAAATAAATAATCGCATTTAACTGCTGCAAAGGTAGGGGAACTAGGAATGCCTGAATTAAGCATATGTTGTAGGGCCTATACCTGGGTTTAGAATGGAATACTCTGTTTTTCCAACTAGAGATCAGCTAATTTTCAAAACATACTGGAGAAACAGAAATGTGTAAAGAATGTACAGATTTACCTAATCTCAAAAAAGACCTGGCTATTTGGATCTTCTGTGGGGAAATCTGAAAAAGCTCAGACTAAAATGTTGAAAATAATAATTCCTTTGTTGTATTTTACTATTTGGGAGTAAGAGATAATGGCCGAAGGACAAGAGCTTGATACAGTTGCAGTATAGTAGACTGTATAAGGCAGATTCTCAGACTGACATCTGCTGTAACCAGAAATCCTAGAATATCCTGCTGCTGATGTCAGAGCTGGGCTGTATCAGTGGAGAGTCAATGGCCTGCAGTGCATGTTAGAGTTTTCATAAGCTCAAATCAGATGTTTGCCAGTCCTGCTGTGTCTCACGATAAGCCATGATGCCTCAGAATTTGATCATACTGTGTAAATGCTTAAATACTGTTTCTGTCAAAAAAACACCAGTATCAAGTATTTTAAAGATGGCTTTTATTTATTTATTTAAGTCTTAGATAAAAGTACATTTGAGTCAAAGACTCTTTTACAAAGGTTCCATGTCAGAGTAAAGACAGCACAACAAAGAACTAAATACAAGACAAGTGGAATACATGATACATGGAGTTGGATACAATCATTCATAAAAGTTACAGACAGGTAAAGAGATTAATTCAAGTTACAGAAGAGTTACAATCTGTTTAAACTTTTACATTCAAGTTTCAGTAAGAAGTGCAGTAAGTTTTGGGAGTTATGGAGGTACACAGAGGAAGGGCGGAGAGGGATGCTGTCAGAATCTGACATTGTCATAGGAATGCAGAAGAAGAAAAGAAGGGAAGGATGCTGTCAGGATTTGACATTGTGAAGCAGAGAGCTGGGAGATGAGAGGGAGGACAGAGGGTTGGTAGGGAGTGTAGTAGGTGATGGGAGGGGAGATGGGGTGGAAGTAGGGCAGTGGTGATAAGGGAGAAAAGAACAGGCAGGAGTCTGTGAGCAGTGTTTCAAAAGGAAGTGCAAGGAGAGGAGGAAGCACAGGAAGGAGAAGGAAAGTAGAGACAGGGAGGGAAGGAGAGGAGGTACAAGTAGCAGGAACAGGAAACAGGGCGGGAGAAGGAGAACACAATGGACGGGGAGGTCAGGATAATGAGGGTGAAGGAAAAGACAATGTGTGAGACACATTATTATTAAGAAATGTAAAGCCTGCTGCAGGACTATGAACCACCTCTCCTGTGGTAACACAGTCTAACATGTCTATTTTGGTCCTGCCCAACTGTACCTTAGGGCTGCGAGAAGTACACCTGTGGTCTAGCAGTGGTAAACAGAGGTACACATAAGGATTAACCACGACAGGCGTGGTCTCTCAGGGATTAATGTATGGGGAGGGGTTGGACCATTAGTCAAGGCCAAGTGGTTCAAACCACCCAGCCATACACTAATCTCTGAGAAACCCACGCCTGGTGTGGGTTATTAATTATTTATAATGGGCAAGAAAAAGATCCCTGTGAAAATTATTTCTTGCCCATGTTACAAGTTCTTATGTGTGTATTCCTGAACTGTAATACTGCGTCTGTGGCTAGCTTCCTGCTTTCACCCATACCAAGGATTGCTAGTCGATGTCAGACTGCATAATGACACTCACGTTATCAGTCAACAAAAGAGCTTTTACCACATATTTTCCATTTAGCATTCTCTTGCTCATGCTGGTCTCACTTGTGGAGAAACAGGAAACTCTTTCTGTTGTGGGTACCTCGAAACAATAATATGGACATGTTATTTATTACGCTGTGGCAGTATCACGGAAGCAAGTAGTCTCTGAATAGTTGAAAGATGTGGTAGTGTGGGAAAGGTTGCGACCTGTGTGGGTCTGTTGTGGTGGTTACACGGTGGCTTTTACTGGAAACAAATGTTGCGCTTCTGTGCTACAATAAAATGGTAGGCATGAGTTGCAATCAGAAATTAGTTGTTTATTTACTGCTGTGTTAAAACAATGACAGCAACTTAACTTTAGAAAGAGTTGGTACTGGCTGGCCCTTCTGCACAGTGGTTGGATTTCTGTTTGCAACACTAGCGACCGGTTTCTGGAACAGACCCAGTAGTCAGAGGGCTGGCGGGGAGGGCAGGGTGAAAGTCCGGTGCTTGACAGACCCCTGGAGGAGGCAGAGGTACCGCAGCAACCGGCATTAGAAAGTGTCTCGGAGGGTGAGATGGACACTGGATGTCATTGCACATTCCTGCCCCGTTTATCAAACAGTAGTTGTCAGATGAATCCAGTACTAGTGGTAGGGTCATATATGGGGCAATATTCTCCCCGCTCTACTTCACATGGATACAGTTTTTTAGAACCCATATATATTTACTACTTTCTCCATTGACAGCATTGAGCAACACAGAAATTAGAAATTTCTCCACACTTATCATAATTTCCTTTTGTTAGCTCCAGTGTTGTCAATAGAGCCTCTAGCTGGAGCCATCGACTTGTCTGAGAATATTGTCCAATATTTATCTCTATGTATGTAGGTGTGCAGTTGTTTTTCATTTGATGGATACATACAATGTCATTTTTGCAGGGATTAAGGATTCATCAGCTATTCTGGGCATCTCAGATATATAAGCTTGTTATAAAATTGGTGTTTTTTATTTTAAAATATTTATAAATTTTAATAAAAAATAAAAAAGTGTTTTAAAAATTGTTCCTGGCAGTGGCTGAGCCCTTCCCTTATTTGCATTTGTTGCGCTTATGATGTACAACCCCAATTCTGCTGAGCCACCAACTGTGAGTCTATGTTTCCAGTCAGGTTTTACTGGGCAGAATAGCCTTTCTAATGGCTGGGTGATGAGTGTTTTTACATTCCTTTCCCATCTATTACAGATGTCGGCACTGTCATCATATACAGAAAGGTAAATACAAATAGGGAGAGGTCCTTTTGGGGTAAGCGATTTTGGTGGACTGGGGTGACTTAGGTGGACTTGGGGAAAGGACACCATTTTTAACAATAAGTAGGTTCTGTGATGGGTTGGGTGGTTGGCGGCCTCATGCTTCTGTCCCAAATCCATCCTATTTTCTTCTCTTAATCACTGTAATTAACCGTCTCAAAGTAGGGGCTGTTATGAGGAGGTTGGGTGGCATTCCTCAACAAAAGGGACATCATAGGGCCTGGCAGTGTCTGCCTCCTTAGGATTCCATGCCGGCCCCTGCTGTTGATGTAATATGCCTTTGTGCAAGATGTCAAAGTGCAGGCACAACACCATAGATACCATACCCCCAAATACTAGGAGACAACCTTATAGGAAATGAATCAAGTCTCGAAGGAGGTAGGAAAAATCCACACTGGATACCCTGCTTGCCTCTACCAAGATGGCTTCTAAAATCCCAGGCTCAGGAGACAAATTCAGGTCACTGGTGACAAATGGACCACAGCACTGCACTTATGAAACTGACTAAAGAGAGTTTCCATTGCAGAAATCTGAGATTGGGGAGGAAGACTAAAACCAGATATTCTGTGGAGAGGAGGTGGTATATACTGTAGGAATATTTATAGCTTGGACATCAGTATAAGACTGACTCTTTGCATCCCAGCTCTATAAATCCCAATTGTCATGCTTCCGATGTCCAACTATCATTCCACCACCACACGCAGCTCTTAATTTCAACATGTGCAGCTGTGCACTTCTAGACAGTTTAACCCTCCCCAGCTTTTACTTTCAATACACATACTGGAAATACTTTTTAGCAGGAATGGAGTACAAAATCTAAAGGTAAATAATGAATAGCGTTCACTGAATTATCGTAATTGATCACTTTACTGCCTGCTTTAGCAAATTTTGCTCAACAACAATGCATGGATTACATTTGTGCAGCTGAACCCTGTAGACAGTCAGCATTTGAAATACTGCTCAGCCAGAAGGCACTGCAAAATCTAAAGCCAGATGCCCTGCAAAATCTAAAGCAGAATAGTGATTGCCAAAGCGGACCCGAAATTAATAACGCACACAGCGTTTTGGAATAAAAAGGCCATACCTCTTTTACTTAATCAAAATTGTTTACATTACATGGAATACTTAACCATTTATACAGCATAATATGTACAATACATTCGACAGATATGCACATTACAGAATATCTATCTACATACATCATCCTGATTCAATATATATACACAATAAGTATCCCATCCGTAAGACCCCTTGGGCAGCCACAATTCATGTATTGCTGAAACCCAGCTCCATCCTCCACTTATTTGAGGAACTCTGGTCCTTTAGTCAAACAGACCTGTCGAGGCCATGCCTTCCCTCAAGACAGTTCCCCTTCCATCTTCCCTGAATTTAAGGCCTCCTAGACCCTTGACGAGGAGCATGCCCGTCGAGGCCGCACTTCCCGCCTTCGGAATCTTGGCTCCCAGCATTTCGGTGCATGCCCCACCTGGGTGCCTTCCTCCCCAGATCTCTGAAGCATACGCATCCTAGGGTCATGCCTCTCCCCAGTGACACCCAATCGCAGCTTCTCTTCTTATGTCTGGAGCCTCTGTTACCCAGGGTCAGCCATGAATTACCGCCACTTACATACGGTGTCAACACGTATCTCCCACTAATACCCAAGGGATCTTACTTTTCCCAAACAGTACTGTCTCAGAAAAATCATTAAGGGTATTGTTAAAAATGTTGTTCCCAATGTCTGACAGGTGAACCCCATCCGGCTATACAGGCCCTTAACCATCTTTGTAATAAGGAAATGCCTGATAACTTCCACGCCAAGCGAGGCTGCGAAATGGGACACCTCCTAGTCACAGACCAGCATGCTTGGTCCATAGCTCCCGCCTTTCGCTCACCGCCTCTGCTTGTATGGTATGATTCTAGTCCATGCCAGAATAGTGCGAGGCAACAATTGTTTTAGTGGGCCAACTTCTAATTTCCCCAATTAATCTAGGTGTCCCCAGGGTGACCAAGTCTTCCCTCCCAAGTGGATAACCAGCACGAGTGGTGGTTGATGATGTAGCCCAATCTAAAATCATTTTACATAATGCCCCGCTTCATCCCCCTTTTTCTGCTCATTGAATCACAGCTTGACTTCTTGGAATGCCAAGCTGTCTTGTGTAAACCATTGTTTCGTCCTTGTATAGGCCTCCCTCATGTCTGAATGACCCACAATCCATATCGAGGGTTATAGCAACCATGCCTGTAAGACAAAACAAACACATGAGTATTTTATCACTTTGAGCTTCCATTAGTACTTGTGCTGGGTTCTCCAGTGTCACTCCCGATGTGTTGTGCTGGGGTCTAATGTACCCCATATAGACTTTCGATGCCCATCTGCCGACCCTTTTGTCTGGTCTTCTTTTAACCCACACCTGGCTGCTTGGTGGCTGCTCCAATTCTGAATGAATGTGTGTTGTATGAGGTGGGGTTTACACCGCCATCCATAGACCCTTTCATAGGACAGCTGTGAACTGCCGCCTGACAGCTTTTCCATCCCCATGTAAAAATAAATGCAGCGGTTCTGTTGGATGTACAGCCACATACTCCTTCATTGACAACCATGGGCAAACATTCCCGGAGGAGCCATAAATAGTGTTATAATGGCGGGGCCGCACTGGTTAGTCTTTGATTTTCGCAGCTGAAGACACAGTCTGTCTTGGCAGATGTCGAAATCACTGAACTGGAGATTGGTGTTCTGACCTGCTGAGTTAGACTGCAGTACCAACTCAGACACCTGGAAGGCCCCGAAGAATGCACAACTGTATAGGGCCCTGAACAGCTTTATTTCCTAGCCCGAGCTGCAAGTGACTGACAGTGCCCTCAGGAGGCTGGACAGTTTGGCTAGTCCTATGGGCTTCCTTGTGTTCGCTTTTTCCCTGCAAGTCTGGACAAGCCTTGTACCATTTTCTGTGTAATGAAACTGTTGGTTGGGTCAGGAAACCCTTGGACTTATGGAGAAATGCAATGCCTCCCAGTTGGAGGCATTTAGCATAGAGATCTTCCCAGGCTTTCTAAATGGAGGATGTAGCTTTGAACTTGTCTTTGGGTATTGAGCAGTTCCACTCTTACCTCGTGACCACAGAATTGTTGAAAAGACTCATAACTACCTGCATACTTCTTCCATGTTGAGGGGCCACAGCGAGCTGTACCAGTTGCTGCATTCTTGGTTCCCAAGTCTCCACACTGCTTCCGGTATCTGTGTGGGGTGGTTGCGCCTGCAGAGGCTAGCGCCTGAAGTGCTCAAGCTGAAATCGAGACAGGGCATCAGCTATAACATTTTCTTTTCCTGGCAAATGACATGCCTTGAAAGAGATGTTGTACTGTAGGCAGCATAACACAAAAACTTGCAGAACTTTCATCACCTCTTCAGAGCGAGGCGTCTCGAGTTCAATATGTCTACTACTGTCCTGTTGTCCGTGTGGTGCAGCACTTTCTTATTTTGAATTTTGTGCCCCACACCCTTATGGCTACCATGATAGGGAACAATTCAAGCAGGGTGATGTTTTTTGTGAGCCCTTTCACTATCCACTCTTGCAGCCAGCTCTGCAAACCATGCCCCTTGTCAAAATGCCCCAAAGCCAATACCACCCAAAGCATCGGTCACCATGTGTAGATCCAATAATTGTTCTGCTGGTGTCTGCCAGATGGTGATACCGTTCAAATCCTGTAGAAGAGTTCCCATACCTGGAGGTCAGCTTTTATGCCCTGTGTCAGTCTGAAGTGGTGATATGGTTTTAGAGCCCCCAGTGGCTGATGCCATCCATCTGAGAAATGGCCTGCCTGGGTGGATTGCATGGCATGCAGAATTCAAGTGGCCTATAACAGATTGTAGCTGTTGTAGGGTCACTTTCTTTGCTCCTCTCATCTCCTTAAGAGTTTGCTCAAAAGTGACACCTTATATTGTGGTAGCCTAGAAACCATGGCCTCAGAGTCTATTTCTATGTCCATGTAGGAGAGGCAGGTGGCGGGTCTCTCTGTTTTTCCGCGTTAGCGACACAAAACACCCCATGAGAGGTGAAACCCTGGCGTATCTCCACATGCAGTTCCACCTTGGGACCCATAATAGGAAATCATCAAGATAATGTACTATGTGTTCTGAGTGTGTTTTTTGCGGCCCACCCAAGAAGGTTGAGAATGTCAAGTTCGCGCAGCTTACAGAGCATCCCATGGGCATAGCCTTGTCTATATACCATTGCCCTTTAAATTTAAAACCCAGTAGATTCTGATCACTCTGATGTACTGATAAAGGTGGAATGCTGATTTGATGTCACTTTTGCCATCATTGCCTTGACCCAGCTCCTGTATGTGGCGAGTGCCACATTGAAAGTGTATATTGCACTGTGCAATCCTCTGGGTTGATGAAGTTGTTCACTGAAATGCCTTTTGGGTAGGACAGGTGATGAATCAGCCTGTATTCCCCTTCTGCCTTCTTGGGACCAGCCCCAATGGGGATACCCTGAGGTTGTGAATTGGGGTAATCAAATGGCCCTGCCTGACTCTACTTCCTTGGCGATTTTTTATCTCTAGGATATTGGGGAGTGAGTTCACAGATCTGAGGTTTCGAGCTGTGGTTCCACCCTTGGCCTCTTGTATGGTATCTTAAAACCACGCTTGAAACCATCATGTATGTATTTTGCCATTGTTCTGTCTGGGTAGCAGTCAAGTCAGGGTCCATCCGTCTAATCCTACTGGTGAATTAGCTAAACTTCCCAGACCCTTTCCTTTTCACTACTTGTTCCTTGTTGCTTGGTTTCTTGGAGGATTGTCAGGTGCATTCTGAAACCTTGTGCTCCCCCTCCGCACTGTTTGCAGATATGCCCGTATTACAAAAGGAATGAAAAAATGTCCTTTGTTGTAGTCGTAACAAGGCTTCCTCCTGTCCCTTTCCTCTGTTCTTTCTTGTACTCTCCCCTGTTTGTCTGGCAATAACGTGACCACTATCTGTGTAGGTTACCACATTGGGGTGGCCAGAGTTATATACAACCCAAAGGTCTATGTGTGTGTTTCCCATTTGAGATTGGGTTGCCTAGATAATTTTAGGCAAAACTGCTCATCGTGTCTTTAGCCATGCATATCCATCAAAGAACAGATGTGCGAATTTTATGGTATCCCTGTATTTAAGAAGTGCAATTAACTTATCTGGGTGTTTCATCCTGTAAACGGACATTAAGATGTCAAATGCTGCCAATTCTCAAATGTGAAGCACCTTGCGCCTTGGCCTGTCTTGTTTGTTCTTTTCTCATCATTCACTTCTGGTTTCTCTCTGTGTAATAAAGAGAACATATCTGTAAATTCTCCTTCCAAATTTTTCCTGACAGCATCAGATAAGTGGTCCCCAATGGGCCTTCCACCCTGGCATATGCCTTGCGCTCGGTGATGTTGTTATTGTGCTGGTTGACTTGTCACCTGTTGTAGTACTGGGAGCGGTACCCATTTGAGAGGATACAGTTTCCTGTGCTTGTAAGCCTGGTGTCAAACTTTCTTTGTTAGTTGGAGGATGTTGTATTGTTGAAGGCCCTGCACCTGTCCATACCTGAACTGCTGCCCCTTGTGCGTTACCCGCTTCTGCTGTAGCCCTTGGGAAACAATGGACTGGGAGGCTGGGTCAACCAAGCCTCGACCCCTGTGGAGATCTGCTGTCCACCTTCTAGGTGACTTGATGGGGCTTTCTCTGCCCCTGTCCTGTTGGACTCTGTAACCCTTTTTCCATCTATCCCTTGTCTGTCTAATAGGGCTTGGTATCCTACTGCCGCAGGCTCGGCCCCCTGGCATGCCCTGAACCCATAGTTATCCATTGGCCCCAGTGCCCGCATCCTGCTAGACCCAGAAAGTACCCTCGCCAGGCTCATTGGCCAGAAATGCCCGAGACCCTGTGATGGGGTTGGTCATTCCACCCTGCTGGGTTGTTGGGAAACCCGTGAGCAAAGGGGCCCAAGGATTCATCACTGCCCAAGAAATGGGCATATTGCCTGGCCTCCCATACATAAATGGCCACATGAAGGTTATGCTGCCATGTTTGGTGCCCTGGCATCACCGGCACCGAACTGACCCCTGGAGCCCCTGCTGCCCTACCTGGCTGCTTACCTTTTGTCCCCACTGATCTCCTTGTGTTTTTCAAAACTATTTTCTGACCACGACCCCCAATTCTGTCTCCCATGCGCCTGGCCCTCTTTTGTTCCGTTCTTTTACCTTTGTGGCCTTAGCCATGTCTTCAAGGTTCTTTCCATTTTTATGTTTTGCTTCTACCATTGTGGATTCCAATGGCAGCCGCTCTCGGCTGTCACTGGATTCTCCTCCTCGCTATCAGAATCAGACCACACTAATCTACTGACACATCACTGTCCTGATCTCCCTCATACTCACCAATCTGTGCTCGACCATCGTTACCACTGGTGTTTTTCCATTTCTTCATTGCTGCCCTGGGTTGGACCATAGATGTGTTCTCCTCAACTCTGCTCCATTTTTCTCAGCATGCTTTTTGCCTGCCTCTGCCACTGGTTGCACCTTACGCTTACTCTGCCTGCCCTGTCCTTTTTAGTAACAGATTTTTTCTGCACCACAGATTCCAATAATCGGCTGATGGCTGGCTACGCCTGGGCTGATGTCCCTCCTCCTCAGCCTGTTCTTGCAGCCTGTGTTCTATTGGTGGGAGGGTCTGCCACAGTTAGCTGTTGCCCGCCTGGATGGGCAACCAGTAGTTCTGGTTCCAGCCTGAATATGACAGTTAGCCAATCCGACCCCAATGTCCTTTAGGTGTTGCAGGGCCTCACAGAATGCTTAATCCTACCCTTGTGCAGGGATAGCTTGTTCCACAGATTGTGTCTGGCCTCCTAGCCCAGAAAGGTCTTGACTGGAACCCTGTGCCAGTGTGAAGATTTGGGGGCCTGGCTGTCCAGAACCTGACTATTCTGTGATTTGGCCATTTTAGCTATTGATTGTAAGGCAAAGTGGTGTTCAGTGAGGCAATACTTATTGAGACAAAAACATTGATTCATGCACACTTCCACCTGCCCTCTACTAGTTAGCCTTCTAACCGACTGTTCCAGAATTACTCTCGAATGTCTGCCCCATAACCTTGCAGCCAGATCTTGATGTGAGAGGATAAGGAAGTTAAAAACCCTGTGTTTGGTAGCCACACAGGGTCAAAATTGGGGTGGTACCTGTGGCCACAGTCCCGAGGAGGCAGATGTTAGAACCGGCCAGGTACAGCAAAGAGGGAATTGATAGCCAGGGAACCCTACATACTTGGAAAGTTTTGTAAGGAAAACTTTCCTTGAAATGGGGCCCCTGCCTGAGGGAATTCTTTTGGGCTTTGCATGCAGGGAACCAGGGAAGAGGAAAAAAAAATATATATATATAACAATTTCCTATTATACATCATTTCTTGGGAAAAAGACTTTAAACAGGATTAACCATCACTTGGTCCTTTAACCACTCCGCTACCTGTCCACACCCGACACACAATCCTCTGCTGAGACACTAAAATGGTTGCCAAAATAATGGGGAGAGGATAGAGAGGTCGCCTGAAGGCAGTCAACTAAAGCAGACAAAGACCACGTGAGAGAACCCCAGTTCTCAAATTCACAACTATTTTGTGAATGCTGCCAAAATGCAGGCATCAAGTTTGATTTTTATACGAAAGAGTGGCAGATCCTAGAGAGCATCACATGCTAAGCAGGGAGGGCTGCACATTTGCCCATCTTTTCAGCACAGTTGCTGTAACCCCACCCCAACAGCAACAAAGGTGCAAGCGCACAGAGAAGTACTACAGTATTTGCTCTGAACACGGACAAACGCTCTTGTCAATTGAGGTTTTCGGAGGCCCACTGATAAAGAACATCATTCTCCACCTGTTATTACTGTGAGGCACTTAAACACAGATGAATCAGTGAAGTGTCCAAAACTGAAACGACAGGAAAAGGAAACGCACAGAAGGGGTGGGGCAGAAGCAGCATATCAGATTCCTTAAACTTGGTGATTTTTGCTGCCCTGTATGAGTGGGCTATAGCAGCGATCTGTCCGGCAGCATTTCACTAGCCATAGCTGATCCATAGCGGCTGACTAAAGGGGTTTTAGAAGTGCCTCATCAGCGGATTAAAGCTGAAAGGCACTAAACAGAAGGGCAGAGACCGAACACAACCCATCGCCTCCTGACCTCGGCTGCACCATCGTCAGAACCTCTGAACCCACACTCATCTCCACAGACAAACACCGTAGTCCTGAATGCTGGTGGTATCTTGCACAGAAGTCATGAAAAGCATTTCAAAACTTGAACTGTGGGAATACAGGTTTGCAAGGTTTGGCACACCCATCCATTGCATTGTGTATAAGCCAGCCCTACTACCTCTAAAAGAGGCAAGAAGAACAGGGCCTCCCAAGGAGGAAAAAATGCAAGAAAGGGAGCACTGGGGGAGGGGCTTGGAGGAAAGGGGGCTGGACCAAAAGCCACCAGTAAACACGGTTAGGTGGGCGAGGAGGGGACCTGCAGCCCAGCGGGCATGAAAAATTTTTTTTCTTCCAGGACAAGCGAGCACAGAGGCACGGTAGCAGGGGAGGAGAGTGGAGCTGGAGTAGAAAACAAGGGGAGGTGACCAGAACAGGGCTCCACATGGCTAGGCCAGGCTGGCGCGGGCGGGGGGCCGCTGCCTGAGGAAAACCAGTCACACTAGCCTCCTAAGGCACTAACTGTTCGAGACAAAGGAATCCCAGGAGATTGAATCTTACACTGAAAAGGATGGGAAGTGAATGATAGCTGCACCTGGGTGGCTCGACCCACAGGGAGCTGCATGCTAATTATCCCATAGACAGAAACGTGCCCTGCCTGCTGGCGAAAAGATTGATCTTGAAGGGGGAAGGAGGGGAAAAAGCACTTACCTCCAGACAAGCCAGGAATAAATCCCCGGGACCGCTCCTTAAAGCCCTGCCATGCCCTTCCTTGCCAGGTCCGTCAGGAGGCCAGCCCTCTGGAGCTCAGCAACTCACCTCCCTGGTGAGGAGGCCGTGGGGCCATTACTCTTAAATTTACAGCCGTGTTCAGCTAACAAACCAGTAAATGTGAAGCAAATAATGAAGCTTTGTGTAACCCACCTGTTACCGGGGTTACTAGAATCCCAGTATGACCTAGTGATAGGCAGGGAAGGCAGCTTGTGAAAGTCCAGGTAAATGGATTTCACTGTCTCACTCTGTTCTCAGTCTCAGCTGAGACTGAGGGATGACATCATTTAGAACTGTCGCAGCTGCCTAAACCACACTGGAATGTTGCAGTTGGAGGTTAGAGTAGAACCTTGGGGAATTTGAAGTCAGTCTGTGTGCAGTCAGAGAGAGAGACTGTAGTGTAGCACAGTGTGTGCAGGCTCTCAGAGCTTTAAGCTCTGTTTCAGAGCTGCTTTTGTTTAAGGTGTGTGTTTCCACCTAAAGAGGAACACAGGAACTACAACTGAAGTGGTGGAGACCGCCTCAATGGTTCAGAGCCCCATCTCTGAGGGGATGGGGCAAGATGTCAGCCTGTTTTCAGGGGCAACCTCCCTGGGTCCGGCTAAGGAAAGAAGTTGCCTGTTTGAGTTGTGCTGAGGCACCAGAAGCTCTGAGAGGAAGATTCCTTGAGGAGGAAATGACTGTGGGGCACCTGCAACAAAGGGTGAGTTCGCTCTGAAAAAGGGCCAAGTATTTTCACCTAAACAGAAGGAAACTAAAGGGACTATTGCTGTGGGGTCAGGACAAGACAGCCAAGTACAGTTGGAAGAAGTGGGACTGGACTGCTTAACCTGTGGGAGGGTCTAGAATAATAAACAATGCCACTAATAAGTATGTTCAAGTCCAGCACAAATGGAAAGAAAGAATGTGGGGATTGAGCTGCTTAACCTGTGGGGGTCTAGAGTAATGGACAATGCCACTTAATTTAAGTATGTTCAAGTCCAGCACAAATGGGAAGCAAGACAAGTAGATGGAATGTGAAATACATTTAGCAAGAATCTACACAGGAAAGTTTTAAAGGATGAGGTGTTTCTGTCCAGAGAAATGGCCTGGTATGAATTGTTGGAGCTATAGGTGGAGATCCCCCATCAGTAGTAACCAAATTCACCTCTACGGATTGCTCTGAGGCATCTGTTGCTTTCTCTCAGGTACTTGGCCAGTGCCTGAGGAAAGTATCCAGATGTGAGATTGATAGGAAGATTCCTTATGGAGCCAGAGTTGCTCTTAGGTGGTTTAGGAGGCCACCAGAAAATGTTTCCATGAAGTATGGAAGGTGCCCAAGTGGCTGGCAAGGGAGCTGGAGCCAGGGAAAACCCAGAGCAGTGTACAAGTTTGGGCTGCGTGCCCAGTGTGTTTCAGAACCTGAGGGCTAAAGTAATGAGGATGTGTTCTGGTCTGTTTTAATCTGCATTACCAGGAGTGTAGCCCCATGGAGGTCCATCTATGCTTTGTTTATTCTGTTTAGATGTGAATAAAAGCCACACTTTAGAATCCCACTCTGGTACTGGACATTACAGTTATTGCTTCCTGTGTTTGGAGTTACTTGGGTGCTCCTGTGCAGAGTAGCCAAACCTAGTCTATGTGCCAGTGACATGTACCTCCCAGACCCTGCCCACCTGGTAGAGCTGTCAGATACAAAGCGCATACCAGCCTGGGGTTACATTTGTGTTTTATTTCACTGTATTTTCAGTGTGTGCATTTAATATGCCGTGAGTTGCTATGGTGAGGGGTGTGGGACTTAGCTCTTGAGGCACACATATCGGAATCTGCAGGTCCTGTAGGTGACACTGCTAGCCACTTTCATTACTGCTTGCTGGTTTCAGTGCTGCAGAAATATACTGACTGGGGTGGGGTGCACTGCCGACGTCTCAACAAAAGTACAAATGAATCTGGTGCACTGTGCAGGTAATGAGTAATGAACCTAGGCAGAGTGTGGTGCAAAATCCTGCGGCTGAAATGCAGTGAGCAAATCCTTACAATTGCAACTGCATCCTGCTGTTTTTGTCAAGACCAGCTAAAGTGTGGGTATAATTTATAAAATGAGATGAGAGTGAGCTGATACATGACAGGTTTCATCAGGATTTACACAGTTGGGATTCAAAGAGTCGGTGTTATAATTGTCGGGATTCAAATCTGTCGGTCTTCCTGTTTTGGGTTTTCGTGCATCAGGTTTGTGAGAGTCAAGATTTCCTACCAGATCCTTGACTTCTGATATGTCTGGATTGTACTGCAAATGTGTAGTGGGATAACATTCTGTTTCTGAATTCTCATGAGTCAATCAGATTGTGGATTTTTTAATTTAATTATAGAAACAATAGATATTAACCTGTGAGGGTCGAACTTCGTATTTGTGGAAAATTTTTCTTGTAACATTATTTATCTATTTATTTTTAATTGCCCAGGATACAGTATCCCACTGGGACACTTGTTGTCGCTGATAGAGAGGGGTGAAGGACTGCCCACTGATGATGTAAAGGAGGAAGATGCTGAAGCAAGACAAGGAGCATCTTGAAGACATCCCTGGCAGTAAGTAGGTGGCTAGTTCAGAGGTTTACAATAGATTTTTCAGTGTTTCACGAAAGAAGAAGAAGCATTAATGTAGCACTTTTCATACACATTGTATCCCAAAGCACTTTACAAGCAATGCTAGACTGGTGGTAAGTGACTGAATGTGTAGTGGCAGCCATTTCATACATCAACACCCATATCAACACCCACACACAGCCTTGGACAATTGCACAAACTGGTTTTATGGGAAGGAGAGTGTTGGACAGGACACTGGGAAAGTTCCTACTCTGCAAAAAGTGCCTTGGGTTCTTTTACTTCCACCTGGACACCCACCAGGACAGCACCAGAGATGGGTAGAAGGAACCTCAGTTTAACATCTCATCTGAAGGACAGCACACCCCAACAGTATACCCCCAATACTGCTTGGATGTCAGCATTTTTAGGTATTAGCCTAATCCCAGTGTGGGACTAAAACCAACAACTGTCTGGCCCTGAAGCAGATGTGCTACCAACTGAGCAATGCTGACACTACGTAAAGCATATATCTAACTTCAAGAAATCTTGTTGTATCACAAGGAGCTTGAGGAAACTTACAGTTGGGACAATTTTCACTTGAATGCAAGATAATATAAGAAGCATATCTGGCACAGCGACAAAGGTGAGGGTCTGAAGCACTTGAAGTCCAGAACTTAGTATCACACACAGAGACCTGGTAGGACAACAGATATGATTGGGAGAGACATCAGGATAAAGGGCAACAGGATTTTCCAAAGGGATAGACCTGACAGAAAGGGGAATGGGCTGGCTCTCTCCATAAGGGATTGAGTTACTGCCAGGGATATCTTCAAGATACTCTGGCGGTGGGGGTGGAATTACCCTGATGGGATGGAGGACAATGGGCCAGATTAATAGATGGAACAGTAAAGGCAGCAAGCCTCTGCAAAAGCAGAAAGAAAAAGAAACCAATATGATTTTCAGAAGCGGGAGCTTGGGGCGGATAGTGTGGGTTAAACACTGTATGGACAACAGGTCCTGTTTTGTTTAGGGTTTTATGGGCAGACTGGATGGACCAATGTTTTTTCTGCTGTCATTTTCTATGTTTCTTTATTTCAAGGAGGTAGCAGCAAGGGTATGGGCAAAGGGCAGCAATCAGGAGATACAGGGAGCCACTGAGGAAAGAGGACTAAGAGGTGTAAAAACAGAGAGGCAGGGAAGGCAGTGAGGATGCTAGAGCATAAACTGAGGAAAGAATAGCCAGGGGGTAACAAAGGAGGACAGGACCTTTTAGGTATATAAGTGAAAAACAAAGACAAGCTAAGGAATTGTAGAGGCTGAGGGGTTCAGAGAGACTGTGCAGAGGATGATCAGGAAAAAGTAGGTATTGTGAACAAATAGAAACATAGAGTTTGACAGCAGATAGGGACAGCTTGGCCCATCTAGTCTATCCATTTTCATACCTACTGTAACATCACAGACCCTAGTAGATCTCCGACTTTACCACCCCCATTCCCTACTGTGACAGGGTTAGTTAGGCTCTTTCCCAATTGTGTTGTTGGTCTGGCATGTATCACTGAGACCTGACTGGATGATAGTGCTGGCCTAGTATTGGAATCAGTGATTCCAGATGGGTTTTGGTGCTTCACTGCAGGTAGGATCGAGGAATGGGGGTGTGGCAATTGTTTTAAATCGAATCTGCACCTCCGGCCCTCCCAGTGAGAATAACCAGGTCCTTTGAATGTGTGGCAGTTCAAGGATCTGCAGGTGCAGTGCAGGTTGCAGGATCCTTCTCATTTACCATCCTCCAGGGAATGAGAAGGAATTCCTGCAGGAAGTTTGGACTTTGTTGTCGAACTGGTGTTGGAGTTGCCCAGATGGATTATTCTGGGCAACTTCAATTCTTAGGTCAATGACGAACTCTCACCATTTGGACAAAACTTCCTCCAACTGATAAGGACATGGGAGATGGTGCACTCCTTCTCCCTTCCCCCTCTATTCCTCCTCTTCATCTCTTAATTATCCTCCTTTGACTTACTGTATCCCTTGAATAGACCCACACTACCTCCTCTCCATCTCATCCCTCTATCAGTGGAGCTCTGTCTTTACCCCAACTACCACCTTCTCTTACGCCTTCCCTTCCTATGGAACAACCTCCCACCCAACACCAGCCAGGCCTCTTCCCTCCCAGATTTTAGACAACACCTCAGACTCCTCCCAGCCACACCTTGTCCAAAGTGCGCTCAGTGACCCATCCTATGTAGGTCCCTGAGGCAGCTTCATCCGATTTCCTTGCTGGTTAATTATCTTTGCACAAGTCTTTTACCTCAGGTTATTTCATATTACCTTCATCACTATTGTACTACACCTGGACCTGCTTTCAACTTAATACTAGAACAAAGTTGCTCCTATTTTTTCAAGCTCTGTATGCTTATCTACTGCCTGTAACCAGCACTCTTTGTTCAAGTCCAGCCTGTAGCGGACTTAAATGTTTTGTAGCACTAATTCTCTTCTGTAACTTCTATGTATTCTCAGTACCGGGTCACGCCAGGAAAGCGAGTCTTGGCTCATGGCGCCTTTCTTGGTCAACAAATTTTAAATAAATAAATTAATTAATTTAAAAGATACTTCACTGTACCCTTAAAGCTATTCTCTACTGTAAAGGTAACTTTACATTGAGCCACCTTGCTGAACGGACAGTACTTTGATTTACAGCGTTTGAATTTCTATTGTAATGTAACATATGAAGCATGCTATGACCTAGCTTGTCAAGGTATTGCTTAGAGGCATAGTGTACTGGTATATGATGATCATATACCTGAGCAACTGTATCACCTGTTGTGTTGTTTCACAATAATATTAATAAATGTTAACAATTTAGAATAAAAACTTCCTCCAACCGAAGAAATCATTGGGCCTGACATGGTAGTTGCCTCTACAACCCATATACATGGCCCTTCACTGACCTGGTCTTCCTCTGGGAGTGGAGGTCACTGACCTTGGGGTGGATCCAGTCATTTGGTCGTACCATATCACTGTGAGGTTGTCATTCAAAGCCCCCAAAAGACCTTCTCCTACAGAGATGGTCCAGTACTGCCCTTTAAAGGGTTTGACCTTGCAAGGTCTTGTGGCAGTGATGGACCTATCAGTTGTAATGAGTGCTTCTAATGAGCCATTGGAATTGATGTCAGCCTATAATAGGGTGTTCACTGAGGCCCTCGAACTCGATCACATCAATCTGTGTTTGACCCCACACTCCAAGTATCCCTTGGTTTGATGGGACTGTTAGGGAGTTGAAGATGAGGGGTCGTAAGGTTTGAGCAGCACTAGCAAAGATCATGATCTGATGGGGACAAACTTATGTTGATGTCTCACTATAGAGATTATCAATGAGCAGTCTCCTGTAAGAAGGCAGAGTTCTTGTTCAGGAGATTGCTGCAGCATTTAACAGACCAGTTTAGCTCTTTCGGACTGGCGACAGGCTGTGTAATCTGCTGTCTCCAGTCTGTGGAGCCTTTTCACAATCAAAGTGTAATGAGTTTGCTCTGCTTTTGTTGATAAAATTGCCTCCATCAGATCTGGGATCCAGTGGATGCCCTCACGGGGAGCAAGCAGTGGCAAACGGAGGTCACAGGCACTCCACCTGTCTGGTCTGACTTTGATCAGTTGGCAGATGTGGATGTCATGAAGTGCAGTCCTCAACTGGTTCCACTCTTGCCTCACTGACAGGACACAAAGGGTGGTGCTAGGAACTTTTACACTCCTCACCACTGCCCCTGCTATGTGGGGTCCCACAGGGTTCCATTTGGCTCCCATGTTGTTTACGATGTATTTGCTACCATTAGGGGACATTATAAGGCAGTGTGGACTGAGTTTTCACTGCTATGCTGATGATACTCTGCTATACTTGTCCTTTGCACCCGAACAGCAGGATGCTATCTCGAGGTTCAGTCAGTGCCTTGCTGAAATCCAAGACTGGATGAGAGTCAACTGGTTAAGGTTAAATCCAGACAAGATGGAGATACTAGTGGTGGAATCTGGTCACCCGAAGATTGGTGAACAATTGGGTCAAGTCTCTTAGGCTCGGGGACTCCCAATTGCCAACCTCGGTGAAGGTGAGGAATCTTGGAAAGATTCTGGATTTCAGCCAGACGGTTAAGTCTCAGGTGTCTGCCATGGTCCGAGTGCCTTTTATCATCTGCAATATCACCAGAATAAAACACCTGACACCTCCGGGTGATCTGCCATCACTGGTACATTCCTTCATGACATCCCAACTTGACTACTGCAATGCCCTCTACCTGGGGCTACTGGGGGGCTGAGCACTGCCACCTGCAGCTGGTGCAGAATGCAGTAGCCAGGTTGTTGACTGGCCTCTCTAGGTCTTGTCACATTACACCTGTGCTCCACTCTCTGCACTGGCTGCCTGTTAGGTAGCAGATCACTTTCAAGGTCTGCTTGCTGACCTATAAAGCCCTGCACGGATTGGGGCCTGGATACCTGCAAGACCTCCTACAGCCTTACATCCCACTCCATCCCCTCCGGTCAGCTGATGAGGGCCTTCTGGGGATTCCAAGGATATGTTTAAAATCTTCTGGTGCCTGAGCATTCTCGTTCGTGGTGCTAACCCTCTGGAATTCACTTACTTGTTCTATTAGAGACATCATCAGTAAATGCTTTCAAAGGGAGCAGAAGACATTCCTGTTTAAGGAGGCTTTTCCTCTAGTTAATCAACCTGAATTGCTATTTTAGATATGGTTTTATGCTTTAATTTATTTAATGAATTGCTCTCTTGTACAGCGCCTTGAGTCACAATTGAAAAGAGCGTTTTATAAATAAACTAAACTTGTGTAGGAGAGAGAGCCTGTCTTTCTGAGAGGATGTTTGAGACAGACACAGCTACTTTTTCTGAGAAGATGGATTACAGAGAGCCTGTTTTTCTGAGACAGCAGGTGTCTTCCGAGTTCTTGGCAGACCAGATGTTACAGAGAGCTGATGGCCTGTAGATTTCAGCTCTGAACTCTGAAACTGGACTTTGTCTTTGGAATGGCTGTACTGAAAACCAGGCTGTACATTTTCTTTTGTTTTATTATTTTATTATGATTTAGAAAATAAATGACCACTTGGATTTTTGCAATTTCTCCTGGACTGTTCATGCTTCCTGACCTGGGCCTCCATTACAGTTAATGTCAGAGGTATCTGGATTAGCTACATTTGGTGCATTCGTGTCAGAAGCCACACCACATCCAGAAGCCTCTCCACACCTACAGTAGTACTAAGGTTGTCTTATTCCTATCTATATACTTCTGTTCTGTCTTCACACTGGAAGGGGCAGGGGATGGGCCACATGTGGTTACAGAACTAGTGGAGGGAGGAAAGTAGACACAAGTCCATTCAAAGAGGAAAGCATCCTGACCTGAAGGGACTTGTAAATCTGAGTGTGGACTAGGATATGAGGCTAGATGGGGTATATCCAAGGGTATTGAAGGAGCTCAGGAGGTACTGGCTATACCTCTGACAGCCCTATCAAATAACTCACGAGATACATCCCTCCAAAAGGACGACCCTTGACCCTCAAAGCAAGGCAGAAAATACATAGATACATAGACAGTGTCGGCAGATGAGGCCTATGGCCCACCTAGTCTGCCCATTTGAGCTTGTAAGTTCAGTTTGTTTTCCTAGAAGTGTGTTGCACCTTACCCCTGACCTCCAGAATTCCTTTATGTCTATCCCATGCATTCTTAAATCCGTGATTGTTTCAGCCTCCACCACTTCCTCTGGCAGGGTGTTCCACTTGTCCACCACCCGTTCTGTGAAGAAATTCTTTCTCATGTTTCCTCTGAATCGTCCTCCTCCAACTTCATCCCATGCCCTCTAGTCCTGGAACATCTTTTTCGCTTAAAAATAGTGTTTTCCTGCACCCTGTTCCTCCCTGTAAGATACTTGTATGTCTCTATCATATCCCCTCTCTCCTCCTCTCCTCCAGGAGTACATGTTCAGTTCCTTCAACCTGACTTCATAGGACTTGTGATGCAATCCATGCACCATCTTTGTTGCCCTCCTCTGAACCTTCTCTACCCTGTCTATGTCCTTACATAGGTATGGTCTCCAGAACTGTACACTGTACTCCAGGTGGGGCCTCACTAGTGTCTTGTATAGCTGAATTATGACCTCCCTTTACTGCTGGTAATGCCCCTGCCTATACATCCCAGCATCCTATTTGCTTTACCTGCTGCCTTGTCACACTGTTTTCCTACCTTGAGGTCATCAGAGATGATAACCCCAAGATCCCTTTCCTGCTTGGTGCATGCTATATCCTCACCCCCAACTGATATATTGTGCCAGGGTTTTTCTGCCCCATATGCATTATCTTGCACTTCTTTGCATTGAATTTCAACTGCCAAACCCCTGACCATTCTTCAAGTTTCTGCAGGTCCTTCTCATTCTGTCTACACCCTCTGGTGCGTCTACTCTGTTACAGAGCTTTGTGTCATCAGCGAACAGTGAAATTCTGCCTTCTAGGTCTCCGCCATGTCACTGATGAAGATGTTGAATAGGACCGGTCCCAGCACTGATCCCTGTGGTACCCCACTGGTCACTCTTCCCTCTGTGGAGTGACAGCCATTTACCACCACCCTCTGTGTCCTGCCACCCAGCCAGTTACCTACCCACCACACTACTGTCCTGCCCACACCCAAATAAGAAGAGGAAGGTGGAGTTGGCCAGGATGAAAGGTCAATCACCAGGGATCCGCTCTTGGAGCAGGAGTAGAAGTGCTGGCTCAAAGGAATCGTCTAGTTCAGATGGGGTAGATATAGGAGGAAGCTAGTTTGCACCTAAAAGACTTATCTGATGACTTTGTGCAGATTGCTTCAGTCCCTCCTGTGGTGCCCTGCATGTCCACAAGTCCGGCTCTATGGTCCTGGGCCAAGCAGCTGCCCAGTCTTTGTTGCCTTTGAGTGGGTCCTCCAGCACTGAAGAGCATACAGTCCAGATGCAGGATCACCAGGCTGTGCACACGCTACCCTATGCCACGCCTCAGAATGGATGGTGCTGCCAAAATCTACTTGCTACTCATCACAGGCCACTAAATGTGGACATTTACAACTGAACTGATGTATGCATGCTTCATTTAGTAGGAGATGGCACCACCTAAAGAAGCCCTATCAAGACCATCAAGCAATTAAGGGTGTTTTGCACCCTTAAAGGGTGAACACTTAGCTAGGGAACTAATCCCTGGTCAGAGTTAACAGGTTGGCATCGCCCCTAAAGATCTGTCCTTCTCACTGTCCGCTAGTGAAACTGGGTCTGAGGTTGCTTCATGGTTCTTTTCCTTTTTTTTAATTCCTCCCTCTCACTAGAAGCCCTCTCTCTAACAAATGTAGTACTCCCCTCACTGCCTCCGTAGCAGACTACCACCACCGATAAGCAGTGCAACGTGCAGGGGCTTCCCACAGATCATCTTATTTGTTTGAGCCACGTACCTCATGCCCAGGTAAATGATTTCCACTCATTCCCAGGTCCTGCTGTGGTCTTAATGGTGACGATTCCATAGCGAAGGTGGGGCCTCTGGCCTAAGAGTGAAGGGTCGGTGCACTATTCTACTGTGCCTTGCCTCACATCCGGAGTGGTCCTACACTCTTATACATGCCGCCTTTGCATCCAGCTGTGGCGTAATGGGGACAGCCTTTCAACTTACTGGGGGCAGCAGCCCTGCTTGGGGATCTTGCAGTCATTTTAGCCAGTCAGTGTACCCACAAATCAGCGCTACAGCATGCTGGGACTTATTTTAAAGGGTGACATGTCTAGACACTACCACTTTACATTACTTAGGAAAATGGGGACATAGCCAGCCCTATTGGTCAGAAGAATTACCACGAGGGGCTACACTAGTGACTGGCCGTGCTCGTCACATGGTTACATGACTGTCTGTTAAGAATACAGGGAATGTTGCGAATGCTGGGTCACACAGGTAGGGTTGTAAAGCACCTGATATGTTGGTACTGGTTACCTTACCCCAGAGAGTCACAAGCATGATGGCCAACAGATGGCCTGTGTTTACTGTGATGTACATCCCTACTGAAGCGTAGGGAGGAAGGAATTGAATGGTCAGTATACTGTTTTACTGTTGTTACCAGTGTCCAATTTAATGTTAATTGTATGTCTGGCCTTGTAAATGTTTGTTTTGTAGATAATTATACAAGGGGTTGTAGGGAGGAAGGTACTATAGCACTCAGTATGGGAGATATCTGCCTTAAATGGATTGAGAATGGTGTGGGGATATGTCAGTTCACTGCAAATCATGTTTGGAGAGTAGGACACTGTCATGGAGGTTAACCTCATAAGTTGGAATGTTAGATGTCTTAATTCACCTATTAAACTGAAAAGGCAATGTCACATCTGAAGAACCTGAGGGTTCCATGTCATAATAACAAACGAGCAACAGTGATCGCTATTATGGCGGCGTACATTGCAAAAATAATTTTGTGCTGCACACTGGCAGCGCACAGAAAAAAGAGTACTCGAGACCTACATTTCTCGTTTTAATCGGACCATGCTCCATTAGAATATGGCTCTTAAGGGACCCTCTGCAAAAAATCCTCATCTTGTTGATTTGATCCTGCTGCTGGACAACAAGAACATCATTCGCTGGTGCAGACTAGAAGAGAGAGTACTGGAAGCAGAATGACACGGGGATGTGTCAGACCCTATGCACTGGGAGGCTTTTAAGGCGACCCTGCAAGGAAAATAATCACATACATGGCCCACAGATGCAGGGCAAGGGAGGAAGAGCAGGCCAAGCTTGAGAAAGAGCTTCTGTTCCTGGAGAAACATACAAGGCAATCAGGTCCTCCAATTCTCCAGTGACTTTCCTGGCCCAACTCACTGGCACCTGTACTAACTAAATGATCTGCTCTCCTGAAAAGCGGGCTGGCCATTAGAAGGCTCTGCCATTCATTCTGGGAAGGAAGTGAAAAGTCCAGCAAATTGCCTGCATACAGACTAAAATACAGACAGACAACCCAGGCCATTGCTGGACTGAAGGATTCCTCAGTACCCTACACACGAAGCAGGAAGGCAATAACAATATAACAAAGAGCTTCTATGAAAACTTGTATGCCTCTTCTTTCCCTCCTTCCGCTCCTCCATTGGGAAGTTTTTGGAGACCTCCCATTCCTGTACTTCCCCTTGCTCAGATGGCCACTTTGGATGTGCCAATCTCCCAAGAGGAAATAAGCAAGGCAATAAAGGCCATGAACCCTCATAGATCCCGGGGAGGTTGGTTTCCCAATACATTTTATCTGGCATTGGGGATGAGGTCACCACATACCTTCAAAGAATGTTCCAGGATTCCAACAGAAGGATTTATAACCCCATTGATGAGAGAGGCAGTAATTACCATCCTTGTAAAAAAATGGAAAGAATTCAACCCTTCCTGGCAGCTATCTGCTTATCTTAATCAATGCCGATGCAAAAACCCAGTGAAGGTATTGGTCACTGGGCTGAAAATGTACTGCAGTTCCCAGACTGATACACCCTTTCAGGTGGGTTTCATTAAGGGCTATATTAGTTTGGACCATATTAGAACTTTAGTCTCACTATTGCAGATGGTAAAGAAACCCTTCCCTGGTAGCAGCTCTGGCCATGGATTTGAAAAGGCATTCCACTCAGTTGAATGGCCCTTTGCTTGGCACCCTTGCAAAGTTGTTATAGGCCCAGCCTTTGGCATTGAGTAGCCTGCTGTACTCACGCTGTGGCTGCAGTTCTTACCAGTGGGCTCAAATCTGCCCCTTTCTGTCTGCAAAAGACACTCACCAAGGCTGCCACCTCTCCCTCTGCTCTTCATTTTAGCTAATGAGCCTCTGGCTGTTGCTATATGGCAGCATGCTAACATTCCTGGCATCAAGGTGGAGGCACAGGTATACAAGACTTTTATATGCAGATGAGCTCCTCATCACAGTACAGGATGCCCACCAGGTGGTACAGCAGGTTCTCCCTTAATGAAGGAATTTTACAACATATCTGGTTTAAAGGTGAACCAATGTAAGACTGAGGTCTTGCCCTTAAATCACAAACCTTAGGGTAAATGGACTTCAGATGGTATCACCTACAGAGGGTCAAACTGCATCAAACCTAAATAAAATGATTCCTTGATATTAAATCCTCTGTTGGATACCACAAGGAGAGATGGAAAGCACTGCATCTTTCCTTAGCAAGCAAAATTTATGCTATCAAGACGTGTTACTGCTAGCTGGCCCAGTGGTGCAAAGGGCTGAGGTGCCAAGCACCTCTCCTGTCACCACGCCAATGACCCAGGTCAGGAGCAAGCTGGTTGGGTGAGGTAGAGAGGACTGAGTGTCCAGAGGATAGCTGTCCTCTCGGGAAGGGGTGGGTAGTGGTTCCTTGGCATCAGTGACACCAAGCGGAGGCGTGGTGTGCAACAGCCAGTGCCACATAAAGGAAAAGGTGGAGGCAGTGGCGGACATCCGTGGGAAGGGTCCCGCTGGATGTCAATGCACATCCACACCTCTGAGGGCCAAGAAGCCAGGAAAACACCACTAGCTGGGAGGAAGACATCATGCCTGCCTACCACGTCCGACCCCAGATCCCGCTGTTTGGGACCCGATTGCCTCCCTCCTTCACCTCTGCTGTGCTGGCACTAGATGAGAGGTATGTTAAGCTATGGCACTTGTGGTCATGACCTGGGAGTGCCATGCAGGTGTCTTTGGTTGGGTCAGGAACAGAACCACCAGCAAGAGAGGATCTCGGTAGAACAAGATAAAGGTGGAGCGGACCAATGGGCCCCAGCATAGCAGTGATCAAGAGGAATAAAAGTTGAAAAAAATTATTACTGCACCTAAGTTTTTGCATCTGCTGCCTCACTTTTTCCTTAATGTACCTCCCAAATGGTTCCAAAGAAATATAGATTAATTAATTGGCCTTTCTTTGGGAAGACAAGCCCCCACAGTACAGCCATATGAAACTCAGGCAGCACTGGAGCAGGGAGGGATATGGTTGCTGTGGTTCCTAGGCTACCATATGGCTTTTATTATGTCCCAAACAATCTGGTGGTTTTAGCCATATAACTCTCACACTCCAATATGGGTCTACCTGGAGTCATTTGTGGTGGGGTACCTCCCTGGCTGTATTACTGTGCTCTAGATATTGGGGCAGAACCATGCTCCATCTGCCTATGGTGTTATCCATAGCATACTAGAGGAATTTACACAAACATCTCATGGAATCCCCATGCCATGGCTGTGTGCTCCTCTGTGGAACAATTTCTGCCCAAAGATAGGTGGTAAACCAGAACAATGGAAGTACTGGGAAGCACAAGGCATCAGGCTTGTGAAAAACCTTCTTTACTTGGAGCCCATCTCATAGATTCCTTCACCATCAAAGACCATTTCCAAATTCCTTAAAGGGATTTTTGAACTATTTATAGATGCGGATGCAATTCAGCATTTCTGTCGATCTTCTAATGCTCATTATGATCTACCATCCATCACCTCAGTAATTAGTAGGGGCAATTTACTAAGGGCAGAGCCAGCGTCATTTGCATGGCCTAAGGGAGTCCTCCCTTACCCATCTCAGAGTGCCAAGCTATAGTGGCAGTTACAATTGGAGTTCCCATTTCTGAGACTCAATGGGCTCACTGCTGAGACAGGATCCATAGAGCTTGCAGAGATGGTAGGAGTAGAGTAGAACAAAATCCTTCTCAGATGGTATTGACACCCCACGCTCTTAAGTGCATGGGACCATGATAACATTGGAGGTGTGCCCAACCCAGGCACAGCTGTTTCATATTTTATAGGATTATCCAGCAATCCAGCCCTTCTGGCAGCAGGTTGCATGTATATACAGGGAAATGGTTGGACCTGCCCTTCACATGGATGCAGAGCTATTTTGTGCTTCTATATGTGTAACAGAATTTGTTTTGTCCTGCAAGTTAAACCACAAACTCTTTACTTGTACAAAACTTAAAACTGGCTTTCTTTGAAGACAGATGTAACTTTGTCAGCAATCTTATTGCATAAACCTTTGGTGGTCTAAACCCTCCCTCAGTTTCTGAGCCTCTTCCACTCTATCTCAAAGTGATCACTCAAGAAGATCTCAAACCACTTATTTGACAGGGAAAGGCCCCAGAGTAGCGTTGAAGAAATTACACCTGCCTAAGGTTAGAGGGGCCTAGCTCTTCTCTGTTTTCAAAAATATGCCCTGGCAGCCCTCTTAATGTATTTATCCTTTTGGTTCCATCCCCAGACCCAGACCTCATCATGGGTAGATTGAGTGCACTATATCTTCATCTCCACTTGACTGTACTACAATATTCCAACCAAATAGCATAGTCACTACCCCAAATGTCTCTTTACACAGCAAATATGTTACATCATTGGAGGCCTTCTGAAAAAACAGAGAATGGTACAGGGGCTAGATGGATTAGGGTCCCTGCTCTTGATCCTGGTTTCCCTCCTGCAAAGCGGGATCACAAATTTAGGGGTCAGATGAGAAGATGCCTGACTCATGCATATCAGTTTTATCATAATGGGATTTTAATACATTTCTCAATTACAAACTGAATTTCGTTTTAGCTCAGATAGATTTCTACATGTACCTGCAGATAATGGCACTTTCTGGGGTCCCTGGGCCATAATGTTAACCCTCAGACATTTCTCCCAATTTCCCAGTTACTACTTTGAGTACAGTTGGAGGCAGCTCCAACACACCTCATCTCTTGTTTTATCATTGTTTGTCTGAACTCCTTTCCCAATTGCGAGTATAGTTCAAACATCATGGGACATGGAACTCTTAATATAGTTGACCCCAGAACAGCTGATTCTGAGTCTGGTGTAGACAACATCAGATAACAAGCTGTTATAGTTGGAGGAGTATGGTTGAAAGATGGCATCCCGGTACTTCGCACTCCACAAATCACAGCCAAATTCCACTCTTCATGGGATTCATCCTGCTGTAGGCTCTAAGGGTGTGACATGTCAACACACAGTCATGTCTTTTGGTTCTGTCCCATAATCGCTCATTTTGGCAGGAGATGGGACACAAAGTGGGAGTCCTGTTTCCAGAGCTAGGACCATTGACCCCAGAGATGGCTATTCATCTGTGTTTCCTTCCCCATTTCAAAACACGACAGAAACAAATACCTTCTTAATATTCTTTTGACAGCAGCTGAAAAGTGCTGAGTAAACAATGGTTACAAACTAGTCCACCGACAATAAAATAGTGAGAAGATACTATTTATGATATTTACCACATGGAAAGTATGATGGCCTGACTTCAGAAACCGATTACCCATTATTATGAATAGACAGATTGCTTGGTTTCTTCATATATATAATACTAGACTGGATACAATACCTTAGAGGAACTGGGTTCTGCCAAAGAGATTGAAACCAGTCAGTCCATCGAAATATATCATCCTGAAGTTGCAGTAGAATTAGGACACTCCTTCCTTTCTTCTCTTTCTCATGGATAAATTTTACCATTAGAATTGCTCCTAAAGCCTTCTCTCCCGGGCATGCCAATTGATTTTGATTTGTTATAAACATGGTACAACTTGATCTTATGCCATGCTGCTATTATATAGCTTAATATTATGGATGCTTGTCTATACCACTTAAAACTCATAATAAAAACTACAGATTAAAAAACAGCTGTCAAACCACAAATGTTTTTCCATACCCTAATGTAAGCCCTGTACACACTGAGGATCTTGAAACATTTTAAATCCACCTAGCATTGTTTGCATCCAGGCTATGACCCTTACAACTTTTAACAAAAACATTTTAAAACCATGTGGGCCAGATATTCAAACTGCGCTATTTTGTAGAACAAGCCTTAGCACACAAAATAGTTCGCGCAGAAATGTGTAGAGTGATATTCAAGGAGTTGTGCCCTTGAACGCTCCTTTGAATATCACCCCCAGCCACAACTGGAGTGGAACTCTGCGCCACCGCAAGTGGTCAGAGTGGTGCAGTCAACTGCGGTGGCGCAGGAACCATTGCACCATCGCCAAATTTCCAATATTCAAAGGTGACATGCAAATGGGGCCATAATTCATGCAAGGTGCAGGGGTGTCATTTGCATCTGATTATAGCCCCATTTGCATGCCATTAGCATGCAGGTGCGCCCGATCACCGAGGACTTGCGCCTGGCGCCTGTCAGGCAGCAGCCATAGGGACCGACGCCTCCTGCAGCCAATCGCGGGCAAAGAGTAAAACATCCCCCACCCCCACCTGCCCGATCGCGGAAGCAGTGTTTCCCCCAACACATCCCTGGTGGTCCAGTGGACCGATAATCCTGATTGCGGGCTGGAGTAGTTTAAACACAACCCCCCTCCGAATATATCCCTGGTGGTCAGTGGACCGATAATCCCGATAACGGGCTGGAGTAGTTTAAACACAACCCCTCCGAATATATCCCTGGTGGTCCAGTGGACCGATAAGCCCGATCGCAGGCTGGAGTAGTTTAAACACAACCCCCTCCCGAATATATCTCTAGTGGTCAGTGGACCCAATAAGCCCGATCGCGGGTTGGAGTAGTAAAACACCCCGAATATATCCTGGTGGTCAGTGGACCGATAAGCCCGATCGCAGGCTGGAGTAGTAAACCCCAGACATATCCTGGTGACTAGTGTCCCCAACCCACCCACCACAGACCCCACCACCCGCTCCCCACCCGCAGCGGCGAGCAGCAGCATCCACCCGCCTGCCGCCCGCCACCCGCTGACTGACTGGCCAGTGGGCTGCACGCCCATTGGTGCAGAGCAAGAGCCAATGGCGTGCAGCCCATACCGTACAAGACAGTCCAGTTTTGTGAATAAACAAAATCTGCGGGAGGAGCGGGTGGTGGGGCTTGTGGGTGGGTGGGGACACTAGGTCACCGGATATGTTCGAGGGGGTGTTTTACTACTCCAGCCCGCGATCCGCTTATCGGTCCACTTGACAACCAGGGATATATTCAGGGGGGTTGTGTTAAACCATCCAGCCCACAATCAGAATTATTGGTCCATTGGACCACCAGGATATATTCGGGAGGAGGGAGTTGTGTTTATACATTTGCTGCCCACGATCGGGCTTAGCAGGTCCACTGGACCACCAGGGATGTTGGGGGGAGAACACATTGCTGCCTGCGATCGGGCTCTGGGGAATTGAAGCTACGCCCGCCGGTCGGGCCAGTGGGGGTGGTGGTGGGATTTTACACTCTTTCGCCGCGATCGGGCTGCAGGGGGCACAGGGAATGGTTGAGGGCTAGCCACAGGTGGCAGCTGCTGTGTTGTGCCCTGCAATGCGGCAGCTCACCTGTGGGTGGCCCTCGACTTAATCCTTTTTTTGGCTCAAAGTTGTGCAGGCGCAGGTTGGGGTTGTGCCTGCACAACTCTGCACAACCCAGCTGAATATCGGGCTGTGCAGTTTATGCATGGTTCCTCCCCTACAATTCAGCATGCATTCATTTGCATTGCGCTGTTGCTCAGCATGTTTTTAGTGGCGCAACAGCCTCCTGCTGAATATCGCAGAATGGAGCAATTTAGGACTTGCATGAGCTTAACCCTATTGCGCATGGCACAACCCTTTTGAATATCTGGCCCTATGTACCTATTCTTAATACCATTTTAAATATTTTTAGAGCTATCATGGTTTCACACACGTATCTAGATGGGAGTAAAGCGGTTTAAACTGTACCAGTTTAACTAAAACAGTTCTAACTGCAGAGTGAACAGGCATGCACAGTTCTGTGTGTTGGAATTAATAGCAAAGGGTTAAAGGGGAAGAAGTTTAACACCAGCAATGTGGACACACTAAATGATTTAAGAAACAGGTTTGCAGTTACAAGTTCTTCCCTCCCCAAACACATATGGCAGCTTATCTGCCCTGAAATTTAGTGCCCCAAGAATTTTCATTTATTTCTATGCATATTTCTTGCAAAAACATGTAATTTTACATCTACCGTCGACTTCTAAAACAGACTGAGTTCCTGGTTTGCCGACATACTACAAAAGCACATTTAGTGACTTCACCACATGAACAGCGTGGGGACATGCTCTATAGAGTTTAATGGGGACCATTTTCAAAGTGTTTTTTTTAGTTTTCCATGCGTTATGCCAAAGAAAGGCCAGCTCAACGAACATGGACACTGTCGATCATCATAAGGGTTCAGTATGCTCAGCCAATCATTCAGGGCTCAAAATAAAGGGAGCTGAATGCTAATTAGCATCTACAAATTCCATAGTAGCACCTGGTGCTGTCAATAAAGAGGATCAGTGGTGCTAACTTCATCACTTTTAGGGCAGTTTGCGGATGATTTGTGGAGTGCATGTGTCATGCTGGAGATGGCGATGTCTTGGAGCTACTTAGACAGTGAGGAGAGGAGAGCATCTCAGCAACATAACAGTAACCCTTCTCAGAACATCAACTGGAGATGCTCCGCATGTCAACTGGAGATGGGAGAGGGCTTGCAGCTGCAGTGGTCTAGTTGCAAATTACAGTATCACTTTCGCACCAGTGTGTGTGATACCGAATGGGCAGGCAGGTGGGGAAAGTCTTATATCCTGTCTTACAAAGCTGCAGCAGACCAGTCCTGAAATAAAAGATTGGTGCTATGAGCCACCAGACCTTTCTTTCCTTTGAGTAAACTTACTTTAGTCTTTAAAATATTTTCTAGAGTTGAAAACTCAGAGATTAACAAACAACAACACTTGAAGCAAATCGAACAGAGAAAGAAAAAGCAAAGAAGAATTTACCAAACCATCTATGCAAAGTAAAACTGCTCATTGGAAAAGCGCAGTTGGACTAAACTAGAGCATACGAGAGGCACTTTGCCATTTGTCTGTTCTTTGTCAATTAATTTAAAAAGGAGAGAATCTGTTAGTGAAGTTTTAATTAACAGATTCTCTCCTCCTCTTGAATTAATTAGCAAATATATAAGATGAATGGCAAAGTGTCTCCTTCTGCAGGTCTCTGTTTAGATCAACTGAACATTTTCCAGTGAGCAGCTTTTACCATGAGAAAGTGTTAATGTAATTATTAATTGTGTTATTAAAGTGATATATAACTGGCAGATTTACAGATATTTAACATTTTATAGAAGATTCCTGCAGAGAATTGCAATTTTATTATTGATGTCCTTCCATTTTATCCCCTTCTACAACATCCCAATGCATTTTTATCTGTGTTGATGTCAACTCCTAGCTTTGCCAGAGCTGATCCTGGTCTGCTGGAAATTGACTCTGCTTTAAGCTACCTCATACTATACTCTATGTATACTCTGTCAGAGATGAGTAAATTTGGTAAATTAATCATGTTATTTTGGGATAAATATTTATTTCTCGGGACGTGGATTTGATGTTCTATCCACACTTCTGGCAGTATTCCTTTCCCCTTTAAATCAGCCGTAATGTCTTCAAGCAGGCTCCTCCCACCCATCCTGGTGGTAACTCCCCTAGCACCACCCTGTGACGTCAGATCTTACTTTCTGCTGGAAGAAGAAGAAGGTTCCTCCTTATTGCTCTCACACTGAGTAGGCCCTTTGCTTATAAAACTTCTAGTTTGTTAACAAGCTTTGTCTTCAGCGACTCCTCATTTTCCAGTATGGACAACGTGAAGTCAGTGCTGGGATTTAAGAAGTGTGCCTGTGGCAGAAAATGTATCAGACGGATCCGCACACCATGTGCATGTACTGCCTCGGCCATGGGCATGATCCTCAGGCTTGCTGCCTATGCTGCACCCTACATCTGTCCACTTTGGATGTCTGGCATGCCTGTCTTCTGTTGGGACGTCCGGACAGCCGGGATTCTCCTGTTAAGTCCAAAGATGCCCGTCAGATGATCTAAATGGCTGCAGGGTCTACCAAACAGCTTGCAGCATTTGAAGAAGCTGCGGCTCAGGCTGCAGCACAATCTTCTTTGGCTATGGCCTTTTTGCTCTTCTTGGGTCCTTCCTTCACAGGGGCACTCAGGTTTGAGCCAGACCCTTCCTATCCATGGGCAGGGTCCTCCATGGGCACCAAATCTAAATCAAAATCAAAAAAAAAGAGACCAGAAATGGTCTCACCATAGATTATGGGATCATAGGCACTCTAGGGTCTGAGATTCCTGTGCTTCTTTGGAGGTTCCGACTTCAGTCGATACTTCAGCCCAGGCTGCCGGCTCCATGGTCTCCCTGTCAGACCAGTTGGTCAAGACACAGGTCAGTCTTCCGCCCAAGATCTTTCTCAAGCTCATTGACCCATTGTGCATAAAATGAGGCTGATACCTCCTTGTCTGAGGACTCTGGTCCTACCACTCACCTCTCAAGGAGGGACAGACCAGTCTGCTGATCCACCCCTTTCACCCAGGGTCTTTTGGATCAGGAGGATGTTTGGCTTTGCCAGCCCCGAGACCTGCTCTTGGTGGCCCTAATGGTTGAGGTCGTGGTCCCGGTCCCATAGCCCTGGGTTGAACAGCCCACGTCAGCATCGAAGCTCACACTCTCGGCATTTGGGCAAGCGGTGCTGCCACTATTCCTCTTCTTCCTTAGCCTCCTTGGGTGAGGAGGGCTCTGATGCAAGTTGCGTCAGTACTGTGAAGATCGGATGTGGCATCAGCTCATGTTTACCAGGGTGAAGCCCTCCGGCCTCGACTCCGGCCATTACATGGCTTTCACCGCAGAGGCCACAGCATTACCACGTCAGCAGGAGCCGACTCAGCAAGAGCGGGCTCAGCCTCTCTGCTAGTCTTGGTGGAGCCACCACTGAAACAGCAAGTCTGGCCCTCCATCTAAGGAGGCTCACCCAGCATCAGGACTTTCCTATCATCTGTCAGTCACAGTTACTCCCAACTGACCCCATAGGGTCAGCGGTGACTCTGGTGCTCTACCTTTATTCAATGAATTCTCAGAGTCTGAGGCTTCTCCCTGCATTCTTGTCAGGTGGATATGGAGTTGGTAGAGGATTTGTCGATGGAACAAGGCCCTACTTCCTTCATGGGCCTTCTCTGCCTAATCTGGAGTCCACGAGTCTTCCTATGGAGCCTGTTTAGATGCAGCTAGGTACCTGCTCACCAAGATTCTTGACTGAGGCAACTCCCTGGTGAAGACTTCCCAGTCACTGAGGCCATTCATGGCTCTGCTTGGAGCTGTGGCAGCATCTGGACTCTTGCCCTGTGCCATCAACCTGGATGGCCGCAAGTACATGGTCCCTACCAGGTCCCTTTGGGATTCACAGAGTGGGCTTCGACTGAGGGTCTTGTGGCCGACTCAGGTGTTCTCACACTGGCAATGTGGGGACATTGATAAGCCTCCCAACTAGGAGTTCAAGAAATTGGACCATATGGCTGGAAAGGTCTATGCTGCCTCCTCTCTCGGCCTTCGACAAGCAAGTTCAGCCCTTTGAATGGCCCACTTCTCTCGTGCCCTTTTGGGTAAGCTTGACGAGGTGCTTCCTCATTCCCTACGGACTTACAGACCACTGTCAAGCAGGTCCGAGATCAAGGCTGAGTGGTGGCTAGCAGCAGCTCAAGACTGCCATGGACATCGCGACTCTTGCACTCAATCCAGGCCACGGTTGCCAGGCACTGCAGGAGCTTAGCTGAGGATCTCAACCTTTATGGCAGATACCAGCACAAGTTGGTGGATGTCCCCTTCTTGGGCTCCGACTTGTTAAGCCCAGGGTCGAGGGTCACCCACCCACATTGAAAAGTGCAGTGCCACCTTGGACTTGGTGACATCGTCCCAGAGGGATCCCAAGGCTCTAAACAGCAGAAGAAAAAAAGCTCTTTCAGCCCCTCTGCCCTTGCAGTTACACGGTCCAGCCTCAGGCTGAACAACAGGCTCAGCCAGTCCTTCCTCCGCCTCCAAGCCTGCCCAGTGGCCGGGATGGAGGTGCCTCCCCAGGCCCGTCCTGTCTCCCCTGGGTCCTCCTATGTGGGGCCAGCCCCACCACTTCCTTTCTGCCTGGTCCGCTGTTACCACATATAGGTGGTTCCTCAAAGTGATCAGTCAGGGTCTGCCTCTGGAATTTAAAGGCTTACCCACCTTGCCAAATTCATGCTCCATGAGAGGACATGGTGTCCATCGACATTGTCTGCCCTTCAGAATGACATCGCCCAGCTCCTCCGCAAGGAAGTCGCATGACTCTTGTTCTGGACCCTCCAGTACAACCAGGGTTTGTCTCCAGGAACTTCTGGTGCCAAAGCGGTAGTGGGCTGGCACCCCATCTTAGATCTGCATGACATGAACAGGTTTCTCAGGCGTGCACCTTCAGGATGGTCACCCTGTCTCAGATCACCATCTCTCAAGCAGAACATGTGGTTTGGTCTCTGGATCTTCAGGATGCATTCTTCCATGTCTCAATCCATCCATCCCACCACTGGTTCCTCCAGTTCTGTGCAGAGAGGATCCTCTACAAGTTCCTGGCCATGCCATTCGGCCTGTCCTCAGCTCCCATGGTCTTTAATAAATGCATAGCAGTGGTGGCAGCTTACCTGGGGTCCAGGTATACCCTACCTGGATGACTGGCTAATATGGGTCCCTCCAGGGAGAAGGCGGAGTGGTCAAGGACCTAGCCCTTCAGACCTGCATCTCTCTCTCTCTTTTTTAATTGTTTAACCAGGGTGGCACACTAAGCTGAAAGCTTGTTTACAGGTGCGACCTGGGAGCACAGGAAGTTAAGTAACTTGCTCAGGGTCACACAGTATGCAAGTGGGAGCTGTGGGATTCAAACCCAGGTCTCCAGATTTGCAGCTCAGATCCTTAAACCACTGCGCTATACTGCCTCCCCAACCAGTGCGCTATCTGGGGCTCCTAGTCAATGAGGTCAAGTCAGAATTGTGCCCTTGCAGGTGATTTATTTCACTGGGCAGAGCTCAAATCTTGTAGAGCCTGGGTTCAGCTTCTGGTGGACAGAGGGTCTCTCTCCTCCTTTGCCTGATCATTTCAGATTAGGCAGTTGTGTCCTTCTCAGGACTTCCAGCACCTTCTGGGACACATGCAGCATGCACCAGCATGGTCCACTGGGCTCACTGGAGTATTCACTCTCTGCAATTGGAGCTTGCCCACCAATGGTCTCAGCGCAAGGGCCACTTCAACCAGCTGGTCACTGTGACCCAGCTGATGTCGAAGTCCTCCAGTGGTGGTTAGTCCCAGAACATCTGCAGGAAGGTATCCGTTTTTGTCCACCCAGAGTCGACGGTCATTCTGATGACCGCTGCCTCCCTCATGGGCAGGGGTGCCCAATGGGGGAACACAGAGTCCGTGGGCTCTGGACACCCAAGGAGTCCTGGTGCCAAATCAACCTGCTGGAGCTCCAGGCAGTGTGACTGGAGCTGACTGCTTTTGCTCCACACATCCAGGGTCAGGTCATTTACATCCAGACAGACACCACAACAATGTACTACCTCAACAAACAGGTGGGATGCATCCCTTTCCTCTGTGCAAGAAAACTCTCCATGTTTGGACCCTCATATGTAGGCTGGAGGCTGACGACCTGGCCATCCATGTGGCTAATGTTTCCAACCAGCTTGTGGATGCTCTCAGCCGTGTGGATGAGATGTTCCATGAGTGGTCTCTCCATCCAGAGGTAGTGCACAGCACGTTTCTCCCAGTGGGGCACTACTCTGGTGGATCTGTTTGCCTCCAGGGAGAATGCAAAGCTGAGGCTGTACTGTGCCCATCCCCTCAGCAGAGAATGCTGCAGGGGATGCCTTCTCAAGGCCCTGGACCCGGGCCTTCTTTACATCATACTTCCATTTCTCTTTATCCACAAGGTGTTGCTCAAGGTGAGCAAGGACAAAGCTTGGATAATCCTGGTGGCTCTGGACTGGCCTCGCCAGTTCTGTACCCTGATCTCCTCAGCCTCAGCAGCTGGCTCCCGAGGTGTCTCCCTCTACACCTGGACCTGCTCTTTTTCAGTTAGGGAAGGTCCTCCACCCTGCACCTGATAGCCTGGTTCCTAAGTGGCTAGAGTTGCAGGCTTTGGGTCTCCGAAGATGTCCTCACGTGGTGGAGGCTTCTTGTAAGGAGTTACCTGAAAATGCTATGCTTTCAAATGGAAGATGTTCTCCATTTGGTGTCAGGGCAAAGGGTTGACCATTATCTTGTCCTGTTGCTAGTATTCTTAACTACCTCTGGTCCCTCTCTCAGTCAGGAATTTGGTCGGCGACCATCAAGATGCACCTTGACCCAGAACATGGGCGTCTACCTCAGGAACTGGTGAGGTTAAAACACTCTTTTCTCACTAGAGAATGGCTGATTCATTAACTAACAACATATACATACTTGGTCTGGAGAATTATTTAGAGCAAACCCTAGCACCCAGGGGTTGCGGTGACAATACTGCCGTCAGGTGGACTTGAGAATTTGAAATATAAGGCTGAATGAGAGCAGGCAGCTGCTTTATGTAACAAGACTTTCATTGAGATTTGAATAGAAACATAGAAACATAGAAGTTGACAGCAGATAAGGACTGCTAGGCCCATCCAGTCTGCCCATTTCTTTTCTACCTTATAAATGTGCCATCGGCCCTTTGCTCTGTCAATGGCCTATCTATTCACACTCAGCTGTATTGCTGCCTTATGCCTATCCCATGCCTGTTTGAAGCCCTGCACTGTATTCATATCCACCACTTCCTGAGTGAGGCCGTTCCACGCATCCAACACCCTTTCTGTGAAAAAGAACTTCTTCACATTACCCTTAATCGGCCTCCTCTAATGTCATGTTGTGTCCTTTTGTCCTGCTATTTTACTTATATTGAAACGTTAGACTCTTTCACCTTGTTAATGCCCTTAAGGTGTTTGAATGTTTTGATCATATCACCTCTCTCCTCCTTTGCTCTAGTGTATACATGTTGAGCTCTGTTAATCTGTCCTCATATGTTTTCTGATCCAGTCCCTGCACCATTTTGGTTGCCCTTCTCTGAACTGCCTCAATTTGGTTAATGTCCTTGTGCAGGTGTGGCCTCCAGTACCACACGAGTGTACTCAGATAGGGCCTAACCAGTGTCTTGTAAAGATGGATTATTACCTCCTTCTTCTGACTTGTGATACCCTATTAAGACACCCTAACATCCCCCTAGCCTTACCTACTGCTTTTGTGGTCTGCTTGGATGATTTCAGGTCATCTGTGATGATGATGCCCAAGTCTCTTTCTTCCTTGTGACTGCCAGCAACTCCTCCCAGCCTATAGGTGGCTTCAGGTTTCTCTTTCCTATGTACATGATCTTGCACTTTTTGCATTAAACCACAGTTGCCACTCTTCTGACCATTTTGCTAGGTTATCCAGATCTCTTCTCATTCTGCCCTCCCATCTGAATCACCTACTCTGTTGCAGATCTTGGTGTCATCTGAAAACAGACAAACCTTACCCTCAGTCCATCTGCAATGTCACTGATAGAGATATTGAAGAGGACTGGCCCCAGAGACTGATCCCTGAGGTACCCCACTTGTGACTTGCATCTCTTCTGACTGTATACCATTTACCACCACTCTCTGTTTTCTGCTAGCCAACCAGTTTGCCACCCAGTTGACCAACTTCTGACCCACTCTGAACCTACCCAGCTTATTAATCAATCTTCTGTGTGGAACAGTATCAAAAGCCTTGTTGAAATCAAGGTAGGCAACATCAACTGCTTCCACATGGTCCACCACTCTGGTTACCCAGTCAAAGAAATCTATGAGATTAGTTTGACAGGACCTTCCCTTCTTTGTAAACTCATGCTGTCTTGGATCCTGTGCACCTATGGATTCCAGGTGTTGAACTATCCTTTCCTTAAGGAGTGCCTCCATAATCTTGCCACTACTGAGGTAAGACTGACTGGTCTGTAGTTCTATGCCTCCTCCCGCTACCACTCTTGTGAGCGGGCTCACATGAGCCTTCTCCAGTCTTCTGGGACCTCGCCTGTGTTCAGAGACTCACTAAACAGTTCTGATAATGGCTCTGCTAGTTCCACTCTTAGCTCCTTTAGTACCCTGGGATGTATGCCATCAGGTCCCAATGTCTTGTCCACCCTGAGCTTATCAAGCTCTCGTGGGACCCTTTCTTTTGTGAAGGGACTAGTGCTCACTTCCCTCCCCGTGTCCATTGTGCTGAACTGTGGGCCCTGCCTTGCCTTCTCTTCAGTAAATACTGAGCAGAAGTATCTATTTAGGATAGATGCTTTTACATGGTCCTCCTCCTCACACACACCCTTATCTCCTTTGATCTTAGCAATACCCCTCTGGACTTTCTCTTTTCACTAATGTATCTATAGAAAGTCTTGTCACCTTCTGTTACTGTTCATGCTAGTGTTTCCTTGGGTTGGGCCTTTGCCTGTCTTACTGCCTTTCCTGGTTCCCTTAGGGAAGTTTGGTATGCCTCCTATCAACATCCCGCTGTGTTCCCTTATATTTCCTGATAAAAAGGGGGCATTACAAACATGCTAATGTGACTGAGGAGATTAGGAAAATAAAACATATCTTAAAGCTGTTTACAGCACACCCTATTAAGGACTTGGACTCCAAAATTGCAAGCAAAGATTAGGAAACACAGAGAGGTGCTAATTGAAGAAAATATACCAAATCTGAGAGAGAGAAAGCTGACTTTAAATGGGATGCATATTTAAATGGGGCAGCTCTGATAGCAATAAAGTAGCAAGTCTTGGTCCAGGAGTTGGTCACACACAGGAAAACACAAACGTGATAACCCACAAGTCAACAAAGATTGAGGCACTAATATAAATCAGTCAATGCCTGCTGCACAAACAACCGGTCAGGATGGCACATCAGACCCTTTCACTAACTCAGAAGCAGCAGGTGTTAGTGGAAGCTCTAAAACTGTCTCTTTCTGAGGCAACACCCGGCACAAAAAGCCAACAGAAACAAAAGAGGAAAAGTACTAGGAGGCCAGAATGGACAATGCAAACAAAATAAAAGCAAGACAGTGGAATGAAGACACAGAGTGGCAGATAATTAATCTTACACCAGTAGAACTTACAACAGTGCAGACTTCACTATTGAAAAATGGTCTGCCATTTGTACCTTCTGCTACACCAAATAAATTTAATATTTACCTGGACTTGCAGAAATTCTTCAGAAAATTGCATTTAAGATTATTTTTCCAAACTTCTGAGAATGGGCTGCAACGTTGAGACTTTGTTGTTGGGGAATAATATCATTACTGATGTAGATTGTGATCCAGGACTTCTGGGTTTTATAGCAGGAGACTCAGAGGGGAATATTGAGCTGGATTCGGCTACCAGTGTGACACTTATAGACTACATCAGTTTGGAGACACTTGAAAACCTTCTGAATGAGGAATATACTGGGAATGAGACATCATATGGGGACTTTGATTTAGAGAGTGAGTGAAATTAACTTAAAAGTGTAAGAAAAATAAATTTAAACATAGCTCTGTTTCATCCCTAGTTTGCCTAATACTGCAATAGCTGCCTATAAAAGAACAGTTACATTGCAGAGGGACTGGAAGGAAAAGTATGCTTCTTTGCAGACAACACAGATGGGGTTGATACACAAGGAGGCATGGAAAGGATGAGAAGGGACTTGGCAAGGTTGGAGGAATGGTCAGAAGTATGGCAGCTTGGATTCAATGCAAAAGTACCAAAATAATGCACCTGAGAAACAAAAACCTGGGGAAGATTACACAATGGGGGAGGTAGTAACAACAACAAAAATGGAAAGGGACCTGGGGTAATCATATCAGATGACCTTAAGGTTAGCAAGCAATGTGAGAAGGCAGTAGGGAGGGCTGGGAGTATACTGGGATGTATGGGAGAGGCATCACCAGCAGAAAACAGGAAGTTGTTATCCCTCTGTACAGACAGTTGGTGAGACCCCATCTGACTGCGTCCAGTTCTGGAGACCCCATCTCTGCAAGGACATAGACAGGATAGAGGCAGTCCAGAGGAGGGCAACAAAAATGGTGCAAAGTCTGCAAGAGAAGCCATACGAGGAGAGACTAAAGGAGCTTAATATGTATACCTTGAGGAAAGAAGGAGAGAGGGGCACGATAGAAACTTTTAAGTACCTCAGTGGAATCAACAAAGTCCAAGAGTGTAGCATCTTTCAGAAAAGAGATGTGCAAGAACAAGGGGACACAATTTAAAGATAGAGTGGGGATGGTTCAGGAGCAATGTGAGGAAGTATTTTTTCACAGAGAGGGTGGTGAATGCATGGAACAGCCTTCCTGAGGAGGTTGTGGGGTCACAACTGTGGGAGAATTCAACAATACATGGGACAGACATAAGGCAATTTTGTGGGGGTAGGAAGAAATAGGCTGTTGGTTAACTAGGATCTGCAGCTTATCCAGTAGGTAGGGAAAGGCAGACTAGGTTGGCCAAGCAGTCCTTATCTGCCATCAAAGTCTATGTTTCTATGTTAAAGAAATTTTGAGCTTTTTGATAATCAAGAATTTACATGTAATAATCTTACCCAGAAAGAAAAAATAGCCTTACAGGAACTGAGAAATAATGAGAGAATAGTAATTAAAAATCAGATAAAGGTGGGAACTTGGTATTGCAGACTAAAGCGGCTGTGGTGGAGTTATGCTACACCCTCTGCTGTGACTGTTGGACCACTTTTCTATCTCCTTATTTCCTACCAACAGTTAATGCTTCACTGTTTGCTTATCGTCTTTCCCCTACCGTAGGTTGGCCACCTAAGCGTAGCTCTTTACTGTCCTACTAAACTCCCTACTAGTTCTCTCTTTTCATTCTTTTCCCATTTCCATCCATCAGTCCCTGGAATGATGCCAAATACCTGGAGAGGTGTTGTCTAAAGTGCATAAGTGCATTTTGTGTACAAAAAGCATGAAGGCTGTTTTAAATAAGAATGAATACAGTTAGTAAAGCTGTTTTAAAGAAAAAGGATTCAGAAGTTATATAAAACAATAATCATGTCATAATTAATACAGTTATAAGAAATCCTTGGGGTATTTTCATAAATTCACACTATAAACCGGTTATTGTATAAGGTTATAAAAGTGCCTAGCCACCGTGAATCAGAGATATAGAGAGTCAATATCTATGGAGATAAACACTACTTTAACTGAACTTTGCAATTGTTTTGTTTTCATTTATTATTTTTGAACTTTTGCAAAATAAATATCACACCATGGTGTGTTTTAAACCTGTAAATTTGCCTCATCTGAAGTTTATTCCACATGATGTGACAAACTTGGTGTTAGAAGTGGGATAGTACTGCTTGTCCATAGAAACAAAGGCGAGACCAGTACCCAGATACCAGACATAGGGGTAGAGAGCAGGATGGCATACCTACAGGATCTCATTGTTGCCAATGATCTGTTGAAAGAGGGCTTTCTGGTGTGCATACCAGAGCCCGGTGAGGAGGACGGAGTGGAATTACTAACTAGATTGGAGTTTGATGGAACATGGAGGTGGACCAGCGCCAGAGAGAGGTGGAGCATCACTGCCAGGTGCTAATGGAGGGTTCCCAACCAGAGGATTTTGTGGTGGAGGCAGAGGACCAGGATCCATGGTTTCTAGAGGAAGAGGACCCCCTGATGGAACCTTTATTGCCAGTCACTTTTGAGATCCCATTGCCCATTTTCCCAGGCTGCTGCTACTTAGAGGATGAGAAGATGAAGGCCCCAGGTAAGACTGTTTCAGTACATTTGCATACTGAGGTGAAGACTACAAGCAATAGGGAAGACACCATGGTGGCTGAAGTGACTTTGCCATGTTTTGAACTCCTATAATATGGGATGAAATGTATGAAGCGTGTAATGTTTAAAATGAATATAGCATGAAGGCTGGTGCTGAGTACAGCCAGTTGAGGGTACCAGAATGGTGTAAGGATTGAAAGGGAACCCTGGTATGTTAAAAATAAGCGTTGAAAAAAACCCCAAGTTTTTGGAGTTAGGAACTGGCTGGTTGATGTTCAGTATAAGAAGGTTCCTTGTCTATCAGAAAATATATGAAAGGGACATGGATAAATGAAATGATTACAAAAATGTATAACATAAAATAAATGTCTGTACTGTATGATATAAAATGAGGAACCTAGGGTATGGAGGCAGCTTGAAGTCAGCATAAAACTGCTGTGTATTGCTTCCTCTTTTTAATGTACTGATGACGGTATGATAGTGGGTGCACAGGGCTGAAACGATGTCAAGTGATGGGTTCTGAAAATGCCAAGTGATGGGTATGGAAGAAGTTAGAAGTCAGCATAAAACTGCTGTGTATTACTTCCTCTTTGTAATGTACTGATGAAGGTACGATAGTGGGTGCACAGGGCTGAAACAATGCCAAGTGATGGGTGCTGAAACGATGCCTATTGATGGGTGCCTGATATTACATATGAAATGTCTGAGTTGTAGTAATCAGAGTGAAATCGGGATAGAAAGTCACTATAGACTGAAGCCCTCTGAGAGCATAGAAGGGTACTGTGCTGAACTGTATGACATTCCCAGGGTAATGCTGTGAAACTATTGTCATATTGCAGTAACTTGGTATGGTGGACAATACTATAAATAGCTAAATTAAGAGACCCTGGTGTGGCGCTCTCATAGTGAGTGAGAGAAAGTTTTAACCAACCCTATTCTATCCCTGTTTTGGTAGAATATGTATGACTGAGAGGGTTCTTGAAAAACAGTAACATTTGAGAACTGTTTTTCTTCAGGAGGAGGTGTGTGGTGGAGTTATGCTACACCCTTGGCTGCGACTGATGGACCACTTTTCTATCTCCTTATTTCCTAGCAACAGTTAATGCTTTTCTCTTTGCTCTTCTTTTCCCTCTACCCTAGGTTGGCCACCTAGTGTAGCTCTTTACTGCTCCTACTAAACTCCCTACTAGTTCTGTCTTTTCATTCTTTTCCCATTTCCATCCATCCAGTCCCTGGAATGATGCCAAGCACCCAGAGAGGCATTGTGTAAAGTGCATAAGTGCATTTTGTGTACAAAAGCATGAAAACTGTTTTAAATAGGAATGAATACAGTTAGTAAAGCCTTTTAAAGAAAATGGATTCAGAAGGTATATAAAACAATAATAATGTCATGATTAATACAGTTATAAGAAACCCTTGGGGTATTTTCATAAATTAACACTATAAACTGGTTATTGTATAAGGTTATAAAAGTGTTTAGTCACTGTGGATCCGAGATATAGAGAGTCAATATCTGTTGAGATAAACACTACTTTTATTGAACCAGGAAGTCCCTTGAAACAACCCCCTTGGTTTTGAAACAAGATGTCCAGACATGTAAATACAGAAAGGGCTCAGTCAGGTGACCCCACCAAAAGATATAAAAACCTCATCACTGAGTTCACTTTAGTTCAATCTAGTAGAATTCAGTCTTAACAGAGAAGGAGAGAGGTGCTACTGCAGAAAAGTCATTGAATGCAGATGGGAAGGGTCTTAGGCTGTAAGATCCAGGACTGTATTATGTGAGAAACTACTGATGTTAAGTAGTGATTTTCTTTGCAATTTTTGTTCTGTTTACATTTATTATTTTTGAACTTTACAGAAATAAATATCACACCATGGTGTGTTTTAAACCTGTAAATTTGCCTTATCTGAAGTTTATTCCCTACGCTATGACAGAGGCATATAAAAAACAAGTCTGTGATTTATTGCAAGATGAGAATAATTACAGGCTGTTACCAGGAGATTCTTTAAAAGTGTTTAAAATGAACTTTTAGAACTTTTATAAAGTGCTAAGAGAGAGCGGGTGTGAAGAATTCAAACTTATTTGGGTGGATTACCCCAATACTGCAGTGTTATACACGCTCACCAAGATCCATAAAAATCTCAAGAACCCCCAGAATGGCCTATAGTGTTGGGGTGGGCTCCTTAACTGATAATTTATGCACCTTCATAGATTTCTTTCTACAGAGGTACTGTATGTGGTGAAATTACCTGCCTATGCCCATGATACAATGCATGTATTAAATCTACTAGAAAATGTTGAGTGGCAATTGTTTTCTATTGATTGGCATTGATATAGAGTCCTATATACCTCTATACAACATGGTGATGGTTTGAGAGCATGTGCTCACCTTTTGGATAAGGGACTCCCTAGGAGATGACATTCAAAAATGATTTGTCCTTGAAAGCTACAGTTTGTGTTAATGCACAGTTGTTTTCAGTTTGACAATAATTTATTTTTGCAGAGGTGTGGCATGGCCATGGGGGCAGCTTTGGCCTATCCTATGCAAATTTTTTATGGGAGTACAGGAGGAAACACTGATTTTGAACCTTGGATGAATCCACTACAAAAAATACTGTGAAATGGATTCACTTTATTGATGATGTGGTCTGCATATGGAGGGCACCAGACATGAGGTATTACTATTTTGGAATGGTTAAATGAAAATTAGTTAAATTTGTGGTTTATGTCTGAAATTCAGGACAAGCAGCTTAATTTTTGGATGTAACTCTCCTAGTAAATGAGAATAGTACTGTCTCCAGCTCCTCCTATTGCAAGCCCATGGCTACTAACAGCCTGCTCCTGCTGAGTTCCTATCTGATTAGTTTAAAGAACTCAATACCATATGGACAGTTCTTGTACCTTAAGCGTAATTGCAAAAGCTGATGATTTCATTGTCAAATCACAGGAGCTTACAACATGTTTTTAGCTGGGGTATGACAGAACTAACAACCATCAGAGCTCAATGCAGTCACTTTCATTACTGAATTCAACTCTATCTCAGGTAAGATAGGCAATGTGCTTCGCAAATTTGGGTCTATTCTCAAAAGTGATCCTTCTTTACAAGCTAGTATAGGGAAAGGTCACTCACCACATTTCGAAGACTTAAAAATCTTAATGACTATCTAACTTCAAGTAGTTTAAGTACCCTCCCCACCACAACAACAATAAATCGGCTTCCTTACAAGCCAGCTGGGATGTTCAAGTGTGGGAACCGTAATGTTTGTAAATATTGCAATCAGGGTAAGACCTTCTCTCTGAACAGTACCACACATATAGTTACCATTAGACAATTCAATATGTATGTAGTTTACACAGTTTGGTGCTCATGTCCTGTACTACCCTTTACATTGGGTGCACAACTAGAACGCTAAAGATCAGGATACAAGAGCACCCTAGGGACATAAAAACAGGATTTTACTAACCCTGTCGCTGAGCACTTCTTTTCTGACCCCAACTGTGGCACTAGTAGTTTCCAATTCATGGGTTTGGGTCACGTGTTTGTGAGTAAGCGTGGGAGAAATAGACTGAACAGATTACAGAGAAGGTAGGGATACTGGATTTTTATGTTACAGAGTTTGAGCCTTCAGGGACTGAACAATGAACTGGATTTAAAACCGTACTTAACCAAATAGATGTCTCTTGAATGTTGATGAAATGTTTTGAGTGACTTGGATAATTGTATATAATATTTCCCGTTTCTCATTTTCCTCTTTCGGGTTGAAGGGTGTCCATAGGGTGGGCAAATTCCTGCTTTTCTTACACTGGATGCCATGGTTTTGAAGCAGCTCTCTTTACATCCTCCCCAAACCTCTCTTATGATACTTTTCTCATATATGCCTCAGCATACTTGCCTTTTTCTCTTTTTGCAAAACAGGAGAACAAAATTTTATTGAATCTAATGGAGTGTTTTAATATTGTACCCACAGTTTACAATTTCTTTCAGTTCTCTGCTTGTTACATGGTATTCTAATGGCAATCAGCCTAATAATGAAGTTGCTTGTAAAGAGTCTTGTGATCATTGAAATAATTAATTGATTTGGGGTTAAAGTAGTGCCCTGTTCACCAGTCCTTAGCCCCCTCAGGAAGACTGTTTGGTCAAGCACAGGGATACTAGTCATTTTCTCTGTCCTTGTTGTTAATTTAGCACTGGCTTTACTTACAAATATTGTGTGGATTAAAGCCTTTTGGTATTCTAAAAGGTGTCTTTGTGTCCTACTTTGGGAGTGTGACTGTTACTTGTTCTGTCGTCAGGTGGCTGACAGCCCTGTTTGCACCCCTTAACCAGATGGTTAATCTCCTAGTGTATTTCACCAATCACACCTCCGAGGCTGAGCACAGGATGCATACATTGGACCTGTGGCGACGCTAGCCTATTATAAGGTGTGCATGGCTGGAGTTTGGGGAGGGTTCACCAGCTATTTGTCAACTACACTGAAGCTGCATCTGGCAGACCGGTAGCTAAGTGGATGACTGGCAGGTGGACTGTATCCTGCATCGACTTCTGCTGTGGGTTGGCGGGTAGGGAGCCTCCTGTGGGGCTAAAAGCTCATTCCACCCATCATACGGCTGCCTCAGTGGCTGCTTCCAGAGATGTCCCTATCCAGGAAATCTGCAGGGCTGCTATCTTGAAGTCAGCACACCTTTATTTCCCATTACCACATTGACCTTGAGTCACGCCAGGATGCTGGTTTGGGGCCTCAATTCTCAATCTCTGTTTTCCAAATAAAGGGTGTGTGCTTTGCCCTCCTCCCAAAGAACTGCAAGGAGTCTGCCAGCAGTGTGGATAGAACATCATATCCACATGCCTGAAAAACAGGTTACTCACCTATATCAGTAGTTCTCGGAGTGGTATATAATGTTCATCTGCACTGATCCACCCAACCTCCTCTGGCAAGTGGCACATTGGTCTTGCTTCCAGGGGCACGGTGTGGTGCTAGGGGAGTTACCACTTGGGTGGGTCAGAGGAGCCAGCTTGAAGACATTACAGCTGATTTAAAGGGAAAGAAACACTGCCAGGAGTGTGGATGAACATCATATACCACCCTAGACTACTGTACAGTGAACCTGTTTTTCACTAGCAACATATGTTATTTCACTTAGATCATATTACTTCCACTTAGAATCTGGAAATAGATGATAGTGGACAACAGATTAGATGCAATTTACTGGGGAAAAAAGGCAGTTTATGGTAAACAAGGTAAAATAGTAATACAGGCATTAGAAGTAGTGTGGTATATAGCAAATTGTGACAGGACTGGGTAAGACCCTGTCCCATTTGTTATGCAGAGACTTAAAACCAAGGATCTGTTTTGTCTTCCCTATTCTGCCATTTGTCTGCCTGACTGTGCAATCAAATTTTGCTTTGGCACCTAGGCATTAGCCACTTCAGTGGTCAATTCACCCTTTTATCTGCCTTCTTTCACTTGCTGTTTCTACTCTTTCTTTCTCCCTTGCTTCTCTGTGGTTAAAAATGTATGGAATCTTTATGTGAAACTGGGATCACCTGTTGCAAATGTATATAATTATTTTGTTGAAATTATTGCAGAAAGCTATTTGGGTTTCTTAAAAAATAGAAATTTGTAACACGGGTTAACCTTGAGTTGTATTTTGACCTCCACAAGCTTGTTTACAGAATTGTTGTCAGGAATCCAACTCTAGGAAAAAAATGTATTATTTTGTTGCACCTGTTAAGACTAGATGCACTCTTCAGGCTGGTCATGAAACAAATTGACAAAGTTCTGACTCATTCATGAGCATCAGAAGGTGCAACTTACAACATCAGGATGCAGATTTTAAAGTGTCAGGAAAAACATCTTTTAAAAAGATAGCAGTGTTTTGTTTAGGGAGAGATGGAGAGATTGCAATTTAAATGGAGAAAGAGACTCAGTTGAAGGATTTTTTGTTTGTACTGCCTTTAATGAAGACCTATGCTGTACAATGTTGTTTTACTATCTTATTGTTATTGATAATAATAAAATGCTACTTGCACATTTTATGACTTCTCCTGTTCTGCCTATGCTTCCTGACCTGTGCCTCTATGACACAAATACACAATGGCTTGCAGTGAAATAATACATTTATCTCCACCGAGTGGTAAGACCTTTATAACTAACTTGTGGCTTCGACAACCATGAGTTATGGGTCTTATTATTCACTAATGTAAATAGATCTGTTATTCCTCTGCAACCTGTCATGTATCCATATACAGAATATATAATTATGTGTTTGTATGGTGCATTCTGGTTGCCTTGAAAATTGGCAGTCTTGCTCAATGGCTAACCAGGTTAATACATAATATTAAATAAAATAAATTATTTTATCATTCAGAAAAGTAGCAATGACATGGCATTGACATTGGTTTTGTTCCACCAATTTTGGAATTGCTGACCTTGCATGTCGAGGTCCTGGAAGTTGATAATGAATGCAGGGGTACAGCATGGTCTGATGTCATTAATCTCTTGGTTGGTTGTTTTGTACAGGTTCAGTCAAGGTCCAGGAGAAAACTGTGTCTTCAAAAATCTCTAGCTTTTATACACTGGTGCTGAGTAAGAAGAGACCGTCAGCGGTCAAGATGCTGAAAAGGAAGCTAGCAATAGGAAAAGAGAACCAGTCACAGCTGCCAACCAAGATGGACAGAAAGGCCAAGCCACAGTGCAGTGTCAATATGTCCATACCTGCACCCAGCTCTTGAAAGAGATTCAGCAGGAGACGGACAATGAGCAACCTATGGAAGTCAAGGTGCAGTACTGCAATGTTCTTTAAAGAGCTAGTGTACTGCCTAAAACTAATATTAGATTTTAAAAGCAGTCAACCATTACCTTTTATATCTGAGAGTACTTTTCATTTCCCTTTGTTTAATTAGAAGATTGTTTACCTGATGTTAGTAGGTGTGATGTGTGGAACAGCTCTTAGCCTTGCAGCGAGATATCTTGCTGTACTGCCCACATTACATCATCAGCATTGTGACCTCAATGACTGTGACATCACTGCTACTAAGGAACAGCAAGTGAGTGACTGCCAGGTAATACACCTGTGATGTCACAGTTAATGAGATCACTATGCTGATACTGTAGTGTGGGGCAGTAGAGTTAGATATGTCAGCTGCCAGGCTAAGAGCTGTTCACACAACCAGCACAATATTATCATATAGAAAACTTTCTGATGAGGCAAAAGAAAAAGAAAATACTTCAGAAATAAAAGTAACAACTGACTACTTCTTAAAATTTGTATCATTTTCCTGTCTGCCTATTTTGGCTCCACTAGCTCTTTAGTAATCACTAATAGAAAATACTGTGCTATTATATATATATGTCATTTTAGTTATTAAAACATTTCTTGTTCCCATATCAGGTGCCTACACCATCTACCTCAGTAAAGCCAACACAGTCACGGCTATCACCCAGGCAGCAGAGTGTCTTGGGGTTTCCTCGATGGCAGATTACTGCCCTTGAGGTGAAATACACAGGGCAGCACTGAGCACAGGAGGACATGGATGAAATGCGGGCTGCTCTCATGGAGATCAGGCGGGAGAATGCCAAGCAGCATGCGGAACTCCTGTCCCTCCTGCAAGAGATCCACAAGGGCACAGGCCACAGCCATACAGGTTCAGCAATTGTTCCCTGTTTCTGAGCCCACAGTAGAAGTTGAGGATGGCATCAGGCCCTTATTGAGTCCTGCTGTAGTGTGCAGTTCCAGCCTGCCACTGTCTTCCAACCCTGAACGTCCGTGTGCACTGAGGTAATTCAGGAAGAACAGATCAACAATGAGGCTGTGGTTCAACAACTGGAGACAAAGCCAGAAGCCCCGAGGCTCATCTGCACAGTGTTATACCACACACACAGTGCATTCAACAGACACTAATTATACCAATGGACACCCAACGACTCAGGCGCCCCAGACTACAGAACAGAAAGTCCTGGTGGGTAGAGGGGACTCCCCACCACCCCACCATTGAAGGGCACAGTGAGGGACTCCAGGAGAGAGGTAAGACCTGGGGGAAGTTGTGATGATGGGGCTCGGAGGACAGGTGACAACGTGGGCCAACCAGGACAGGGGAGATAAAGAGTAAGTGGAGAAAAAACAACCCTCTGGCTCCTGCCATTCAGCCAGTTCACCACCCAAAGAACTATTTTAGGATCCACCCCTAGGCTGCTCAGTTTGTTAATCAGCTTTCTATGGGGGACAGTGCCAGAGGCCTTTCTGAAGTCCAGATAGGCCACATCCACTGCACCTCCCTGGTCCACTACCTTAGTTACTCAGTCATGCCACAGATTAGTACAATGAGTTAGTGCAAAACACAGTGCTTATCCTAAATACAGTAAAAGTTAGGGTTAGATGTATAAATAAATAAATGCCATAGAAGGCAGTGTATGTGCATTAGTGTGTGTGTGTGGCAATTCACTGTGTATGTAGACAGTGCACTGCTATGTTATACTGGAATATATATAAATATGTGTGTGTGTGTGTGTGTGTATATATATATATATATTAGAGTGTGCATGTATCACAACAATTAGAAAGTGCAGTTAGGTGGCTCAGTGGTCAGTGCAAAAATTGCTAGTCTACATTCCCCCACCTAGATCAGTTTCAAGCTTATGCATGTCATTGCTGATTTAAATGAGGTGCTAGTGGCAACCCCTCACCCTCTGATGTCCCTTAGAGCCTGAAAAGAAGAAAACAGTCTCTCAATGTCTTTTTTTTTTATCTGTAAAAATGTGTGTAGACAGTGCACTGCTATGTTACACTGGAATATATATGCATATATGTGTATATGTATTAGTGTGTGTGTGTATCACAGCAATTAGAAAGTGCAATTAGGTGGCTCAGTGGTTAGTGCACAAATTGCCAGTTTACACACATCTCACTGCCCACAGTACCAATATTTTGCAGCCATATTGGCTCTTGCTAGAGTTTGTTTAAAATGCTCTCAAATGTAAGGAATGGCCACTGTGCACAACGCCATTATGAGCTACTGACATGAGAGGCTCTGCAAAGTATACAGCACTTTCATGGGACAGCATGGCCATTCTTTACATATTAGAACATTTAAAACTGTTACTGATGCTAATAAATAGTATTGAAAAAATGCTTTTTAAGGGGGGATGAAACTCCTAATTGTTTATTTAATTTTCACTTTGAATTCCATTCACGTACTTGTGCTTTCACTGGCCAGACAGGGAAAGTTGGGTGTAACTGCCACTAGCCCAAGGCAGTGGGCACTACTGTATGCTCAGACCACTAAGAACTTTAAGACACACCGTACCTGTACTGAACAGTACTGTAGAACTATGTAAAAACAAGTGGGATCCTGGAAGAAGCCATGATCTGGACAGTGCTGTGCCAAAACAAACCAAGTCGTGAGTGCCAGATTTTCCTTGTCTCTTAAAACACTTAACATATTGCCTTTTAAATAAATATAGTTGATATCCATAAAATGTGTTATTAGTTTTCTTACCAGTACGGTACTGTAGAAAACAGCACTCTGCAGATCAACAGCACAGTAGTACAGTACTGTACCGTACACATGCAGTGACAGTGAGAAACCAATGCATTGGATATACATTAAATGAACATTGTTAGGGAGCTGAAGGAAATATTCAAAAGTGTTGCATGTGTACCTCTTGTGAGTTACTTACTGGATACAAAACAATTGAGAGTTAAAACTGTTACCATTGCCACTGCATTTGCAGCACCCAAACAATTTGAAAAGCAGTGAGCTGAAGGAACAGTTTAATGTGACTTGTACTACAGGAGGGAGGGGCGCAGTGGTGTGCATTACTAATGAAACAGATAGCTCTAGCCCCTCCATTCCAGATTGCATACCATTGTGTTGTATCAAGACTGCTACAGATTAGCCTGCCCACCAGTGCAGTGGTACGGCTACCACTTGCGGAGCCAGTGACCCGGGTTTGGGAAAAGACTCGGACGGCTGGGGGTTGGCTAGGGGGAATACGGATCGAGTGCCCAGAGGCTGCTCTCCTTCTCCAGAGAGGGGTGGGCCACTTGTCCCACCGCTATACCACCACCTGGGTGACCACAGGTGGAGGCACAGCAAAACGGCAGAAGAAAGGGAGGGAGGGAGGACATCAGTCGGGAGCCAGAACGTATGCACGTCATGATGTGCTCCGCCCCTTGGCTCTTCCCAGCAAAGCAATATCCTGAGGGAGGAGAGACAGAAAAAACAGGAAACACCCCACATCTCTTCCAGTAGACAGAGCACCAGGCCCCGATCTCCAATGCCCCTACCGGCACCAAGGTGACAGCATCCTCGACGAAACTACAGACACGTTGGGGCAGACTGGGGGCCCCATCCCGTATCTGCCCGGGGGGGTATAGCCAAGGCTCCATGAGGGGATGGTCTGCACCAGTGCTTAGTGGGTGAGTGGAGATGTACAAGGCCTGTGGTGTCTCTTGAAGAAGGGAAGAGATGTGGAGAGAAGGGGCCATAAAATAAAAAAAAAAAAAGAATAAAAATAAAAACTGCTACAGATTGAAGAAGATGACATGCTGGGGGGGAGTAGGACTGGCAAGCTATAATTTCCCATTATTGGCTCTCCATATTATAGACTGGAGGTCAGGTGGGGCCCAGGATTAAAATGATAGCATCTTGGGGATTTGGAGGATTAAGTTGGGGACTGGGACGACTTTAATGAGAATTCCATTTTAAAGACGTATCTGTCTGAGCTGGGCCACTGGTGTGGCAGTTATGCTACCACCAGCAGTGCTGATGCCCCCGGTTCAAGAGCAAGCTGGGGCATCGGAGATCAGCGGAGGAGGAGGAGACTCCACCCTTCATCAGACTGCTCTCCTTCTCCAGGGATGAAGGGTTAAAGCACCTGGTACGAGCCTGAGCCCCAGCAGTGGGTTGGAGGGCAGGAAGCCTGGAACTGCTGATTGTAGCAGATGTGCAATGGCCACAATGTCCTGTGCATGCGAGTGTGCACAGTTACGTCATGGCAGCACTGCACACCTGCTCTTCCACGGGGAAAACAAGAGGTAAATCCCATGTCCTACAGGATGATGTCAGCCCCCCACAGGCCCTGCACCAGTGACAAGGCCCTCCTTCAGATTTGGATCCATTCTGCAGTGGGTGATATGAGGAGTCCCAGTACCCCTGCCATGGGGAGCAAACTGCGGGGATGCAGGAGTGGAGTTAAGCCCTCAGGCAGCCGGGTGACAAGGCTGGGGTGGCTGACACAGAAGAGGGCAGGACCAGCAGTTGGAGGAGAAGGAAAATAAAAATCTCTTTTTCTCGCTCTCTTTCTCCTCTGATAAAGGAGAGTGGACGGTGGAAAATCTGGACTTGGGAGTGGGTAGCCATGGGGCTACCCCTAGGCACCTGGGGGGATATAACAGTTTCACTTAATTCTTTCTAGTAGCTTGAATATTTTCCCCAAAATATCCATGAATAGAAAAAATACTAAGTAGTTAGATCAAAGTAATACCCTATTATTTACGGTATTCCAAAATTAATCATTACTCACACATTCTTATAGTAGAAAGTATTCTTTATTCAAGCCAAATAAAGAATGCCATTTTTGCTGGTATTTGGGAACTAAAATTATTACTGTATAGCCTTCTAGAATATGTCATCTACAAACAGAAGAATTTAAATCAACACTTGACCCTTGTTCATACCTTGAGTCCAGGATGATAGGAACAGAGGCCAAAAGGAAGGGAAACAGAGCCTCCAATGGGAGATTTTCCATGGGGGAAAGGCGGGGTAGTGCACAGGGCTGAAATTAAGTTTTGCGGCCATAAGCCAGCAGGCTGGAAAGATCCACAGATTTCACAGACATTCCAGTTCAAGCCAGCAGGGCTAGTCAAAGGAAAATGTTACAAGCCCAATGCTAAAACTGCTAGCATTTGCCAAGGCTGATACTGTTTTTAAATGCTACTTCTTATTTAAGTATATTTTTAGTAAACATTTTGAGTGCAGTAGTACACACAATTAGTACATAGTGAGTATACAGACATATGCCAACAAGCAGGATTGTGCATAATCAAGACAGCTGAAGAGGCTCTCTATCCCCAAGACAGCACTGGGGGAGGAGGCTCCTCATTAAGATAACTGCTTTTCCTGTAGCTAGCTTAGCAAATGTAGTATTGGGGCCAAGCAGGGAGGGGATAGGAAAATAGGGGAGATTGTGGAGAAGGGTGTCACCCTTCATACAGAAACTGTACCCTCCCCCAGGATGCATGGCTTCCTGACCAGTTTCTCATTAGATCAGGGGACAAAAGTAGGCTCATGTTCCATGACACACAGCAACATACATTCATTCTGGAAGTAAATATCTCTGACTGTTCATTAAGACTGAAAGTATTTGTTCTATTTCATACACATCCATAACTTTATCCCTCCATTACCTAGTCCTGTCTGTTGTGGGGTCAGCCATTTTCTGAGGAGACACTTCTTTGCCATGAGTAGCATGATTCCAAGCAAGTTTTGCAGTCATAAGTCAGAGGCTGGGATATGTCTCTCTTTGAGCTGTCTAAGATATTGGTGAAGAAGGTAAATCTTCAGTGACAGGGTGACTGAGATGTGAAGAACTTCCAAAACAACCTTTTCCAGGTCCCTAGGAAGGGTGTTTGATCAAGGCATGGCCACATAATATAGGTATGTGTAGCCCAATCTCACCACAGCCCCTCCAACTTGTACTATTCCCTCTCATGTAACTGGCAGTAATTACTGGGGTATGAAAGAAGCGGATACGTTTCCATGAACATTCCTGCCAGACACACAAAGAGGCAATCCTGTCAACCTCAAAACATTACTGTTTCCAGTCCTCTGCTTTTATGGGGGTCTGTAGTTCCATGCCCCATTTCTGGGCAATGTAAATGGTGTTTGTTTGTTGTATTGTGCAAGGAAAGTGTCCCCACTAAGACCAAAATCCTGGCCTTTAGGAGGGCAGATTTTAGGAGAATGGTAGAGGTACTAAAGAGGCACCTAGCAAAAATTACAGTGACTATGGAGGTGGACCAAAAATGGGCTATTATTAAGGAAGGATTAAGGGCTGCAATGGTGGAGTAAGCTAGATACAAGGGATAGAACTCAAAAGTCAAAGCACCCAGCTGGTACAACTCTTGAGGTTGCCCAAGCAGTGAGAAATGAGAGTCTGGACTATGGAAAATTCAAAATCATGAGAGAGAAGAACAGGGAAACATACCTAAGGCTGGCGAGGGAGGCAGGAAGGGTGGTTCAGAGAGTCAAGGCACAGAAGAAACTGCTATTAGTGGAGGGTATCAGGAAAAAGGCTTTCTTCTGCTACATAAGCAAGAAGAGAGACAAGAAAGATGGGATTGTTAGATTAAGACAAGGAGATGGGTGGGTGAAGGTGAACAGGGAGAAGGTGGAGCTAAAGAATGAATAACTTCTGCTCCATCTTCACCAAGCCGAAATACAGACCAGTGCTGACGGGTGAAAAGGGGACCAGAAGGGGGAGTAGAACAGAGGGGAAAGAGTGAAGAAATGGTTGCTAGCATTGAAGATAGACAAATCACCAGGCCCGGATGACATACACCCTAGAGTGCTAGGGGAGCTTATGGAGCCATTGGCAGACCTGTTCAGTTATTCACTGGAGTCAGGCATGGTACCACAGGACTGGAGAATGGCACATATGGTGCCCCTCCACAAGAGTGGTCCCAGGAATGACCCAGGGAACTACAGACTGTTCAATCTCACTTTCATAGTGTGCAGACTCAGGGAGACCATACTGAATAAACGACTGATGGAGCATCTAAAGGAACATGGTCTCCAGGATGCAAGATGGCATGGATTTACGGGAGGGAGGTCTTGTCAAATGAATTTGGTTGACTTCTTTGACTGGGTAACCAGAACAGTGGACAGGGGCCATGCAGTGGACATCCTCTACCTAGATTTCAGCAAGGCCTCTGAATCTGTACCCCATAGAGGACTGATCAGGAAGCTGGCAGACATCAGAGTCAGAGAAGATGGTTAGATGGGTGGTAAACTGGCTAGAAACAGAACCAAAAGATGATGGTGGGGGAAGAGTAATCTAGCACCAGAGTGGTCACAAGTGGAGTCCCGCAGGGCTCGGTGTGAGGGACAGTTCTATACAATGTTTCATTAATGATATTAGGGATGGCATCAAGGGCAAAATGTGTCAGTTCTTGAGCAACATAGAGCTCTGTGGGAGGGTGGACACAGCCAAGGGGATACAGAACTTTAAAGAGGACCTAAGAATACTTGAAAGGTGGTCCAGAATCTGGCAACTAAGCTTCAGTGCCAAGAAGTGCAAGGTTATGCATACTGGAGCTAAAAAACCCAGGATACAGTACTACCTGGGAGGGGTCTGGGTATCTCAGAGGAGGAGGCTCTGCGAGTGATGATAACTAGTGATCTGAAGCACTCTACACAGTGCAGGAAGGCAGTGGTAAGGGCAAACAGGATGTTGGGGTGCATAGTCATGGGGATCAACAGTAGGTGGTATTGCCTTTGTACAGGTCACTAGTGAGGTCACATCTGGAGTATATGGTGCAGTTCTGGGGCCCTCACCTTAAAAAGGGCATCAATCTGATGGAGATGGTCCAGAGAAGGGCTACAAAGAAGACTGCGGGGCAGCAGGGTAAATCGTATGAGGAGAGACTGAGGGCCCTAAACATGTACTCCCTGGAGGACAGGAGGGACAGGGAGACATGATTAAGACCTTCAAGTACTTGAAAAGGGATCAATAGGGTGAACAGGGAGAGTCTTTTCAGATTAAACTGCAGCAAAACCATGACATAGCCTTCAGTTGGAGGGGGGGTTGTTTAAGAGGTAGGTTAAAAGACACTTTTTCAGAGAAAGAAGGGTGGTGACCAAAGGAAACACACTGCCAGAAGAGGTGATGTCATCGAGGACAGTGAGGAGCTACAAGAGAGGCTGGGATAGATATAGGGGAGGATAAAGGTTGCGGGAGGGGAGGAGGAAAGGGATGGAAAGGTCTGGGAGGGGAGAGCAAGGACAACGACTTGAGCTGTGAACCCTGCACAATGAGCAGACTAGATAGACCAAAAGGCCTAAGTCTGCAGGCTTCTTCATATGTTATTTGTATGTTTGTATGTGTTTCCTGAAGTGCCCAATAAAATGACTGAAATATGGTGACTGGTATTTTGGGTCCTGACATGCGGTAGTAAAGTTGCTATTAGTGCCAGCACTTTTGTATGTTCTCTTATTGTGGGAGCCTGGGAGGTTAGGAAATGGCAGTTTTGGAGGAATCTAAAGAAATTCTCCCCTTTCTAGGCCAAACTGCTTCTGCATCTCAGTGAAGGATTGCTCTGTTCCCCATAGCAGAATTGACTGAAGTATATTAAATATTTCCATTGCCAGACTCAACATGCTGAATCAAGGTGAGCCAGTGGAAAACATTCTAGCTGTGCCAGCAGGCACACCCATATCAACTGGAGAGCAATGCCCATGCTGTTACTACACCCCTCCACACAGCTCATACCAGATGAATCCAGGGGTTCTCATTCAGATAATCCCAGGCACAGGAGGCTGCACCAAATGCATAACAAATCATTTCAATAAAGGGCAGAAGATATCTTGCCATGGCAAGCCACGGCGGGCCGGCGCCCATTAGGTGCCACTAAAAAGTATGCAGAGTTGGGCAGCCGTGTACTATAGAACTAGATCAGGTAGAGCTAAGCCATCCTGGCCTTCATCAGCATTAGCTTTCTAGCGGCCAAATGAACTAGGAGATGTCAGCCCTCCACCTTCACCAGTCTTCATTCAGAAGGAGTAAAGATACATTCTGAAAGATGTAGAAAAAGTGGGCAGCAATCAACCCTTTGTATCAGGAATAGAGAATGTGTGCTAATGCTGCAAATCCTCCTTCAGTCAGTGGGTCAGTGGGCCATAATTGACCTCATATAAGTGGTCCATGGATGGAAGATTTTAATACCTAGGCACTCAATTTCCTGGGTCACATCAAAACAGAAACTGGCACCACACCTGAGACAGGTTACAGTAAAATGGGAGGGCCTCGGTTTGGTGGTGTTTAATTTGTATACTGATATCTTGCTGAATATGTTCAGGACTCCAGATACCTCAGGTAAGATGGCCCCAGAGTCTGTAAGATACAGAAGGACATAGTCCGCCTACAGAGCTACTTTGTGCTCTTCACCCCCAATGTATAGTCCCTTAATTGCAGCCTTTTCTGGGACTGCTTGCACTAGGGGTGCTATAAAAACAATAGGGCGATGGGGGCAACCATATTAAGTGCCCCGTCAAAGGGAAATGAAGGTGACACATGACTATTAACTTTATTTAAGACATGGGGGGAATGGTATATCCTGTGGAGCAATGAGACAAAGTCTACCGGGATTCCTGGGTTTTGCATCACTGTGAACAGATAGGGCCATGACACCCTATTAAATGCCTTTTCAGCATCAAGACAGATTAGTAGAAAGGGTGTGTGCATGTCATATGTACATAGTGGAGAATGTGTAGGATACGTTTTGTGTTATCCCCCACTTGGCATGCCCTCAAAAAGCCAGTTTATTCCAGATGGATCAATGTAGGCAGGAGGGGTCCAGCTGGTGGGCCAGGACAGCCACAAGCAGTTTTTAGTCCTCATTTAGGATTGAGACTGGTCTATATGCAGAGTAGTCCTCAGGGGTCTTGCACAGTTTAAGGAATACTGAGATTATGGCATAATGTTAGATTCGGAGAAACTTCCCCACCAGTCAATATTTCATTGCACATCCATAACAGTGGTGGTAGCATTTGCTCCTGCTGCCTTTTATAAAATTCAATGATATAGCCAGTTGGCCCAGGGGCCTTCAGTGATTTCACCCTATGGAGAATTCCTTCCAACTTGTTCAGCTGGATAGAGCTCACCAGAGTAGAGGCATGATCCTGTTTGAGCTTGGAGTTTTCAGAGACACCAGAAAGGACTTCATCTCCCTGGCCTCATGGGGAACTTCTGGGGAGTACATCCCAGGATAATAAGAACAGAAAGTGTCTGCTATCTGTCTTATTTTGTTGAGCACTTGGTAAGTGTCAGGGTGCCTGAAGCTGGTCACCGTTACCCTAGCCTTTTGTTTCCTTAACTGGTGTGCAAGGACCTGGCTGGCTCAGGGGCTGATCTCATAGTACTGCTGCCTTAAGTATGTTACAGCCAGTTCTGTTTTCTGCAGAAAGAGGTGGTCTAGACCCTGGTTTACCTTCACCATCTTTACCTTGACTGATCTGTCACCCTGCTTATGAGCCTCCTTTAAGAAATACTAGGTGTTCTGCAGGTCCAAGATATGTAGTAGGTTCTCTTTCTGTTTTCTGGAGGTATACTCAATTGTGTGACCCCTAAGAACAGTTTTAAGGGTGTCCCATAAGGTTGCATCCACATGGATCCCTCCTGATTCTGGTTCAAGAGCTCAGGGATCTTCTCTGACAGGAATGCCTGAAACTCTTCAAAACAAAGAGGATATGAGTTCAGCTAGTTCAGATGTGTTAGACCTGCCTGCCCTGCCGTCCCTTATGAGAACCATCATAAAAGGGATAATACTATATACTAATTGTTTATTACTGTAATGACAGAATTATTATATTAGGGCCCAGTTAGGAAACTACTGTATTAGTTAGGAATACTAATGTATTAGCCAAAAACCACATTTTTTGCTAGGAATATGTATTTGTGGTCTACACTGACATCTACTGACAAATGTAATATTAGCAGCCTAACAGAAAATAATAATAATAATGTATTTTGTGGTCTGTATCACCACCTATATTCCGAAGTCAGCATGTGTAGTTAGTGATAGTGTAAGATGAAGTCCATTATAGTGTATGATAAAATGCTGTTCCACATGGAAATCCATGCCTGGAACAGCACTGTCGTGCTGCACTCAGTGCATCATGATGTTGTGCTGCACTGAGTACATCACTAGTGCAGTACAATAACATTGAATGTGATTGCACACGCGCGATAAAGTGGGCCATGGAGGTGAGGAAGTGAGTGGCGCTGGAACAAACTAATACAGCTGCACCAAAGTAAGTCTTTTTTTTACCAAGAGACCTGTTTTAGGGATCAAGGAGTGTCGCTTATGGTTGCCCATACACTATAAAAGATTGTGCATGAGCAACCATACACAAGCAGTTTATGATCTTGAGGTTTCCATGATAACGGACCTCCGAGCTATGTTCTCGAGGTCTCTGTTACCATGGAAACCTTTAAATCGTACAACTGCCTTGTTGAGTACGATTGCTCATACACAATCCTCTATGTTAGACAAAGTTAGGTAGTCAGCAAAATATATTTGCAGCAAAATGTATCAGCCTTGGGTGCGAGATGCCCATGGTTTACCCAATGGAACACCGAATACAGGAATTCATTTATGCACTATGAGCCCATTACTCTGGTAACAGGACAGCATTATCTCCTCTGTATAACATCATTACATAGCCAAACTCCTTTGGAATCCCAGGAGCATCACACTTTCACACCTGGTGTATGACTGTTTCAGTGTTTCCAGTTGGTCAGATTTATCTTATTTTTTCTGTCCTCTGTAACATTAAGGGATCAGTAAACCTTTATTCTGCATACCTGTGACCATGTGGCATTTTACCTTCAGATTATACCCTGCAAATCTGACAAATGGCAACTGTGCGGCAGGACCAGAGTGTGATGAAACAATAGCCACTTTTAAAATTCATAGGTGTGCTAGAATGTTGGTAACGGTTGAGATAGGGGATTTCAGGGGCAGAGACATTTTTCTGACCAGAGAAGAGGTATGGTTGACAACAGAGCAGCTGTATGTGTTTTCGCTTCTGTCTTCCATGCTAAGCTCGGGTGGTTGGATGTTAAAACCCTTGCGCCTTCCCATTTACAAATATGGAACAGCCTGTGAGCTCTGCTTGGAGGTCTCCACAGCTCCATAAGTCTAACTGTCTAGCAGGAAAAGTACAGGGTGCTCCAGAACACTCTGGGCTTCTTGGCTAGTGCAGGAAAGGGGCGGAACTATCAGAAAATGTCTATCAGTGCTGAACTAAAGTTAAACATTGCAAACTTTTTAGCTTCCCATGGAGACTGGGGCGACTTCGCATGAAATGCTAAAGTAGAAGCCCAACAGGTACAGTATTTGTGTTCACTGTACTCAGAGACAAAACTAATGGTGAAGAAATACCTCCGCAAGGGAGTAATGGTTGCCAGACTGTATACTGCCCTTCAGGCAGTTAAAGCGAGGGTGCTGGTTTTGGAAACAGAGCTGTAATCCATGTCAAGAGAGAAAGTCGAGCTACAGAAGGCATGGAAGAATGAGATGGAAAGTCACAGGCATGTGGCGCAGGCAGAAATGTGCAATGTTTTGTTAGAGAAAGACAGAGAGATTGCAAGATTGAGAGAGGACTGTGATAAAATGTTTCATGACAAGCAGCAAGCATTACAGTTGGATGATACCCTCACTGATGCAAACGATGCCTTGAAAGATGTAAATGAGAAATGACAGAATTAATAAGTGCTCACAGAATTTGGATAGGGAGATGAGTGAAAATTGCAAAATGAGCGCCGCATACACGTTTAAAAAAAAAAGCATCTTAGTACAGGACAGTACGATGGTGTAAAAGTAAGCCATGTTAGATGCAAGCAGAAATATTCACATTTACGTCAGAAATTTGAAATTCTGAAGGGTCATGTGAAAGCTTTACCTTTTACCCCGCTTATCGACCTGATGTCACCAGCAGACGACAACAGCGATGATGGAGACTTCCAAGATGGTGTTCCTTGGGACATCGGAGGGCAGAGGACTCTCCCATCTCCAATAGCTGTCTTAGGTAAGGGAGATCGACAAGCGATAGAGGTCATATTCGATCATGTGATCAAACAAGCTGGTATCAGGGAAGGCAAAATCCCTGGCGATCTGCCAGGCCATGATCGCTCTGCTCAGTGACAAGGTAGGCCAGAACAGCCTCATCCAAGGGTGTGGCTACCGCTATGGCTGAGGCCGTGATTAAAACCATGGCAGCACAACTGGAGCAAACTCCTAACCTGCTGCAGTCTGCCCAGGCCATCCAGCACACTGTGGACAAGATAGGCCGAATGGGGCCTAGCAACAACCTGAGCTGTCATTTGGAGGAAGTGAAAAACCAGTGTGAAATGCTTAGGGTACAGGCTGCACGGACAGTACAGATTTTGAAACAGACAGCGGAGCCCATGTTCTGGGCCAAGCTGCTGCAAGTGGCACATGAGGGTGCTCAGGCAGGGATTGACGAAATTGCTGCCGGCCTGATGGCCATGCACAATCCCAATCTATAGAGTGTGAAGATGGCCCACAAAGTGATGCAGTCTGCCAAACAAATTTTGGTCCAGCATGACAGCCATATCTGGATGGCATATCGTACTGGAAAAGGGATGGCAGATGAAGCTGTAGACAGGAACTCAATGGAGTACAAGAATTTGTTTATAGAAAACATGTTACCAGTGATCGGTGATGAGATAGAGGCCTCTATTTTCCCAAAAGTGGACCTTTTAACCAAAATCATGGAAAGGATGGAACGCGCATACCAGCTGTATGTGCGCGACCGGAATTCCATCCAGAAGGCCAAGGTGGCCTCGGTGCAGCTTAGTGCTGAGCCAAACACCCAATCCCAGTATGTGGTGGAAGGTAAACAAAAGGAACAGGTTTACTGTCCCAAGGAAGGAGGTAACCAGAAACGGAAGCAGGCTTATCAGCAGCAGGACCAGTGACAGAAATGACCAGGCCCTTCCTACAAGGAATTACAGGAGGAATGCAATCGCCTTAGGGGGTTCGAGGCTAGGGTGAAATGCAAAGCCACGACTGTTCCCCCACAGCAAGTCACTGCTCCTGGCCCTGCAGTCACTCCATCAGCACCTCCGTTACAACAGGAACCATAAGTGGAGAAGGCCCAGCAGTCTCTTTACCAGAAATGTTCCCAGATGCTCCAAGATGTGGAGGCCCAGGCCTCATCGGAGCGGGAAAGTTCCGAATGATGATGTTGGGCCCCAGTATGCACCATCACCACCCCGCTGATGAATGAATCCAGCCAACCGTGTATAGGAGCGTTGGTAGGGGGCCATCAACTAGAACTACTTCTAGACACAGGAGTCACAGGCTCATGCTACATCAAGATGACCCAAAGCAATCTCAATGGTCCATGGGGACAGCCACTTCTGCCCAGACCTTTGAGGTGACTGTGGTCACCACCTACTAGTCCACTACCATATCAGTTCCCATTGGTACCTTGGCAGTGGAAAGGGGCAGAACTATCAGATTCGGGGGGAAATAACATGGTTTATCACACTCATTTATCCCTCACCCCATTGTATAAATATATATATGTGTGTGTGTGTGTGTGTGTGTATGATGTAATGATTTTAAGCACTTTAAATACATTGTATATTTATGTTTTGTAATTGGGATATTTTCTTTGATGGTAATGTGTATTTGATTATCTGTGGAAATTTTATGTATATAGGAAACTTTTATGTATTGTAAAGGTCTTTGACCGAACAAATAAAGTATTTATTTATTCTATTCTGCATGACATGAGCATACAGATAATCATCACGTGCCTTGTGCCGCGATGTGAAGAATATTAAGGTAAGCTTGCAGTCATGATGTGCCCTTGTGCGCTGACTGGCGTAGTGGGTAAGCTTGCAGTCACGATGTGCCTTGTGCACGTGATGCGAGTGTAGGTAAGCTTGCAGTCATGATGTACCTTGTGTACGTCGTGTACTTGTGGGTGAGCATATTCTTACACATTGGTTCTGAATCTTATCCACCGGAACATGGCCAAGTTTAGATACTGCTCTTCAACTGTTTCACATTTCATTCAGGAGGGACAGGAGGGGTATAAAGGGTGGGTGAGTGGCCCTGTACATCAGAAATGGTATAAAGGCTACAGAAGTTCGGGGAAGATGGAGAGGGGGGGACGAAGTAATGTGGGTCACCCTGGAGCCAGAGAAGGGAACAGCGATGCGCACTGGGGTGATCTACAGACCTCCAGCACAGAGGGAGGGAGGGAGGAAGTAGATAGGGAACTAGCGAAGAACATGCACGACATGGCAACTAAGGGGAAAATCCAGCTACTGGGGGATTTCAATATGCCGGATGTGGACTGGGCCACCCAGATGGCCGTTTCAGCCAGAAGCACAGCCATCCTAGAATCCCTGCAGGGGGATGGATTTAGGCAGCTGGTGCATGAGCCAACCAGGGCCAGGTCAGTTCTGGACCTGGTATGGACCAATGAGTACAGAGTCAAAGAAATACAGATGGAAGGGCAGCTGGGGTCCACTGACCACCACATGGTGTGGTTCAGCATGAAGACATGGACTCAATCAAGCCATACAATGAACTGCAGCACTTCAAGTCATCCACACAGAGATGTTGCTGGAATTCATGCTATACCCAGATCCCAAAATACTGATGAGCCTACTTACAGGACTGAGAGCAAGGCAGAACAGGGAAGGTGACAAGGAAATCTCCTTGAGAAAGTTCTCACTAAATCCTAATGTTTGGGATCCTGCTCTCGTGTTTATCATGGTTTAGCTGCACGGTGGTTTGGCACTTTCTCACGGTGATCTTGATGATGTTTATAAGAGTGGGGTGGAACCTATAAATATTTAGGCATTCAAACATTCATGAATGTGGGATACTATCAAACACCTTTTGTAGTCTATCCATGATATACTAAAGCTGCAGTCTTTCTAACCTGCTCCATGATGGTTTTATTGAACAGTAGCTGGTCTTCAGTACTGTATGATTTTTTTCTTCTATTGTCATGAGATTAAGTGTAAGCAGGTATAGACTTGTCTTCATAGAAATATAGGCCTCTATACATGAAGCCACACAAAGTCTATGTGCCCCAAATATGCAGCACACAGGCTCAGTTATGGCAATAAACCACACGGTGGAAGTAGTGCAGAAACCCCACACATGTCCGGGGGGGGGGCATTACAGACTACATGCATGGCCTAGTGGGGAGGGTGGATGGAGGCATGCCATAGCTAAGCACCACACACTACACTCCTCTTCCACGGAGGGGGTGTCCAGAGAGGGAGATCTAGCTATGCTGGCCTGGACCTGCTGTAAAGACCTAGAGGCACCTACACGCCCCATGTTGCCACCATACACAGGGCAGTGGCCATCATGCCTAACCACCTACACCAGATCCTCAGAGCATACCGAAGGGCCAGGGGTATGGCTGTGTCAACAGGCCAAGAACTCCAACTCTGTAATACCCTTTAAAGAATATGCCGGTCCCTCAAGGATTGGCCATATATCACAATCGTGCCCTCGCACCATGGATAATGGGGATCCATTCGTATGGCAGCCAGGATATCTAACTGGATGGCAGCAATAAATCAACATGCTGGCCCAGTATGCCTCATGCAGCTATGTGGGTGGGGGGCACAGATGATCTGCAGCTCAGATACAGGAATACTACCAGGGATGCTCGTCACTACAGGTTTGGAGCAACGCAGCTCAGTTACTCTCGATCTGAGCACAACAGAGCCGTGTTCATGAATACAAACCATAGATATTACAAGCAGAAGAACATCAACTGCATTCCCTACATCTAACTACATCTGTTTGCATGTATTTCAGTGTATAGTTCATCTGACTTCGGCAAACAGGTTATTGGGCGATAGTTCTTGGGAACAGCAGAGTGGTCCGATTTAATGACTAGTAGTGAGTCACCTGTTAGCCAGGAGGGTGTTAATTCAAGCATGCATGTAGTTTAATCTTTACAGATAGCAAGAGCACGTCAGAGTGGAGGGGTGGTAATACTTTCAGTCACATGCTGGCCACAATATAAGGGCCTGATGTCTTACAGTTGAGTCCTTCTTTAGCTTAGCTTCAATCATCCTAGCTGATACATGTGGCCTTGTTTAGGTTCAATTTAACATCTTATGTCCACTTTACTTCTATAATACGCTCATCTAGATCTCCATAGATGTTTTCCCAGAATGCCTCAACTGTTTTGTTTTCAGGTGGTGGTGTAACCCCGGCTGTTCTCATTTCCAACTCCCAAAAGAATGTTTGGGTGGTCTGTTTCTACTACACCATACAAGATCCCTTTTCTTTATTCAGTCCTAGTCCTTTATTTTGTTGATTTCTACTATTTCTGGTCCTTTTTCCTTCCTCACTTCTACTCCACCTGTTGTTCTCTGAAGATTCCCTGTGTTTATATTATCTGCATATTTCTCTCTTATTTAATCTATCAAAGATCTAATATTAGCATCTGTAACACTGTTTATTTTCCAAGGTCTTTACTAAGGTTTGTGGGGCAGGAGGAAGCCATGGGGCACACCTGCACCCCACCACCCCAAACACCGATCAGTGGTAGTACTCTTGGCTAGTCTTCATGACAAAATGTTTTGTTTTCATTCTTTGGTAACTGGTTAAGGCTCTCTAGGTAGAGATGCTTCTTTTTAGGGGTGATCCAGGAACACTGGGGAGGTTAAGTGACTTCCTCAGTCACACAGTATGCAAGTGGAGTTGTGGAAATTAAACCCAGGTCTACTAGCTGTACCAAGCTCATTCACAAACTGTTGCTCCAATGTCTAGGCCAGGGGAGTCCAACCTTTTCGAGGTCGTGAGCCACATTTAAATTTCCAAGTATAACATGAGCCACAATGTGCAGCACATACCTTACCCAATGTTTTAATTTTAAAATAATTATTCATAGCAGCTCTAGATTTGCCTGTAGACTTAGTAAAAATAGCTTGTTGAGCACTCAGATCACTTTTCAGCTCCTGTACTTTGACTTTTCCTCAAAATTGAAAACATTGTGACATGTATTTGATGCATAATTGACAAAACCCCTCAAGAGCCACATCAAACTGCTTTGAGAGTAACATGTGGCTCTCAAGCTACAGCTTGGACACCCCTGGTCTAGGCTATACTGCCAGCCTAAGTTGTTGTCCAGTCTTATTTTAAAAATCAGGATTTTGTTTTATTATGGCCACTGTCTCTCTACGTAAATCATTTCAGAGACCCGCCATTCGCTGGGTACAGAAGACCTTTCCAGTGACTATTTTGAATACCATGCATTTTTTCCTAGTATTCCCCCATGAACATTGGTTCTCTTGTTTAAATTTGAAGACTGAATTATCCATAACAGCACTAGCCCTGATAATATAAATAAGGAGATTACCTATGATGTTTCTCTTCTCTCAGCTAAACATGTTTCAGTTTAGTAAGTCTGTTAGGTATTACACACTGCACCTAGTACTTACTCTTTATGGCTAATAAAGTTTCACCTGGAACTACCCAGCACCTGCTTTCCCCAACAGCTCCTCACACTGTCTTGAGTACATCAGCTCTCAGGTTACCTGTAACTATAGTGTCTCTCACCTTCAGCAGTATCCCATCCAGGAAGTATGTTGTCCCAAATGCTCTTGGACTCGGAAGTAGAACTGTGTACTCTTAAACCTCTACCTCCTCATTGCTACCCAAATACTGACTCTACTGAGGCCATCCAGGGCATAATTGATGTTATCTAGGTTACGTACTGGATCTCTCAGTTTACTATCATCTACATATTTCTCCATTTAAGTAATTATTCCTTTATTCAGGTTACTAATATAGATTTGAAATGGGACTGAACCCTGAGGTATGCTTCTAGTCACATCACCCTTTGTAGACAGAAATCCATTAATGCAGGCTCTCTGAGCCCCATTGTTTAACCAGAAATCTACACATTTAATAATATACTCTCCAAAGCCTGTGAAGATTATTTTACTTATGATTGCTTTGTGTGGGGTGAGACAAAAGCCTTATTAAAGTCTTGGAGGATAATGTCCACTGGTTACCCTTTGTATAGTTTCCTAGTTAATGCTTCACAGAAACATATTTGTTATTGATGAGCTACCTTTGGTGAACCCTTGCTGCTTCTTGTCTCTGTTGGCAGTTAAGTATAATACCTTTGATGATAGAATCCACTGTTTTACTGAAAATGGGCATTAAATGTATAGACCTGTAGTTTGCCTTTACTGACTTGTAGACTTTTTTTGTGTATAAAGATCATAGTGGCCAATCTCCAATCCAATGGTCTAATTTGGTTCTGTTTTAATTTTCTGCTGGGACTATTCCTCTCGGCTTTAAAGGGCCCCAACAAATTCTGTCTTTGTATGTGCATCCTGACACTTAAGAGTCAGGTTTGATTAGGGTAACTGTTATCTTTGTCTTTTTCAGAATGTTTTCCTTATTCTGGCTGAGATCCTCATGCCACCCACTATCTGCATGGTTTTCCTGCGTTTGCCAATTGCTGCAAGTGTCAATTACAATTGACGTCATTTGTAGGAGGGGTCGCTACACGGCACCTCGATTTAAACCCATGTGGTTCCATTCCAATAACAGAAACTCACATTGCCGAACTCTGATTCTATTTCAGTTAAAAAATGAAGCACTGGCATTCTATGCAGTGACACTTGCTTATAACGATCTGGGATGCAGCACTTTATTTTTCTATCACCACAATCAGAAGCTCGAATTGTGAATGCATTTCAGTCAGGCAGGTGAACAAATAAAGCACTGCTAAAAACTGAGCAAACGGACCAAGGTAGGGCCCATGTTCTCTAAGTAGTAAACTAATCCAGGGCACGACAGCTCAGTTTTCGAACCCTACATCAAAAATTAAAAAAAAGAAAACTGAGAGCTTGTACTTTATTGACTTACATTCTTTCCCCGCCTCAAATATCTTCTGTTGGCAGTGCGAAGAAAAGTAGGATCAGCCAGGTCCAGCCAGACAAGTATTGCAATGACTTCAAGAGATCTGTACACCGCAAAGAAGTTGCATACATCTGGCTGGACCAGACTGATTCTACTTTTCTATGCTCGCACTATCAATAACAGATATTAGGAGAAGGGTAAAGGGGCAACTGTAAGTGCATAAAGTACAAGCGCTCAGTTTTTCTTCCTTTTTAGTTTTGTTTTATTTTATATCTGAAGTAGGGTTTGAAAACTGAGCTGTTGTGCCCCAGATAGTTCACTACTTAGAGAACATGTGCCATGCCCTTGATCAGTTTGCTCACTTTTTAGCAGTGCTTTATTTCTTCACCTGCCTGACTGAACATTCATTCACGATTCAAGCTTCTGACCATTTATTTATTTCATTTTGTTGACCGGGTAAGCCCACTGAGCCCAAATGGTTTCTTTTTCAGGGGCAACCCGGATTTAGTTACACAGAAACCTACAGCATACAGAATACATCAGTGGTACATACTGATGACATAAATAGTTTTAGAACAATAACTAAGACAATCACAGAAATTCCCTAGGACTTTCCCTCTAGGAGAGTATACATAGGTAGCTATAGTCACATAAGTTTAAACAATGGGAGGCTACAAACTTTTACAATAAAGTGCTATGTCCCAGATCCTCATAAGCAAGTGTCGCTGCGTAGAATGCTAGTGCTCCATTTTTTTAACTGAAATAGAAACAGAGTTTGGCAATGTGAGTTTCTGTTATTGGAATGGAATCAAGCGGGTTTAAATCAAGGTGTTTTGTAGTGCTCCCTACAAATGACGTCACATGTAACTGAGCCTTGCAGCAAGTGGCAACGCGGGAAAACCATGCAGGCAGTGGGTGGCATGAGGACCCCAGTCCGTGATAAGGAAAAACATTCTGAAAGACAAAAGATAACGGCTACCCTAATCAAGCCTGACTCTTAAGTGTCAGGTTCCACAGACAAAGACAAACTTCATTAGGGGCTCTTTAATTTTATATAAGTTCATTTTGCATACTCTACCTGGAAGATCAGAGCATGTTGGGTTGTAATATTTGTATGCTTTCCTTTCTATCCACATTACGTTCACTCAACAGTGTCAAGTTCCCAAACTTGGCTATTAATCATGTTTGGATGGTAATAAGTGTTTTTTACTTTTTATAAAATTCTTCCTATATTCAGTGCATTTAAAAGCTTCTCATTAAAAGCTTCTCATCTAGCTAAATTTGCAGATGTCTTGTCAGAGAGTTCAACTGCGTAACACTTCTCACAATAGCTACTTTAAAAGGTTTCTCTCCTGTGTGAAATCCGCTGATGGTCTTATTTTTCGAAGTGCAAAACTCTTCTCACAATATTTACATCTAAAAGGTTTCTCTCGGGGTTAGTGTCTCCAAATGTTTAGGGATTTCTAATACCGTGGCAAGAATGGACCCCATTCTTTAGCAAGGGCATATTCAAAACTCAAGAAATTAGTACTGTATTAATCTTTGATGTTTGCTGAGAGCGCTCTTCTCAGCACACGCAACGTCCCCAAAATAGCTTCCTTTTGAAGTTCATAAGGTGTCACAAATATTGGTAGCATATTTAAATGTGCCTGAAAATTGCTTTGATTAGTCCCATTGCTCCAAGCACTACTGGAACAATCTGTGTGTCCTTATTCCACATCAGTTTGGTTTCTGACTGCATATCTTGGTATTTCATGATTTTGTGTCTGTCTGTACGCAGCACACTGTAGTCACTAGGGGTGGCTATTTCAATCAGTAATGCTACCTTTGTCCTCTTTTCTTGTATTACAATATCAGGCTTTCTTGCTTCCACTTTCTTGGCTGTTGGTATGGGGTGATCCCATGTGATCATTACTTCTTCATTCTCTGTGATTCTTTGTGGTTCCATGTTTCCAGTGTCTCTCTACCTGTATGTTATAGTGTTTGCACAGTTTCAGTGGATCAATCTTGCTACATTGTTGTGTCTTTCAGTATACAGGCCTTCTGTCATAAGTACTTCACATCCAGCCACAAGATGCTAACTGTTTCTAATTCTGTACTACAGAACCTGCACTTGTCTGTTTCTCCTGTTTTTCTATGGATTTTGTGAACCATCTTGTCGTAGCCCACTATCTTGGGCTACCATTATTAGTCTCATCTGTGGCCTAAATTCACCTCTTTTTAACCAATCATGGGTCAGGGCTTGATCGACCTGTGGTTGCTCCAGTAGCTCCCTGTATTTTCCACTATAATTATGGACTTTCCAATTGTTTTTTCTTTTCTGTTGGTCTTTATCTTTATACTCCTTTTTCTGATTCTTTGCATTTTCTGTTGCTGACAATTCCTTATCTACCTTTGGATTGACATCAATCTCTGCTACCCTTCTGAAGGCTTCTCCTAATTTGATGAGTGAAGTCATCGCTGATGCTCTAAGATTCGACCATGTCGTGCAAAACTCTTCCCACAGTCAGTACACTTATTAATGGTTTGTCACCTGTGTGAATTCTGTGATGCAATGATAGTTGACCCCGACGTGCAAAACTCTTCCCACAATCAGTACAATTAAAAGATTTCTCTCCTGGGTGAATCTGCAGATGTTTCTTCAGAGCGCTTCGTTGTGCAAAACTCTTCTCACAGTATGTACATTTAAAAGGCTTCTCTCCTGTGTGAATTCTCTGATGGTCTATCACAGAGTTGCAATGTGCAAAACTCTTCTCGCAATATTTACATTTAAAAGGCTTCTCTCCTGTGTGAATTCGCTGATGAACTGAAAGTTGACCCTGACGTGCAAAATTCCTCCCACAATCCATACATTTAAAAGGCTTCTCTCCCAGTGTGAATTCGCTGATGTTGTATCAGACACTTCCATTCTGAGAAACTCTTCCCACAATCAGCACATTTAAAAGGCTTCTCCCTTGTGTGAATTCGTTGATGACTGGTAAGAAGTCGTTTGGTTACAAAACTCTCCCCACACTCAGAACATTTAAAAGGTTTCTCACCTGGGTGAGTCTGCTGATGGCGTGTCAGTGCTTTCCACCGTGCAAAACTCTCCCCACAATATTGACATTTTAAAGGTTTCTCTCCTGTGTGAATTCGATGATGCACTCTCAGAGCATCCTGGCTGGCAAAAAAACTTCTCACAATACTTACATTTGTAAGGCTTCTCTCTCGTATGAATCTGCTGGTGTCTGGTAAGAAGTGTTTTGGTTATGAAACCCTTCTCACACTCAGTACATTTAAAAGGTTTATCTCCTGTGTGAATTCGCCGATGCACTGAAAGGTGACCCTGACGTGTAAAACTCTTTCCACAATCCATACATTTAAAAGGTTTCTCTCTGGTGTGACACTTTTGGTGGCTAGTAAAAAGTGCTCTTTTTACAAAACTCTTCCCACACTCGATACATTTAAAGTTCTTCTCTCTTGTGAGGCTCTGCTGGCGTGCAGGAAGTTGTGACTGATCATCAGACTTAGTTAATTTGGGGACTAGAATTAAAAAAAAAAAGAGATGCTTACTCATTTTGTGTTCAGAAGCTGGAAACAAAGAAAACAATCCAATGATTAACTTTTAATTAAACTAAAACTAAATTAAAATATGAGCAGCTACAGCACTTTGCAGTGTAAAAACATGTTTAGGGATCCATGGCATATAACATTTGACTGTGTAGAATTCAAAAAGTGGAAAGGGAGGAGGTGTAATTCCTAAATTATATCTCCGTCACTTTTCTTTTCTACAGATAAGAAATCCAATAGCTGAGCTATCTGTTCACACTGCTGTCCATCCATGCCCTTAATCGTCTGTCCTTTTTAAGTTCACCCTTGCATTTGAGTGCAAAGTGAACATTTTGGTATGACAGTGGGTCTTGAGAGGTGTGTCACTGTCGATTCAATGCAGGGCAGTCTTCAAGGGGCTCGTCAGTGTCAGAACAATCATCAGCCATGCTGATGACAACACTGTTCTGGTCTTGCTGGGTGGAGACTTGACATTGTTCAAACGAAAGAGCTGGCCAAACTATAGGGCTGCGCTTCCCTTTGATCTGCATAATGGCACCCAGCAAGCTTCCTGATCAGCCTGCTGTGGTCCTCCCCCAAAAAGCATAACCTGATAAAGAAAAACTATCCCTCAATCCTTCCCACCTCTTCCTTCTTAATTTTCTGACACCATGCCAGCTACTGCCCCCCACTCCACCAGTTTTTACTGTGTGACACTGTCGAACTCACTCCTGGTGCCAATAAACATAAGAAAACCATCCCTCAAACACTACCACCCCTTCCTTGCAAATTTTGTGACATTGGGGTGCCCAATCCCCGGTGATGGCTACTACCCCTCACCCTACCCATTTTCATTGTGCAACACAATTGAGCCCACCCCCAGTGCTGCCAAACATAACACCAACACTGGGGTGTCCAATCCCCAGTGTCAGTACCTGAAATAAAGAAAACCATCCCCCACAGATTTGTATTTTTTACTTTTATACACTCTGTAAAAAAGCAAAACTGTTCATCGATGTCTGTTGCCGCTGCCACCATTACCCCATCTGACCCTGCCACTCAGCACCCATTTATTTTACGACACTGGGGTGCCCAATCCCCTGTGCCACCTACTACCCCTCACCCCTACCATTTTTTGTTGTGCACACCAGGAGCCCAACCCTTGTGCTGCCAAACATTACACTGACACTGGGGTACCCATTTTGGTACCTGAAAAAGGAAAAACATCCCTTGTAGATTTGTAGTTTTCATTTTTATACGCTCCATAAACAAAAACAAACACACACAAAAATGGAAAACCATCCATCAATGTCTGTTGCTGCCACTGTTAACCCTCCACCCATCTGACCCTCCCACTCAGCACCCACCACCCCACACCTTAACCCTTTCCTTACTTACCTGGGGGTCCAACGTTGTAATCCTCTCTGGACCGGAGACACATCTTTGCTCTTCAAATCCGGACTGTAAACAGAGGAAATCAGGTATGCAGTTCAATGTATTTCAGTGAGTTTTGAACTTGTTCTCATAAGTTGGTCATCTGAATATTTTTTCCCAAAATTTATAAGATGTCCTTTTTGGGACACCACCTCATGAACAATGGCAGTGAAATTATGCAAGCCATACTGAAAAGTGAGTTTGCAGTTGCAGCGTGAAATTATCTTTTGGGCAGGATTTGAAAATGTTCTCCATTATTGTCCATGAGCTGGGGTCATAAAAAAATGATGTGGAACATCTGAGGTAAAAATGTTAAAAAAACAACAAAGTTATGAGCATACATTTACATTTTTCAATGTACGCTCATAACTTGGGTAATTTTCAATATTTTCACCCCAAAATTTCAAAACATCCTTTTTTTTTTCCCACACACTACCTCATAAATGTGACGGCTGTTATTTTTCAAATCTTGGCCAAAATGTGTTTTCGCACTTGTGGCATGAAATCACGTTTTGCACAGGATCTGAACGTTCTCTCCCCCCTTGTTCATGAGGTGGAGTCATACGAAGGCAACGTTAAAGAGGGACTCCTGGGGTTGACTAGTTTACCTTTCGTCACTGTTGGGAGTAGCACGGTGTCCAACTAGCTTGATAAAGTAATCCACGACTTGCAAATGTGTATTTTTGATTATCTGTTCGCTGAAATGCACTCTCTACTCGCTCCATTTGTGCCGTCAGACTGGGAGTCACACATGGTCCTGATCATCCTATCACTCCACGCATTGCAGCGCTCTATCTCCTAGCAGGGAAACTGTCAGTGTCTCCGTTTGCGGGTTTGCAGTTGTTGATTGACATAAATCAATGTTCAAAATAAATATTTCAACTGAGTCAGTTGTTTTCTGTGTGCATACTTCTAGACAGTCAATACTTTGTATGCTTTCTCAGTTTTTCTTCAGCTTGTTCTGTATAGTTCTGGGCATAGTGGCAAACAAAGTTGGCATTCATACGGGTGCATTACATTTTGTTTTTATAAGGATACTAAATGAAGGGAAATAAAAATGAATGTGTAGTTTTTCCTTATTAATATTTGAAATTGTTTTTTACATCTGGATTTGATATCTGATGCTCTACCGTCCTGTATCGCCACAGTCGCGTCTGTATTACCAACGGACATATGGATGTGCAAATTACTGAACTGTGGCACAACTATACACAGTGGTTTATTTATTTCTTGCACTATGTCTTTTGTTCAATGAAAATAGCTGTGTCTGGCTTTGTATTTCTGTAACAGAAGTCTGCTTATTTGCAGTAGACATGTCTATGAAATGCTGCTGGCATAGCAGGCCCATCGTAGTATATATTCAAAACATTTATGGCATTCTGTACTCTACTTGCTACTGGGCTGTATCCCTTTCTGAAAGAACAGCATTACTTCCTGCAATCATCTTTTTCTCCCTCAGTGTTTTGACTGAGATTGCTGGCAAACTTGACACCCCTACCCTGTCCCTTGTCAACCTGATACCAGTCGGTAAAGTCACATTTATCTGAAACTGAATACAACCGTAGCCACTGCCATGATTTAGCAGGGCAATGACCACTATTGTATGATCTCTGTATCAACCTGGTATGACATCACACTAGGTTGATATGGAGAAAGTCACAGCTGTTCAATCACATGCACAGAAAGACTTTATGCTGTCAAACTGAAAACAGCTGACAGTCTCTAGCCACCTACTTGCACTCTTTCTTTCTCTTTTTTTATACATGCTTACTTGCTAACTTGCTTTTTTATAACAAATTAACATAGTTCTTAGCCGATAGCAGATCCTTACACATATTATAAAGAAATAAAATACAGGTGATTGTATGACTGGGTTTCTTTTTTTTCAGTTTTTGTCTTTCTTTGTTTTATACACCCTTGCTGTGTTTTGCCTTTATAAACCACAAGCGTGATTTATGTGGCAAACACACATCTTGGGTGTGTAAAAAGAAATCATATCTCACAGTCAACCACATATTATTCAGCATATACTATGTCACTATATCCTTCCAATTTTCTGGAACTAACCAGCCTGGAGACAGAAGGGACTGGATTTTCAACACAGCAGGAATGACACAAGCCCCTGGTGTGCCAAGCATACGGCGCACAGGGCTTGCGCCATTCTCTGTCCGACAATCGGGAATTTCTATCGCTTGCGCCACTCGCAGGACCTTAAACTGCATTTATGTGGGGGGAGGGCATGGCCAGCAGTCGACAGGAGAAGATGTTCCTCATACAGCTTTCAGCCTTGGTAAATATAAAAGATTAAAAACTCGGTCAAAGAGTGTTTTACCTCAAATCAACACTTTGCCAGAAAGTTGTTACCTTCAAGACACTACAGAAGAAATCTGGACTCAATCCTACAACAGGAAGAACTACACAAGACAATCCTAAAGATTCCAGCAGGGGAAAAGGCCCTGCGCCATCCACCGGTGGCATCTCTAGTGGCACACCGACGAGCGGGAAGTCCGAAGATCTGGAGGCCACAGTCAACGCCATCCTTGTGGCAGTACAGCAAATTGATAAAAAGCCAGAAGCTAACGAGACTCACAACGGCAGAAACAAAGGTAGCTTCCTTAGAATTGGACCATTCTACTCTCGCCAGCACGATGACCAAGGCGACGGTGGTAACGGACAATGTGTTGAAAGAAGACCCAAAACCCAAGTCTCATGGCAAAGGTCTTGATGCAAGCCCTGTACCACCCTTTGAAAATCCAGCCCAAGGGCTCCAAACCTAGCTTGAGTATGTGGCTTTGCGAGTGGTGGTACTGTGGGATTACATCTACTCTAGAGAATACAGCTGCAGCTCTTCCATTTAGTAACTAATTTCATGTGAAAACGTGACTAATCCCATGTATGTCAATTATCTAGCCATCTACTTACTGTTGGGGGTGACGTCAAGATGGTCCTTCTGCTGTTCAGTCGCTTCCCACTTTATATCCCCAACAGGCAGTTCTGCATCCCTGTCTATCAAAGACAGCAAATGGCACAATGGGATTGTGTATCCTGAAAATCAGAAGGAAAAAAACACAAAAACAATAAAATAGACATGTTCTTTGTAATGGAAACCTAGTTAAAGGTAACAGATGTCCTTCTCAGGTATGGGAAGGGGGAGAAGGCCTTGTTTCGTATATGTAAGTGAGAAAAGGGACAAGAAGGAAGGGACTGTTAGGATTCAGAGGGAAGAGTGGGTGGAAGATAATGGGGGGGGGGAAGCAGAAATACTAAATGAATAATAATGTTCCATCTTCACCAGGGAGAATGACAGACCAGTGCCTTCGGGGGGGGGGGGAGAAACATAGATACAGTGATAGGGGAGGACAGAGTGAGGGAGGGGCTACTAGCATTGAAGGTGGACAGATCACCAGGCCAGGACAGAGTACATCCAAGGGTGCTAAGGGAACTAGCTGAGGAGCTGGCAGGGCCACCGGCAGACCTAGTTCACTGGAGTAAGGCGTGATACCTCAGGACTGCAGAACAGCACATGTGATGCCACTCCACAAAAGGGGTCCCAAGTATGACTCAGGGAATTACAGACCAGTCGGACCTCAAATTGTGGGCTAGCTCATGGAGAAAGGTTGGTGGAATATCTAGAGAAGCATGGTCTCCAGGATGTGAGGCAGCATGGGTTCATGGGGGGGGGGGTATCTGTGTCAAATGAATCTGACTGACTTCTTTGACTGTGTCACTAAGACAGTAGACAAGGGCCAAGCAGTAGACATCCTCTATTTGGATTTCAGCAAGGCCTTTGACTCTGTGCCCCAAAAAGTTGATCAGGAAGTTGTCGGATCTCAGGTTGGGATAAGATAGCCAGATGGGTGGAAAACTGGATGAGGAACAGAACCCAGAGGGTGGTTGTGGGGGACGGGACAGTTGTCTGGCACCAGAGGGGTCACCAGTGGGTTCCTAGGGCTCAGTGCTGGGCGCCAGTGTTGTTCAAAGTCTTCATCAATGACATTGGGGATGGCATTAAGGGCAAGATGTGCATATTTGCAAATGACACCAATCTCTGCAGGAGAGTGGACACAGCTGAAGGGATACAGGACCTACATGATCTAGAAAAGCTAGGAAGGTGGTCCAGGATCTGGAAGCTTGGCTTCAAAGCCAAGAAATGCAAAGTTATGCATATTGGGTCAAGAATCCCAGGAGAGCATACTACCCGGGTGGAGTTCAGGTATCTGCATCAGAGAAGAAGGACCTGGGAGTGATGATCACTAGTGACCTGAAGCACTCCACGCAGTACAAGAAAGCAGCAGCAAGGGCAAACAAGATGCTGGGATGCATAGCTAGGGGATCAGTAGTAGGAGAGAGGAGGTTATACTGCCCTTGTACAGGTCACTGGTGAGGCTTCATCTAGAGTATGGAGTTCAGTACTGGTGCCCACACCTCAAAAAGGACAGTAACCTACTGGAGAAGGTCCAGAGGAGGGCTACAAAGATGACAGTGGGTCAGCAGGATAAGGCATATGAGAAAAGGTTGAGGGCGCTGAACATGTACTCCCTGGAGGACAGGAGAGAGAGGTGGAGGGGGAGAGAGAGAGAGACATGATTGGGACCTTCAAGTACTTGAAAGGGATAAATAAGGTTGATAAGGAGAGTCTATTTAAGCTGAGTGGCAACCATAACACAAGAGGGCACAGTCTTAAGCTGGAGGGTGGGAGGTTTAGGGAGAGAGGTCAGGAGACATTTCTTCACAGAGAGGGTGGTGGACAACTGGAATGCGCTGCTGGAAGAGTTGATCTCATTGAAGACAGTGGCAGCTTCAAGAGAGGCTGGGAGAGGCATAGGAAGAAGGTAAAGATCAGGGGTAGGGAGGATGGGAGGAGTGGGAAGGGTGGAGCACCGACAGTAGCTCAAGCTGTGGACCCTGCAGTACAAGCAGACTAAACAGACCAAATGGCCTTCTTCTGCTGGCTTCTTCATATGTTTGTACTGTAGCGGTTGTTCCTCATAACTGCAAAATCATTCCAGCAATCGGATTGGCTGATGAGGGTCCTTAACCACACTGTTATTCCAGTGCAAAATTAGAGATGGAGATCCAGTCACCTCCAAAACCAAAGTACTAATAGATATAATTCTACACCACTTCTCTTCTATTCAGAGTGTGTATAGGTTAAACTTACTCATCAAACATAAGGTTTCAGCAAATAAAAGCATTACAATTTTTTTTTAAGTAAATATTATATCACCTTTTGCCTTCAACTCATACCAACAGTCAAAGGACCAGGACTACAAGTCATAATGTTATTTATATTATGTCACAACAATTCTTAAGCAATACCCATGAATGTAACCAACTCAACAGCAGGTTTTACAGTTTTAAAACCATAACTCTGCTTACTTTTACCAGTATCATGTGAACCTAGAGCAAAATAGGGGTTACTAAATAAGCTGCCGGAAGACACACGTTTACAAGTGTAGCTGTTAGAGGTGCCCCTGTAATAGGGAGCTGGGAGTGTTCAGATACAGGAAATGGGGGGAGGAGTCAGATGTGCAGCAGAGCAAGGGAGCCGGAACCTTCTGGATAGTCTGAATCTAGTGGGAGTGCTGAGAAGGGGATGAAGCTAAGAGTCGCTGTTCCAGCCATCGGCCGTGCACAGGACTGGGGTGGACCGCTGGGCCTGGAGTGGTGGCTTTGCTTCCAGTCTGGAATGTGGCACAGGTCACTTGTCAGGTTCAGTCTGTAGAGGGTCAGAACATGCAAGCCAGAGAGATGATGCTGAATCAGAACAGAGACTCCGGGGGCGGGGGGGATGAGGTACTGAGTGTGGCAATGTAGGTCAGTCACTCGATGATGGGTTCTGGAGTCCTAGGATGTACAGTCCAGTACAGGGAAAGAGGCACAGGAGGGCAACAGAGCATTAGACTGATTAGATCCAGTGATAAAAAAATAAATGCTCTCAGTAACGATAGACTTCCAGAGCAGTGAGCTACAAAATTAGAAACAGGTGCTCTTGCCTAGGGTCCAGGAAAGAAAGTGTCAGATCTGCCATGGTGCTGATGGATGTATCAAGCTTTACAGAGGGGAGAGGAAATTCATTTGGAGGACCCCCCCTTAGGGATTCTACCTTACTGCATACAGCATAAGTGCCCAAAGGATAACATCCTCAGATTTGATCTCGGGTAGTGCGAGGGGATGTTATGTAGAGCAGTAGGACTGTGTCGGGCCAATCACATGTGTGCTAGCACTACACAGAGAGACTATTTTCTGTTGCCCATCCCATTAGCTTGTCCGCCAAGAGAAGATCAACTCAGAAATGTAATGTAAATGTAATATGCCATCAGTTTCTGAGAAATGAATAACTGAGGAAGTGTGATCAGAAGCCCTAACATGTTCAAGTGCTGCCTCATGTAAGAAAGAGAAGGAAAGTGTGCTATGAAAATAGACCAATTACTGTATGTACTTATTATAGAAACACAGAAATCTGACAGCAGAAAAGGACCACAAGGTCCATCCAGTCTGCCTCTTTCCCACCCTAACTTAGCATAACCCCAATGCCTCTTCTGCTCCACCCCCATGAGTTCCATACGCCTTTGGTGCCTCCGGAAACTTCTGTTTCCATTTCTTGTATGTACCCATGCATTTGTTCCATGACCTCTTGAACTCTCTTACTGTTTTCACCTCCACCACCCACTCTGGCAGTTCATACCACAGGCCCAACACTCTTTACGTAAAGAAGTTTCCCCTATTACCTCTGAATTGCCTACCTGCCAGCTTCAAGCTGTGGCCCCAAGTCTTTGGATACTCCTTCCTTTTGAAGATGCTCCCTTCTGTCACCCTGTTTATTCCCTTTTGGTATTTAAACATTTCTATCATAACCCCCTTGTCTCCATGGAGTATAGGTCTAGCCCCTCCAGCCTCTCCTCATATGTCTTCTTTTGCATTCCTTGCACCATTTTGGTTGCCCTTCTCTGGAACCTTGCTATCCTTTCTATATCCCCCTTCTGATATGGCCTCCAGAATTGCACCCCATACTCAAGGTGCAGACGAACAATGGATCTGTGTAGATGCATTATCACTTCCTTTCTCCTGCTTGTAATCCCTTCCCAATACAGGCCAGTATTCTGTCAGCTTTTCCCACTGCCTTGTAGTACTTGTTTGCTTGCTTAAGTTTGTTCGAAATTATAAACCCCAGATCCCTCTGCTGCTCTATTACCAATATCGCCCCCCAAGTGTGTATATGGCCTCTGTTTTTTTGTTTTGTCCAATATGCATTATTCTGCATTTTTTTGCATTAAATGTCAGTTGCCACCTCTCCAACCACTTCTCAAGCTTTCCAAGATGATCTTTTCATATTCTGTAACCCCCGTGTGTCCACCCTACTGCAGATTTTTGTATCATCTGCAAATAGGCACACCTTCCCCTTCAGTCCCTCCCCAAAATCCCCTATATAAATGTTACAAAGTACTGGTCCCAATACCGACCCCTGAGGTACCCCACTTGTCACCTGTTTCTCACCCGAATGCACCCCGTTTACTACCACACTTTGGCTTCTGCCCCTAGCCACTCTTCCACCTAATTTGTTATTTTTCCTCCCCACTCCCAGGCTTCCCAATTTGCTCACCAGTCTCCTGTGAGGGACGGTGTCAAAGGCCTTGCTGAAATCCAGATAGGCCACATCCACCACCCCTCTCTGATCGCACAATTTTGTTACCCAATCGAAAAATTCAATCAGGTCCGTCTGGCATGACCTTCGACTTGTGAACCCAGGTTGCCCATCTTCTTGAAGACCCCTATCTTCCAGGTTTGCAACTATCCTTTCTTTCAGGAGGACCTCCATGATCTTACCCACCACTGAGGTGAGACTGACTGGCCGGTGGTCACCCGACTGCTTCCTGCCACCACCCTTGTGCAAAGGTACCACATCAACCTTCTTACAGACTACTGGAACTTTTCCTGTATCCAAAGATATATCAAAGTCTTGTACGTGGCTCAACGAATTCCTCCTTATGCTCTCTGAGATACAGGGCATGTGGGCCCATTGTCTTATCCACCCTTATTTTACCCAGTTCCTCCAAAATCCTGCTCTCTCTGAACGGACTAGTGTCCACTCCCTCAGTCTCCACACCCTTCCCCTGCAGTGCTGGTCCCTTCCCCTCCTCTTCTACTGTGAAAACAGAGCAAAAATATTCATTAAGCAAGTCAACCTTTTCCAAGTCTTTCTCCTTCAAAGCTCCCCCCTCCCCTTTCAGTCTTGTTATGCCCTGCTTATTCTTTCTGCTCTCGCTGATGTATCGGAAAATGTTTTGCCCCCCCTTGCTATCCCCTCTCCTCTGTTTCCGCCTTTGCCTTCCTGATTACCTGCCCTGCCTCCCTAAGCTTTTCCCTGCATCATTCCCTGTCCTCTCTTCCGTGTCCATTTACATGTCTTGAAAGCCCTATTTTTTTCCCCTATTGCCCTTGACACCTTCCTCGGGAACCAAAGCAGCCTCTGTCCCCTTTTGCCCTTGTATACCTTTCTAATGCACTGGTCAGTAGCTTTCAAAATTGCACTCTTTACTGCCCCCCCAGCATTTCTTTGCCTTCCATCTCACGCCTGAAAATCTCCCTCAATCTGATAAAATGAAGTCTAGTACCCTAGTGGCAGTTCTCTCTTCCCTCCCCAAGTCTAAATCTTATTACTCTGTGGTCACTTGCCCCCAGATTTTCACCCACTTGGATCTCTTCTATACTGTCCCCATTGGACAGTATTAAGTCTAGAGTAGCCCCCATTCCCCCCAGTAGGCTCTCTAATTAGCTGCTGAAGAAGGGTTTCTTGTAGGGATTCCAATATCTCTCTGCTCTGTTGATGCAGCAGCTGGGATACCCCAGTTCACATCAGGGAGATTAAAGTCCCCAACCAGCAAAAGTTCCCCCTTGCTGGCCATCCAGTGCACCTCCTGCATTAATTCCCTGTCTGTCTCCTCCCCTTGATTTGGTAGTCTGCAGACCTCTCACACTCACACTACCTTCCCAGTCCCCCTCAGCAAAACATGACCCAGAGGACCTCCACAAATCCCTGACTTTCCTGTCCTGCTGTCACCTTTAAATCCTCCTTTGCATGGTGTGCCACTTCCCCCGTCTTCCGCATCTTATCCAATCTAAAGAGGCTTTACCCCAGGATAGCCACTTCCCAGTCATGAGTTTCCATCCACCACGTCTCCATTATGGCAACCAGGTCCAGCCCCTCTTCCACCATCATGACCTCCAATTCCCCCATTTTATTCCCCATACTCCTGGCATTTGCCACCAAGCCCTTCCACCAGTGTCCCTCATTTTCTTTTTTTTTTCTCTATCCCCCCCCCCCGTCCCCTGCTGTGGGGGAGTGCTAACTAGGCAAGTTCTTCCCTGGTCAACCACCTTCTTTTCCCTAGACTTGTACTCCCCCCCCACACTCAGTTTAAATCCATCTCCAGGACCGCATTTATACCCTAGCTCCCCTCTTGTTCACATGCAGCTCTGCCCCTCACATATAGATCTTTCCCTTCTCATGTATCTCCCCTATTCTTCTAAGCACGTGAATCCTTCTCCTTTACACCACTCCCTGAGCCGTAGGTTGAATTCCTTTATTCTCAGCTGCCTTGCTGTGGTAGCACAATGAACAGGTAAGACATCTGAGAATGCTAGAGAACAGATTTCCTCCTTGCAGTCCCTTGCTAGCTCCCTGTACCTACTTTGTACTTCTGCCTCATTTCCAGACAGATCATTTGTCCCCAGGTGCAGAACTAGGTGCAGCTTCCCCCCAAGTAGCCCAATACCCTCTCTTATGTTTGTTATCGCCCTTCAAACCTCCATTGCTGGCTCACAGAAGACTGACCTCCTTTTATAGTCCACCCCTTTTCTTAGCGAGTGAATTCCCTTAATTATGGAATCCCAAAGATATCACCTTTCCTGTACTCGTAATTCCTTGCTGGTACCCCCTTGCCCATGTGCCGAATTCCCTTCTTTGAATTTCTCTTTCCCTTATCCTGAGCCCTTGGCCTCTTTGCTGCCTCCTATTGCTGACATGCTTCTCCTGCGTCGTCCCTTCTCCCCATCCCCTCTTTGTTCCTGCTCCTTTTCTTCCCTTTCCTCTCCTGCTAGATTTTCCTTACCCCCATTTCCTCCTTCCGCCTTTAATTTCTGGCTCACCTATCCTCCCCCTATGATCACCTACCCTACTTTCATTCTACCTCCTTTCACCCCTGCCTCCCAGAGTCCCTTTTAGCGCCCCTATTTCTCGCTCCTGAGTCTCTTTCCTCCCCCCTCACTACCTCCCCTTTCCGAGCCCTCACCTTCTACCCTCCCATCCTGAACCCCCCCTTCCCTGCACCTCTGTTCGATACCCTTACACTGCCTCCCAGGTTTGTCTTCCTCCATTCTGGTGTGCTTTCCATGTCATAGGTTGTGCCTTTTCCCCTACTCATCCATCCTTTTCCTCCCACCTCTTTCCATCCGTCTCTATCCCTAACACCTGGCCTGTCCCCCAACACTTCACTCGGCTCCTTCCTCCCTCCCTCCCCTGCCCTCCTTATCACTATTCCATCCTTTAGTATTTCCTGCATCTCTACATTTATACCCCTCCCTCCTGCTTCCATTCTCTCCACTTCATCGCCCTTTTGAGTCAATTTAATTCATCCTCAGGCTGTTTCCACTTTTGACATACTGGACATCTGCCCATTCTCCATAATGTGTCCATAAAAAATGCCGCCCCACATCCACTGCAGTCCACTACTCTACTCCACCTTCATCACAGAAGCTTCATGGCAGAAAAGGACCATACCAGCCCATCTAGTCTGCCCTTTTTCCTGCCCCACACCTCCCCCTCCCTGCCAGCACCCCAACCCCACATGTCTCTTCCATGCCCTCCTGAATTCTTCCACTGATTTAGCCCCCAACACTCCATCTGGTAGTATGTTCCAGGGCTTCCACCATCCTCTCCATGAAGAAACGCCCTCTCACGTTGCCCCTGTATCTTTTTCCTTGTAGTCTGAGGCTGCACCCTCTAGTTCTGACTCCCTCCTTCCTCTTAAGCAAACCCTCTTCTCCCACTTTATTAAGCCTTTACAAATTTAAAAGTTTCAATCATGTCTCACCTTTCCCTCCTTGTCTCCAGTGTGTACAGATCCAGTTCCTTATACCTCTGCTCATATGACTTTCCCTGCATACCCTGCACCATCTTGGTTGCCCTTCTCTGAACCATTTCCAATGCATCTATATCCTTGTGGAGACGTGGCCTCCAGAACTGAACCCCATACTCCAGGTGCGGCCTCACCATGGCTTTGTAAAGAGGCATTATGACCTCCCTCCCTCCCTCTGCTAGTAATGCCCCTAATTATGCATGCCAACATTCCACTGGCCTTTCCTGCCACCCTACTACATTGGATTCCTACCTTAAGGTTCCCATAAATTCTTCCTGCCCCTATAACTCCCCTCCTATGCCACCCCTCCCCTCCATGAAACTCCCTTCCCCACCATGTGCTCTCTCCCCTTTTATGCCCCATGTTTCTTAGTCAGTGGTTTGCCCTTGTTTTTAACAACTCCCTAAACCAATGGTTTTCCTTTATTTTTTTAACAACTCCCTAAACCAGTGTCCTTACTAGTGACACTTTTTAAATTTTCTGTATTCCTGCAATTGGTTCCGCAGTACTTGTCCCACGCTAGCTTAAAAGCAGCGACCGTTTTGGCCTCCACAACCTCGGGCGGTAAGCTATTCCAAGGGTCCACCACCCTCTCTTGAAGTAGAACTTATGAATGTTGGTTTTAAACTTACCCTCTGTTAGTCTCAAGCTGTGCCCCCTCGTTCGCGTGGTCGCGGTTTTGTGAAAGAGGTTTTCTGCTTGTGCTTATTTATGCCCTTTATGTATCTACTGTGACGACAAGTATGCAACTGTTCTAGCTTCTTGGAGGATATCTCTTCCCTTAGGCCACACCTCTGGAATGAGTCCCAAAAGCTAACTGGGAGGTTGGTGCAGTTTGTTCAGGACAGCAGGCCATGTAGAATGGCATGGCTGAGACCTGCATATCTACGAGAAACAATGTCCACACTGAAATGTTTAGTAAAGGTGTGGAGAGTACTCCAGGTGGCTGCAGTGCAGATGTCAGTCACAGATAGAGTAGATTTCTGAAGCAAGCAACAGATGTGGTCATACCCCTTGTGGAATGACCACACCCTGCAACAGGAAGTTCCTTACCATACATCCTATAATAGAACATAATACAACGTGGTAGACATTTGGACAAGCACCATTTCAAAACAGGGATACTCTCTTTTTCTCTGGGGTGAACAAAACAAAAAGCTGAGAGGAGTTTCTGCAGTCCTTGGTACGAGCAATACAGTATCTAAAGATTCTATGTACATCCAAAGTGTGGAGCAATGCTTCACCTTGATTGGTGTGCTCTGGATCACAAACTGGAAGGTGGATGGTTTGATTTAGTGTGAACTCAGACACCATCTTTAGCAAAAACTTAGGATTAGGACGTAAAGACACTCTGTTTTTAGGGAAAATCAAATAAGGTGGCTTACACTTTAGAGCCTATAGGTCTGAAATCCTTCAAGCCGATGTGACTGCAACTAAGAATAACGCTTTCCATGAAAGAAAGTGTTTAGGTCCCACAGGGGACTGGATTGCAAATGTGAGGCTTCACATGCAGAATTCCACTTTAAAGATTACGTATGTCTAGCGGAAGGTCTTCTGGCCACAACCAGTACATCAGATACTTTTGGTGACACCCCAAAACCATGCGATTACTATGTCTTCAGGAGCCATTAATGCAGGTGCAGGGACTTTGGGTCCGGATGGACCAGGGCCCCCTTGTCCCGTGACAACAGGACTCTGCACAGAAGCAAGGGTACTGGAGGCTCCACTGGTGGTAGTTGCAGCATTGGACACCATATTTTTCAAGGCCACAGAGGTGTGGTGAGGATGAGGGTCACACCCTGCATCTGCAGTTTCAGTAATACTCTCTGTATTAAGGGAAGGGGAAGAAATACATACAGAAACCTCCCTTTCCAAAAGAGGCACAATGCATCTCGCCAAAAAACTCCAGGCCCTGGAGTGAGCAAGCAGAAAAGCAGCAGTTTTGCATTGTGTGGTGACAATGTATCTATGTATGTATCTAACTCCACCTTGCAAAGAGGTTTTCTACCATGGAGGTCAGCAGTTCCAATTCATTCATAATGGACTGTGACCTGCTTAGCTTGTCTGCTAAGACATTTTGGACCCCTGGGAGATGCATGACTGATAACTCCAGGCTGTGTTCTAGCACCCAGTATGACATTCACACTGCTTCCGGACACAGGGGATTGGAATGAGTCTCCCCTTGCTTGTTTATCATGCAATGCCACTGACATCCATTTTTTTTCTCAAAAATTGTTTGCAGTTTAACTCCTTCAGTGTCTAGGAGTCACAGCTACAAACATCCAGAAATAAACAGGAAATATTGTTAAGGACAATGGTGTCTGGTACAAAATATTCATTCAAGAGTAAGCCCCATGGTGAATATATTCCCCAAATTAAAAAAAGCATACTTTTGATTTAAAAAAAAAAACAAAACAGGGATAGATGGATGAATAGGATGAAAAAAAGAATATGGGTGGTGGCGGGGCAAAGCGTGTAAGATAAAAGCAGATAAAAGGAAAAGAGCAGGGAGGAAAAAGGGAACGGGAAGCAAGGGGAGGAGGAAAGGATAAAGGAGGAAGGCAAGGCTAAGAAAAAGTAGGACTAAAGGAAATAGGGCAAATGAACTGGTGGTTCAAAACAATACTTAACTGCAATCAAATATTACTACTTCAGTGAATTAGAAACTTATCAAATAAAATCGGAGTATGTTCAGACTCCAAGATTCATGTAAAATTCTGCAAACATTTAAATATTGGATAACAAAAAAACATTTCATTATGTACTCATATAAGGTGATCTAAACCTCAGAGCTTCCTTGTGGCTGCAGCAGCCAAGCAGGAACAAACTACCTCTGAAGGAGTAAAGGAGAAGACGGGCCATAGAACAAGAACTCCTGAGTCTCAACTGCAGACCTACAGAGAAAACTGAACATATTCATCATAACTGTGATGACATTACTTATTTATTTTTCTTAAGGTAGGGTTGTACATCTAGCTGTGTATTTAAACCTGGACTCAGACTGGCTTCCAAGCCCAAGATCCAGGAATTTTCCCTGATGAGTACTAAGTTTTCAAAGTCCCCACCTCGGGGGTTGCAACACACTATCAATTGCTATGAATCTAAATCTATGTGTCATGCTGGGATCTGCATTTATCACATGTGCAGCTGTAGCACGGTCATGTTTCTATTGTTAATGGCTTTCACATGCTCGCTTACCTTAGTTTTGAACAGGTGAGTTGTCTTGCCCACGTAAAAGGCTGAACATGTTGCCAGATATACGACTCCCTCACTGCTACAAGTGGTGCACTGTCTGATTGTGTAACTTTTCTTTATGTTACAATTCGTGAATTCTTTGCTCTGTTCTATGTACTCACAAAAGGTACATCTTCTACATCTGAAGCAACCATACACCCAATTAAGCCAAGTTCTCTGTGTGCTATTATTTTTTAAATGGCTATGTACTAGAAGGTCCTTGAGGATGGGTGCTCTTTTGTAACACATTCTAGGTTGCTCCTTCCCCTAGGTCTCAGACCTGCGTCTGCTGTCAGTACGTACCAATGGATCTTGATAATATTTTCTAGTTCTCTTGCTTGGGAGGAATGACTGGTAACAAAACCGAACCTGTTATCGGCTACTATAATATCTGATTTCTCTTGCAAGAGATCCTCTCTTTATTTGCAGCTACATCCCTAGCCATGTGTATGGTATCTCTTTCGTAGCCCCTAACAGTCTTGTTGTTAGCACTGTGGCTCCCGTCTCAAAGTTCTCTATGGTGGAACAATTTTGCCTAGTTCTCAAAAACTGGCCCTTGGAGATATTCTTTAATACATGGGGTGGGTGGCAACTACTTGCCAATAGGATGGTGTTCCCATCCATCTTTTTTTTCTGTAAATATCACTGTCTAGATGACCTAATGGATTTATGATCAGTTGGAGGTCTAGGTAAGTTAGGAATTCCTGGCTCGTCTGATAAGCAGAAAAGGGGCAAAATTCAGCAGAAGGGCAGACAGCAAGGAGAACCAGGGATAAATGACAACCAAGGAAGGGGCTGGAGTAGAACAGTGAAGCAGACTAGGGAGGTCAAATCATGGAAAGCCATGTGTGCAAATGCCAGGAGCCTTAGCAACAAGATGGAAGATCTGGAGGCTGTCATGGTACAGTCAGACCTGGACATTGTGGCCATCACTGAAACCTGGTGTAATGATAACCATGACTGGGAGATGGCCATACCTGGCTACAACATATTCAGAAGAGACAGAGCAGGCAGGAAGGGAGGAGGGTGGCACTGTATGTGAAAAATGACATAAGGGCCACAGAGATCCAGGAGGAACAAAATGGGGAGAGATACTGTGGGTTAAGCTAGAAAGGAAAATGGGCCAGCCATCCGCACAGGTGTGGTCTATAGACCACCAGCCCAGGAAGGAAGAAACAGATGGGGAGCTGATGCTAGCCATCCAAGGATGGCAGAAAAGGTGAGTAGTACTGGTTGGAGACTTCAATATTCAGGCGTGGACTGGAGCATCCCAGCAGCAGCATCAACTAGAGCAGATTTATCCTGGACTCCCTTCAGGGTGCCTTCCTCAAGCAACTGGTCATGGAACCAACTCAGCAGAAGGCAATACTGGACCTTCTGCTCACAAACAGGGACAGTGTGATGGGGGTAACAGTGGGGCACCTGGGTAACAGTGACCACCAGTCATTGTGGTTTGAAATCACAGAAAAGCAGAACCAAACCACACAAAACACGTATCCTGGGATTTTAGGGGGCAGACTTTGGGAAAATGGGAAATACTTGAAAGAGGCATTAAGGGAATGGGACAGGAATCAGGGTTGAGGAACAGTGGGCAGTATTTAAAATGGGGATTATAAGAACAACAGAATTATGCATTAAGCAGGTTAGCAAGAGGAAAAGGAAGAGGAGACCATTATGGTTTTCCAAAGAGGTAGCAAAGAAAGTGAAAGCCAAAAGATAGCATTCAGGCAATACAAAAGACACAGGCAGAAGGGGATAGGAGAAGTACCAGGAGAAACAAGGGAGGCAGGGAAGTCAGTAAGGAAGCCAAAGCTCAGACAGAACAACACATTGCAAAATCAGTGGTTAAAGGGGACAAAACCTTTTACAGGTACATAAGTGAAAAAAGAAAGACGGAGGGATAGTGAGACTGAAGGGGGAGGATGGGAGTCGCGTGGAGGATGACAACAGTAAAGCTGACATATTGAACAGGTATTTCTGCTCAGTCTTTACTGAGGAAGAGGGGGGTAATGGGTCTGAAGGGAGTACAAGGGGTGAGAATGGTGCAGAAATGGACACAAGTCCCTTTACGAGAAAGGGTCCTGAAGGAACTGGAAGTAATAAGAGTTGACAAAGCAATGGGGCCAGATGGGGTGCACCCAGGGTCCTTAAAGAACTAAGAGAGGTGGTGGCTGAACTCTGGCTATCCTGTTTAGCCAATCACTGGAAACAGGAGAGGTACCCAAAGACTGGAGGACAGCAGATGTAGTCCCCTTATACAAAAGCGGGAACAAAGAGGAAGCAGGGAACTACAGACCAGTCAGCCTCACCTCGGTAGTAGGAAAGATCATGGAAGCACTTCTGAAGGAGAGATTGGTGGAACATCTGGTTGTCAATGGACTACAGGACCCAAGGCAGCATGGTTTCACCAGGGGGAGGTCATGTCAGACCAATCTCATTGAATTGTTTGACTGGGTGACTAGGGAGGTGGATCAGGGGAGGGCAGTGGACATGGCCTATCTGGATTTCAGCAAGGCCTTTGACACTGTGCCACATAGAAGACTATTACACAAACTGGGGAATATGGGTGTGGGCAGGACAGTAGTGTGGTGGGTAGGTAACTGGCTGGGTGGCAGGACACAGAGGGTGGTGGTAAATGGCTGTCACTCCACAGAGGGAAGAGTGACCAGTGGGGTACCACAGGGATCAGTGCTGGGACGGTCCTATTCAACATCTTCATCAGTGACATTGCATAAGGATCTAGAAGGCAGAATTTCACTGTTCGCTGATGACACAAGCTCTGTAACAGAGTAGACACACCAGAGGGTGTAGACAGAATGAGAAGGGACCTGCAGAAACTTGAAGAATGGTCAAGGGTTTGGCAGTTGAAATTCAATGCAAAGAAGTGCAAGATAATGCATATGGGGCACAAAACCCTGGCACAATATATCAGTTGGGGGGTGAGGATGTAGCATGCACCAAGCAGGAAAGGGATCTTGGGGTTGTCATCTCTGATGACCTCAAGGTAGGAAACAGTGTGACAAGGCATCAGGTAAAGCAAATAGGATGCTGGGATGTATAGGCAGGGGCATCACCAGCAGGAAAAGGGAGGTCATAATTCAGCTTACAAGACACTAGTGAGGCCCCACCTGAAATACAGTGTACAGTTCTGGAGACCATACCTACGTAAGGACATAGACAGGGTAGAGAGGTTCAGAGGAGGGCAACAAAGATGGTGCATGGATTGCATCACAAGTCCTATGAAGACAGGTTGAAGGAACTGAACATGTACTCCCTGGAGGAGAGGAGGGAGAGGGGATATGATAGAGACATACAAGTATCTTACAGGGAGAAACAGAGTGCAGGAAAACACTATTTTAAGCGAAAAAGATGTTTCAGGACTAGAGGCATGGGATGAAGTTGGAGGAGGGACGATTCAGAGGAAACATGAGAAGAATTTCTTCACAGAACGGGTGGTGGACAAGTGGAACACCCTGCCAGAGGAAGTGGTGGGGGCTGAAACAATCACGGGATTTAAGAATGCATGGGATAGACATAAAGGAATTCTAGAGGTTAGGGGTAAGGGGAAACAGACTTCTAGGAAAACAAACTGAACTTACAAGCTCAAATGGGCAGACTGGGTGGGCCATAGGCCCTTATCTGCCGACACTGTCTATGTATCTATGTATCTATGTGTGAATCTCAAACGAGGTGTAGTACTGTGTAGCCAATCTATATAAGACTCAAATTCTGGGAGGCTACCTTTCCTAACGACTACTATGTCATCGATAAGACGTTTCGATAATACAACATTGTATAAAAAAGGGAATAGTCTCCTTACACAGTACCGTCTTCCCCCTCTCACTTGCCAACAAACAGGTTCACTACAGAGGGAGCACAAGTGGCCCCCATAGTTGTACCCTTGATTTGTGACTAAATCTTGTCAAACAGAAAAATACTACATTTTAGTAGATATTCTAGAAATGTTATAATCAAGTCTGTAGGGGATACATTAGGCTCAGTACTTTTGTTCAAAAAGAAAGCTGCTGCATCTAGTGTCCCCTCACAGGGCACATTAGTATATAGTGCCTCAATGTACATTGTAGCCAGAAACATATTGTCTTCCATTTTGATGTCTTGAATTAAATTTAGGACTTCAATTGTGTCTTTCAGGTAACTTGGTAGACTGACCACCAAGGGTCTAAAAAATGCATTACAGTATTGGGAAAGTGCTATGTCAGCAAATCAATTCTGCTGACAATAGGTTGGCCTGGAGCTTTGTTCAATGCTTTATGTACCTTCAGTAGAATATAGCAGGTTGACCTTATTGGGTTCTTGGTGGTCAAAAAGTCCCTTGTTTCGGTGTCAATATCTCCTTTCCAAAAGGCTTCCTGAATAGTTTCATCAATACTGTGTTTAAAATCATAGGTCAGGTCTTCAGTGAGTCTAATATAGAAGGTTTAGTCCCCCAGTTTTCTTAATACTTTCTTGATGTACATTTCTTTATCCATTAAAACCACAGCCCTACCCTTGTCAGTCCGTTTGATTACTAAATTAATATCATTCTCCAAGAATCTTGCAGCTTCCCTTTCTACTTTACTGATCTTTTGATAGTGACTTGTAATAGGAGAATCAACAAGGTCTCAAGGTCGTTCTCCACCAATTCTTTAAATATGGTGATTGCTGCTGTGGGGGTGGGCAGAAAGTCGAGGGGTTTTTGAACTGCATGTTGGTATTTTCAGCATTAGTAGCAGTACCATTTTTTTAAAAAAAAGCTTGCAAATTGACAAACTTGAACTGTGGGAAACTCAGTCAAGGTCTGAATGCTATAATTTTTGTTGGCACAAAACTCAGGCCTTTTTTGAGCAGTTCGGTCTCAGGTTCAGTTTGTATGTGTGGCGACAGATTAATAATTAGTACATTGATATGACTTGTGCTTACCTCTCCTGCTGACCCGATTCCAGTATGGTCTCCTGTTCGTATATCTCTCCTGATTCTGATTGTGGTAGTAGCTGTTGTGGCGGCCATACTCCTCGCTGTCTCCCCCTCCTCTTTGGAACCGAAAGCCATGTTCTTGCAATCACAGGCTCCTCCATGGGGGTGGCAGTGTGTACTTGGGAGCGGATGAATGCGTCATTGGTGGGACATCTGCTGTATATTGATCCCGGTGAAAAGGGTCCTCCGATTGGCTCTTCTGTTTCTGATTCAATAAAGTCAGTGCTATATTCAAAAGATACATTTTTATTCTGTTTCAATATGCCCTCTGGTGCAGTTTTTTTCCAACTGCCCTTTTCAAAGCCTTTTTTATCTCTTACAAACTTTGAGCTGCAAGCTGTGAAATGAACAATGTCCATTTTTTTTTTAAACAGCATCTTGTAAACACTTGTTCGGCCTATCAAATTTAATTGTGAGATCTGAATTTTAGAACTTCCAAGTTCTTGTGCTTTCAAATCCTCTCTCAATTTCAGTTCCTTCTCTTTGCTAAATTTGATAGCTAAGTTCATGAGGCGCAACCCTTGCTGTACTCTACTTACTTTTATGTAGGCCTCGAGGTTCAAGGTGTTCCTATATATGCACCTTAACTGGTATGTTATTTTCCCTAAGCCTCTGAAAGCACCAAGGAGTGATTGTGCTGCCGGTGAAATTGTTGCTGCTGTAGATAAAAGCTGGTCAATATATTCCAATGGGTTATTTTTTTTTGTTTGTTTTTTTAGTTGTTTAACCAGGTATAGCACACTAAGCTGGAAGCTTTCTTACAGGAGTCGATTGTCCACTGTTTATATTGGACAGCACTGAATTCGGAATGCTTTCTAGTGAATTTTTTTTTTTAAATCACCCAAATCAGTCTGTTGTCTTCACTAGGTAAAGACTGCATACATCCTCAGGTTTTTACGTGGCAGGGAATTTGGGGATAAATTCAAGACATAATACTAAAAGCCATTTGTTTAAGGATACAGTCCAATTCCTGTCCACAGTACAATAACCTGTGCATTAATACTTCAAACCGATAATGAAAACCAAAAGAAGTGAACACCAGGATAGTGGTGCTCAGGAAACTCACCAGTAACTAAGACACAAGTGCTTCGAGCACTCACAAAAAATGTTTTGAATCAATTCTTATCGACCAATGAAATGAAGTTTTCACTTAGGGTGTCACAAAGTGTCATAGGGTCACATGTGGCTGTTTTAAACTTTATAAGTGCGTTTTGTGTACTGCTACTCCAGCCTTTGAAAAATGACTTTCTCAGTCTGAAACATGTCAGGCAGGACTGTGTCTGTTTTGTCTTCTTCACTTGTGGAATAATAAACTACTCTTCAGTGTGAACAATTTGAAATTCACCTTGATTTTTGCATCCCTCTTATGGAGTTTTTGTGAGTGCTCGAAACCCTTGTGTCTGAGTTACTGGTGAGTCTCTCAAGCACCACTATCCTAGTGCGCACTTCTTTTGGTTTCCACTGACATCCATCTATACTAGCAGATGGCCCAGAGTCAGATGCTCCTGGAAATCCTGGAGACTGTATAAAACAGCTCTCATCTCCAGGATATTTATGTGTAATCTGGCTTCCATCTGGGTCCGTGAATCTTGGGTTTCATAAGGGTTCAGAAGTGCTCCCCACCCGGATCCTGAGGTGAGAATCTGAGTTATAGCTGGGACTATGAATGGAACACCCCTCAAGAGGTTGCTGCAGTCCATCCACCACGTCAGTGTTTTGTATAAATGGAATGTGACGAGCACCTTTTGGTCCATGTTGTCCATCAGTTGATCCCACTGTATTCACAATGTCCATTGTGGTATCCTCATATGTAAGTAAGCCAGTGGCAGAGTCACAATGGCTGCTGCCATGAGTCCCAGGAGACACAGGAAAATCCTGGCTGGGACGTAATGAGTGCTATACACCAGCTGGGCTTGAGCCATAAAACATTCTGCCTTGTGCAGGAGTGGAAATGCTCTGCCCTGTTCTGTGTCCAGGACTGCATATATATACACTGCAGCCTCTGGCATGAGTTCAGTACTGACTTTGGTACGTTCAACGTTACCCCCAGGTCTTAGGACAATTGCCTGGCTTGGGACAAGGTTGTTCAAGATGGCTCCCGGACCTGGCTTTCAGTAGCCAATCATCCAGGTATGGGAAGACATACAGCCCTTCCTTGCAAAGGGCTGCTCCACCACCGCCAAGCATTTGGTAAAGGCCCGAGGCATGGCAGACAAGCCAAAGGGCATCACTCTGAACTGGAAGTGCTGCCCTTCCAGGACAAATCTCAGATATTTTCTGTGATGCTGTCTGATCTTGATATAAAGATATGCATCCTTCATGTCAAGGGAGCAAATCTAGCCCCTGGTTTGCAACAGGGGAATCAAATTTTGCAGGGAGACCATGCAGAACTATATAGACCATGAAGAAGTTTAGGACTTGCAGGTCTGAGATCTCCAGTCCATTTGGGGACCAAGAAGTATCTGGAGTAGAACCCTTTACCTTTCTGACATGACAGTACAGGTTCTATGGCACATTTGAAACACAAAAACATACAAACATAGAAACACAGAATCAATCAGCAGATAAGGATCACTTGGCCTATCCAGTCTACCCATTCCTCCCTACCTACACTATTATCGCAGACCGTACCCGATCTAAAGCTCTTTCTCCCTCCCCCCTTCCTTTCCACTAGGATTCCTTTGTGCTTATCCCATGCATTCTTGAAACCCACTGTTTTTAACCCCCAGCACCTCTGCTGGAAGGCTGTTCCAGGAAACCACCGCTTTTTCTGTGAAGTAGTAATTCTTCACATCTCTCCTGAATCTACCCCCTTCCAGCTTCATAGCATGAGCATGTCCCCTTGTTCTTGAGCACCTTTTCTTCTAAAAATACTCCCCTCCTGTACCTTATTTACCTCCCCGTGAGGTATTTAATGGTCTCCATCACATTCCCCCCCCACCCCGTTCTAGGGTGTACATACTAAAGTTCTTTAGTGTCTCCTTGTAAGGCTTTTGATGCAGACCCTGCACCATTTTAGTTGCCCTCCTCTGGACCACCTCCACCTCTACTCTGCCCATGTCCTTCCAGAGATGCGGTCTCTAGCCCACAAGCCTTCCTGACTGCCTTGTCGCACTATCTAGCCACCTTTAGGTCATTCAATAGGATACCACCAGGTCTCTTTCTTGCCTGGTGGTTGTCAATACCACTCCACCCATTTTGTACTCTGCCCTTGGGTTTCTGTGCCCTAATTGCATTATTTTACACTTTTTCCCCAGCTAAAATACCCTTGACCACTCCTCTAGTTCTCAGGTCTCTGCTCATCCTTTCCACCCCTCCAGGGTGTCCACCCTATTGCAGATTTTGGCATCATCCACAAAGAGGCAGACCTTCCCTTCCAGCTCCTCTGCAATGTCACTTATAAAGACATTAAAGAGTACCAGTCCCAGTACTGATCCCTGAGGCACCATGCTGGTCACCCTCCCTTCCTCCGAGTGAACTCTGCTTACCACCACCCTCTGTCATCTATTCCCCAACCAATTTCTTATCCAATTTACCACAGTTTCACCCACTCCTAAGCTACCCAGATTGCTTACTAATCTATATGGAATGGTGTTGAAAGCCTTACTGAAATCTAAGTAGGCCACATCCACCACTTCACCCTGATCTAAATCCTTTTTCACCCAGTCAAAGAAATCTATCAGAGTAATTTGACATGACCTCCTTCCCCATGAAACCATGCTGCCTCGGGTGTTGTAACACACTGGATTTGAGATATTCCACAATCCTTTCCTTCAGCAGTAATTCAATTAACTCTCACCGGCATCAGATTGACTGGACTATTATTGCCAGCCTCCTCCCACTTGTGTAGTGGGACTACATCCACCCTCCTCCAGTCCTCTGAACCACTCCTGTTTCCAGTGAGCTGTTAAATGGAACTGTCAGAGGTGCAGCCAGTTTCTCCTTGAGCTTCTTCAATACCCTTGGATGCACCCCATCTGACCTCATTGCTTTGTCCACTTCAGATTAGCGAGTCCCTTCAGGACTCCCTTCTCCAAAAAAGGACTACTGTCCACCTCCCTCTAAAGCTTCTGTTACTTTTTTGTGGCCCCTCCCCTTCTCCTTTCTCTTTGAATACTGAAGAGAAGTATTTGTTCAGGATATCTGCCTTTTCCTGGTCTCCTTCTGCATAGCCTCCCCACCAGTCCCCTTTAAAACTTACACTCCCACCCCTGGTCTTCCTCTTTTCACTTACATATCTATAAAATGTTTTCCCCCTTTCATTACCTCCTGGACTATTCTCTCTTTTTAGTTTGTGCCTTAAGACTCTTTACTGCTTCCCTCTGTTTCCCTCGATACACCTCCCTATCCTCCACCCTCTGTGTCTCCTTGCACCTTCCAAATGCTACTCTTTTCCTTTTCCGACACTTCTTCGAGAACCATCGCAGTCACTTTTTCCTCTTGCTTTTCCTCACTTGTTTGACGAAAAGGTTTGTTGCCTTTACTATGCTCGCTTTTAGCTTTGCCCACTGTTCGTCCACCTCACCCAGACTATTCTCCCATCAGGTCATCCCCAAGACATTCACCCATCTTTACAAAATCTTCCCTCCTAAAGTCTAGGACCCTCGCACTTGTGTGGTTCAATTGCACAGCCATCCTTACATTGAACCATACCTTATGGTGATCACTGGTGCCCAGGTGGCTTCCCACCTGGATATCTGCAATACTGTCCTTGTTAGTGAGTACCAGGTCATGAGTGGGTTCACTGACTAGTTCCCTGAGGAACACACACTGCAGAGAGTCGTGGAGGTCTCTGTTTTTAGCTGAAGCTGCTGCTGGGAGGTTCCAATCTATATCTGGCAGGCTGAGATGCCCCACCAGCAGCACCTCCCCCTTTTCTGCCATCGTGCCAGTGGCTTCCACCAGCCTCTTTCTAATTCCACCCCCTCTGCTGGAGGTCTGTAGATCACCCCAGTGTAAGCAGTGGCTCCATTCCCCATCTCCAGGGTGAAGCACAGTACCTCTGCCTCCCTGTATCCCCTGTATCTTTGTTGTTTTTATGCTGTCTCTCAAATAAAGCATCACATCCACTCCTTATCTTCCCATTCAGTCCTTCCTGACTCACTCAGTTGTGTATCTGCCTGATCGGAGTACAGCCTGGTACAGCCATGTCCCAGTCATGGTTTTCAGGGCACCATGACTCAGTGATGGCCACAATATTCAGTTTGGCCTCTGCCATGATGGCTTCCAGGTCCAGAATCTAGTTTCCTAGTTTTCTAGCATTCGCACATATGGCCTTCCAGATTCTGTTTGCACTGTGCTTGTTGCCCCCTTTTTTCCTTTTTGTGCTCCCTCCTTCCCACTCTCATTTTAATGCCCCAGTTCTCTTCCCCCTTAATCTGTATCACCATGCTTCCTTTATTAATTTGCACCCTGGGGGATTCCTCTCCCCTCAGATCTCATTAGTCTTTACTTCAGCCTATGGGGGGCAGTTTCTGTTTTCCCTATTCCTTCTGCCACCCCTCTCAGCTAGTTTAAATGTTCATTTTTACTTAGCAAAGACTGTAGCTTGACTTTCAGCAGGGACAGATGTCCCCAGGGATAAGCTGAAAGAGACGGAGGATGCTCTCGATACATTTCTAATAACTTCAGAACATGTCCCTTTGCAATTATCTCCAGGACCCACTCGTCTGGACTGATCTCCATCTATAGTGCTAAATGGAGGGAGAAACGACTCCCTAACACCACCTTCTGCAGGTGAAGTGGTTTGAGGGTAGTCCAACATGAGTCATGCTGAGCTGGTGGGGGTAAAGCCACTAACTTTGGAAGCCTTGGAATTGGCTCCTGGGGAGGGGGAGCTGGCAAGGCTCCACTGCCCTTACCTTGGCCTTGCTAACAGTAGGTTTGACAGCCACCTCTAGCGGTGGGCTGGCGAAAGGATCATTTACCTCAATCTCTACTAGGCATGGGATACAAGGATTTAATGGACCTTAAAATTATTGTAGACACTTGAAGGCCTCTTAATGCCTCTTCAACATGGTATCCAAACCGTTTGGTGCCTCTAAAAGGCGCATTCAGAACCGTCTGCTGCACATCAGTTGCAAACCCAGCAACCCTGAGCCAAGAACACCTTCTCATGCAAATACCAGTGGCAGCTGCCCTGGCAGATGCATCTGAGACATCCTATGCTGAGCGTAGCACATGTTTGCCTACCTTAGTTCCAGCAGTCACATTTTTAAGCAATTCATTCTTGGTGGTGCCCTCTGGGACTGCCTGAGCTGCAACTTTGGCAGCCTTCCAGAGGCAATTTTGATACCTGATAGTTTGCAATACACAGGCCTAATGAGGTAGAGCTGTATCTTCACTTGACCATTACATCACACCTTCTGGATTCCTTATCTGGAGGTCAGGGCACTCAGGTGCTTTGGTGCACTGGATTGATCCATCACGGGCAGCCATTATGAGTGCAGAATCCATTTCTGGCGGGTAGGCATAATAAAGCTTGGCAGCAGGGGCAGGGTACTGCTTGTCAGTCATTCTGGGTACAGATGGTATGACATGTGGCCTATACCATGAAGCAAATATTGCATCCTCCAGTGCAGGATAAACTGGAGAAATGATTATGGATGGAGTACAGGGACCCTCCAGGAAATGCATCAAATTCTAGGATTGTGCCTGAAAACGGTCCCTGGAATCAGTGCACCTACCTGGTTAATAAAGTCACAAATTAAAATTATTTTTGGATGAATCCGCTTCTTCCACAGCAGCAGCACCCATTGCATTTTGCATCTGCTGCATCACTGTTTGAAAGGTAGGGTCTTCAGATGGATATCTGGGTGTGTACATTATACAATCCAGCCTGCAAGAAAATATGGTGGAGGACATGTGTTGATGACAGGAATGGGAGATCTCACTGGCGATGTCGGAGGGCTACTTCTTAGGAGGTGCTTTCTGTGTACTAGCTGCTGATGTTGACTGGGTCTGCAATGCAGGAACCCGTCAATAGCAGTACAGGCAAGCTGGGAAGTATTCGCCCTATCATATCTCAAAACTATGCCAGCACTACCTGTGCATCGATGACGCCCTGGCCAGGGGTCATGACTGCTGGAGTCAACAACAGGCCTGGACCCATCTACAGCGAGACACCATCCATCGTGGGTATGGCAGTACCTAAGCCAAGCCCCGACCTTGGTATCTGGATGATGGTGGGTGGAGGGAGCTGGCATCACCACCACCAGGACGGACAATGATTATGCAGGCTGGCTACTTGCAGGCTGCAATGGTGACCTAGATTTTGCCAGCAAAGCAGATCTATACTTATCCTTATGTTCATGCTTATGTCCCAATGATGACCTGTCTTTTCTGCAGTCTTTTGACTAATGAATGCAAATTGGTCGATAGGGCTGGCAACACTGCCTTCTGACTCTGGGCTTTTACTATGTCTGCTAGAGTTTACAAAAACTTCTCCAGCACCTTTCTACTGCATCACCTGGTTGCTTGACTGAAGCCCCGGCAAATCTCACAAGTCCTGATGTTGTGAAAGGGGCCTAAACAGCAGCAGACATATACTTTGTGTGCGTTGTCTTTGTAGATTTTTTTCTCTGCACTCTCAGTATCAGAACAACGTTGTTGGTTTCGATGGCAAACAGAGGTGGTGATATCACTATATTATTAGTGGCTATTTCATAAGAAAATAATAAACAACAATGGCTAGTCGTATTCATTTCCACAGTCAATGGCAGGAAAAGAACCAAGGAGAGATGGGGCCACCACCACCATCTATGTACACACAGTTGTGGGACATCGTCATGGGTGGCCCCAGCTAACAAAAGTTTCTGTGTTGTCTAGCACGACATGGGTATAGTTCCAGTGGTGTGGCCCAAGGAAAGCAATATCCTTGAAGAAGATCAAATAAACACCCACTGCTTTAGTGTGGCCAATTAACTTTTTGGAACAGCTGTGAAGTTGTTTAAACTTTGCATAAGCATATTACTCACCTAGTGTTTCCAGCATGAGCAGATTAGTTGCCCCCTGGCAATACTAAACCTATTAGAACCCTGCTCAGGTCCTCCTATGGTTTATAGCCTTGTAGTATGAGACTGCCGAGTGTCCGATAGTTATGTCCTAGGAAGCCCTATCCTCCTCCACCGACTTATAGCATACTAAATGGAGATGTAAGGGTAAGATCAATGGAGTACAAATGCTGCTTCTCCACTTTTCACAAAGGTTTAGGAAATCTTTTGAAGCGCAGTTCCAGCATGACCCCATGACAGTTCATTCAACCCATTCTCCGACACATTATAGAGCTACACATGCTGCCTCCATTTTGTACCACTCTTAATGGGGATACAGAAGCCTCCCACTACTGGGCAGATGGTGGATCGTCTGTTCCAGCTGACAGACTTAACATCCTCCGCAGCTGTGCCTGCTGCCTGTGCACACCACAGGACGAAGATAGGAATGTCCACCGGTGCAGCGATTTTCTTCCACACCAGCTGGTTGTGATATAGTTTTCAGTCTCTGGGCGGTCTTCAGTCTTTTGTCATTCAGACTCGGGCCTCATGTTTCATAGCCATATGCTCCAAGCTATGCTGGCTTACATGCCCCTGGGCAGATGTATCTTGCTGGCAGGCAGGGTGGGGGACATTTGGGAGGGTTGTAGGGGTCGAAGACAGTGTTTAGCCGGGTTTTTGGCAAACAGAAAATTTCTCTTGTCAGTGTAAAAACAATCTCCCCCCTTAAACAAATATTGTTACTTTTGGGAATGTCTGTTCTTACCTACTGAAGTCATGGTTTCATAATTCTGAACCATCACATCCCTGTGTAGCTCCTTCTGCTGTTTACTTAACAACTTCCACTCCTCATCAGAAAAAGTAACAGCAACATCATCAAAGGTTTTTGGTACCTGAAAGGACATGAGATGTGTTTAATTATTCCTGGTTTCAGTTTACGCATTGAACAATATGTAACTTTTTAATGTGAGGGAGCAGAATGGATTTTGATCAGAAGTCAGCAATGAATAAAGAAAAGGGAGTCACACAAGACAGGAAACAAAGTTCTGTTGAATTATTAAAAAAAAAAAAAAGTGGCAGGTCAATGGTGTAGGAGGTTTTCAGTTCCTGGGGAAAGACGCCATAGGCGTCACAGCATCTGTGCACACACCACCAACTCATGGTTGGGCATATTATAGAGAGAGAATTTCAGCTTCTTGGGACAGAGAAGATAGGTCCCACACCATCAATGCACAATATATCTGCTTGTGGCTGGGCACAATGTACAGAGAGGTTTTCAGTTCCTGGTTAGTGACTATAGGTCCCATCCCACGGCATCTGTGCACCTAGTGCCAGCTGGGAGCTGGGCATATTTGATTTATTTAAAAACTGGTCACTCCATGAGCAAAAATGCCTGCTTTCATGGGCGACCAGATGAAACAGAAAACAATGACTTAAATACATAACATACAAGATAAAATATAACACATTGACTTACGTTCTAACTAGGGCCTTAAGACAAGTACAACTGCAACATTCTGATGCCATGGGCTTTTTAAGTCCAACTTTAAAATGAAGTCTCCATTATTAATTTCAGAGGGTAAGTATTGTAAAAGTGGGACAAATGATAAAACTACACTAGGTCAGAGATCATTATTATAACAGTGGGTACATTAAAATAACTGCGACAATGAACGTGTATACGTCAAAATAGAAAGAGAATGAAATAATTTGTGCAAGACCTGAAGGTCATTCTTCAAGGCAACAGGGAGACAATTTCAGCTTCTGGGGAGAGAGGATACAGGGCCCACAGCATCTGTGCACAGTGCCAACTCATGACTGGGCACACTGTAGAGAGGTTTTCAGTCCCTGGTGAGCGAGTACAGGTCTCACAGCATCTGTGTAAACTATGCCAGCTGGGAGCTAGGCACAATATAGGGAGAGGATTTCAGCTTCTGAGGAGAGAGAATATAGTTCCCGCAGGCCACAGCATCTGTGTACACTATGTCAGTTTGTAGCTGGCAGCACAGTCATGTAAGGGTGTAGTGTTCCTTGAATGACAGGAGGGGGCTGCTCTGTGGAACCCTCACAACCCCTAAAGAAATTGGGCAGGACAGCAGTCTTCATGCACACATGGCAACAGAGCAGCCCTGCAAACAAAAATATCTTCACAGCCTGTAACACAACTCTTGGGTAACTAGTTACAGTATATGATTACCCCTTGTTGTGCATGGCGTTCCACCCTAACTAACAAGCACTGATCAATGCCTTAATGTTCACTTGCCTGTGTTAGTAGTGCAATAAGTAGGGTTAGTTTGTGAGATAAAGACATAATTGTTAACTAGTGGTAGTACAGTGTGTAGACCGTGGCGTGGGAAGGGATGCCATGGTGGTGGGTTGGTAACTGTACTCTGTCAAAGATGTTCCCTTGGGCCCAGTGGCACTGAGAGTTAAGGCACTGGATGCCACACCTCACGCTATGCCAGCGGCCCAGTTCAGGAACGGACCTGGGTTACCGGGGTCACGGGGAATAGTAGTATTGAGCATCCAAACGGATGCCTCCTCTCCGGGGTTACTAGGCAGTGATGCCTACAGTGTTGCTGCCTGTGGAAGCACGGGTGGCAAGGTGCAACGGCTCCTCAAGGGAGTCGGGGTGAGTAGGGTGCTGTGGATGCTTAACGCTGGCATGCGCAAGCCCACCATATGTCTGGATGCAAGTCCTTCATGTTGGTACCCTCAGGGGTAGGGACAAACCAGAAGAAAAACCAAAGGCAAAAAATCTCCTGGTATCATGCATCATGATGCTGGGTTCCTGGCATGCTGGGGCCCAGCCAACAAGATCGGAGGAAAGGATTCCTCCCAGCTGACACCAGGAGGAAGTTTATATCTACAAAAAAAAAAAAAAAAAAGATGTTCCCTGGTGCTTAAAAATCGTCATTTTTCTGATGCACCTGAAACAGGTTTCAAGGCTGTTTACTGGCACAAGTACATTCTTAAATATATGGAAGCATTATTGGAATAATGACGTATCCTATTATATCATGCCAAGCTAAATATGGAGACAGGATGGCAGTAAGGAAATCAGCTTCCATAATTGTAGCCACTGGCGTTATCCTGGCACTTTATGTACAAGTATCTGTCTTCGTTTACTCGGTTTCTTTTATACTAATGTCCTTGTCAATTCTGCATGTACTTTTAAATTCCTCCTGAGGCGACCACCTCTGAACAGCAACTATGAAAGCAGATACTGTATAACCCAAAGCAGCAGGCAGTGCCTGCATTTCATTCTTTTGCTATATTTACAACCATGTTCTACATCTGTCAAAATAGTTTTCTGACAATGATATGGGATTACATTTTTTTGTATAAAAACATAGATATTTCCCTATTTTTTTGGAATGTTAGTTCAAGATGGTGTCATAGTATTGGTAATTCTTTCTATTTTTACATTTGTGTAAAAAAAATGAAGCAAATATCAGCACAAATGGTGTGTCCTTACTTCACTTTTCCTTTCACACTCACATTGACCCATAAAACACCGATGTTATAACTACAGTACATACATCTGACTCCTTACACATTTTCCCATAAAGCGGGATTAAGTATTGCCATGTAACTTAAAGAGCAGCTGACTCCTTCAGGACAACTTTAACAAAATACAATATTTAGACGTAGCTCATCTTTTAGGTCACGTTAGTTCTACAGTCCTCCTCCACATTATTCACTACTTGAGTTATTTGCATTAAAACAACATTTTTATTCCTGAATATTTCAGCTGTTCCTGTTGCTTACTCCCTACCTGAGGTCATAATGCACTGCTAGTGACATCACAGTTACATATTATCATGCTAACTGACATGTCACAACAGAGGGTTATCACCTGAAGTAAGGAGTAAGCTACAAAAGCAGATGAACTGGAAGGGAACTCTAAAGGATAAAGATAATGTATTCATGCAAATTTGCTCAATAATAAATAACGGGGAAGAGAATATACAAGGGGTATGTAACAGAGACCTGTGGAATACACGATTTATTTTTACAAGAGCTGTTTAACATTGGGTAACCTCACGAGTGGCATAAGCCATGAGTGATGTGTCCAAGGGCAAACCGCTTGAGTGAAAATCATGTATTCCACAAAGTTTCTGTTACATATTACATTTATTCAATAGGGATCCTTTAGGACAGTGCAGGAAGTTTTGTTTTTAATTGTTTATTTAATTTTTAATGTAAACTTACATGGACTTTTTGTGGCTTTCCCAGCGTAGCTCCGCTTAGCACAGTGGCTGCTAAGTGGTTGCTATGGACACTCCAACTTTACATTATGGTCAGTACATAATGAAAAAAGTTTGATGCACAGTTCTTTTGTTTTTGCTTTTTTTTGAGTGGGCAGTTGGTTGTCAAAAAAGTGAATACAAATTGAGTTTTCTGCCATTTTTGGCTGATTATAAAAATCTAAACGGTATCTATAAATGAAATACCTCTAATTTTGTAGATATTTTTTGTGCTGAACAACTTTTGTGCTCAAAGTACCATGCTATCATTTTTTCTGTTTTAAAGTTATTTGCATTTGTCAAAAAAAAATTACGTTTCTGCTGTTTTTGCCAATTATAAAATGAACTAAAAGGTATCTATAAATGAAATCACTAATTTTGTAGATATTTTTTACGCTGAACAAACTTCATGCTCATGGTACTATGTTATCAGTTTTCATCTAAGAGTTATTCACATTTGAATATTGTTAGTACTGCTACAGAGACCGAACATTCCAAATTAGTTCTGAGTGCTTGTATTGGACCTAATGACGCAAGAACTGTGTGAATAAACAGAATTTATACACACAGTTGCTCAGATAAATAGATTTATCACACTCCATTTATGTCCACCCCATTTCAAAAAATAGAATATATATGGAATGTAAGCTAATTTGTATCTAATTATTATAGTGTATGGTAGAACATTGTAATTAGCAGAAATCCATCATTTACCAGCATTGTTGTACCATCGATGAGATGTCCAGATGTTGTTATACCATCGATGGTACGTCACATCAATTGTTCAACAACATGGAATTAGATCGTGCGGCCACCTGCAAGTCACCTTGAATAATCGAATGGACAGAAAACAGTTTGAAGCCGTGCAAGCACTTACAGTTGCTGATTTCATTCTGTAAGCCGGCACAGTCGTTTAAACCCCTGCCCCCAGTCCCCATCTCAGTCACCCACCTTTCTGCATGTAATAGAATTAATGTTTTTGGTTTCCTCTTTATTTGTGGTTCTTGTGTGCCTGTCTTCCAGGTCGTTTATCAGAGGCAATGCTCCACACCTCATGCATGACCTCAGCACTTCCTACAGTTTACGGCAACTTTATTGGACATATGAATCACATGATGTAGCTTCAGTTACAAGTTTACGTTAGATGTTAACTTTTTTTCTGGCCTGTTGGCACAGAGTAAAATTAAACTGTTGTCCTTTCATTTTGTTTTGCTTGCCTCAAATAAAACATTATCTTGTTATTGCAGTTAATTTCTTGTCCATTCTGTCTCATCTCCATGAACACTTAAAGCTATCGCACAAGGTAAGAAAACAACAGTTACAGTGTGTGTGTGTGTGTGTTACTGGTGACAGAAAGTTTTTTTTAACCAAAATAAGGCGACATCGATGTCCATACACTATGAAAGACAATGAATGGGCATCAATGAACAACCACACTAAACTGGCACCTCGAGGTTTCCTTGGCAACTTTAGTAAACCTCTCGAGGGTTTACATAAGTTGACAAGGTGACCACTCAATACTTGCATAGCGTGGTTGTTCACCGATGCCCATTCATTAGCCTCTATGTTTTCTCTATAAACAAGCATGGCAACCCATGTTTTTTATTGTGGATTCTAAATGTTTGTATGACCATCATGTACTGGGCAAAAGTTATGAATTAATTGATATGGGGTTGCTGAAACACCAGGGAACGAATGTCATTAAAGGAAAACAAGAATTACAGCCCCTACCTCCCTGCTGCAGCTGCGTTATAAGCATATTTTAACATTTTTTTTACAATACCTTTTCATAGCTTTTTTTTTTTTTTTTTTTTTAACTTTATTGGTCTTTCTGAGTTTGAAGGATACCCGCATCCATCTCATAGCTACATCCTGTGCTCAGTTTATGTAAATATGCCCCGACTATCAGTGGAGTCACTGTCAGCAGGGCATACAAGCATACACCGAGCAAGGGATACATGTGGTAGCTGCAAGATGGCCACGGGCATCCTTCAAAACCGGAAGCTGCAGAGGGACAGTATAAAGTTAAAAAAGACACATGAAGGCATTCAAAATATTTTCAAACTATGCTAAAAATGTGAATCAGAGACTCGGGATGCAGCAGGGGAGGTAGGGCTTTAGACACAGTTTTGCTTTAAGGACTATGAGCACAGTGGACAGGGTCAGACCTGAGACTTTGCTCCGGGACCAGCAGTGTAATCAGGCAAGCAGGTGCAGGAAGATAAGCAAACTGGCAGGCCAGCAGGGCCTGGTAAGCTACAGTAAAGCTGGTTTGGTACTGTAGATTACGACTGTACAAGGGCTGAATAGTATTTCATGAATACAATTAATACAGCAGTAGGGTTCCCGAATATTTGGGAGTCCTTCCCAAATAAGGGACTATTCATATTTGGAAACTACTATTTGGCAAACAGCTGAAAAGCGGGAAAAGAAAAACATCCTCCCACCCTAAAGGCACCCTAACAATAAAAATGTAAATGAACCCCCCCTTCCCCCCACTTGTAATATCAAATCTACCATTCTACCCCCATCCCAACCTCAGGGAAATTGGAATAATGAAAAAAAAAAAAAAAAAAAAAGTAACACACACACACACAAAAAAAAAAACTTCCATGTTCATATTCCACCCTCCCCGCAACCTGAACCCAGTAAATAATACCCCACCTCATCCATGCCACCTTCTGTTAGCACCTCAATCCCCAAAACCCATTTTTCACATTTTGTTCCCACCATGGGCAACCGACATAACCCACTCATCTCTATGGTTGACTGCTGTCTTGATTACAGAAAAGTGCTTGTTTGCACTAATAAAGGCCCTGTACACACAAGCACTTTTAAACCATTTTAACCCTTGTTAAAACAATTTTAAGAGTTTTGCATTTCTGTACTGTAGCACAGTTAAAACTGTGTTACAATTGTTTTCTAAAACCATGCTCAAACCCTGCTCGGAGAAAGACTCGAGCATGGTTTTAGACCGACACAGTTGCCTTAACCCATATTAAAAGCAGTCTGGATGCACTGGATCCAAGATGGCAGGATAGTGCATTCCTGAGACGGGAGCCATCCAGGGGTGAAAGCAAACTGATTAAACTACAGGACAAGTAAGCCACTCAGGCCATCTAGATTGGATATGCTGCTGAAAACATTTCTAAATGTATAAGGAGACAAAGAACTTGAAGAAAAAAAAAAACAATTTTATAAACACCAGACCAGAAAAAGAAAACCAGAAGTACAAGAAAGGAACCCACCCAAACTACAATTTTTTTGGGCAAGTGGAGCAAAGTGGTAAAGTCCTTAGCATCAATTTTATCTCCTTTGCAATCACCGACTGGCAAGGCAGACCCTTCGACTGACTTGAGGATGAACGGAACTGTTCCTTGGGAAAAAATGAGCTCAACCTTGTCTGCAGCAAACTTTGTCGCGATTGAGGAGGAGGTGGGCTTAGATGCTGAAGTGACAAGCCCGGCGGGCACTTTGGACCAGGAGGAACCATCAGAACAGGATGAAGCATATCACAGGGGATCAAAGACACATGAACCCACAATGGACAAACAGAATACTCATACGACCGGGTATGGTGAGGCAGAATTAGAAGAACATACAGCAATTCAAAAAGCAGTAAAGATACAAGAAAACAAAACAAAAAAAAAAAACAGAAAAAGAAGGAGAAAAGGACACAGTGAAGGGAAAAAAACCCACAAAGACAGAAACACAGTACATCGGAATATCACTTGGAGGTGGAAAGAAACACAGGTACTTTCTGACAATGAATTTCAATCTACTGTTTTAAAGGGAACTGCTGATATACAAACTTCTCTGTGATCCTTAAACGTGGTAGTTGGGATTAACCAAAAATTAGAAGCATTAACTGTAAGAACTGCACATAATGAAAAATGTATAAGTGATATTGAGGACACCATGAGCCCAATTAATAAAACTATTTCTTAGCATTCAGAACAATTGGAACTACTTGTGAAAAAAGTATGATATCAAGAGTATCAGTCATGCAGAGGGAACACAAAATTGGGTAAAATATCAGAAGGGGCTGAGAGGACAGGGGACCCATCCCCTACTTTGAAGAGTTACTGACTGAAGCTATGAAACTAGAATTCCCAAGACAAACAATTATTTTAGATAGGGCATATCGAGCCGGTCCACCATGGAACACAAGAGACATAGAAAGAAACCAATCTGTATTTACTAAACCACATAAATTTCAAGACAAGGAAATGATTCCTAAAAAAGCCAAAACTGAGAAAGGATTGAGAGCTAAAGGCTACTGGTTTCAAGCATTTCCCAACTTTAGTAATGAGACAATGATCGAAAGACATTGATTCAACCAGGTTATGGCTTTGCTAAGGGAGGAAGGTATGAAATATGTCCTAATCCTCTCAGCTAAACTAAAATTCTAGTAGGGAAGATGTGTTATTTTACAGACCTGAGTGAAGCAGAAAATTTGCTCAAAGAAAATGAGGACCAGTTTTTTTTAGACGTGAAAGAAACCCTCATGCTAATGAATATATTACAATAAGTCCAATGATGTCACTGCATCAAGTTTTGTCATTCAAAAACAGATTCTCTGCCTTTGAAAGATCACAATCTGAAAGGCAACAAATTCAGAACAAAGCTCAGAAATTACAGAATCAGAACAAGAAGGAACGGTTAACTTGGACTTATGTTGATTGAGAATGACAAATGAGTTTTGAAAATGGGCTTGGGGAGAGGGAGGAAAAAGTAATGATTTAGTGGCAAACGTTCATGAGACTCATAAGCAACTTATAACAGCCTATTTCATAACCAACAGATGGATCAGTATTTAGTAAAAAAAAAAAAAAAATTAAAGCTCTATAAGTTTGTTTGTCTTGTTATAGTTTTCAGTTTTTTGAATCAGAATCCCAGGAAGCCTTGGCATTGGAAATGAGACAGCCACCACTAAGGATACTGTGACGCACTGCTTTGTTTCACAGGTAAAGAGGGCAGGGAAAGCATTATAGCACATATGGAATGACTATGTAAGTCATTAGCTGATGGCATTAAAATTAAAAGTACTACACTGATGTTGTTATAATGAGTGGCAATGAACAGTTTTTGAACTCCTGGAGAAACTCCTAAGTAATTCGGGACGTGAGAGACAAGCAGTAAGTCATCTTCATAGGTGTAAGAAGGGACATGGAGACTTGCTCTCCTACACGAGGGAAGGGGGGGAGGAAGTAGGGGTAGACTATAAAGCACATTAGTTAAAATTACTTGTTTATTATCATTTAGGATAGGGACAGGAGGGAAGATAATGAAAATTGAGAAGGTAGTAGCATTAGTTACAGCAGAAAGTAAAAAATGAACAAAACAGGTATACAAAAGACTTAAGCTGGGAAACAAGGGAAAAACCAGAACCAGAGAAATATGAAATTAAGATTTTAACTTGGAATGTGAAGGGTCTAAGACTTAGACAGGAATAGAAAAAAAAGTCTTTAATTGGATTGATAAAGAGAAAAGTGAATATACTGCTATTACAGGAAACACATTTTTGTAGGTACGAAGCATTGTTTGATTCTAAAAAATGGGGCAAGGAATTTTTAATCATACAAATCTGGCCAGAGAAACAGCTAATTTCATTAAAAAAAAATAAATAAATAAACCTATAAGGTTTGGAAAATACATTGGAGACCCAAATGGACGATTTGTTATAGCTGAGATTAGAACTTTTGATGGAATTGTTACAGTAGCAAACATTTGTGGGCCCAATACATTTGATACAGAATTTTTCACTAACTTTGTTTTGCAGTTAACAACATTTAAGAGCCCCTACATTATCGGATGGGATTTAAACCTGGCTCTAAATTGTAGATTGGATACGGTTCTCACGGACTCTGCTATGGGGGTATTTACTGTTACTGGCAAGGTGCTTTAAGACCGGGATTTCTGTCTTAGCAACTGGGTTATTTACTGCATTTAGGAGTTACAGAGGGTGTTTACAACCAAGTAATGTGCAATTAGAGCATGTATTTTGATTTGCTTGCACCACTTATCTGTGTTCTCCGGCGTGGTACTCCGACTATCGCCATCTTGGGGCCAGTCTCGTGCATGCACAGTAGAGATCTCATATTGGGACTGGGATACAAGTTCTTGCACATGCGCAGTCAGTCTCTGCCTGGAAGATGGCTCCTACTGCATACTAATTAGGTTTTCCTTTGTTCCCTGCCCGTATATAGGCCTCCGACAGGACCTCCATCCCCAAGCAGGCATCAGTCCTCACAACAAGCTCCCTCTTGGAGTAGGGGGGATCACCAGAGAGTGCCGTAGAAGGTAAAGACCTCCTCCCTGTAGACAGACGTTTTGTGGAGGGTGTTAGCCCATCGACACTGCACATCGACTACGCTTCACCCTCTACGCATTGGCCTGCTCTGGAAAAATCCTACTGTATGCAGATGATGCAGTGCTTAATGTCTCACACCATAAACCTGCTCCCCTCCAGGACTCCCGCCAAAACTCCTTCACCCAGGCTGAAACATGGTTCAAGGACCGTAGAGTGGTCACAAACCTAAAAAAGATGAAATCCATGATTTTCTCACACCACCAAAACAAAGTAAAAAATACACCACTCCTTATCCTCCCCAGCACCCTCTTGAACAGGTATCCACCTACAAGTAACTGGGGCTTACCCCTCGACTCTGCCCTTACCTTCCACGACCACATAAACACTCTATCAGTTGCAGTAAACACTCGGATTGGGCTCCTTTACCAGCACCAGGAATGCCTCCCTCCTGATGCCCTTGGGCTTGCTATTACCTCCTCCATACTGTCCCTAGTGGATTATTGGCTCCCTGTTTATGGAGCAGCAGATAACTCCTCATTTCAGAAAATTCAATTCTCCCTCAACAAGGCCTGCAGGCTTCTAACTGGTTCCCCAAGGCTCAGCCACATCTGCTCCCTCTATTCCGCTGCCAATATCCTCAATTTCAATGAAAGACTCCACTACCAGACCTGCCTCCTGACCAAGAAAATTCTGCTTGGTCTCTCCCCTCCTGGGGTCACCGCCTCCCTCCAAACTCTCACACCCTCTATCGCCACCCGCTACTCAGATAAAGCCATCCTGGCGGTACCTACTGTAGGGTAAAAACATCTCTTGCTCAGAGATCTTTCCACCACAGGGCCCTTGACTGGTATGATACACTCCCAGCCACCATCACCAGCACTCCCAAGATTGCCCCTTTCAAAGTGGCTATCCGCAACCATCTCCTCAATACCCACTCCTGTAACTGCAGCTAGCCTGCGCTCTCACGCGCTCTTGGGCCCTAACCCTGACAAGGTCCACTATGGACTGCCACCACCTACAACAATGATTAGTCTATCTCTGGCTCATGAATAAGATGTATTAAAATGTAACGCAAGCTCTCTCATGGTAACAATGCTTCTTTTTTGTGCTTATGTAAATATCTGTATCCAAACCTGTATATAATATCTATAAACAATGTCTGTAATCTACACATGACGGCTATTCTTGTGTACCTGTTACCCTGTCTGTGTCTTATGTCCTCCATGTGACGAGTTACCTTTGCAAATGAGCCCTTGGCTCAAAGGTTATTAAACAGATGCTTCAAATAAATAAATAAATAAACAAATCTTCCTCCTTCCAAGATAATATGACTGGGGTTGGTGGGGAGGGAGGGGACAGCTAAGAAATGTTATGGAAAACTTGAACTTAAAAGATAAATGTTGATAAAGCAACCCTGAAACACAACGCTCTTTCTTTTCAGCTCCAAACTAGTTATTCCAGACTCAATTGCTTCTTAATTTTCCAACAGTTACAATTTTGTACTAACACTATTAAATACCATAACATTTTAATATTGGACCATGCACCTTTAGAAATGGAAATACATACAGATCAATTGGCAGTGAATAAGCAATGGTCATTACAACCTGCACAGGGGATGAAAAATCCCCAAGTCTGAGGTCCGGGATGCATCGAAACAGCAACAGGACTTGAACAGCACAGCCCTGTAAAGTCCGACGGACTTGTTGTGCAGTTTCTGTTGCTGATGCACATGCGCTGTCATCTTCTGTGGCCTCCCCCCCCGCCCCCCGCGAGCTTACCTCTCGTCAGTCCAAATCCTCAGGAACATGCCAGGGGTGGGGAATGCTCATTGGGAAGCTTCGTTCTGTAGGAAACATGGGCCGGGGTCCAGAGAATGCAGGCGGAGTCCAGAAAATGTGGGCGGGTTCCAGGGAACGCGGATCGGGGTTGACGTAGATAATTAGTGGCGGCGCTACACTGGGGCATGTGCCCTGGTCAAAAAATGCTGTGCCCCAGTTCATGCCCCGGTACTCAGACTCTCGACCAGGTCCACATTTATTTGTTTAAATTTTCCGTTTTGCTAGCCTGGCCCTGGCCTCCGGCAGTTGTGCTGCTGCCTACTGAGTGGCCTCCGACGTCCCACCCTGTCCCAACTCAGAGTCCTTTGCGATTCCCACTTTGCCCGACTTCCCACACCCACCCCGCTCTAGCTGACCTTAGTGACCTGGTCCACTCTGCTCCGGCTGCTCAGCAGAAGAAGTCCTCCGACCCTGTGTGACCCTGTGTATCTGTATTGTTGATGAGGGTTGGACTTCTGAGATGTAAGCATCAGTTGCTTGCATCACAAACAAATGGACCACAGGACCGATCACTGTGCTGCCAACAGAAAGGGAGAGAGAGCATGCAGCTCACGGTAGACTTTTTTTTGCCGCTTCCCCACAAGTCCACAGTTCATGCCTTCCTCAAGCATGCTCGAGTTGCCGCTCAGAGTAGTTTGATCAAACAGACCCGGGATGGGAGTCTGGACTGTCTGGGGCACCGGGGACGGCTGCACATGCCATAGACAAAGTTAGTAGATCGCTCGCGCCACCACTGCTGAGTCACTGGCTGCAAGTCGGCAACAGTACAGTCCAGACACAAAAACACTGCTGGTCAGGTTGGTCCAGATCGGGGATCGCTTGAAGACAAGCGCTGGGTGCACCCGAAGGTACTTAACTAATCAAGGCCACTGGGTCTACTGGAGTCTGGCAGGTAGCTGAATGCAGTTTTTTTTAATCCAATTCTGCTGCCAGCCTGCTACACAGTGCCTCTGCTGCCAACAGGGGTGACTCCCTCTCTGACCCTTCTGAGTCCTGGGGCTAAGTGCCAACTGAAGCAAGAAGTGGAGGAGGCCCAAGAACAGAGAAGCTGCTTGCCTGCCCACAGAATTTGAACCTGAGCCAGACAGGGAGGCCAGCCACCAGGGTCCTGGTGTGAGTCAGTCAGTCAGTCAACTGAGTCTGCTTCTGCTGCTGCTGAAGTATATTGAGGTAAGTGGGTTGTCTTACTGTCAAGTTGTCTAAGTCAGTATGCTGTGGGTGCTGGGGAGGGAAGGGGGCTCATGGAAGGGGGAGAGAAAGAGAAGTTAGAACACACAGCATCCACCTGGCTGGCTGGCCATACTGTGACTGTTTGGGAAGTGGTGATGGGTGGATATCTGCTGGAGAGGGATAGGCTTGATGACATTTCTCTTCAGGTAGGGAGGGGGATGTCCGTGCTTTGCCTGATGTCTGGGGGGGACCTGCTTAGTCTTGCTCAGGGCAGGGGTAGTGGGTATGGTCCTCCTGCTCCTTCTGGCTTGAGGAGGGTGGCTATAGCCCTGCTTTTGTGGCTCTGGGATGGGTTCAACTGGGGTGGGATCTGTGGATGGCCCAACTTCTTCTGGCCTTTTGGGGTGATCCTGCTGGCTCGGCTGGAGGAAGACCCTGCCTCTCCTCCTGACTGGCTTGGGGGGGACTCAAAATGCTTTAAGTTGGGCAGCACAGAGTAAGTTGTCATGGCGCATTGCGAGATCAGCGACAGGGAGATCACATCCAACTGTGATTAGGTGGTCTGTGGCTGATCTGCACCCATGTGGGGAATTTAGTACCGCGCAGTCACTCCGGAGCCGATTACTGAACTGGACAGATGTGCTCTCTGACTCGCAACTGGCTCTCAGCACGGGGAAAAAATGTAATCTTGGGTCCCCTCCCTCTGCGTTTGGTCAGGTAATATTACATGGGGGCTAGTGTGAATTACCTTGAGGGGTCAGGGATTTACTGGGGCAGAGTATATCACCTTTATTTTTCGTAGTGAATGTTTCAAACTGGGGCTGCAGCTGAAGGGTGGGACCCTATCTTGCAGTTGTTAAACAATGGGCAATATATAGAGAATAATATATGGGGTGGTGTGTTTAATGAGATTTTACACACACCCGAGTTGTGGGATGCTACATAAACCCCCCGAGGGCGAAGCCCGGTATATATAAGCATCCCACAACGGGTGTTAATCGAGTTTTACACACCCACCCCATATTTTATTTTTATAATTGCAGGAGTGCGCTTTTTCGCCTCAGCAATTATAAAAAATTAAATAAGCTAACAGATTAGTGTTCAGGAAGCTGCAGACCAGTCTTGATTTTGCGCGGTCTGCAGTCTTCCTAATTATAGGGCTGCACTTGTTGGCGAAAAAAGGAAGAGGTTATTTTATTTAAAAAAATTTGTAGAAAGTTTGATTTTAGTTTTAATATAAACTTACCGCTGAGCGGCGGTTGCAGCGTCCTTCCGGGCTTCGCCAGGGCAGTCTGTGACATGGACTCTGCTGTGGTGTCAGGCTGAAGGGGAAACTACTTATTTGTTTCCCTTTTTAAGTGGTTTACTTGAAGAAAAGAGTTTGTTTTATAAAAAGTTTGTTTCCCGAATCTGAGGGACCAGGAAGTGCTGCATGGGATTCCGTCACAGAACGTGACGTCTGAGAACAGCGACTGAGGTTTGGCTGTTCAAGGAAACCTGACGGCGTGTTGCCGTTATAACCAGCGAGCTGGTTATAACGCCAAATTATAACCTGGTTTCCCTATGGGAAAAAGCGCTACCCGGTAATTATAATTATTTTATTGTGAGGACTCACAACCTTTTTATTTTAATCAACTGACAGCTTAGCGCAGTAACACTTAAGGGGGGACATCTCTTGTTTTTGAGCTGGTCAGACTTGGGCTGAAAAAAGACAGAGGCCCTTACAGGCGTGACCACTAATTTAGTTAAGCCTGTTTGTTTTCTGTGCTTCACTACAGCAGCTAATATAATATCTCATTTCTTGAGCTGCTAGTGGGCTAGTAAGACAGTTGAGCCAGTGTACTGTAGTATACTTGAGACAGAATCCTAGTGTATTGTCAACAATATATTATTTCCCTTGACTAGAGTAAACCTAGAAAAGAAAGGATTAGTGAGCAGCTAACAAGCATTTGTCAATGCCGAATGTTGCTTGCTTCTATGTGCTGTTTAGGTATTTGGAAGTCATTGGAGTGTAAATATTGAAAATTTGCGAACTACGAAAGTGCGTGGGAACTGCATAGCTAGCATACCAATAAAACAGTCATTTTAGGATTTTTGCACCAATTTTCAACATAGCCATTTTAATACCTCTGGTCATGACCAGTGTCACTGTGGTTTTGTTACTGTGTCCCATACATTGAGTTTACACACCGACTGCGCCATTGTGCACTACATGGGCGGAAACACGTTTTGGGCAGGATGCGAAAAATGACAGCTGTACTGCTCATAAGGAGGTGTGGTAAAATGGCAATGTTGAAAATCTGGAGTGGAAATATTGAAAATTCGCAAACCTACGAGCGTGCGTAGCAACTGCACAACGCACGCTCGTAAAACAGTCATTTTTAGGAATTCTGTCACCAAATTTTCAACATAGCCATTTTAAGACCTCTGCTCATGAACAGTGTCACTGTGATTTTCTTAATTTGTCCCATACATTGATTTCGCTCACCGACTGCGCCATTCTGCGCTACATGGGCGGAAACACATTTTGGGTGAGATGTGAAAAATGACAGCTGTACTACTCATAAGAAGGTGCTGTAAAATGGCAATGTTGAAAATCTGGAGTGAAAATGTTGAAATTTCGTGAACTTACGAACCTGCGTAGGAACTGCGCAACGCACGCTTGTAAAACAGTCATTTTTGGAATTTTGGCGCCAAATTTTCAACATGGGGGTTTTGGGCCCCCTTCTCATGAATGATGTCACTGTCATGGTGGTATTACAGCCCCAAAGGTGATTTCCAGTCACTGCACGAAATCACCCCTCGGGCCTGAATAACACCATGACAGTGACATCATTCATGAGAAGGGGTCCCAAAAACCCCATGTTGAAAATTTGGTGCAAAAATTTCCCAAAATGGCTGAGATATGCAATAAAGTTGAAACCCCTACTAGCCCATTATATAGCTTACCGACATTTCCTCAGTTCGCGGTCGGCTTTGAAGAGAGCAGACGTGTTCCCGGTCCACCGAAGATCGTCACGCCAGAGTCCGGAGGTAAGTATGGGGTGAGGGGTGTGGAAACTGATGCGCAGTGAGTGAGTGCGGGTTGTGGGTGGGGGGTCGGAGACGCATCGCGGAACCGCTTTTGTCTTACAGGTAAAAAAAAAAAAAAAGTAGTGGGACCGTTTGCACGCTGGGGTGGGCTCCTCATGTGGCACAAGGACGCTTGGGGCGTCAGCCGCGGGGATTAGGCACCCCGTGAGGCAAAGGACTGATTGCCATGCTGGGGTGGGCTCCCAGTGTGGCACCAACTACTGTGGGGAAGGCGACACAGCTCAGCAGGCGGGGATTGTGCACCCGTCGGCTATACAGTGCGTCTGGGGTACGTGCGCCCTCGGTGGGGGAGCTGCGTGGGCAACAGCTTATCGCTGCTGCTCAAGCGTAGCTCCCCTTTCAACTGTATGCCACTGCATTTTGGGACGTGTCATAGACAGCTCCAAAATGCATTGGCTTACAGTGGCCGTGCCTGCCAGCACACTGCCTGAATTGGAGGAGGAGGTGACACACCTCCGAAATCTTTAGATGATGGCACTATGTTTCTTGCACATGCGTGCAAGCAACATAAAAATGGGACAGAAGAATCTTTTGGGCTGGGGAAGGGGAGAGGCTACCTGCCAAGTCAGGTCCAAGCCAGTGACAGTCACAAAATATTATTTTATTTGTCCATTTTTAGCTGCTCACTAATACTTTCTTTTGCAGGTTTACTCCAGTCAAAGGAAAATAATATAATATTGACAGTGCACTAGGATTCTGTCTCAAGAAAATGCAGAGAATGAAAAATAAAATGATATGGAGTACTGTCAGAGGCTTGCTTCCAGACAGAAAATATCAGTGCAGTACTTCAAGTACTGCACTGATATTTTCTGGGCTGGAAGCAAGCCTGACAGTACTCCATATATTTTATTTTTCATTCTCTGCCTCTGTCTCTCATCCCAACACTTGGGCATCCTACCAGGGGGAGGGGGGCATTATTTGTTTCGCTATCGATAATTTACGCAGAAAAAGGTGTGACTTACTGAGCCTTTCAAAGGACTTATCCTAAAAATATAACAAAAGTCCTGGACTTACGCATCCCAAAAAAATGTTTCAACCCCTGCTGCACTACTTCAAGATAAGGATTATGCGAAACTTATGGAAACACAAAAAAATATTTTTGAATTTACTGACCCTACTCAAACTTCTTTTCAAAATAATTGGGACACATTCAAAGCAGTGATAAGCGGGACAACCATCACCTATTCCACAGCCAAAAATAAAAATAAAAAGGGAAAGGAAAAACAAAACAAATTAGAAAAGGACATTAATCAGCTGGAAAAAAATTCATATGATAAATCATAGTTCCACTATATTAAAAAAACTTCTAGCCACAAAGGTAGAATATAATAAACCAATCACACCAGTAGCAGAGAGTAGTATATTAAAAACAACGGCTAAATACTACGTGTTAGGTGATAAGCCAGATAGGATAATGACCTACCAACTTCAAAAAGCAGCACAGGAGCAAGCAATTTTTCAAATCAATACAGTGGCCAATAACACTGTACAAAAAAATACAATCTAAATGAAATTAACAACCAGTTTCTGGAATATTATCAAAAACTGTATTCAATGGAAACACAAAAATATCCACTACTCATAAATACATTTTACAAAGATTTACCAATCCCTATAATTAATAAAACAGAAGCAGAAGAACTGGATGAACAAATTACAGAAAAATAATTAATATTATAGAAAGAGCTACCATCGGGCAAGGCACCCAGACCAGATGGGATATCTGTAGAATTTTACAAATGATTTTATACCCATTTTAAAAACACATGACTCAGTTATTTAACCATTGTTGGAACACAGACGAACTTCCAGCCGCATTGTACAATGCAAAAATGTCAGTATTTTTGAGGAAAAAAAAAAAAAGAGAAGGATTCAACTTAGGTTACATCATACTGTCCAATATCACTATTAAATACTGATATGAATATTTTCTGAAAAATTATTGCAAAACAGATGGAAAAAGTATTACAAAACATAATTGATAGAAACCAAATAGAGAATAAAGTATGGGCAACAGTTAACAACAGAACAGTGTATGCTTAGAGAGGTTGCCACGGTAACCTGCTAGACCGAGAGCGGAGCTCAAGAGGTCTGTGGTTGCCGTGGCAACCTTGAGAAGCATACACTGCTGTTGTTAACTGTTCACCCACACTTCATCTTGTATAGTGTATGGTATGAGAGAGGTAAGTTTTGGCACAGAAATGCTGTCTAAAACTGTGTTCAGCCCCCAAACACCCCCCAACACACACACACACTCACGCAGCAAGAACCTTACCCGGGCAAGAAAAGACATCTAGGACGTAGCTTGCTATTATTTAGATTACATCAAACATAGGACAGCAATAATAATAATAATATGAAAATATATTAACTATTTAAGTCCAAGGCATAGGACAATCATAGCATGTGACGTTACAGGTCAATGGTTGAGGGATTCAATTACTTCCATCAGTTTCCACAGATTTCAAGAGGTCAATGCTGGATGATGCAGTTTGAAAGTTACCAGAGGAAGGGGAGGGGGAGAAACAGTCTTAGTTAGGAAGCTTTTATTTATTTATTTTTTTTTTAATCAACCTGACTCTACACATTTGTGGCAACTTACTGTGGCTACTCATCATCCAAGAAGAGTCATATATCACGGCAATTCGACGTCTCTTCAGTGGCCTGTGATAGTGATTTTTGTAGACGTTGATACCCTGTTGGAAGAGGCAGTTATCCATCGATAGGGTGAAGTTAGGCAGGTCACTCAAGGGATTCCTTGCCACTGTTTCTGCTGCTATTGCTTTAGGATGTATCTGTACAGTTTCTAATGAGCTAGAATAGGATGCTTGTGGTACAGAAACTGAGGTTTGGCCTGCGAACATGGATAAGTTTCTTTTTTGCTTCGCCTCGGAAAAGTGGCTATAATTATTTATTGCCTGCAGGCTGTGGTGAATGGAGTCTGGTTGGACCTCATTTGGGAGGACCTCATTGTCTACCAGGCATTGTACTGCAGTCTTACGGGTGGAATGGTTTGGTATTCTTTTACAAGACGGTGGTCCAGCCGCAACCTTTATTGTCTGCAACATATTGTGAACTTTGTTCTCACGCAGAGTCATTGTTCTATAACAATGACTAATGCCAGGCTTATGGTTAATGTTACTGTCAAACAGAAAGGTGAGTCACTTTCAAGCATTTCTGGTGGACGCTGGGATGCATATTTGTTGTATGCTTCTGTGGGACATCTGCTTGGGTTCCTACTGTTGCTGTACATGTGTGGTTCTACAGCTCTGTCTTTTGGGTTCACTCCTGAGAGAGTCTTTGTTTGTCTTTCTGTGTACTCAAACTCCTGCCCTTTTGTGTCTGTCAGCAGGGAGAGGTCACCCCAATGTAAGCTGCACTGCTCTGCGGTTCTCAAAGCGAAGTACAGACCATTATTAAAAAATACCATGTTTAACAATGGAGTAAGGTTGTGTAAACCTAAGGCTCCAGTTTCATATAATCTGTTTATGTCTGCGGGAGACAGTGGATCAGCTCTGTGTGGTTTGCTGCCCTCCCCAACTTTTTTAGGAATTTTTGCTTCACTGATAATGTGACTAGTGTCTCTCTAAATGCTGTTGTGTTGCCATGAAACACTGAGTGTCCATAGCCTAAGGATAATAAATGTCTGTCTATGCTGCCTGTGATGCCCCTGAGAGTACTGGGTTTGTACTCACTGCCATCTATTCATTTCATTTTGTAGAGGAACTCAGCTAGCAATTCATCCAGCTCCCCAAGAGGTATGCAATGCATTGCTCTAGGCTCGCCTATATCATCCAGGTAATTGCGGAATAATTTTACATCAGCTTCAGTTTTTTTTAATGTACGCTTGTTCTGTTGCTCTAGTACAAATGCTTTTCGTTGTTACTGACCCGCATTTGGATAGCAGGCCAGACACTGCAATCATTCGATTATGCTCACAGACAACTGACTAAATGTTTGAAATTATTGTCTGACGAGATTGAGCATTTGCTGGCACCTCCTGAGTACTGAGTGCATGCGATGGCATCCTATTCTGTTGTACCATCGTGGTGACGTCCTCAGGAAGGTACAACACCGAAGTATAAACAGCTTCCCATGCTAGTGGCAGAAGAAAGAGAAATGGCTATTCTGATCCCTGCCACCACTCCCTTGCAAGTTCATAAAATGCACATAAATGCCCAGGGTAGATACGTTATCCTCCAATGGTTGCTTTATTCACAAGAGGTCACCTTAATCAGTGCTTACTTGCCTCCCCAGTCCAAACTCCCTGTAATGTGAGCCTTTCTCCACAAGGTCCTGGACATGCTACAAGGACAACGGATTATGGGAGGGGACTTTAATGTGGCTCTTAACTCTCAGCTAGATTCCTCCAACCCACCCACATATAGGACTAACAACAGAGTCAAGTATCTCAAGGGGATACTGGACCATTTGGGTATAGCAGATATTTGGCATACGCTGTTCCCCTCGGGGGCAGGGTATACCTATCATTCAACCCGCCATCATACCTAGTCCAGATTAGATTACATTTTCTCAACGTGTGAGCACCTAACTAAAGTCCAAAATCTCACAATAGGCCCTACACTCCTTTCTGATCACCACCCTCTACTATTAAAACTTAATCTGGGGGGAAAAAAAAAAAAGAACACTTTGGCACATCAATCCCTTGCTTCTAAAAGACTCAAGAGTATATAAAATATATCTCAACGTGCATACCGCAGATTATTCAAGAGAATTTAAGACCCCCAGATATCTGATCCCATTATCTGGGATGCCTTGAAAGCAGTGATAAGGGGCAAAACACTGACCTATGCTGCACAAAAGAAATGTAAACAAGAAGCAAAATGTGACTCCCTGCTCCTAGAATTACAAAATTATCGGCTACTATATAGGGACAGGGACAAGGAACTGCAACAAAATATAAGAGACACCAAATCTGAACTCCAAAAGATTGCTGATCATAAAATACAGCAGGTCCTAATATACTTATGGCAATCTAATTACGAAGGAAGAACTAGGGGCACCCACATACTAGCCCAGAAAATAAGGATGCGCAAAATGGGAGCTACCATTCTTGAAATCAAACGAATGCTTTATCAGGAAGACCACGTGTACTCGGCCTTCACATCCTACTATCATACACTATACCAAGCAGAGCGGTGGCTGAGAGACCCCCCCCCCCGGGCATACGAGGTTATAGCACTCATCCTTAAACCGGATAAAAAACGCGACAGAAACTACATCTTACAGACCAATTTCTAGTTTAAATGTCGACTATAAAATCTGTATGGGAATATGGTCCTCCCGTTTAGTATGTCTTACCCACCCTAATACATCCAGACCAGACCGGGTTCATTAAACACAGAAGCACAACTGACAACATACGGCGCACACTACTTCTCATGGAATATATCCAAATTAGTAGGATCCCTGCAGCCCTCTTAAGCCTAGATGCGGAGAAGGCATTCGACAGAGTGTCCTGGAACTTTCTACGGTACACTCTGTTGGTATTTGTTTCCTGAACCTTTTGTAAAACGGTTACAAAATACTGTATTAACCAGAGCCCCAAGCATATATCCATGCAAATGGAGCTATCGTTCCCTATACCATTGCAGCAGGGCACCCGTCAGGGATTTCCGCTATTCCCACTACTCTTTCTCTCCATATGGAGCCACTGGCTGCTGCCATAAGGCTGGAGAGGCAGGTGGAGGGAATCCCATTAGGACAACAGGAATACAAAATCTCTCCCTTTGCAGATGATGTCCCCCTAACAGTACTGTCCCCCGAAACATCAATACCTGCCATTTGGGCAAAACTGCGCATCTCTGAAGAAGTGGTCAATTTTAAGCTTAACCTATCCAAAATAAAATGTTCTTCTCTTGAATTGCATTCCTTCGGAGTCACAGAGGAGAGCCTACCCTTTGAAGTGGCTACAAACCAAAATGAAATACTTGAGCATACATATCCCTAAGAACTTGGACAATCTGGAAGTGATTAATTATTTACCGCTGTCCATATAAATACAAGACGATTTGAATAAATTGGGGAAACTCTACCTCACTTTCTTTCAATGGACAAAAATAATCTGAATAACCATTCTTCCCTGTCTGATGTACCTATTTCAGAATATACCCATGTACCCTTCAGGTTTCTATTTTAGATCATGGTCCAGGATGGTATCCAACTTTACACGGGGCAAGAGATCTCAGGTGCCTCTATCCTGCAACTCTCCATGGTACGGGAAGTGGGGTTAACCTGCTTAATTTAGAATTATATGCCAAAGCTGCCTTTCTGAAAATCTCAATTCTTTGGCTGTACCCTTCCTTTACAGCTTCCTGGAAAAGTATTGAGTTCAATATTAATGACCTATAAGATATTGAAAAAATACTGTTTGCTACTAGAGGAAGATCCCCACAGCTTGGTGTTATCACCAAATATACTGCTAATGTCTTAAAAATCTGGCATCAAACTAAAAGACGCCCAGCCCTACAATCTTTTTTTTTTTTTTTTTATAAACAGACATATCAGAGGATGACTACTTTACTCCAATACACTCGGATCTGGGATTCATCTCCTGGTGAAGACTGGGACTTTCATATCATCATCATCAATTCCTAGAGCAAAGTGGAAGTCTTTCCTTCAAAAGTTTACAAAGAGACTATGGGCTCCCAGCCCGAGGCTTTTTTTTAAGATACCTACAGGTCAAGAATTATATCTTGCACCAGAGAACAAATGGAGACAATTACCCATCCCCTGCCCCCGAGCATGTTCAGAGACTTTACAACTGGTTCAACATGGATGCACATAATAGGTTAAGTGTATAAAACCCTAAGGGAATACGTGGGAGACTCCACTCAAACAGTCTTGGAGGGTTGGAGAAAGGACCTGGATCTGGAGCTGACAGAGGACCCCTGGATGAAAACATCAATAACAGTTATTAAAATAGCACACACTAATATTTAGAGGGAGTTTGCATGGAAGTGTCAGAGTAGGTTTTTCCGCTCCCCATCAGTTCTAGCAAAATACCTTCCAGCTTCCTATTGTGGCCTGCTGGAGGAACTGTGGGTGCAAACTAGGAGACCTTGGCCACATTTTTTGGCCTTGCCCATGTTTACACCCTTCTGGTGTCCCTTAAAGGAGGAATTGAGGGATTGTTTATGAGACTATGTGGAGCTGACAGCAGAAACGGTTCTGTTGTCCACCTTCCCCGAACACCATCCTCCCTGGAATAAAACCACGTTGCCTCTCTACCTCCTCACAGCCAGAAAGGCTATAACACGATAGTCGTAGCCAGAGGGGGTTTCCTGGGTGCCCAGAAACCCCCTCCAGTTTTGCTTTGATTATGTTTTCTACAAAAATGTGTTTGTACACAGGGACTAAATAATGGGATTTTCTTGGTGGAAACCCCCTATTCTGAAATCCTGGCTACACTCAATCCCCACCCTAATGGAATGACGACAAATTGTTTGGGATGTGTATCAACTGGAAGGCCTAACAGCAGCTCTCCATGATAAGCTTAAGCCATTTAGAACCAAATGGCAACTGTGGATATAGTACCTGGCACAAAAGATGAGGACTTGGTTTCCTAAATAGCTGGGAAGATGGATTGCTGGGGGTGCCCCTGGGACTGACTGAAATATAATCCTTCTTGCAGGTAGACTGTTACTAAAATGCCCTGCCTGTATTAATATATTAGAAGACAGGAACTGAATGATACAGCGAGAATGTTTCTAGGTGGTGCATGACTCTTTCTCTTCATTAACATTTCACTGGAACCCAAAGGTGAGCTAAAGCGACTGACATATGTGCAAAACAATGACCACTTGCTTCATCTGTATATTATGGATACGAGTAATGACACTCAGTGAACATGGTGATCCCAGCCTATTTGCATGTGATGCTTCAACCAATGAAAAATACACTAAAAAATAAAAATATGGTATCAAGTTACATAAGTACCAAGTACAAAGAGTTATATATACACAATAATAATAATAATAAAACCAAAACTATTACAAGATAATTCAAACTCTCAAACAGAATCAGCCTCAGCACAGAGCAGGCAATACAGCATAGTTACAGTACGGGCGCCCAGCCTAACTCCTCATTAAACCCCAGTTCTGGTTTTAATGTACTGAATCTCATTTAGTTTGGGGGGGGGTCGATTTTCACAGTGAAGGGATTAGGTAAGCAAAGGATCTTGGTCTGATAGTACAGGGTAGTTTTCATGCAGTGAACACTTACTGAGTTGCAGGACATAGACCTCAAGCTTCAGAAGGAAAACTGCCAGTCAAGAGATGAAGCCAAGCTGAGAGGGGAGTTTGCCCCAGTCCCATACAGTAGGGTCAATGATTTTTAGCTCCCAAAAGAAAACACCAGGAAAAAATATGGATTTCTCATGTTAAACCAGTACTTAGATTTTTTTCATGAAAAACTGACTCCAATTTCCCAAATTATCTTGCAAACAACCTCACCTTGCATCAGTTTCTCATGCAAACGCCGCAATTTTGAGCCAAATGTGTGTATACAACTGCACTTGGTACTATACTTGGCCTGCACAACTTGTCTTGTTCTTCTATCATGGGGTTTACAACAACAGCATAGATCTCTCAAGTTTTGCTGTCGAGGTCTGTATGCTGATATTTCAACCTCTCGGCAGCAACATAGGCTTGTTGTGTATGGTCACTCATACATTATTCCTTATATTCAGTACATTATCATGCTTACATTACCAGTGCTGGTCATCAGAGGAAAGCACTTTCATGCATGTGTTTGGAGTCCCATGTGTACCAGACATCCTGAGGAAATGGAACCAGAAAAAGCCCTGGTGCATACAGAATGACTTGTGGCTTGCTCAGCCCCCCACACACACACACCTTGCCATCAGCAGCTGCTCCTGCCCATGGATTCCCAAGACCCCCCAGATAAGGAGGCCAAGCACTGCCTGCTTGTTTGCCAGGCCCCATGTTAGGAAGTAAACCAGAGGACAATGGAGAAGGTAAAAGCAGGGGATGTAAAGTGACAGGGATGGGTGAGACATAGGAATGGTGGCTGCACCAGTAAGAAGGGGCAAATAGTATAAACTGTAAAAGAAAAAAATATCCTTCCCCCCAGTGCACGTCTTATTCAAAGTGCAATATTTATTTTTCAGAACAAATGTAAAAATTATATATATCACACACACACACATATATGTATGTACACACACACACATACACACACACACACACAATTCAAGTCTAACATTCCAAACTAGAGCAAGATGTCAGATTTTATCAAACACCTGTACTCAGTGTGTATGGCAGGAATCCAGTTAGTTTCAGTTGTGCTTAAAAATATATATTTATGCCTAATGGCTTTAGATGCAACAACACCACACCTCCAAATAAGAGGTGGTGGTTGTTGCCCCTTGAAGTGCCTGCCCCAAGACTGGCCCAGCTGGTGCTATGTCTTACAGGAAACAGGAGCAGCTTGCAGTGTGTAAAAGTAGGTGTCAAACAGGCGAGAAAATGATGAAGTGATGATGGCAGTCAGGGTATGGACAGATCCTGTGATGACTGGGGGCAGCCAGGGAAAAGATTATCCAAGACGATCCACATTGATCTCAGGGGCAGCACCTCCAAGTTATCAACGATGGCCTTTTATATCAACAGTATGTAGCGAGAGCACTGGGAGGGTGTGAGGACCATGGGGTTTCCCTCAAGGGAGTAACCTGCTGGCTGTGTGGTCTTAGTATGGCTCTCCTAAGGATTTGAGAGATACCCGGGGACTGAGAAAGTGCCTGTGCCAAGGAGGAGGCATACAAAGATATCATTTGCACTGCCAATCTGGGTATGCTGCCAAGAAACATGGAAACAGACTGTCAGCAGAAAAGGACCACTTCACCCATTCAGTCTGCTCAAATGTTCCCCGCCTATTCTGTCTCCACAGACTCTAACTGGTCTCCGGTGATTCTCCCTCCCTGCTAACTGACCAGAATTCCCCTATGTCTCTCCCGTGCATGTCTGAAACCCCCCACTGTTTTCATCACTACTACGTCTGGTGGCAGGCAGTTCCAGGCATCCACCACTCTTTCAGTGAAGTAGTATTTCCTTATGTTCCTCCAAAACATCCCCCTTTCTGGCTTTGTTGCATGCTGTCTTGTGCTGTTGCTCTTCCTCATCTGAAACAATCTCACCATCTGTACCCTGTTCACCCCCTTGAGGTACTTGTAGGTCTCTATCATGCTCGTTCCCCCCCCTTCTAGGATGTACATGTTGAGATCCCTCAGTCTCACCTCGTATGGTTTCTCATGCACCCCTGCACCATTTTACTTGCTCTGGCCTGCCTCTTCTCTGTCTAAGTCTCTTCTGAGATGCAGCCTCCAGAACGGGGCACGGTATTCAATGGGTGGGCTCACCAATGACCTATACAGTGGTAATACCAGCTCCCTCCTTCTACTGGGGATACCTCTTCATATGCACCCTAGCATTCCACAGGCCCTGCCCACTACCTTGTCACACTGCCCTATGACTTTGAGATAATCAGCTATTATAACCACAAGGTCCCTTTTCCTGCTTAATGACAGGCAGTCCCTCCTTCCCTCCCCCCATTTTATACTCAGCTCCTGGCTTTCTATGCACCATGTGCACGATTTGGTACTTTTTGGCATTCAACCACAGCTACCAAGTTTTTTTAAGGTCCCTACTCATTTGCTTCATCCCCTACTGAGTATCCACACTATTACAGATCTTGGCGTCATTTACAAAAAGGCAACGCTTCCCTTCAAGTTTGTTTATAAAGACACTGAACAGGACCAGTCCCAATATTGAACCCTGTGGCATCACACTGGTCACACTCCCCTCATTAAAGTGAGTGCCATTTACCACCACCATCCTCTGCCACCTATCCATTTACCGGTTTTTTACCCAGCTTACAACTTTGTCTCCAACCCCTAGCTCATCCAATTCATTTCTCAGTCTCATATGTGGCACAGTGTCAAAGGCCTGGCTAAAGTCTGAGTAAGTCACATTCACTGCCCTTCTCTGATCTATCCCCCATGTCACACAGTCAAAGAAATCAGATTTGTCTGGCATGACCTCCCCTTCTTGCATTCATGCTGCATCTAGTCTTGCAACCCACTGGATTCATAATATTCCCCTAGCCTTTCTTTTGACAGAGTTTCCATTAATTTCCCAACCACTGATACGAGTGACTGGTCTGTAGTTGCTAGCCTCCTCCCTGATGTTACTCTTATGAAGCAGAACTACATAGCTCTCCTCCAGTCCCTTGGAACCATTCCTGTTTCCAGTGATATGCTGAATAAATCTGCCAGTGGTCTAGCAAGCTCCTTCCTGGGTTCCCCTGGCACCCTTGGATGTATACCACCCGGTCCCTTGGCCTTGTCCACTTTCAAGTTTGCAAATCCCTTCAGGACCCTTTCCTTTGTAAATGGATTTGTGATCAACTCTGCCACTATTGTGTTCCTACCATTCCTTGTTGGTCCATCCCCCTCTCACTCCACTGTGAAGACTGAGCAGAAGCAGTTCAGGATGTCAGCTTTTATCCGATCCTTCTCTGTGCAGTAACCATCTACCAACCTTCTGATCCTCACTATCCCTCCCACTGTGGTCCTCTTTTCGCTTAGGTATCCGAAGAAAGTGTTGACTCCATCCGCTATGCCTCTGGCTATCCATTCCTCCGTTTCACTTTTTGCTTGCCTCACTGCGCCCTTCCTGCTTCCCTGTGTTTCACCTGGTACTTCTCCCAATCCTCCTCCATGTTTCTTGATAGCTCCCAAATGCCACACCATTTATATAGACACCTCATGAATTACCCAAGATAGTGTTGGGGGTGGGGGAATCTGATGTCATGTGTGAGTAACTGGGTTGCTACCTAGGCTCCCACAGGGGAGAGCTGGTGGGAGGTTGCTGCTGCAGAGCACTGAGGCCCCAGCTGCTTCATCTAAATGGTACATAAAATATTAAGTCCTGACCAGTTTTCACAGCTTTATGCCCAGACAGGATGACTCCGAGCAATATTTATTTATTTAAAAGTTTTACATGAATGCATGATGAGCAGACTACTGCTTGATTCCAGATGTGTCCTGGGGTTGGGGGGAAAATACATGTAGAATACAGTGTACAATGAACAAGCAGGCGAAACATACAAGAACAGTACAGTAGGTAGTTGTGTGAGGCACAAACAATATAAGTTCAAAATTCATCACATAATTCCAGTCACATAAAGGAGAAGCTAGGCCCTAGTGTCAAAACATAACTTAGTCGCATGTGCAGGTGGAGCAGAAGTGTGCTTTGAGGGTTGTGTTGAGGTGCTGAGTGGGAAGGGGGGCATGCTGAATGTCCGTGGGAAGGGAGTTCCACAGTTTAGGCATTCAATATTTAAAGGCTGCTTGGCCTGCGGCGGTGGACATGTGTGGAACAGACAAGGAATGGGAGTCATAGTTGAGTACATGGGGAGGGTTGGGGTTGTTAGGACTGAGGTGAGGTGGGGGCAGGGACCGGACCAGAATATGGACCTTTGCAATCAATAACCAAACTGAAAGAAAGAGAGAGAGAGAGAGAGAGAGACAGACCAATATTCCTATGTCTGTGAAGCAGTCACCCAGATTTTGCAGAGTGAGTATTGTAGTACGACACTAGTTGTCAAAGTGAGGTGAGTAAAACCAAATTTGCATGAGCACAAATGACACAATCCTCAGATTGAAGTATACTGTTGTTTAAAGTGTATTTTGGTTGAGCCGGCTCAATGGCGACCAGGGCTGAGGCACTGAACCTTACCTCACGCCACTCCAGTGACCTGCATTGGAACTAATATGTCGCCAGGGTCGGGGCCGGGGTTGGGAGTAGATAAAGAGGCTGAAAGGCAGCTCTCCATTCCCAGAGTGGGGAGGTCATCTCTCTCGCCAGAAGATCACCACCACATGGAGGCATGATGGTGGTGCATGCAGTGAGGAGTCTGGCACTACTCCGGGGGTGGACAAAGCAGAGTCAGCCGAGCCAAGGTGTGCACCTCCACTCGTGCGTCTGACCTTGTTTAGGGCTCTGGGTAGTAAGAGGAACAAAAAATGTGGAAAAAACGGGGTTGGCAGCTGGATAATGCCCCCAGGCTGGCTCCGGTGGTCCAGCCGGGTAAGTGGGGTGACACCGAAGGGAACGCGGATGTCCAATATGGACAGCCAAAACAAGCCACCGGCCCACTGGGAGGATAAAAAAAAAAAAAAAAAAAAAAACTTATGGGGGGAAAAGTGTATTTTAGTGATGAAATAAAAAAAATAAATCCTCTGTGGGTCCGTCTTATCTACTTACACGTGCATGCACACGCACACGTAACATGCAATGTGTCTCATTGATGAATGGATTTTCAAATTAAATTGGACTCATATGTTGTGAGCATACATATACACACACACACCTTCAACACAGTACAAACAGTGTAGACAGACTCCCCGCACATCAACAAGTTCAGACTACCCACTCTGTATACCTTACAGCTAGATATGAGTAGGGATTTCGGCTAAGACCTACTCATTCTAGCTGTTGATATATCAGTGATTAATGTATGCCCCACGTAATGCTTCTTCTTGTCCAATGAGAAACTTCACACACAGAACCCATGTTATAAATATACCTGCTTGACAACTCATTCCCCCAAATCAACAGTGAGAGGCAAAGTATAGAGCTGGGTGCATAGCATAGGCATAATGTATGTATGCATACTGTATCTTGCTCTTCTTTGTTGAGATTGCCCATTTTTTTCACATTCCCACGGCTTTATTATTCCAATTTCCACAGTCATTTTATTTAAGTAGTGACAAGAAATAGGAGCCTGTCCTCATTTAAAGGGTGTATTGAATTTCTAAGTTTTACAGATGCAAAGTTGCTCCGGTCCTTGACAAGCATTGTTTTTGTGAGTGGGTGAGAGGTGGTGGGTTTAACACACTTGGTTAACCACCTTTCTAAATCATATCAGAACAGTCGGTCTGCATGTCAAAGAAAGGCAGAAAACCGGAAAATTTCCTAATCTGAAACTAGAAAATGGCAGAAAACTTTAAAGCAAAGCAGTCCCAATATTCTGGTCTCCACCCCAAAAAGCTTACCCCGATTATGCTTTTCGCAAGGAAAAGCCTTAGTTTTATCAGTTGGAACGTACTTTGTTTTACTTTAGAAAACTCCGGGAGAGGCACGTATTAAAGCGACAGGTGCCGCACTTTCACACCAAAGAGAGCAGGGCAGAGGTACCGACTCCCGGAGTTTGCAACAGTAAGTACCATCGAAGAAAACGAAGGCTTTGCCTTGCGAAAAAGCCTAATTGTGGTATGCATGTTGGGGGTGGGGACCCGATTATTTGGACAGCATTCCTCATATGCCTCAGAATAAATTAAAATAATAAAAACAACTGATTGAAATGCCTTGATTCGGGCTTTCTGAAAGGGGGCAATTGCAAGTTTGCATACATACCTCTAACTTCATGGTCCTCTGTTTTTTCAGTCTCCCCCAATTCAGAAACAGCTGTGGTTAAAATCGCATGCAGCTGCAGTTCTTCAGAGTTTGGGACTGATAGAGAACAACTCCAATATTGACAGAAAGCAAGTTTAATCTGTGTACAGCTAAATCCACAGCTGCCTTCTCCCTCTGCTCTCAGAATCTGCAAAGTACTTCCTGTCCAGCACGGATATGTGTCCGTACTGTTCTCCAGTCACATTACCTCATTAATATTCATAAGGTACAGGAGCAGGGGTGGAGCCAAGGAAGGGGGCCCTCAGCATGGCAATTACGGGACAGACTTGACTATGAATGATTAGGGTTACAGATATCCTCTTTTACCAGCTGTAAAATATTCTTCCTGTACCTTCGCTATCCTGTTGTATTATGATCATTTTTATAATTTTTTTTGCTGTCTCCTACCTAGGACGTCCTTGTAAATAAGCTGTGAAGGCAGTGGAGACTTTAAACCTATTTGCTCCGGGTCTGGCACAAGGGCTCATCGGGGAGGGACTAAGTGTCCTCTTTCTGGCATCCCAAAATCTGGTACCCCTATTGAATGATCCCTATGGGTGTGCACTGCATTTCTAGTTTTTAAACTCATTCTTGAATATTCATATAATGCTGAAAATCCTTCAAGTACTGGCAGAACACACACAATGCACTTTCCCATCTGGTGAGTGTAAGCACCCCTCTAAATGAGTGGCAGGATGGGGGTCTTATCTGCTGGGATCACAGGCCCTTTGCTTCTCTCAGCCCCTGGCTGGACCCTGCAGTATCTTTACTGCATATACTTCTGTTGTGCTAGACTGTGTGTGGGGATCAGCAGGATAGGGATAGCACTCTATTCAGGAGCTCATGAGGAAATCAGGCCTAAAGAGCTCGCAATCTTCACAAGAGGCTATTAAGGGAGCTGCGGAGAGAGCGAGCAGCACCTCTCACAGCCTTGTTCACCAAATCACTCAACACAGGAGTAGTTCTAGAGGACACATGTAGTCCCTCTACACAAAAGCAGTAGTAGGGAGGAGGCAGGGTACTATAGGCCAGACAGTCTCACCTCATTAGTAGGCAAGGTCATGGAGGCACTGCTTAAAGAAAGAATAGCGGCACACTTGGAATCCAACAGTGCCCTAGATCCCAGGCAACATGGTTTCACAGCAGGGAGGTTGTGTCAGACAATCTGATAGATTTTGTTGACTGAGTGATGAAGAAAGTAAATCGAAGAGGGAGGCAGTAGCCATCGCCTACCTCTACTTCAGTAAGGCCTTCAACACCATCCCACATAAAAGCTGGCTAACAAGATGGGTAGCCTGGGCATGGGCCATAAGATGGTAAACTGGGTTAGGAACTGGCTAATGGACAGGAGGCAGAGGGTGGTGGTAAATGGGATCCAATCCAGGGAGAGGGAGGTGACTAGTGGGCTGCCTCAGGGATCAGTCCTTGGCTCAGTCTTGTTTAATGTCTTCATTGGTGACATTGCGGAAGGGCTGGAGGGGAAGGTCTGCCTGTTTGTGGATGACACCGAGATCTGCAACAGGGTGGATACTCCAGAAGGGGTGGAGAAAATGAGGAGGGACCTGGGAAAGCTTGAAAATGGTCTGAGCTGTGGTAGCTGAGGTTCAATTCAAAGAAAAAAAACAATGCACCTGGGATGAGGGAACCCTGGGAAGAGCTACAGGATTGGGGGGGGGGGGGTTGCTGTCATTGATGATCACCAGGGAAAAAAGAGACCTGGGGGTTATCATTTCAGACAATGTAAAGGTGTCCAAGCAGAGTACAAAGGCTGCAAGAAGGGACAGTGGCATGCTGGGGTGCATAGGCAGAGGTATCTCTAGCAGAAGACGGGAGGTAGTGATGCCATTATACAGAACACATACAAACAAGGGTGAGAAAGAATAAGTGCCTCAACTGGGACTTGAACCCAGGCCACCCGGAATACCATTTTGATTGCGCTAACTAGCTGTGCAACTGAGACAACTGGAACCTGGGATGTCCCTGGGCACAAATGCATAACCCAATGGCAACACAAATATTTACTTCTAACAATCACACAGGAATGTGGCGTGCATATTTTATGGAATGCATACAAACAAGGGTGAGTATGAATAAGTGCCTCAACTGGGACTTGAACCCAGGCCACCTGGAATATCGGGTGGCCTGTGTTCAAGTCCTAGCTGAGGCATTTATTCTTTCTCACCCTTGTTTGTATGTGTTCCACAAAATATGCATGCTGCACTCCTGTGTGATTGTTAGCATTATACAGAACACTAGTGAAGCCTCACCTAGAGTACTGTGTGCAGTTCTAGAGGCCACACCTTCACAAGGACATTGACAGGCTGGAGGCAGTCCACAGAAGGGCAACTAAGATGGTACAGGGCTTGCACCAGAAAATGTTATGTGTGAAGCCATATCTGTCTGATCTTTACTTAAGAGAACTAGTGTCTGCATAAATCTTCCTTGCTGCAGAAAAAAGAAATCAAGGTAGATAAGTGACTTGAGTGTGAGAATGGAGATAGAAATAAAAATACTGTGGTATCCTTAAGGGCTGCAAGATCATGAGTTAGGACTTGGTACTTACTGTATTTACTTTTGCAAACTCCGGGAGTCGGAACCTCGCGGACGCTGCCCTGCTCCCTTTGGTGTGAAAGTGCGGCACCTGTCGCTTTAATACGTGCCTCTCCCGGAGTTTTCTAAAGTAAAACAAAGTACGTTCCAACTGATAAAACTAAGGCTTTTCCTTGTGAAAAGCATAATCGGGGGTAAGCTTTTTGGAGTGGAGACCTGAATATTGGGACTGCTTTGCTTTAAAGTTTTCTGCCATTTTCTAGTTTCAGATTAGGAAATTTTCTGGTTTTCTGCCTTTCTTTGACATGCAGACCGACTGTTCTGATAAATGAGGACAGGCTCCTATTTCTTGTCACTACTTAAATAAAATGACTGTGGAAATTGGAATAATAAAGCCGTGGGAATGTGAAAAAAATGGGCAATCTCAACAAAGGAGAGCAAGATACAGTATGCATACATTATGCGATGCACCCAGCTCTATACTTTTGTTCCTCTTACTCCCCAGAGCCCCAAACAAGGTCAGACGCACGAGTGGAGGTGCCTCAGCCCTTGTCGCCATTGGGCCGGCTCAACCAAAATACACTTTAAACAACACTATACTTCAATCTGAGGATTGTGTCATTTGTACTCACGCAAATGCGTGGAGTGATAGGATGATCAGGACCATGTGTGACTTCCGGTCTGATGGCACAAATGGAGCGAGTAGAGAGTGCAGTTTGGGAGCTCTGCATTTCAGCGAACAGATAATCAAAAATACACATTTGCAAGTCGTGGATTACTTTATCAAGCTAGTTGGACACAGTGTTACTCCCAACAGTGACAAAAGGTAAACTAGTCAACACCAGAAGTCCCTCTTTAACATTGCCTTCGTATGACTCCACCTCATGAACAAGGGTGGAGAGAATGTTCAGATCCTGTGCAAAACATGATTTCATGCCACAAGTGTGAAAACACATTTTGGCCAGGATTTGAAAAATAACAGCCGTCACATTTATGAGGTAGTGTGGAAAAAAAAAAGGGATGTGTTGAAATTTTGGGGTGAAAATATTGAAAATTATCCAAGTTATGAGCGTGCATTGAAAAATGTAAATGTATGCTCATAACTTTGTTGTTTTTTAACATTTTTACCTCAGATGTTCCACATCATTTTTTTATGACCCCAGCTCATGAACAATAATAGAGAACATTTTCAAATCCTGCCCAAAAGGTAATTTCACGCTGCAACTGCAAACTCACTTTTCAGTATGGCTTGCAAAATTTCACTGCCATTGTTCATGAGGTGGTGTCCCAAAAAGGACATCTTATAAATTTTGGAAAAAATATTCAAATGACCAACTTATGAGAACAAATTCAAAACCCACTGAAATACATTGAACTGCATACCTGATTTCCTCTGTTTACAGTCCGGATTTGAAGAGCAAGGATGTGTCTCCGGTCCAGAGAGGATTACAATGTTGGACCCCCAGGTAAGTAAAGAAAGGGTTAAGGTGTGGGGTGGTGGGTGCTGAGTGGGAGGGTCAGATGGGTGGAGGGTTAACAGTGGCAGCAACAAACATTGTGGATGGTTTTCCATTTTTATGTGTGTTTGTTTTTGTTTATGGAGCATATAAAAATGAAAACTACAAATCTACAAGGGATGTTTTTCTTTTTTCAGGTACCAAAATGGGTACCCCAGTGTCAGTGTAATGTTTGGCAGCACAAGGGTTGGGCTCCCTGGTGTTGCACAACAAAAATGGGTAGGTTGGGGGGTAATAGTTGGCACAGGGGATTGGGCACCCCAGTGTCATAAAATAAATGGGTGCTGAGTGGCAGGGTCAGATGGGGTAATGGTGGCAGCAGCAACAGACATCGATGAACAGTTTTGCTTTTTTTACAGAGTGTATAAAAGTAAAAAATACAAATCTGTGGGGGATGGTTTTCTTTATTTCAGGTACTGACACTGGGGATTGGACACCCCAGTGTTGGTGTTATGTTTGGCAGCACTGGGGGTGGGCTCAATTGTGTTGCACAATGAAAATGGGTAGGGTGAGGGGTAGTAGCCATCACCGGGGATTGGGCACCCCAATGTCACAAAATTTGCAAGGAAGGGGTGGTAGTGATTGAGGGATGGTTTTCTTATGTTTATTGGCACCAGGAGTGAGTTCATCAGTGTCGCACAGTAAAAACTGATGGAGTGGGGGGCAGTAGCTGGCATGGTGTCAGAAAATTAAGAAGGAAGAGGTGGGAGGGATTGAGGGATAGTTTTTGTTTATCAGGTTATGCTTTTTGGGGGAGGACCACAGCAGGCTGATCAGGAAGCTTGCTGGGTGCCATTATGATGATCAAAGGGAAGCGCAGCCCTATAGTTTGGCCAGCTCTTTCGTTTGAACAATGTCAAGTCTCCACCCAGCAAGACCAGAACAGTGTTGTCATCAGCATGGCTGATGATTGTTCTGACACTGACAAGCCCTTGAAGACTGCCCTGCATTGAATCGACAGTGACACACCTCTCAAGACCCACTGTCATACTAAATGTTCACTTTGCACTCAAATGCAAGGTGAACTTAAAAAGGACAGACGATTAAGGGCATGGATGGACAGCAGTGTGAGCAGATAGCTCAGCTACTGGATTTCTTATCTGTAAAAAGAAAAGTGACGGAGATATAATTTAGGAATTACAGCTCCTCCCTTTCCACTTTTTGAATTCTACACAGTCAAATGTTATATGCCATGGATCCCTAAACATGTTTTTACACTGCAAAGTGCTGTAGCTGCTCATATGTTAATTTAGTTTTAGTTTAATTAAAAGTTAATCATTGGATTATTTTCTTTGTTTCCAGCTTCTGAACACAAAATTAGTAAGCATCTCTTTTTCTTTTAATTCTAGTCCCCAAATTAACTAAGTCTGATGATCAGTCACAACTTCCTGCACACCAGCAGAGCCTCACAAGAGAGAAGAACTTTAAATGTATCGAGTGTGGGAAGAGTTTTGTAAAAAGAGCACTTTTTGCTAGCCACCAAAAGTGTCACACCAGAGAGAAACCTTTAAATGTATGGATTGTGAAAAGAGTTTTACACGTCAGGGTCACCTTTCAGTGCATCCAATTCACAGGAGAGAAACCTTTTAAATGTACTGAGTGTGAGAAGGGTTTCATAACCAAACACTTCTTATCAGACACCAGCAGGTTCATACGAGAGAGAAGCCTTACAAATGTAAGTATTGTGAGAAGTTTTTTGCCAGCCAGGATGCTCTGAGAGTGCATCATCGAATTCACACAGGAGAGAAACCTTTAAAATGTCAATATTGTGGGGAGAGTTTTGCACGGTGGAAAGCACTGACACGCCATCAGCAGACTCACCCAGGTGAGAAACCTTTTAAATGTTATGAGTGTGGGGAGAGTTTCTTAGAACAGAAATGTCTGATACAGCATCAGTGAATTCACACAGAGAAACGTTTTAAATGTATGGATTGTGGTAAGAGTTTTGCATGTCAGAGTTACCTTTCAATACATCAACGAATTCACACAGGAGAGAAACCTTTTAAATGTAAATATTGTGAAAGGAATTTTGCACAGCGGAGTTCTTGGGCATGCCATCAGCAGATTCACCCAGGTAAAAAACCTTTCAAATGTACTGAGTGTGAGAAGGGTTTTGTAACCAAACCACTTCTTACCAGACACCGGCAGATTCATACAAGAGAGAGAACCTTACAGATGTAAGTATTGTGAGAAGTGTTTTGCCAGCCAAGATGCTGTGAGAGTGCATCATCGAATTCACACAGGAGAGAAACCTTTAAAGTGTCATTATTGTGGGGAGAGTTTTGCACGGTGGGAAGCACTGACACGCCATCAGCAGACTCACCCAGGTGAGAAACCTTTTAAATGTTCTGAGTGTGGGGAGAGTTTTGTAACCAAACGACTTCTTACCAGTCATCAACAAATTCACACAAGGGAGAAGCCTTTTAAATGTGCTGATTGTGGGAAGAGTTTCTCAGAATGGAAGTGTCTGATACAACATCAGCGAATTCACACTGGAGAGAAGCCTTTTAAATGTAAATATTACGAGAAGAGTTTTGCACATTGCAACTCTGTGATAGACCATCAGAGAATTCACACAGGAGAGAAGCCTTTTAAATGTACATACTGTGAGAAGAGTTTTGCACAACGAAGCGCTCTGAAGAAACATCTGCAGATTCACCCAGGAGAGAAATCTTTTAATTGTACTGATTGTGGGAAGAGTTTTGCACGTCGGGGTCAACTATCATTGCATCACAGAATTCACACAGGTGAGAAACCATTAATAAGTGTACTGACTGTGGGAAGAGTTTTGCACGACATGGTCGAATCTTAGAGCATCAGCGATGACTTCACTCATCAAATTAGGAGAAGCCTTCAGAAGGGTAGCAGAGATTGATGTCAATCCAAAAGGAATTGTCAGCAACAGAAAACGCAAAGAATCAGAAAAAGGAGTATAAGGATAAAGACCAACAGAAAAGAAAAAACAATTGGAAAGTCCATAATTATAGTAGAAAATACAGGGAGCTACTGGAGCAACCACAGGTCGATCAAGCCCTGACCCATGAGTGGTTAAAAAGAGGTGAATTTAGGCCACGAGATGAGAGACTAATAATGGCAGCCCAAGATAGTGGGCTACGCACAAGATGTTCACAAAATCCATAGAAAAAACAGGAGAAACAGACAAGTGCGGTTCTGTAGTACAGAATTAGAAACAGTTGCGCATCTTGTGGCTGGATGTGAAGTACTTATGGCAGAAGGCCTGTATACTGAAAGACACAACAATTTAGCAAGACTGATCCACTGGAAACTGTGCAAACACTATAACATACAGGTAGCAGAGAGACACTGGAAACATGAACCACAAAGAATCACAGAGAATGAAGAAGTAATGATCACATGGGATCACCCAATACCAACAGCTAAGAAAGTGGAAGCAAGAAAACCTGATATTGTAATACAAGAAAAGAGGACAAAGGTAGCATTACTGATTGAAATAGCCACCCCTAGTGACTACAGTGTGCTGCGTACAGAGAGACACAAAATCATGAAATATCAAGATATGCAGTCAGAAACCAAACTAATGTGGAATAAGGACACACAGATTGTTCCAGTAGTGCTTGGAGCAATGGGACTAATCAAAAAGAACTTTCAGGCACATTTAAATATGCTACCAATATTTGTGACACCTTATGAACTTCAAAAGGAAGCTATTTTGGGGACGTTACGTGTGCTGAGAAGAGCGCTCTCAGCAAACATCAAAGATTAATACAGTACTAATTTCTTGAATTTTGAATATGCCCTGGCTAAAGAATGGGGTCCATTCTTGCCACGGTATTAGAAATCCCTAAACATTTGGAGACACTAACCCCGAGAGAAATCTTTTAATTGTACTGATTGTGGGAAGAGTTTTGCACGTCGGGGTCAACTATCATTGCATCACAGAATTCACACAGGTGAGAAACCATTAATAAGTGTACTGACTGTGGGAAGAGTTTTGCACGACATGGTCGAATCTTAGAGCATCAGCGATTTCATACAGGAGAGAAACCTTTTAGATGTAAATATTGCGAGAAGAGTTTTGCACTTTGAAAAATAAGACCATCAGCAGATTTCACACAGGAGAGAAACCTTTTAAAGTAGCTATTGTGAGAAGTGTTACACAGTTGAACTCTCTGATATGACATCTGCAAATTTAGCCAGATGAGAAGCTTTTAATGAGAAGCTTTTAAATGCACTGAATATAGGAAGAATTTTATAAAAGGTAAAAAACACTTATTACCATCCAAACATGATTAATAGCCAAGTTTGGGAACTTGACACTGTTGAGTGAACGTAATGAGGATAGAAAGGAAAGCATACAAATATTACAACCCAACATGCTCTGATCTTCCAGGTAGAGTATGCAAAATGGACTTATATAAAATTAAAGAGCCCCTAATGAAGTTTGTCTTTGTCTGTGGAACCTGACACTTAAGAGTCAGGCTTGATTAGGGTAGCCGTTATCTTTGTCTTTTTCAGAATGTTTTCCTTATACGGACTGAGGTCCTCATGCCACCCACTGCCTGCATGGTTTTCCCGCGTTGCCACTTGCTGCAAGGCTCAGTTACAAGTGACGTCATTTGTAGGGGGCACTACAAAACACCTTGATTTAAACCCGCTTGATTCCATTCCAATAACAGAAACTCACATTGCCAAACTCTCTTTCTATTTCAGTTAAAAGAATGGAGCACTAGCATTCTGCGCAGCGACACTTGCTTATGAGGATCTGGGACATAGCACTTTACTGTAAAAGTTTGTAGCCTCCCATTGTTTAAACTTATGTGACTATAGCTACCTATGTATACTCTACTAGAGGGAAAGTCCTAGGGAATTTCTGTGATTGTCTTAGTTATTGTTCTAAAACTATTTATGTCATCAGTATGTATCCACAGTGTATTCTGTATGCTGTAGGTTTCTGTGTAACTAAATCCGGGTTGCCCCTGAAAAAGGAACCATTTGGGCTCAGTGGGCTTACCCGCTCAACAAAATGAAATAAATAAATGGTCAGAAGCTTGAATCGTGAATGAATGTTCAGTCAGGCAGGTGAAGAAATAAAGCACTGCTAAAAAGTGAGCAAACTGATCAAGGGCATGGCACATGTTCTCTAAGTAGTGAACTATCTGGGGCACAACAGCTCAGTTTTCAAACCCTACTTCAGATATAAAATAAAACAAAACTAAAAAGGAAGAAAAACTGAGCGCTTGTACTTTATGCACTTACATTTGCCCCTTTACCCTTCTCCTAATATCTGTTATTGATAGTGCGAGCATAGAAAAGTAGAATCAGTCTAGTCCAGCCAGATGTATGCAACTTCTTTGCAGTGTACAGATCTCTTGAAGTCATTGCAATACTTGTCTGGCTGGACCTGGCTGATCCTACTTTCTCTGCTCGCACTGCCAACAGAAGATATTTGGGGCCGGGGGGAGAGAATTAAATCAATAAGTACAAGCTCTCAGTTTTTCTTTTTTAAATTTTTGATGTAGGGTTCAAAACTGAGCTGTCTTGCCCTGGATTAGTTTACTACTTAGAGAACATGGGCCCTACCTTGGTCCGTTTGCTCAGTTTTTAGCAGTGCTTTATTTGTTCACCTGCCTGACTGAACATGCATTCACAATTCGAGCTTCTGATTGTGGTGATAGAAAAATAAAGTGCTGCATCCCAGATCGTTATAAGCAAGTGTCACTGCGTAGAATGCCAGTGCTTCATTTTTTAACTGAAATAGAATCAGAGTTCGGCAATGTGAGTTTCTGTTATTGGAATGGAACCACATGGGTTTAAATCGAGGTGCCGTGTAGCGACCCCCCCTACAAATAACGTCAATTGCAATTGACACTTGCAGCAATTGGCAAACGAAGGAAAACCATGCAGATAGTGGGTGGCATGAGGATCTCAGCCAGAATAAGGAAAACATTCTGAAAAAGACAAAGATAACAGTTACCCTAATCAAACCTGACTCTAAGTGTCAGGATGCACATACAAAGACAGAATTTGTTGGGGCCTTTAAAGCTCGAGAGGAATAGTCCCAGCAGAAAATTAAACAGAACCAAATTAGACCATTGCATTGGAGATTGGCCACTATGATCTTTATACACAAAAAAGTCTACAAGTCAGTAAAGGCAAACTACAGGTCTATACATTTAATGCCCATTTTCAGTAAAACAGTGGATTCTATCATCAAAGGTATTATACTTAACTGCCAACAGAGACAAGAAGCAGCAAGGGTTCACCAAAGGTAGATCATCAATAACAAATATGTTTCTGTGAAGCATTAACTAGAAAACTATACAAAGGGTAACCAGTGGACATTATCCTCCAAGACTTTAATAAGGCTTTTGTCTCACCCCACACAAAGCAATCATAAATAAAATAATCTTCACAGGCTTTGGAGAGTATATTATTAAATGTGTAGATTTCTGGTTAAACTATGGGGCACAGATAGCCTCCATGAATGGATTTCTGTCTACAAAGGGTGATGTGACTAGAAGCATACCTCAGGGTTCAGTCCCATTTCAAACATATATTAGTAACCTGAATAAAGGAATAATTACTTGGATGGAGAAATATGTAGATGATATTAAACTGAGAGATCCAGTAGGTAACCTAGATAACATCAATTATGCCCTGGATGGCCTCAGTAGAGTCAGTATTTGGGTAGCAATGAGGAGGTAGAGGTTTAAGAGTACACAGTTCTACTTCCGAGTCCAAGACATTTGGGACAACATACTTCCTGGATGGGATACTGCTGAAGGTGAGAGAGACCTATAGTTACAGGTAACCTGAGAGCTGATGTACTCAAGACAGTGTGAGGAGCTGTTGGTGGGGAAAGCAGGCGCTGGGTAGTTCCAGGTGAAACTTTATTAGCCATAAAGAGTAAGTACTAGGTGCAGTGTGTAATACCCTAACAGACTTACTAAACTGAAACATGTTTAACTGAGAGAAGAGAAACATCATAGGTAATCTCCTTATTTATATTATCAGGGCTAGTGCTGTTATGGATAATTCAGTCTTCAAATTTAAACAAGAGAACCAATGTTCATGGCGGAATACTAGGAAAAAATGCATGGTATTCAAAATAGTCACTGGAAAGGTCTTCTGTACCCAGCGAATGGCGGGTCTCTGAAATGATTTGCGTAGAGAGACAGTGGCCATAATAAAACAAAATCCTGATTTTTAAAATAAGACTGGACAACAACTTAGGCTGGCAGTATAGCCTAGACCAGGGTGTCCAAGTTGTAGCTTGAGAGCCACATGTTACTCTCAAAGCAGTTTGATGTGGCTCTTGAGGGGTTTTGTCAATTATGCATCAAATACATGTCACAATGTTTTCAATTTTGAGGAAAAGTCAAAGTACAGGAGCTGAAAAGTGATCTGAGTGCTCAACAAGCTATTTTTACTAAGTCTACAGGCAAATCTAGAGCTGCTATGAATAATTATTTTAAAATTAAAACATTGGGTAAGGTATGTGCTGCACATTGTGGCTCATGTTATACTTGGAAATTTAAGTGTGGCTCACGACCTCGAAAAGGTTGGACTCCCCTGGCCTAGACATTGCAGCAACAGTTTGTGAATGTGCTTGGTACAGCTAGTAGACCTGGGTTTAATTTCCACAACTCCACTTGCATACTGTGTGACTGAGGAAGTCACTTAACCTCCCCAGTGTTCCTGGATCACCCCTAAAAAGAAGCATCTGTACCTAGAGAACCTTAACCAGTTACCAAAGAATGAAAACAAAACAACATTTTGTCATGAAGACTAGCCAAGAGTACTACCACTGATCAGTGTTTGGGGGGGTGGGGTGCAGATGTGCCCCATGGCTTCCTCCTGCCCCACACACCTTAGTAAAGACCTTGGAAAATAAACAGTGTTACAGATGCTAATATTAGATCTTTGATAGATTAAATAAAAGAGAAATATGCAGATGACATAAACACAGGGAATCTTCAGAGAACAACAGGTGGAGTAGAAGTGAGGAAGGAAAAAGGACCAGAAATAGTAGAAATCAACAAAATAAAGGACTAGGACTGAATAAAGAAAAGGGATCTTGTATGGTGTAGTAGAAACAGACCACCCAAACATTCTTTTGGGAGTTGGAAATGAGAACAGCCAGGGTTACACCACCACCTGAAAACAAAGCAGTTGAGGCATTCTGGGAAAACATCTATGGAGATCTAGATGAGCGTATCATAGAAGTAAAGTGGACATAAGATGTTAAATTGAACCTAAACAAGGCCACATGTAACAGCTAGGATGATTGAAGCTAAGCTAAAGAAGGACCCAACTGTAAGACATCAGGCCCTTATGTTGTGGCCAGCATGTGACTGAAAGTATTACCACCCCTCCACTCTGACGTGCTCTTGCTATCTGTAAAGATTAAACTACATGCATGCTTGAGTTAACACCCTCCTGGCTAACAGGTGACTCACTACTAGTCATTAAATCAGACCACTCTGCTGTTCCCAAGAACTATCGCCCAATAACCTGTTTGTCGAAGTCAGATAAACTATACACTGAAATACATGCAAACAGATGTAGTTAGATGTAGGGAATGCAGTTGATGTTCTTCTGCTTGCAATATCTATGGTTTGTATTCATGAACACGGCTCTGTTGTGCTCAGAATGAGAGTACTGAGCTGCGTTGCTCCAAACCTGTAGTGACGAGCATCCCTGGTAGTATTCCTGTATCTGAGCTGCAGATCATCTGTGCTGCCCCCCCCACCCACATAGCTGCATGAGGGCATACTGGGCCAGCATGTTGATTTATTGCTGCCATCCAGTTAGATATCCTGGCTGCCATACGAATGGATCCACATTATCCATGGTGCGAGGGCACGATTGTGATATATGGCCAATCCTTGAGGGACCGGCATATTCTTTAAAGGGTATTACAGAGTTGGAGTTCTTGGCCTGTTGACACAGCCATACCCCTGGCCCTCCAGTATGCTCTGAGGATCTGGTGTAGGTGGTTAGGCATGATGGCCACTGCCCTGTGTTTGGTGGCAACATGGGACGTGTAGGTGCCTCTAGGTCTTTCCAGCAGGTCCAGGCCAGCATAGCTAGAGCTCCCTCTCTGGACACCCCCTCCATGGAAGAGGAGTGTAGTGTGTGGTGCTTAGCTATGGCATGCCTCCATCCACCCTCCCCACTAGGCCATGCATGTAGTCTGTAGTGGCCCCCCCCGTACATGTGTGGGGTTTCTGCACTACTTCCACTGTGTGGTTTATTACCATAACTGAGCCTGTGTGCTGCATATTTGGGGCACATAGACTTTGTGTGGCTTCATGTATAGAGGCCTATATTTCTATGAAGACAGAGTCTATACCTGCTTACACTTAACCTCATGACAATAGAAGAAAAAAAATCATACAGTACTAAATACCAGCTACTGTTCAATAAAACCATCATGGAGCAGGTTAGAAAGACTGTAGCTTTAGTATATCATGGAGAGACTACAAAAGTTGTTTGATGGTATCCCACATTCATGAATGTTTGAATGCCTAAATATTTATAGGTTCCACCCCACTCTTATAAACATCATCAAGATCACCGTGAGAAAGTGCCAAACCACCGTGCAGCTAAACCACGATAAACACGAGAGCAGCATCCCAAACATTAGGATTTAGTGAGAACTTTCTCAAGGAGATTTCCTTGTCATCTTCCCTGTTCTGCCTTGCTCTCAGTCCTGTAAGTAGGCTCATCAGTATTTTGGGATCTGGGTATAGCATGAATTCCAGCAACATCTCTGTGTGGATGACTTGAAGTGCTACAGTTCGTTGTATGGCTTGATTGAGTCCATGTCTCCATGCTGAACCACACCATGTGGTGGTCAGTGGACCCCAGCTGTCCTTCCACCTGTATTTCTTTGACTCTGTAATCATTGGTCCATACCAGGTCCAGAACTGACCTGGCCCTGGTTGGCTCATGCACCAGCTGCCTAAATCCAACCCCCTGCAGTGATTCCAGGATGGCTGTGCTTCTGGCTGAAATGGCCATCTGGGTGGCCCAATCCACATCCGGCACATTGAAATCCCCCAGTAGTAGGATTTTGCCCTTAGTTGCCATGTCGTGCATGTTCTTCGCTAGTTCCCTATCTACTTCCTCCCTCTGTGCTGGAGGTCTGTAGATCACCCCAGTGCGCATCGCTGTTCCCTTCTCTGGCTCCAGGGTGACCCACATTACTTCGTCCCCCCCTCCCCAGCTTCCCTGAATTTCTGTAGCCTTTATTCCATCTCTGATGTACAGGGCCACTCACCCACCCTTTATACCCCTCCCTGTCCCTCCTGACTGAAACGTGAAACAGTTGAAGAGCAGTATCTAAACTTGGCCATGTTCCGGTGGATAAGTTTCAGAACCAATGTGTAAGAATATGCTCACCCACAAGTACACGACGTACACAAGGTACATCATGACTATAAGCTTACCCACACTCGCATCACGTGCACAAGGCACGTCATGATTATCTGTATGCTCACGTCATGCAGAATAGAATAAATACATACTTTATTTGTTCGGTCAAAGACCTTTACAATACATAAAAGTTGCCTATATACATAAAATTTCCACAGATAATCAAATATTTATACAATGGGGTGAGGGATAAATGAGTGTGATAAACCATGTTATTTCCCCCGCATCTGATAGTTCTGCCCCTTTCCACTGCCAAGGTACCAATGGGAACTGATATGGGAGTGGACTGGTAGGTGGTGACCACAGTCACCTCAAAGGTCTGGGCAGAAGTGGCTGTCCCCGTGGACCATTGAGATTGCTTTGGGTCGTCTTGATGTAGCATGAGCCTGTGACTCCTGTGTCTAGAAGTAGTTCTAGTTGATGGCCCCCTACCAACGCTCCTATACACAGTTGGCTGGATTCATTCATCACTGGGGTGGTGATGGTGCATACTGGGGCCTGACATCATCGTTTGGAATCTTCCCGCTCTGATGAGGCCTGGGCCTCAGCATCTTGGAGCATCTGGGAAAATTTACAGTAAAGAGGCTGCTGGGCCTTCTCCACTTATGGTTCCTCTTGTAACGGAGGTGCTGATGGAGTGACTGCAGGGCCAGGAGCAGTGACTTGCTGTGGGGGAACAGTCGTGGCTTTGCATTTCACCCTAGCCTCGAACCCCCTGAGGTGATTGCATTCCTCCTGTAATTCCTTGTAGGAAGGGCCTGGTCGTTTCTGTCGCTGGTCCTGGTGGTACTGCTGCTGATCAGCCTGCTTCCGTTTCTGGTTACCTCCTTCCTTGGGATTGTAAGCATGTTCCTTTTGTTTACCTTCCACCACGTACTGGGATTGGGTGTTTGGCTCAGCACTAAGCTGCACCGCGGCCACCTTGGCCTTCTGGATGGAATTCAGGTCGCATATACAGCTGGTATGCGCGTTCCATCCTTTCCATGATTTTGGTTAAAAGGTCCACTTTTGGGAAAATAGAGGCCTCTATCTCATCACCGATCACTGGTAACATGTTTTCTAGAAACAAATTCTTGTACTCCATTGAGTTCCTGTCTACAGCTTCATCTGCCATCCCTTTTCCAGTACGATATGCCATCCAGATATGGCTGTCATACTGGACCAAAATTTATTTGGTAGACTGCTTCACTTTGTGGGCCATCTTCACGCCCTATAGATTTGGATTGCGCATGGCCATCAGGCCGGCAGCAATTTCGTCAATCCCTGCCTGAGCACCCTTATGTGCCGCTTGCAGCAGCTTGGCCCAGAACATAGGCTCCGCTGTCTGTTTCAACATCTGTACTCCCTGTGCAGCCTGAACACTAAGCATTTCACACTGGTTTTTCACTTCCTCCAAATGACAACTCAGGTTGTTGCTAGGCCCCATTTGGCCTATTTTGTCTACAATGATCTTGATGGCCTGGGCAGGCTGCAGCAGGTTAGGAGTTTGCTCCAGTTGTGCTGTCATGGTTTTAATCACGGCCTCAGCCATAGCGGTAGCCACACCCTGGATGAGGCTGTTCTGGCCTACCTTGTCACTGAGCAGAGCGATTATGGCCTGGCAGATCGCCAGGGATTTTGCCTTCCCTGATGCCAGCTTGTTTGATCACATGATCGAATATGACCTCTATCGCTCGTCGATCTCCCTTACCCAAGACAGCTATTGGAGATGGGAGAGTCCTCTGCCCTCCGATGTCCCAAGGAACACCATCTTGGAAGTCTCCATCATCGCTGTTGTCGTCAGGTGGTGATATCAGGTCGATAAGCGGGTTAAAAGATAAAGCTTTCACATGACCCTTCAGAATTTCAAATTTCTGACGTAAATGTGAATATTTCTGCTTGCATCTAACATGGCTTACTTTTACACCATCGTACTGTCCTGTACTAAGATGCTTTTTTTAAAACGTGTATGCGGCGCTCATTTTGCAATTTTCACTCATCTCCCTATCCAAATTCTGTGAGCACTTATTAATTCTGTCATTTCCTCATTTACATCTTTCAAGGCATTGTTTGCATCAGTGAGGGTATCATCCAACTGTAATGCTTGCTGCTTGTCATGAAACATTTTATCACAGTCCTCTCTCAATCTTGCAATCTCTCTGTCTTTCTCTAACAAAACATTGCACATTTCTGTCTGCGCCACATGCCTGTGACTTTCCATCTCTTTCTTCCATGCCTTCTGTAGCTCGACTTTCTCTCTTGACATGGATTACAGCTCTGTTTCCAAAACCAGCACTCGCTTTAACTGCCTGAAGGGCAGTATACAGTGTGGCAACCATTACTCCCTTAGGTGGTATTTCTTCACCATTAGTTTTGTCTCTGAGTACAGTGAACACAAATACTGTACCTGTTGGGCTTCAACTTTAGCATTTCATGTGAAGTCGCCCCAGTCTCCATGGGAAGCTAAAAAGTTTGCAATGTTTAACTTTAGTTCAGCACTGATAGACATTTTCTGATAGTTCGGCCCCTTTCCTGCACTAGCCGAGAAGCCCAGAGTGTTCTGGAGCACCCTGTACTTTTCCTGCTAGACAGTTACACTTATGGAGCTGTGGAGACCTCCAAGCAGAGCTCACAGGCTGTTCCATATTTGTAAATGGAAGGGCGCAAGGGTTTTAACATCCAACCACCCGAGCTCAGCATGGAAGACAGAAGCGAAAACACATACAACTGCTCTGTTGTCAACCATACCTCTCCTCTGATCAGAAAAATGTCTCTGCCCCTGAAATCCCCTATCTCAACTGTTACCAACATTCTAGCACACCTATGAATTTTAAAACTGGCTATTGTTTCATCACAGTCTGGTCCTGCCACACAGTTGCCATTTGTCAGATTTGCAGGGTATAATCTGAAGGTAAAATGCCACATGGTCACAGGTATGCAGAATAAAGGTTTACTGATCCCTTAATGTTACAGAGGACAGAAAAAATAAGACAAATCTTACCAACTGGAAACACTGAAACAGTCATACACCAGGTGTGAAAGTGTGATGCTCTTGGGATTCCAAAGGAGTTTGGTCATGAAATGATGTTATATAGAGGAGAAAACGCTGTCCTGTTACCAGAGTAATGGGCTCATAGTGCATAAATTAATTCCTGTATTCGGTGTTCCATTGGGTAAACCATGGGCATCTTGCACCCAAGGCTGCTACATTTTGCTGCAAGTATATTTTGCTGACTACCTAACTTTGTATAACATAGAGGATTGTGTATGAGCAATCGTACTCAACAAGGCAGTTGTACGATTGAAATGTTTCCATGGTAACCAGAGACCTCGAGAACACAGCTCGAGAGGTCCGTTATCATGGAAACCTCAAGATCATAAAACTGCCTTGTGTATGGTTGCTCATGCACAATCTTTTATAGTGTATGGGCAACCATAAGCGACACTCCTTGATCCCTAAAACAGGTCTCTTGGTAAAAAAAAGACTTACTTTGGTGCAGCTGTATTAGTTTGTTCCAGCGCCACTCACTTCCTCACCTCCATGGCCCACTTTATCGCGCATGTGCAATCACATTCAATGTTATTGTGCTGCACTAGTGATGTACTCAGTGCAGCACAACATCATGATGCACTGAGTGCAGCACAACAGTGCTGTTCCAGGCATGGATTTCCATGTGGAACAGCATTCTATCATACACTATAATGGACTTCATCTTACACTATCACTGACTACACGTGCTGACTTCGGAATATAGGTGGTGCTACAGACCACAAAATATATTATTATTATTTTCTGTTAGGCTGCTAATATTACATTTGTCAGTAGATGTCAGTGTAGACCACAAATACATATTCCTAGCTAAAAATGTGTTTTTTGGCTAATACATTAGTATTCCTAACTAATACAGTAGTTTCCTAACTGGGCCCTAATATAATAATTCTGTCATTACAGTAGTAAACAATTAGTATATAGTATTATCCCTTTTATGATGGTCCTCATAAGGGACGGCAGGGCAGGCAGGTCTAACACATCTGAACTATCTGAACTCGTATCTTCTTTGTTTTGAAGAGTTTCAGGCATTCCTGTCAGAGAAGATCCCTGAGCTCTTGAACCAGAATCAAGAGGGAACCATGCAGATGCAACCTTATGGGACACCCTTAAAACTGTTCTTAGGTGTCACACCATTGAGCATACCTCCAGAAAACAGAAAGAGAACCTACTACATATCTTGGACCTGCAGAACACCTAGTATTTCCTAAAGGAGGCTCATAAGCAGGGAGACAGATCAGTCAAGGTAAAGATGGTGAAGGTAAACCAGGGTCTAGACCACCTCTTTCTGCAGAAAACAGAACTGGCTGTAACATACTTAAGGCAGCAGTACTATGAGATCAGCCCCTGAGCCAGCCATGTCCTTGCACACCAGTTAAGGAAACAAAAGGCTAGGGTAACGGTGACCAGCTTCAGGCACCCTGACACTTACCAAGTGCTCAACAAAATAAGACAGATAGCAGACACTTTATGTTCTTATTATCCTGGGATGTACTCCCCAGAAGTTCCCCATGAGGCCAGGGAGATGAAGTCCTTTCTGGTGTCTCTGAAAACTCCCAAGCTCAAACAGGATCATGCCTCTACTCTGGTGAGCTCTATCCAGCTGAACAAGTTGGAAGGAATTCTCCATAGGGTGAAATCACTGAAGGCCCCTGGGCCAACTGGCTATATCATTGAATTTTATAAAAGGCAGCAGGAGCAAATGCTACCACCACTGTTATGGATGTGCAATGAAATATTGACTGGTAGGGAAGTTTCTCCGAATCTAACATTATGCCATAATCTCAGTATTCCTTAAACTGTGCAAGACCCTGAGGACTACTCTGCATATAGACCAGTCTCAATCTAAATGAGGACTAAAACTGCTTGTGGTTGTCCTGGCCCACCAGCTGGACCCTCCTGCCTACATTGATCCACCTGGAATAAACTGGCTTTATGAGGGCATGCCAAGTGGGGGATAACACAAAATGTATCTTACACATTCTCCACTATGTACATATGGCATGCACACACCCTTTCTACTAATCTGTCTTGATGCTGAAAAGGCATTTGATAGGGTGTCATGGCCCTATCTGTTCACAGTGATGCAAAACCCAGGAATCCTGGTAGACTTCGTCTCATTGCTCCACAGGATATACCATTCCCCCCAGGCCTTAAATAAAGTTAATAGTCACGTGTCATCTTCATTTCCCTTTGACGGGGCACTTAATATGGTTGCCCCCATCGCCCTATTGTTTTTATAGCTCCCCTAGTGCAAGCAGTCCCAGAAAAGGCTGCAATTAAGGGACTATACATTGGGGGTGAAGAGCACAAAGTAGCTCTGTAGGCGGACTATGTCCTTCTGTATCTTACAGACTCTGGGGCCATCTTACCTGAGGTATCTGGAGTCCTGAACATATTCAGCAAGATATCAGTATACAAATTAAACACCACCAAACCGAGGCCCTCCCATTTTACTGTAACCTGTCTCAGGTGTGGTGCCAGTTTCTGTTTTGATGTGACCCCAGGGAAATTGAGTGCCTAGGTATTAAAATCTTCCATCCATGGACCACTTATATGAGGTCAATTATGGCCCACTGACCCACTGACTGAAGGAGGATTTGCAGCATTAGCACACATTCCCTCTATTCCTGATACAAAGGGTTGATTGCTGCCCCACTTTTTCTACATCTTTCAGAATGTATCTTTACTCCTTCTGAATGAAGACTGGTGAAGGTGGAGGGCTGACATCTCCTAGTTCATTTGGGCCGCTAGAAAGCTAATGCTGATGAAGGCCAGGGATGGCTTAGCTCTACCTGATCTAGTTCTATAGTACACGGCTGCCCAACTCTGCATACTTTTTTAGTGGCACCTAATGGGCGCTGGCCCGCCGTGGCTTGCCATGGCAAGATATCTTCTCCTTTATTGAGATGATTTGTTATGCATTTGGTGCAGCCTCCAGTGCCTGGGATTATCTGAATGAGAACTCCTGGATTCATCTGGTATGAGCTGTGTGGAGGGGTGTAGTAACAGCATGGGCATTGCTCTCCAGTTGATATGGGTGTGCCTGCTGGCACAGCTAGAATGTTTTCCACTGGCTCGCCTTGATTCAGCATGTTGAGCCTGGCAATGGAAATATTTAATATACTTCAGTCAATTCTGCTATGGGGAACAGAGAAATCCTTCACTGAGATGCAGAAGCAGTTTGGCCTAGAAAGGGGAGAATTTCTTTAGATTCCTCCAAAACTGACATTTCCTAACTTCCCAGGCTCCACAATAAGAGAACATACAAAGTGCTGGCACTAATAGCAACTTACTACCGCATGTCAGGACCAAAATACCAGTCACCATATTTCAATCATTTTATTGGGCACTTCAGAAACACATACAAACATACAAATAACATATATGAAGCCTGCAGACTTAGGCCTTTTGGTCTATCTAGTCTGCTCATTGTGCAGGGTTCAAGCTCAAGTCGTTGTCCTTGCTCTCCCTCCCAGACCTTTCCATCCTCTTCTCCTCCCTCCCGCAACCTTTATCCTCCCCTATATCTATCCCAGCCTCTCTTGTAGCTCCTCACTGTCCTCGATGACATCACTTCTTCTGGCAGTGTGTTCTTGGTCACCACCCTTCTTTCTGAAAAGTGTCTTTTAACCTACCTCTTAAACAACCCCCCTCCAACTGAAGGCTATGTCATGGTTTTGCTGCAGTTTGATCTGAAAAGACTCTCCCTGTTCACCCTATTAATCCCTTTTCAAGTACTTGAAGGTCTTAATCATGTCTCCCCGTCCCTCCTGTCCTCCAGGGAGTTCATGTTTAGGGCCCTCAGTCTCTCCTCATACGATTTACCCTGCTGCCCCGCAGTCTTCTTTGTAGCCCTTCTCTGGACCATCTCCATCAGGTTGATTCCCTTTTTAAGGTGAGGGCCCCAGAACTGCACAGTATACTCCAGATGTGACCTCACTAGTGACCTGTACAAAGGCATACCACCTACTGTTGATCCCCATGACTATGCACCCCAACATCCTGTTTGCCTTACCACTGCCTTCCTGCACTGTGTAGAGTGCTTCAGATCACTAGTTATCATCACTCGCAGAGCCTCCTCCTCTGAGATACCCAGACCCCTCCCAGGTAGTACTGTATCCTGGGTTTTTTAGCTCCAGTATGCATAACCTTGCACTTCTTGGCACTGAAGCTTAGTTGCCAGATCCTGGGCCACCTTTCAAGTATTCTTAGGTCCTCTTTAAAGTCCTTTTGTTTCTGTTTCTAGCCAGTTTACCACCCATCTAACCATTTTCTCTGACTCTGTTGTCTGCCAGCTTCCTGATCAGTCCTCTATGGGGTACAGATTCAGAGGCCTTGCTGAAATCTAGGTAGAGGATGTCCACTGCATGGCCCCTGTCCACTGTTCTGGTTACCCAGTCAAAGAAGTCGACCAAATTCATTTGACAAGACCTCCCTCCCATAAATCCATGCCATCTTGCATCCTGGAGACCATGTTCCTTTAGATGCTCTATCAGTTGTTTATTCAGTATGGTCTCCCTGAGTCTGCACACTATGAAAGTGAGATTGAACAGTCTGTAGTTCCCTGGGTCATTCCTGGGACCGCTCTTGTGGAGGGGCACCATATGTGCCATTCTCCAGTCCTGTGGTACCATGCCTGACTCCAGTGAACAACTGAACAGGTCTGCCAATGGCTCCATAAGCTCCCCTGCCAGTTCCCTTAGCACTCTAGGGTGTATGTCATCCGGGCCTGGTGATTTGTCTATCTTCAATGCTAGCAACCCTTTCTTCACTCTTTCCCCTCTGTTCTCCTCCCCCTTCTGGTCCCCTTTTCGCCCGTCAGCACTGTTCTGTATTTCTGCTTGGTGAAGATGGAGCAGAAGTTATTCATTCTTTAGCTCCACCCTCTCCCTATTCACCTCCACCCACCCATCTCCTTGTCTTAATCTAACAATCCCATCTTTCTTGTCTCTCTTCTTGCTTATGTAGCAGAAGAAAGCCTTCTTCCTGATACCCTCCACTAATAGCAGTTTCTTCTGTGCCTTGACTCTCTGAACCACCCTTCCTGCCTCCCTCGCCAGCCTTAGGTATGTTTCCCTGTTCTTCTCTCTCATGATTTTGAATTTTCCATAGTCCAGACTCTTATTTCTCACTGCTTGGGCAACCTCAAGAGTTGTACCAGCTGGGTGCTTTGACTTTTGAGTTCTTCCCCTTGTATCTAGCTTACTCCACCATTGCAGCCCTTAATCCTTCCTTAATAATAGTCCATTTTTGGTCCACCTCCATAGTCACTGTAATTTTTGCTAGGTGCCTTTTTAGTACCTCTACCATTCTCCTAAAATCTGCCCTCCTAAAGGCCAGGATTTTGGTCTTAGTGGGGACACTTTCCTTGCACAATACAACAAACAAACACCATTTACATTGCCCAGAAATGGGGCATGGAACTACAGACCCCATAAAAGCAGAGGACTGGAAACAGTAATGTTTTGAGGTTGACAGGATTGCCTCTTTGTGTGTCTGGCAGGAATGTTCATGGAAACATATCCGCTTCTTTCATACCCCAGTAATTACTGCCAGTTACATGAGAGGGAATAGTACAAGTTGGAGGGGCTGTGGTGAGATTGGGCTACATATACCTATATTATGTGGCCATGCCTTGATCAAACACCCTTCCTAAGGACCCGGAAAAGGTTGTTTTGGAAGTTCTTCACATCTCAGTCACCCTGTCACTGAAGATTTACCTTCTTCACCAATATCTTAGACAGCTGAAAGGGAGACATATCCCAGCCTCTGACTTATGACTGCAAAACTTGCTTGCAATCATGCTACTCATGGCAAAGAAGTGTCTCCTCGGAAAATGGCTGACCCCACAACAGACAGGACTAGGTAATGGAGGGATAAAGTTATGGATGTGTATGAAATGGAACAAATACTTTCAGCCTTAATGAACAGTTAGATATATTTACTTCCAGAATGAATGTATGTTGCTGTGTTTCATGGAACATGAACCTATTTTTGTCCCCTGATCTAATGAGAGACTGGTCAGGAAGCCATGCATTTTGGGGGAGGGTACAGTTTGTCTGTATGGAGGGTGACACCCTTCTCCACAATCTCCCCTATTTTCCTATCCCCTCCCTGCTTGGCCCCAATACAACATGTGCTAAGCTAGCTACAGGAAAAGCAGTTACCTTAATGAGGAGCCTCCTCCCCCAGTGCTGTCTTGGGGATAGAGAGCCTCTTCAGCTGTCTTGATTATGCACAATCCTGCTTGTTAGCATATGTCTCTATAGTCACTATGTACTAATTGTTTGTACTACTGCACTCAAAATGTTTAATAAAAATATGCTTTTATAAGAAGTAGCATTTAAAAACAGTATCAGCCTTGGCAAATGCTAGCAGTTTTAGCATTGGGCTTGTAACATTTTCCTTTGACTAGCCCTGCTGGCTTGAACCAGAATGTCTGTGAAATCTGTGGATCTTTCCAGTCTGCTGGCTTATGGCTGCAAAACTTAATTTCAGCCCCTGTGCAGTACCCCACCTTTCCCCCATGGAAAATTTCCCATTGGAGGCTCTGTTTCCCTCCCTTTTGGCCTCTGTTCCTATCATCCTGGACTCAAGGTATGAACAAGGGTCAAGTGTTGATTTAATTCTTCTGTTTGTAGATGACATATTCTAGAAGGCTATACAGTAATAATTTTAATTCCCAAATACCAGCAAAAACGGCATTCTTTATTTGGCTTGAATAAAGAATACTTTCTACTACAGGAGTGTGTGAGTAATGATTAATTTTGGAATACCATAAATAATAGGGTATTACTTTGATCTAACTACTTAGTATTTTTTCTATTCATGGATATTTCGGGGAAAATATTCAAGCCACTAGAAAGAATTAAGTGAAACTGTTATATCCCCCCAGGTGCCTAGGGGTAGCCCCATGGCTACCCACTCCCAAGTCCAGATTTTCCACCCTCCACTCTCCTTCTTTATCAGAGGAGAAAGAGAGTGAGAAAAAGAGATTTTTATTTTCCTTCTCCTCCAACTGCTGGTCCTGCCCTCTTCTGAGTCAGCCGCCCCAGCCCTGTCACCCTGCTGCCTGAGGGCTTAATGCCACTCCTGCATCCCTGCAGTTTACTCCCCATGGCAGGGGTACTGGGGCTCCTCATATCACCCACTGAAGATTGAATCCAAATCTGAAGGAGGGCCTTGTCACTGGTGCAGGGCCTGTGGGGGGCTGACATCATCCTGTAGGACATGGGATTACCTCTTGTTTTCCCCTTGGAGGAGCAAGTGTGAAGTGCTGCCATGACATAACTGTGCACACTTGCACGCACAGAACATTGTGGCCACTGCACATCTGCTACAATCAGCAGTTCCAGTCTTCCTGCCCTCCAACCCACTGCTGGGGGTCAGGCTCGTACCAGGTGCTTTAACCCTTCATCCCTGGAGAAGAAGAGCAGTCTGATGAAGGGTCGAGTCTCCTCCTCCTCCTCCTCAGCTGATCTCTGATGCCCCAGCTTGCTCTTGAACTGGGGCATCAGCACTGCTAGTGGTAGCATAACTGCTACACCAGTGGGCCAGCTCAGACAGATATGTCTTTAAAATGGAATTCTCATTAAAGTCGTCCCAATCCCCAACCTAATCCTCCAAATCCCCAAGATGCTATCATTTTAATCCTGGGCCCCACCTGACCTCCAGTCCATAATATGGAGAGCCAATAATGGGAAATTATAGCTAGCCAGTCCTCCTCCCCCCCAGCACATCATCTCCTTCAATCTGTAGCAGTTTTTATTTTTATTCTCTTTTTTTGTATGGCCCCTTCTCTCCACATCTCTTCCCTTCTTCGGGAGACACCACAGGCCTTGTACATCTCCACTCACCCACTAAGCACTGGTGCAGACCATCCCCCATGGAGCCTTGGCTATACCCCCACGGGCAGATACGGGACGGGGCCCCCAGTCTGCCCCAACGTGTCTGTAGTTTCGTCGGGGATGCTGTCACCTTGGTGCCGGTAGGGGCATTGGAGATCGGGGCCTTGTGCTCTGTCTACTGGAAGAGATGTGGGGTGTTTCTTGTTTTTTCTGTCTCTCCTCCCTCAGGATATTGGTTTGCTGGGGAGAGCTAAGGGGCGGAGCACATCATGATGTGCATACATTCTGGCTCCCGACTGATGTCCTCCTTCCCTTTCTTCTGCCGTTTTGCTGTGCCTCCGCCTGTGGTCACCCAGGTGGTGGTATAGCGGTGGGACAAGTGGCCCACCCCTCTCTGGAGAAGGAGAGCAGCCTCTGGGCACTCGATCCATATCCCCCTAGCCGACCCCCAGCCGTCCGAGTCTTTTCCCAAACCCAGGTCACTGGCTCCGCAAGTGGTAGCCCTACCACTGCACTGGTGGGCAGGCTAATCTGTAGCAGTCTTGATACAACACAATGGTATGCAATCTGGAATGGAGGGGCTAGAGCTATCTGTTTCATTAGTAATGCACACCACTGCGCCCCTCCCTCCTGTAGTACAAGTCACATTAAACTGTTCCTTCAGCTCACTGCTTTTCAAATTGTTTGGGTGCTGCAAATGCAGTGGCAATGGTAACAGTTTTAACTCTCAATTGTTTTGTATCCAGTAAGTAACTCACAAGAGGTACACATGCAACACTTTTGAATATTTCCTTCAGCTCCCTAACAATGTTCATTTAATGTATATCCAATGCATTGGTTTCTCACTGTCACTGCATGTGTACGGTACAGTACTGTACTACTGTGCTGTTAATCTGCAGAGTGCTGTTTTCATTGCTGTTTTCTACAGTACTGTACTGGTAAGAAAACTAATAACACATCTTATGGATATCAACTAAGTTTATTTAAAAGAAAATATGTTAAGTGTTTTAAGAGACAAGGAAAAACTGGCACTCACGACTTGGTTTGTTTTAGCACAGCACTGTCCAGATCATGGCTTCTTCCGGGATCCCACTTGTTTTTACATAGTTCTACAGTACTGTTCAGTACAGGTACAGTGTGTATCTTAAAGTTCTTAGTGGTCTGAGCATACAGTAGTGTCCACTGCCTTGGGCTAGTGGCAGTTACACCCAACTTTCCCTGTCTGGCCAGTGAAAGCACAAGTACGTGAATGGGATTCAAAGTGAAAATTAAATAAACAATCAGGAGTTTCATCCCCCCTAAAAAAGCATTTTTTCAATACTATTTATTAGCATCAGTAACAGTTTTAAATGTTCTAATATGTAAAGAATGGCCATGCTGTCCCATGAAAGTGCTGTATACTTTGCAAGAGCCTCTCATGTCAGTAGCTCATAATGGCATTGTGCACAGTGGCCATTCCTTACATTTGAGAGCATTTTAAACAAACTCTAGCAAGAGCCAATATGGCTGCAAAATCTTGGTACTGTGGGCAGTGAGAAATGATTAAACTAGCAAGTTTTGCACTAACCACTGAGCCACCTAATTGCACTTTCTAATTGCTGTGATATACACACACTAATACATATACACATATATGCATATATATTCCAGTGTAACATAGCAGTGCACTGTCTACACACATTTTTAGAGATAAAAAAAAGACATTCAGAGACTGTTTTCTTCTTTTCAGGCTCCAAGGGACATCAGAGGGTGAGGGGTTGCCACTAGCACCTCATTTAAATCAGCAATGACATGCATAAGGTTGAAACTGATCTAGATGGGGGAATGTAGACTAGCAATTTTTGCACTAACCACTGAGCCACCTAACTGCACTTTCTAATTGTTGCGATACATGCACACTCTGATATATATATATATACACACACACACACACACATATATTTATATATATATTCCAGTATAACATAGCAGTGCACTGTCTACATACACAGTGAATTGCCACACACACCCTAACCTACATACACTACCTTCTATGGCATTTATTTACTTATACATCTAACCCTAACTTTTACTGTATTTAGGATAAGCACTGTGTTTTGCACTAACTCATTGTACTAATCTATGGCATGACTGAGTAACTAAGGTAGTGGACCAGGAAGGTGCAGTGGATGTGGCCTATCTGGACTTCAGAAAGGCCTCTGGCACTGTCCCCCATAGAAGGCTGATTAACAAACTGAGCAGCCTAGGGGTGGATCCTAAAATAGTTCTTTGGGTGGAGAACTGGCTGAATGGCAGGAGCCAGAGGGTTGTTTTTTCTCCACTTACTCTTTATCTCCCCTGTCCTGGTTGGCCCACGTTCTCACCTGTCCTCCAAGCCCCATCATCACAACTTCCCCCAGGTCTTACCTCTCTCCTGGAGTCCCCCACTGTGCCCTTCAATGGTGGGGTGGTGGAGAGTCCCCTCTACCCACCAGGACTTTCAGTTCTGTTGTCTGGGGGCACCTGAGTCATTGGGTGCTGGGCCTGTGGAGGCTGACAGTCATCCAGTGCGACCGGGACCATTTTTTTCTGGTTTTCCCCTCTTTGGGGGACACGGCATGGCCTGACATCAAGGCACATGTGCCAACGTCTGCCACATCTGCCCACCTCCTTGAGCTTAGGTTGTCTTTTCCATGGCCTCCACCAGGGGCCAATTCATCTGCTCCCCCCCCGAGGAAGAGTAGTCCTTAGAATGCTAGATCCTCCTCCCCCCGGCCAACCTTCTGACTCATGAAGTCACTCCTGACTCTGGGTCATCAGCACTGTGGCACATGGACAGCTGGTTGTGATTACAATATGATATTTTTTTCTGCAATATAAAATATGTAAGGAAGTGTCTGTCAGGAGAAACTACTGTCTTGCTGAAAGTGACATATCAAACCCCCAGGTTTAAGCTCAAAGGACAGGACATAGGTTAAAATACAGATATCTGAGATGCAATTACCTTGTCAATTTGCTTTGAAGCCAGGAACCAATATATCCATTTTATAATGCCCTCGGGGGAAATCCTTTGATTTGCATTAAGTGTCATGAGGAAAGGGGCATATGCACGTGTTCGGGGTTTCTTCCAAGGAAGCCAGCTAATTACATCAAAGATACTTTGATGCCTGTGTGAAGCAGGTCTCTGACTAAATTGGGAAGTCCAATACGCATTTGTTTGGGGTACCCAGTGAATTACATCAGAGACTTTGATGTCTGTGTGAAGCAGATCACAGACTGGTTTGGGGGGAAATTCACATGAAGAGAGGAGATTCAAATATCTTATTAGGACATCCTGTGTTATAAAATATAAATTTTAATACACCAAGGTGGAGTTAGGTGACCTCATAGAGAAGGCCTGCTCAAGACTGCTTTTAAGTATACTGGGCATACCTCACAGAGAGACATTCATTTTCTGACTGAGAAAGAGGAACATCGAAGCATTGAAAGGTTAAGAAAGTAAGGATACATTAGATAAGACCAGTCTGAGTGTATGGGTTGTAGGAATTTGCACTTTTAAATCTATTTTGTTTTTAAGACTGTGTGTGTTGGGATATCTTGTTCTGTATTTACTGTTTTCCTATTTTTTACCTATTTTTAAAATAAAGATATATTTTAAAAACAGAAACTGCCTGGTGTGCCTTGAAACTTCTTGTTTTATAAGTGAATCTTAGATGGTTATAGTTGATACTGTGCATGAGCTTATTGTGGTACCAAACTGGGAAACAGATAAGAGTTCTCTAGGTCTTGCATAGAGTTCTAAGGGTTCTTTTGTGATACCTGGTTAGGTGCCCATAGGCAAAGATATCTTTCCTCCCCGAAGACAACATTATCTAAGCCTGACAATTGGGTATGCTAACAAGAGGTTATCAGTTTGAATCCCTCCAGAACTTGGACAAACCCACAAAACAGACAAGAGGGCTACCTTGTTCTGTTAACTGTTCACAATTCTATGCTCAGAGGGTGGCACTTTAGGAGTAGAGGGCTGACCTGCTGATTGGGGTTGTGACAGGCACCACAAGCAGTAGTGCTACCATTGCTCCAGCGGGCTGGCAGGAGTCAGATGATTGTGGTAAACAGGGAGTTCTCTGGAGAGGGAGAGGTGATGAGCGGAGTACCACAGGGGTCAGTGTTGTGGTCAGTCCTCTTCAATGTCTTTATTGGGGACATAGCGGAGGGACTGGAGGGGAAGGTATGTCTCTTCACAGATGATAGAAAGGTATGCAATAGGATAGACATGCCAGGGGATGTTGAAAGAATGAGAGAAGACCTTAAAAAATGGATAAATGGTCTGAAGAATGGCAGCTTGGAGTCAATGCAAAGAAGTGCAGGATCATGCAGATAGGGCACAAGAACCAAGGGGCAAAGTATGAACTAAGTGGGGAGGTACTGATGGTGACAAAGCATGAAAGGGATCTGGGAGTTATCATCCTGGAGGACATAGGAAAAACTAGGCAGTGCAATAAGGTAACTGGAAAGGCTAGCCAGATGCTTGTATGCATAGGGAGGGAAATCAGGAGTATAAAGAGGAGAGCCATCTTGCCCATGTATAAGACACTCATGAGAGACTGCACCTGGAATGTTGCATCCAGTTCTGGAGGCTCCATCTGGAAAAGAACATAAACAGGGTAGAGGCAGTGCAGTAGAGGGCAACTAAAATGGTGCAGGGCCTGCTGGATAAGACCTATGAGGAAAAGGAGTTAAATATGTATTTGTAACCCCACTCCCCCCTTTACTGGCAAGGCAACCACCACATCACAACAAAAAGCATTACCCCTGGCATTAGGGCAACACCTGGCTTAGGCATCTAAGAGATTGGGGGACAAAATAACAGTTCTATTTACCTGAGCCCGGGGAGAAGAACCTGGGCTATGGTGTGTCTCAGTTGTCTGGGGGGCCCCACAAATGTCACGCAGGTCACTCATAGATGGATTATCCACAACAGGAATGGGATTGTGCTGTATGGCTTTATTCCTGACAAGGTGTCATTCAGAAAATGTAGGTGCCCCCAGGCTTTTGCAGGTACAGAAACCCAGAAAATGAGCACAACTCTTTTGCAGGAACAGAACACATGAGAACACTTCCTCTCAAGCTTCCATCCCTTTGTTTAGGGGCCAAATGGAAACAGGGAGCATCAGCTGATCCCCAGAACTACATAAGTGCATTTAAATGGTAGGTACCATAACATGTTACTTCGAGCACAGACCAACTGGGTGAACTCAGTTACCATCCCAGGTGAACTAGTTTACCACCCCAAAACTTGTAAGCAGATGGGTCCCTCTGCAACCTGGATTGAGTGGTCAGCTCAATTTCTGCCAAAGCCAGACTTGCTCTGAAATTACAACAGTTACCAGACTCTTCAGGCACTGCTGGCCTCTGAAGACAATCCCATATACATTTTTGTACTATGCACTGGTGAAACTACATTGAAAATTGTTGTGCTGCTTGCTAGGCACCAGAAAACCAAACATAAACCAGCAAATGAACTTTGTTTTAGGCAGAGCTATATCATCAAAGCATTTGTTACATTCCCACAGAAAATTCACATTTCACACAGAACTGCAGGGGTACTTTTCCATGGAACCCACCTACAGTAACACTTGGAAAAGTCACAGCAGTAATTACACTCGAGCCCTAGGGCTATAGGCTTTTAGAAATACTGAACTCAACTGACAGGAATCCCTAGTAATTTAGACTTTAAAAGGTTAGAGCTTTGATGTAGAACTCACACAATTTAGTCTGGGTAGCACTTTTAGGAAGTGACAAGTTGAGGGGGTTGCCCCTAGCAGTTACTCACCGACACTGAATCCAGAAGATCACAACATTGTAAAGAAATTCAGCCCCAGGGGCCTTGGAACAGATGGTCTACACCACTTTCTGGCAATCAGACTGATTGCAGACAAACTAGGGTGAAAAAAAGGCAAGAGGGTCTCTCCCTCTGAAGTTGGGCTGCAGGTAGCAGAGCACCAGTCTGTCCACACTCTGACAACTACACACTCACTGATGAGTCAGAACTGCAGCACATAGAAGCAAGGGGGTTATGCTGCTGTGATAGTTCCATATGCAAATTACCTTCCCTGCTTAGCCGGCACCAGGCAAAGAGGACTTATTTGAGCATACAAGGATGTTACCATTTTTGTGTGCTGCCCAAGCCTACCTATACTATTCTGAAGGGGTTCTAGTAACCCCAGGGGAACCCAGGTGTTACACATTCCCTGGAGCAAGGGAGGGGGGGGGCATGACTGAGACAGACAAGTACATCACCATATAAGCAGAATACAGGAAGGAAGGAAGGAGCTTCCAAAGTAACAGATGCTCCATCTCAAGGGGGCACAAAATGAAGTTGGGGGGCTCAGGAAACATGAGAAAATATTTTTTCATGGAGAGGCTGGTGGACACCGGGAAAAGCCTACCAGAGGGGGTGGTATGGTCTAAAATGGTCACAGAATTTAAGAAGGAGTTAAGTGAATTAGGTTAACTGTCTGTATTGAAAATGTTTTTTTTCATGTTTAAAGAGTCGTATGATGAACTACATGTTTTTTTTGTGATAGCAAGATGGCAAGAACAAGGGGACACAATTTGAAGATGGGGGGTTCAGGGGTAATGTGAGGAAGTATTTTTCAGAAAGAGAGTGGTAGACATATGGAACAGCCTTCCTGAAGAGGTTATGGGGTCTAAAACTGTGGGAGAATTCAAGAATTCATGGGACAGACATAAGGCAATTTTTGTGGGGGGTAGGAAGAAATAGGCTGTTGGTTAACTAGAATCTGCAGCTTATCCTGTAGGTAGAGAATTGGGCAGACTAGGTGGGCCAAGGAGTCCTTATCTGCCATCAAAGTCTAGGTTTCTGTGTTTCATAATAACACAGTGACATCCTAGCAAACTTTGGTCAGGTAATTATTTGTATTTATGTCTGGTGAAGGTTTTGATATACTGTAGCACTTAACAATTAACTCATTTTATAGACAATTGTGTGACCATTAACAGGTTTTAATAACATGTTTTAGTGATTTTGCAGTGTCCATGTTGATATTTAGGAACATAAAACAGGTTACTCACCTGTAACTGTAGTTCTAGGAGTGGTATATGTTGTTCATCCACACTTGTTAGCAAATCACCTTTCCCTTTAGGGTCACTGGAACATCTTCAAGCTGGCTTCTCCCACCCACCTGGGTGGTAAAACCCTCAGCTCCACCCCATGACGCCAGATCTAGCCTCTTGGAAGCTGAGGTGTGTGTCGAAGCCGGGGAAGTTTGGTGGGTCAGTGTGGATGAACAACATATACCACTCCTAGAACTACTGTTACAGGTGAGTGACCTGTTTTTCTAGGGATGTGGATATGTTGTTCTATCCACACTTATTGGCAGACTCCTAGCAGTTCTCTGGGAGGAGGGAGGCAAGGTTCACACCCCCTACTTAGGGAACAAGGACTGGAGAACTGAGGCCCCAAAACCAACATCCCGGCGTGTCTCGAGGTTGATGTGGTAATGGGAAATGAAGGTGTGTGCTGACTTCCAGGTAGAAGCCCTGCTGATTTCCTGGATAGGAACGTCCCTAGAAGCAGCCACCGACGCAGCGGTATGGTGGGTGGAATGAGCCCATAGCCCTACGGGAGGCTTCCTACCTGCCAACCTATAGCAGTGATCAATGCAGGAAGTGATCCACCTGCCAGTCATCCGCTTGGCTGCAGGTCTGCCAGGTGCAGCTTCAGCCTAGGTGACAAACAGCTAGCGAACCTCTCCCTGAACTTCTGCCATACACTCTTTGTAGTAGGCGAGCACTCATCTCATGTCCAAGGTATGGAGCCTGTACTTGGCCTCCGAGGTGTAATTGGGGTAAAACACCGCAGAGTTGACACCTGGTTAAGATGAAACTCTGACACCACCCTCAGAAGGAATTCCGGGTGGAGGCACAGGACAACCTTGTCCCTGTGGAAGACCAAGTAAGGAGACTCCACTGAGTGTGCCTGGAGCTTCCCAGTCCTTCTGACTGATGTGATAGCCACCAAGATGGTGGTCTTCCACGACAAATGTGACATGTCACACTTGTGCATAGGTTTGAATGGCTTGCCCGTGAATTTTGACAAAACCAACAGTAAATCCCATGGAGGTGGAGGTTCAAGTGCTGGAGGGGATATGTGATCTAAGCCCTTGAAAAAGTGCCAGACCACTGTCTCCTGTGCCACTGACTGCATACCGGCCCACACCTGGTAGGCAGAGATGGCTGCCAGGTGCACCTTAAGGGTCATCAACCAAGTCCCAGCTGGGAGAGGGATCACAGATAGTTCAAAATGCTAGCCACAGGACAGGACGAAGGGTCCAACCCCTTGCACTGGCACCAAATGGAAAATATCTTCCATTGGAAGGCATAGCATCTTCTGGTCAGTTCCTTACAGGATGCCTCAACAACTGTGAGGACCTCGTTGGAGAGACCCAAAGCCTGGAACTCTAGCCATTCAGGAATCAGGCTGTCAGGTGCAGGGATTGAAGGCCCAGATGGAGTACCTTCCCCTGATTGATAGGGAGCAGGTCCAGGCATGCTGGAAGACACCTTGGGAGCCTGGAGCTGAGGCTGAGGAGATCTGGGTACCAGAACTGGTGTGGCCAGTCTGGAGCTACCAGGATCACCTGCACCTTGTCCATCCTGGCCTTGATGAGCACCTTGTGTGTCAAGGGAAGTGGGGGGATGGTGTAGAAGAGGCCTGGGTTCCATAGCCTTGAGAAGGCATCCCCCTGCAGCGAGCCCTGCTGAGGGGGATGGGCAGGAAACAGCCTCAGCTTTGCATTCTCCTTGGAGGTGAACAGGTCCACCTGAGGAGTGCCCCAGTGGGAGAACAGATCTTGTACTACCTCCTGGTGAAGTGACCACTTGTGAGATGCCTCGCCTATCTGGCTGAGTGCATCAGCCAGCTGATTCAAGGCTCCTGCCACATGAATGGCTAGGAGATCCAGCTCCAGGCTGAGCATGAGGGTCCATGTGCAGAGAGCTTCCTTGCACAGAGGCAAGGAGTGCATCCCACCCAGTTTGTTGAGATAGTACATGGTCATGATATTGTTTGTCTGGACCTGGACCACTTGACCCCGAATGAAGGGAGCGAAGGCGGTCAGGGCTAGCAGAACCACACGGAACTCCAGCAGGTTAATGTGGCATCAGGACTCCTGAGGGGACCAGAGCCCGTGGCTCTGTGCTCCCCCAGATGGGCACCTCAACCCATCAACGAGGCATTGGTCTTCAGGATGACTGTCAGCTTGGGGCAGATAAATGGCATTGCCTTCCTGCCAGTGAGCTGGGACCCACCACCACTGGAGGCCATCCCACATCCTCTGGGTCACAGTGACCAGCTGGTTGAGGTGATCTGAGTGCTGATACCACTGGCTGGCCAGTCCGCATTGAAGGGAATGCATATGCCAATGGGCACATCAGACCATGCTGGTGCAGGCCACCATGTAGCCCAGAAGACACAGGAAGTCCCCGGCAGGGCGCAAGTGCCCAACCAGAAATTATTGGGCAAAGGAGGAGAGAACCTCCGTCCTGTCCACTGGGAGTCTAGCTCTGCCCTGATGAACTGAATCACCTGTGAGGGCACAAGTTCTGACTTGGCCTTGTTGATCAGGAGGCCAAGATTGAAGCAAGTCTGGAGGGCCAGATCCCTGGACCGCTCCACCTCCTGCCTCAAGGGACCTGCTATGAGACAATTGTCCAGGCAGGATAGACCCAGACCCATCAGCACCTCAGGAAAGCTGCCACCACTGTAATGCATTTGGTGAAGACCCTGGGGGTCAATGAAAGGCCGAAGGGTATGGCCTGGAACTCATAGAGGGTTCCCTCAGCTCAGAAGTGATGGAACCGTTGGTGGAATGGACGGATTGGAATGTGAAAGAACATGTCTTGAAGATCCAGGGAGCAAAACCACATGCGATGCTCCTGGGATGGTATGATCTGAACCAGAGTTACCATCCGGAAGGTGCAGGGTCTGAAGAACCAGTTCAGGCCATGCAGATCGAGAATGGGGCACCAGCCCCCCCGTCCGTTTTGGTACTAGGAAGTACCTGGAAATGAACCCTGGGTCTGAAGGAGGGTCCGCAACTCTGTGCACCACCTCCTTGTGGAGGAGCTGAACGATGTCATCTCAGAGAGCTGACTGAGTGACAGCAGACACCAGATCCTCCCGTGGGGTGCGGGCTTGGCTTAGTGGGGATCTGCTTGAATTCCAGAGGCAGGCCCTGGCCGACCACTTTCAGCACCCAATGGTCCGTGGTGATAACAGACCAGGCAGAAAGGAAGTGGCGGAGCTGGCCCTCCCACAGGAGGACCCAGGGGAGGTGTGATGGGGTGGAGGGTGGCACCTGTCACTGGGCAGGCTATGTGGAGGAGGATCCAGCTGAGGGGCCACCAGGACCTTTCCCTCCAGGCTTTCTTACTGATGAAGCCACTGACTTGGACCGCGGTCACCAGGTTTGCACCTGCTGGCCCTGCTGCTGGTGCTGCTGGGCTGGTCTGGATGCAGGAGTAGAAGTGGAAAAGGTCTTGCACTTCTAGTGCTTGGAGCCCTTGTCCTAGATGCAGGCAGAAAGGTACGGGCAAAGCCGCAAACCAATCGGAAAGCGACCGCTAACTCTGCCTTGCTTCCGATTGCTGCGCCTTTCCCATAGACTTTAGCTGGACTTTGCAACACCACTTCTGGCCGGGATTTCTGTTATTATGCTTTATTGTTAAAATTACCTAAAAAGAGCTGTTTTACTTTTTAAATGTGCCCTATTTGAGGGTTGTGTAGATATCTAGTTTAGCCTGTGATTACAGCCTTTTTGTGTTTCTGTGTGGGCTAGACGCTTAGGCGCCTAACCCCCCATACCCTCCCAGTCTTTGTTGTGCAGATTCAGGCTTTTTAGCACCTTTTTGCAGATTGCTGCAATAAAGTGCCTTTGCTCACTGCCTTCTCCTCTGTCCCCTACCTTCCAGCCGGCACAGCCCTCGAGCACCCAGGGACCGGAGGGGCTCCGAGCCGCCAGCGGGCGGGTGGCTACCAACAACCCGACCAGGGAACCAGGAGGCCGGGAGAAGCAGGCAGAAAGGTACGGCAAAGCCGCAAAATTTTTGCCCGCTCCCCCTCCCCCCTCTCGGTTGATTCTTTTTATACACCTTTTCCTGCCATTTCTCTAATCCACGCCCATAGCTATTTCTCTTCCTCTACTTTAACCCCTACCTTCCTCCACAATGCTACTTTGCTTCCTTTTGCTTCTGAGCCTCTCATCTTCCTCAATCCCAAATGACAATTATGATACACCCCATGCTATGGTGATTAAGGCAGTGAATATGGCCTGCCCACCCCTGCCATCCCCAGTGGACACCCACCAATTCCTTATTTATATTCTGCCATTTTTGCACTGCAATCCCTGGGGTATCCCACAAAAAGGCTCTCTATCCTTACAACACTCCTCAAGTGCCTTGCATCCATTTTGGCATTACATTAACCCACTATGCCTGTCCATCAGATTATTACTCTGTGATAAATTCCACACCCATATAACAGGACCCTCACCCATTACACAGTGGTTCCCCAAGAAGAGGAGGAAATGCTCTGATCACTCCCTATCCCTATCATTTGGTGCCCTCCTCAAACTAATCTTCTTCCTTCTGATCAGTATTGGTACTATTGAAATCAATCCTGCCCCACTGAAAGTTTTTATCCCCATCTGATCTTACCTCCATAAATGGCCTAAGTTTCTTCACTTCAATGCCTGCAGCCTCCTAAAAAAGTTCTCCTTAATACAGGCATGGGTTGCACATACCCTACCTGATTTCCTGGTTATCTCTGAAACGTGGCTCAGATCTACAACAAAAGACAGTGATATAAACCTTCCCAATTACCAGCTCTTCAGATCAGATCGCCCTTTCAGGGGTGGTGGGTTGGCCATCCACGTCAAGGAAACCATCTCTGCATCCTGCCTCATCAATACATCCGAACCAAAGGAATTTGAATGCTTGTCAATTAAAATATCCTTCCTAACATGTCTTCCTTTAAATTGATTGGCTGCTATAGGCCCCCTCTGCAGGCCTCAAACTCCTATCCCACCTAGGATCAATACTCAGTCTAGGCCCTGAAGATACCATCATCCTTGGTGATTTGAATTTAAATTGGTTATCGAATGCATCTGCACCCCTAGTAACCTTCTGTGACATCTATGGATACACTCAATTAATCAAAGATCCAACAAGGATTAACCTAAAAATTACTACCAACAGCTCACTCCTGGATATTATGATGGTAAACAAGCCTCACTTATATTCTCATGCTGGAGTGCTACCCAGTGATGTAAGTGATCATTGTCCTATAGCTGGCATAAGATCTACACTCAAGCCATCCAATCCTGCAAAATTTCTCCATAAAAGGTCAAAAAAGAATTTCAACATCTCAGGATATCTCCATGATTTGTGCAATACAACATATTGGCAAGATTTTTACCTTACAACCTCAGTTGAGACAGCTCTTCAGATCTTAAAGGACATTATTACTAATGCCCTCAATATACATGCACCAATCACCAGTGTCAGAACTAAAGTAAAATCTTGTTGTTGGTTCACTGCTGACCTTAATTCAGCTTTGTTAACCAGAGACAAACTCTGGAAAAAGGCAAGAAAAACAAAGGATACTAGAGATTGGCTTCAATTCAGAAAAGCAAGAAACTCATGCACAAAACAAATAAGAAATGCCAAAGCTGCCTACTATAGAGCTGAATTGGATGCATCCTATACTAACCCATCCAGATTCTGGGGTACTATAAAGGGAATTCTAGGCCAAAATTCTACCCCTGCCTTACCCTCCAAACTGCTACTAAATGACATAGAAATCACTGACAAGCAAGAAATCTTAAATACCTTCAATGACCATTTCACCACAGCTGGCCTAGCATTTGACTCTTCACCTGCAAATCTCTTGAGATCATCATTAAACCTTCATTCCACTGTGGGACAAAAGGCTGCTTCAACATTCTCCTTCAACCAATATCCTTAAAAGAAGTAGAAGACCTCCTATCCAATTTAGATATTTCTAAGAGTGCAGGTAGACTCCTGGACCCCTACTTTCTTAAAGTAGCATTGCACGCCTTATCTGCCCCCCTCACTCACCTCTTCAATCTTTCCCTAACTACTGGTTCCATCCCCTCCATATGGAAAACAGCTCAAGTAGTTCCACTACTTAAATCAGGTGATCCCATGGACCTTAACAATTACAGGCCCATTTCCATCCTACCGGTACTATCCAAGATGCTTGAAAAATTAGTAAATTCACAGTTAAGGGCCTATCTGGACACCAACAACCTCCTAAATCCAGCACAATCTGGATTTAGATCAATGCATAAGCACCATCTCTGCCTCTAGCCAAAGTCACTAATGATTGGCAGACTGCCTTGGATAAAAAGAATAGTACCTGTGCTGTGTTCCTGGATTTGAGTAAAGCATTTGATACAGTGGATCATGAATCATTAATCTCCTCTCTTAGCTCTGTAGGCCTTGATTCACTCTCACTCAATTGGTTTAGGTGCTATCTCTCTGGAAGGTTACAATTGGTAAAAAATGAAAATTACCTATCTACCTCTAAACCACTGCTAAGAGGTGTACCGCAAGGCTCTATCCTAGACCCCATCCTCTTTGCCATTTATATTAATAACATTGATGACAACCTCTCTCAATCTAACATTCATCTGTTTGCTGATGATACTGTATTATATGTCAGCAATCCCTCACCATCAAAAGCCTGTGAACTGTTACAGTCAGAATTCTCCATCCTACAATACAACCTATTGGAAAAAATTACTTCTAAATGCCAAAAAACAAAAGCTATGTTCTTTGCAACAAAGAATTGCTCTGCCACTACCCCATCATTCATCACTCCACAATTATCCACCTTATTTGGAGATAAGCTGGAATTTGTGGATAAATTCAAATATCTTGGAGTCTGGATTGACAATAAGCTTGACTACTCTGTCCACATTGAAGAGCTATTAAAAAAGTTGAGACAAAGGCTTGGCCTATTTTACAGAATAAAACACTACCTTACCAGAGACTCCAAACAAAGATTAATCCAGGCATCATTCCTATCCCTTATTGACTATGCTGACTTTCTCTACAGCCATTGCTCACTCTCCCTCTTAAATAAGCTGGACACCTTGTATCATAGAGCCATCAGATTTATTACAGACCTTCCCTCCTGCACCCATCTTTGCTCTCTTTACATGGCAGTCAATTGGACATCCCTACAGCACAGAAGAAAAAGGAATGCTGCAATCTGGATCTTTAAAGCTTTATCAGGCAAACTCCCCTCCTATATCTCAGACTGTTTCACCCGAATCACATCTAGGCCATACACCTTAAGGATCAATAAGCTCATTATGCTAAAGATTCCCAATACCTGCACCCGGTTTGGGAGGGCTGCTATCAGCTATTCCCTAGCATTTGTCTGGAACTCACTCCAAAAATCTATGAATCTGAATACCTTCTTACCCTTATCCTCCTTCAAAAGATTATACACCGCCCTATTTCCAGAGTTGTGCAACTGCTTCCATAAGGCCTAGTCTCCCATCCAACCTACACCCCTCCCTTCTGTAATCCACTATGTTTAGTTTACCTTCTTCTACCCAGTCAGTTATCACATTTCATATAAAAGCCTACAAAAGCCCTATTATTTGATTATTATCCCTGCTACATCTATTATCCTCTTCATTTTTACAGGTTAAGTTATTTTACTGTGCCTTGTATATCTGTAAATTTTGTATATATCTCTTATTTATTTGATTGTACTAATGTTATGCTATTCTCATGTCTTTGTAAAAAAAACTTGTACCCTTATTTGTATGACCACTCAGGTCCATCTTGTAAATGAGCTACGCTCAATGATGTTCGCCTGAATAAATAAAGATTTTGATTGATTGATTGATTGAGATGTCACAGAGTCCAGGGTGGCATTGGACTTCTCATTACATTGGAGGTTGCCCTCCACACTGGGCCTGAACAAGTAGGTGCCCAAAAAGGGAACATCTGCCAGCTTGTGTTGAGTGTCAGCCATGAAGGTCGAGATCCTCAACCAAGCCCTATGGAGCATGGCTACTGCAGCAGCTACCACGCAGACATGAGAGTCACCAATGTCCAGAGCAGTCTAGAGCTGTTGCTTCACCACCGCCCTTCCCTGGTTCTGGACCTGCTTGACCATGGTCTGGAGGTCTGTCAGAAGGTGAGGAATAACCTCATCCAGGGAGCCCAAAAGGGAATGGGAAAAGTGTGCCATCAGCACAGCCAAGCTAGCTTGATGAAAGCCGAGTGAGGAAGCAGTGCAGACCTTCTTCGCCAAATGATCCATTTTGTTGGATTCTTTGTCTGGCAGTCTGTCCACGTTGCCTGTATTGCTAGAGCGCCAAAAGAAGAAGTCTGCCACCAGACCCTCAGCCAAGGGGTGCTCTGAAAACTCCAAAAGGGAGCCAGTTGAGTCCACGTGTTTATGGTCCATCTGGGCCGAAGGCACAGGGCAAGATGCAGGATGCTGCCACAGATCCAGAGTTGGGCCAACAATGGCCTCAACCACAGGGAAGGCCTCTGTAGGAGAGTCCCCTTTGTCTGGGATCTCTGTTATGGGAAAGCTGGCCCATTTCTGGACTGGTTCAAGCTCTATCCCCATGGACTCGGAAACGAGCCGAAGAATGCCCATGAATGAGGTGGGTCCCTCGTCCATGGAAAGGCCCACAGAGGACTCCACATCAATGGGACATCAGTGCAACAAGGAATCTTCAGACTTTGAGGAGTCCATGTAAAGCGGACACCCACCTGAGTCACCCTCTCAACCTGCCTTGGGCGATCAGGAGTGAAGGTGACCGACAGCCAATGGGGCAGTCCTTTTGCCGACCAAGAATCCTTGGTCAGGGACCCAGACTTCAGCTGTTCAGGTGGCAGCTCCACCACAATCAGCAGAGAAGCCTGCTTCGGCTGGGCTGGCTGGGCCTGAGCCAGCACCTCTGCAGAGTGATGGTGGCAGGAGCCGACGTTGGCCATTCAGGTAACAGCCACTTGATAGCCGGGGTAGAAACCGGGGTTGGCTTTGTACTAGTCAAGACTAACTGTTGCCATATCAAATCTTTGTAGTGCTGGCACAACTTGCACTGGAGCCTTTCCTCATCTGAGGAGGATGAAGAAGAGTAGCAATGCCGCTGCTTACCGTGATGTCTGGAGCGAGATTGCCGGTTATGGCAAAATCTGTCCAGCTCATTAGAGGAGGACCTCAACCATCGGTGGGTCCGACGGGGGATGTCAGATGGAAACTGGTCTGTTGGGGGCTCCATGAAACCAGTGGCCTCGGCCACGCTTTTGAGCAAAGTTGAAACCGGAGTCTCCTGGGAGTGGGACCACTCCCGATCCCAAGAGCGTCAATGTTGAGTCTTTTCCTTCTTCAACTACTTCTTGCGAGAGTGTGAAATGTGTGGCCCAGAAGGGCCTTCTCCCTTAGTTGAGAGAGACTGGCATAGCTCTTTGAAGGAAACCGAATAAGTGGAGCCCAGTCTGAGTGGAATGAAGGCTGAAGAGGAACTAGTATAATTAGAGCAATAAATCTTACCCTATTGCAGGTTCTTGTTTGAATTGCCAGAGTAGAGAAACAACAAACGTGTGGTTCCAGAGTCTGATAATTATTTATTTCTGGTATATAAAACAGGCTTACAACCAAATCAGTGATAAAAATAATACCACTGAGAATACCCAGTCTTTCTTTCTTACCTAGGCAGAATCAGCTTCTTTTTTAAGAGCTCTAAGAAAAAACAGTCACTTATACTTTTGATTGTTGCCATAGAAACCAGAAAAAAGATATAATAAACTTATATAATTGGCTAATAGCAAAATGGTGTGATCCGTACTAGCCTGGGAACATGCACCAAAGTAGCAAAAACATATTGATAACAAAATAGACAGTCTTTGTTTAGCAAGGTCATCTTACAGTTATCTCACATAATTTGCTTGGTAAAAACTATTCTGCACTACACCTAAAGATGGCAGCATTGCACAACTAATGATTGCAATTATACAATTATCCAAACAGCAGTATTTCCTCATTGCATTTGTAAAGCAAATAACACAATGATTTTTATTAAAACACAATGGGCTGGATATTCAAACTGCGCCATTTTGTGGCACAAGCCCTTGCACAGCTCAAAAAGTTGCACAAGGGGTGTGGCTGGGCGACCACAGCGGAGATGCAGCTATTGAACAACTCCTTTGAATAAGCCTCGGCCACAGCCACTGTGCATGGCGCAGTGGAACTTGCGCCACCACAAGTGGTCAGAGTGGAGCATTCAGATGCGGTGGCGCAAGTTCCATTGCGCCATGCGCAAATTTCCGATATTCAAAAGGTGAAATGCAAATGGGGGCCATAATTTATGCAAGGCGCTCAGGGGGCCAATTGCATCTAATTACGGACCCATTTGCATGCCATTAGCATGGAGGTGCACCGATCCCCGACGACTTGTGCCTGGTGCCCTGCCAGGCAGCAGCCATCGGGGACCAACACCCCCTGCAGCCCGATCGCGGGCAGGAAGTAAATCCCCCCCCGACTGGCCCGATCGTAGGCATAATGTAAATGAACCCCCATGACTGGCTGATCACGGGCAGAACGTAAATGACCCCCCCGACTGACCCGATCGCGGGCAGAATGGAATTCAACCCCCCAAAGACCAATATTCCTGGTGGTCCAGTGGACTATGAAGCCTGATCTCGGCATAAGGTCAAACCCATCTCCCAAAGTCCAATTTCCCTGCTGATCTAGGGGCCCCCCACCCCACCCACTGCGGAGTTCACTTCACCATTAGCCGGGCAGCACCCCACCCGCCTCAGTTGCACCACCACTGACAGGTCGATAGGGCTGCATGCCCATTGGTTCAGAGCAAGAGCCAATGGGCATGTAATTCCATATTGTACAGGTAGACCAGATATGTGAATGAATTCATTCACATATCTGGACCGTCTTGTACAGAGAGGTACGCCCATTGGCTCTTGCTCTGAACCAATGGGCGTGCAGTCCTATCGAGCTGTCAGTCGGCAGGTGGCGGAGCGGCAGGCGGTGGGTGCTGCCGCCCACCGTTGACGGGGGTGGTGGGCTCTGTGGGTGGGGGTGGGGCGCCAGATCACCAGGAAATTGGACTTTGGGGGTGGGTTTGACCTTATGCTCGTGATCGGGCTTCGCGGTCCACTGGACCACCAGGGATATGGTCTGTGGGGGTTGAACTTGTTCTGCCCGTGATCGGGCCAGTCGGGGGTCATTTACGCTCTGCCTGTGATCGGGCCAGTCGGGGGTTCATTTACATTATGCCCACTATCGGGCCAGTTGGGGGTTCATTTATGTTCTGCCTGCGTATTAGGCCAGTTGGGGGTTCATTTACATTATGCCCGCGATCGGGCCAATCGGGGAAGTGTGTTCTGCCTGTGATCGGCCACGGGGTTACTATTATTCCCGCGATCGGGCTGCAGGGGGCATGGAACAAGTGGAGGGCCACCCACAGGTGGCAGCTGCTGTGTTGTGCCCTGCAATGCGGCAGCTCACCTGTGGGTGGCCCTCGACTTAATCCTTTTTTTTTGGGCTCAAAGTTGTGCAGGCGCAGGTAGGGGGTTGCGCCTGCACAACTCTGCACAACCCGGCTGAATATCAGGCTGTGCAGTTTATGCATGGTTCCTCCCCCTCTGGTTGAGCATGCATTCATTAGCATTGCGCTGTTGCTCAGCATGACTTTGGGGGTGCAACTGCCTCCTGCTGAATATCACAGAATGGTGCAATTTCGGATCTGCGCAGGTGCAACCCTATTGCGCATGGTGCAACCCTTTTGAATATCCAGCCCAATAATTGTAGAAATATTGGTAATACAAACATAATAATTGTATATAAGGCATTGTAATACTTATGTATATATATAAAGTATTGTGATTATATAGCAACAATACAGCAATAAGCATTGTAATTTGTAGCAACAATGCTAATAGAACAGTAGAACCCAGATCCTGACACTCATGCTTATATAATCAGTGCCTGTGCCCTAAACATTACTGTCTGCGTCATAGGGGCCCAATCAGGAGTGGTGGTCCATGGATAACACTAGCCATGCCTGGGCTGCCTCCTCCTCGAAGGTCTTGAGCTGTTCTAGCTGCTCAGTGGACCCCGCAGCTGTGGAAACCACCCAGCGGGCATCCTTGGATTTAACTGGTGGGTACCACTTTTCCGGTCACCCCAGCTGGAGTTGGACAGTGCAGTCTTCCAGAACCAATGGGTGAGAGGACCGACAGAGATTGCAAGCCTGTGGATCATGGTCAATTCCTAGACAGTACACACACACGTGGTGTGAGGGTTGGTGTGAGCCAACAGGAGCACCAGCGGAACCCGGTAACGGTTTTCTCTTCCATCGTGGAAGTGAGGGAAGAAGCAGTAGATGAAACTTGAATGAGTTTTATGGTAAGTTTTGGAAGCAAATCAGAAGATTCGAGAGTCAGGGCCTACCACACATGGGAGTGCTAAGGAGAGAACCTGAACCTTTCAGCGGAAAGGAACATCTGGCGTCATGGGGCGGAGCCAAGGGTTTTACCACCCAGGTGGGAGGGAGGAGCCAGCTTGGAGACGTTCTATTGACCCTTAAAGGGAAAGGCAATCTGCCAACAAGTGTGAATAGAACAACATATCCACATCCCTAGAATTTATGTTTTATGCACGCAGAGTTTTTGAAAAAATGTTTAAATAAAAGCAGATAAGGAAGTGCATATGTTGTGGAACTATTAAGGTAATGTGGAAACTATTCCACTGCATATTACAGTTGAGGCTGGCAGTATAATCTAGAGGCTAATGAGCTGTGAATGATCTTGGTACAGTACATCCAGCAGATCTAGGTATGTTTGATTCCCACAGCCTCCACTTGCATACTGTATAATTATGAGCAAGTCACTTAACCACCTCAGTGCTCCTAGGTTGCCCTTGAAAACAGTCATTTATACCTAGTGGGTCTTGCCCAGTTACCAAAAGAATAAAAAAAATGATTATATGAATTATTTTGTGAGGTATGTTAGCAGTGAAATATTGCATTTTAATTTTATGATTATTATGTGAATTTCAGCCAATTCTGATAAAGAAGTCTGTACGAATGAGCTTGGTACATCCAGCAGACCTAGATTTGATTCCCAAAACCTTCACTTACATACTGTGTGACTATGAACAAGTCACTTAACCATGCCAATGCTGTCAGGTTGCCTTTGAAAACTAGCACTTATGCCTAGTGGGCCTTACCCAGTTACCAAAAGAATAAAAAAAAAAATTAATTATATGAATTGTTTTGTGAGGTATATTAGCAGTGAAGCGCTGTATACTAATTTCATGATTATTATGTTAATTTCACCCAATTCCCTGATGAAGAAGTCATTATAATCTCAAAATGTTGGATAATTTGGAATAAAGAATATTATCTGATGAAAAATAAAACTGTGCTTCATGTGAAAGTAGGTTTCTGGTCTGATTTGTTATTTATGCTTCAGTTTTTGTCTGGCCTGTCTGAAGCCTTTCAACATAGCATCTGAAATCTAAAATCTCCTTCCTCACTCTTAATTATCCTTTATGCCTGAAAACAACGGAGTGACATGACATGTTTATGAACTATGAATCTTTCTTCAAACATAATTCTACCCAGACTGAAGCTTTTTTAGCATACAAAATAGTGATTTGACACTCTCCTCAGCAGACTGCAACAATTAATTAGTGTACTGATAACACAAAACCTCCAATGTTATCTAGTACATTAGGAAACTGGAGGGCTCCCTTTTTCTACAGAAATAACAAAATGACTGCAGGGCTCTGCCCACTGCAGCCGTAAAAGGTAAGTGGAGATCCTAAAAGGTCAGTAAAAATTGTTTTTCTGTGTCAAACTCCTAATTGGGGGTATATCCTTAGGATGCTGGGGTTTTCAGTTTAGTTTTCACATAGGACCCATTCTTACCGAAGGTAACCTATGGAGCTCTGTTTTCTGTATGCCTGCACTTACTGCGAGTATGGGAGTGTTCTGCAATGAATACATGTCCTTTTCTTAAATATTAAGAAGATGCTAGAATTTGGTGCCAGTCTTCATTGTTAACCCTGGATTTCTACAGTATATCAGACTGTGGTACCAGTGATCCTTTAAAGTCCAATACAGGGCTCGAATTTAATGGTATTCCACTGTGTTTTGCATACCACTTTTGGTAGCAGAATAACATTTTTATCATTCTGGTATTCCAGCTGGAGTACAGCACCACTCCACCATGTTGCTGCTCTGCAGTTTAATCTGTACCACTGCTTTTTTGAACAGAAGAAATACTGGACTCAGGCGGAGTACCAAAATTACATTTTTGGTACTCAACCTCCCACACCAGCTTATTTTCTTAATTTCTACACCTGCAATAATTCCTTTCTTTGCACTGTGATGCACAGTGTAGTTGAAATGTTATTAAATGCTTTAGCAGAGTTTAAACAATGCGTTTCACTATAAGTTGCAACTAAATAAACCAAAAGAAAACTTTTATCAATTAACTGAAAAACATAGTTAAACCATCAAGAAATCCATTTAAAAATGCTAAACCAATAAGTCTGAGGAGCAGCTTAATAGGACTTGTACTATAGTTTCACACCCTATTGTGCTGTATCAGTGATGGACAGTAACTGAAAGGATGTTGCACGTGTGGTGGTGGTGGGGAATGCCTGGGCAAGGCAGGTTTTCCTGGTTTTGGCACTCCCCAGTTGTAGACTGGAGGTGGGGAGGGGGCCGATTATTACAATAATGGCATTTCAAATGTCAGTGTTGGCTCCTGGCAGGGGGCCAGGAGCTGACAACTTTTTTAAGTTTCTACATTATTTCACCTAGCTTCACATTACAATCAGAAGAAGCCCCACTCCCCACCACACACAGGTACCCTCTGACATACTCCTAGTCCCAGTATCCATGACCACTGAGATTGTGCCCCCCCCTCCCCTTTCACCAGTAAGACCCTGATCCTGGCCCAAACACTGATGGGTACCAAGAAGCAGCCTTGGTCTCTGCAAGGGAGGAGGCATCAGTGGCATCCCATGGAGCGTATAGGAGGGTGCACCCTCCTGTGTCATCTCTATAACAAGTGGTTTCCTCACTTGTTTTCTAGCTCATTCAACACCCTGTCCTCAGCCAATGACACCCTGCAACACCACTCATCCAGTGCGTGCTGGCTGATAGAGAGTGGCTGCTCACTGTATCAAAGTCTGTATTGCTTGCCACCAGAAGATTTGCTAATAAAGCAGGACACTTGCCACCCTTGTCCCTGGGGTCACCAAGCCAAGCCTCTGTGTTGCATCCTAGATCCCAACAGCTCGAGGTGGGAGAGTTGGGCTCAGGCCTAGAATGTGAATCTCCCAAATGGTGGTGCAGTGCACCACCAACTGGCTCCAATGGGCTGGGTGGAACTGGCACTTTTTAAAAACAGATCATTCTCTAGGAAGATGGAAATGGGGAGACAGTAGGATAGGGGAATCCCCCAAAGGGTAAAAGCAGCCCTGGTGGCTTGTCTGTTGGCATTCTACTCTGGGAGGGCAGGTCATGCGGTGCCTGTTGCATCACAGTGTATAGCCCAAGATGGGCCCAGCCCAGTGGCTAGTACTTCACAAAGTAGTCAGGCAATGGGACATGATGAAGGAGTGCTCTCAGAGGTAAAAGTACCCCCTGAAGTGTGGGCACCACCCTGGAATGCCAGAAGTAAATCTTCTAAGGAAAATCCAGCATGACAGGGTATCAGTGAACTACATGCAATTACCAGATCAATGATTAGGAAAGGTGGAGATAGGGAGCACCCAGTTACTGTGATGCCCTCCCCAGGGTTAAAGGACAGGGAGAGCCCAGAATCTATATTGAAGTAACATAGAAACAAAACAAATGATGGCAGAAAAAGACCCTTGGTCCATCCAGTCTGGTCATGATCTACATGAAGTACAAGCCACAGGGAGTAGGTGTGGATCTTTACTGCCATGGTGGTGATACTGAGGACAATATTTTGGAAGAACTGTAATGAACTGTATACAGACTGAATGACTGTGATCCTTGGGCCAAGAAACAGTGTAGTATACCCATGAATTTGGACTGACCCTAGGAGAGATAGTCAAGTGCTTGAAGCCCAGTTTGTCCATAAGTTCAGTTTACTCATGAAAAATACCCACATTCAGCATCTCATACAGAAGGATAAGTGAACCAATAAACAGTGAGTGCAAGGAGCTCACAGTGAGATAACATCTATATCTCTAGGCACAGGAGTACCCTGGACCATTCCCACCCCAGTCTCCACAGCAACACAGGTATGTAGCTTTTCTGCCTGAAAGGTGTGTGTGTGTGTGTGTGTGGGGGGTGCCTACCTATGGTCCTGTGTTCCAAAAAAGGCTCATTCACCATCTCCATTAACACCCTAGGGTGTGGTCTATTTGGCCCCACAGACGTATTAACCTTTAGGATCCTAAGCCCTTGAGCACTCTTCTACAGCTATCATTTCCATGTACATTTTCTGCTCCCTCGTTTTCATCTGGTGGTTATTCGATGCTCAGATAGCAGAGCTTCTACTTCCCTTGTGAATACCGAACAGTAGTAGTTGTTCAGTATTTCTGTATCATCTTTATTATCCTCCCAGCCTTAGTTTGACTATGCCTTCTTTTGCTTTTCATTTCTCCCTGATCTTTTGACAGAAGGCCTTATCACAAACCTTAACTCCCTCCACAATTCTTAGTTCTGCTCCAGTTTCAGCTTTTCTCATCCTCCTGTTTGCCTTACTTAGCTTCTCCAGGTAAGCTTCCCTGTCATTTTTTGCCTGGCTCCCTTTAAATTTCCTTAACACTACCCTTTTTTCTGTTACTGCTACTCCCATCTCCCTTGTGAACCATATCAGTTTCCATTTTATTCTTGCTCTTGTCCACTTGCCTCAAACAGGAGCTGATGAGATCTTGCAGGTTTTACTAAATGGTGTCTCATTTCTTCTCCACACCCTCTGCCTTGTTGGCACCAACATGACTCAGTTCTTCCATCATTCTCCCAGAATCTGCCCTTCTAAATTACAGGACTGTTCTGCAGTTAGTGTGCTCAGTGCCCAATTTAATAGTGAACCAAACTGATAGGTGACTGCTCTGTACCCAGTAGTTTCCCTGTATTTATGTGCCTAATGTACCCAGTGGTTTCTCTGGGCCAGATATTCAAACTGCGCTCTTCTAAGGCGCAAGCCCGTGCACTGGCGCAAAACAGCGTTAAGAGGGTGTGTTCAGGGCGATATTCGTGGAATTGCGCTATTGAGCAACTCCTTTGAATATCATCCCCCAGCCACAGCCAGTGCATGGCACAGTGGAACTTGCGCCACTGCAAGTTGACAGAGTGGAGCATTCAATTTGCGGTGGCGCAAGTACCATTGCGCCATGTGCAAAATCCTGATATTCAAAATGTGACATGCAAATGGGGCCATAATTCATGCAAGGCGAAGGGGGGCTATTTGCATCTGCTTATGGCCCCATTTGCATGCCATTAGCATGTAGGTGTCCCGATCCCCGAGGACTTGCGCCTGGCCCCTGCCAGGCAGCAGCCGTTGGGGACTGATGCTCCCTCCAGCCTAATCGCAGGCAAAACAGTGTAGAATCCCCCACCACCACCCACTGGCCCAATCGCGGGCATGGTTTAATTCCCCCCCAACAGCCCGATCGCGGGCAGCAATGTGGCGCCCCAACCTATCCCTGGTGGTCCAGTGGACCAAAGTCCGGATCACATGGCAGTAGTTAAATAACCCCATCTCCCAAAGGTATCCCTGGGGTCCGTGATCGAAGTTCGATCGCTGGGCAGTATGCACAACCCACCCTCGACCATCTCGATGGTTCAGGAATAGCCCATCGCCAGCAGTATGCATTGCAGCCTCGAGCAGGCCTCGACTACTCACCACGTAGCCCCACCACCTCGCCTCGCAGCGAGCGGGCGGTAGTCCCACCCGCCTGTCGCCCGCCGCCAGCGACAGCCCGGTAGCGATTACTGGTGGAGAAGCAGCCACCGGCATGTAGCTCATCATAAGACAGTCCAGTTTGTGAATGAACTCATTCACAAAACTGGACTGTTCAGGACGGTATGGCTGCATGCCCATTGGCTCAGCTCTCCACCAATCGGGCATGCAGCCCCACCGGCAGTCAGTCGGGCGGGCGCGCGGGTGGCAGGCGGTGGGATGCTGCCGCCCGCCAGCTGCTGGGGAGCGGGTGGGGCTACGGGTGGGTGGGGTGGGGGACACTCAGCCACCAGGGATACGCTTGGGGTTACTAAACATACTGCTCGCGATCGGGCATTTCGGGTCCACTGACCACCAGGATACCTTCGGGAGGAGGGGGTTTTTAACTTACTGCCCATGATCGGGCTGCAGGGGGGACAGGATCTGGTTAGCCAGCCAGGTGCAGCTGCTGTGTTGCACTCCGCAATGCAGCAGCTCACCTGTGGGTGGCCCTCGACTTAAGCCTTTTTTTTTGGGCTCAAAGTCGTGCAGGCGCAGGTTGGAGGTTGCGCCTGCACAACTCTGCACAGCCCGGCTGAATATCGGGCTGTGCAGTTTATGCTTGGTTCCTCCCCCTCCAGTTGAGCATGCATTCATTTGCATTGTGCTGTTGCTCAGCCTGTTTTCAGTGGCGCAACTGTCTCCTGCTGAATATCGCAGATTAGCACAATTTCGGACTTGCACAGGCGCAACCCTATTGCGCAAGGCGCAACCCTTTCCCACCCTCTGTATTTATGTGCCTCACATACCCAGTGGTTTCCCTGTATTTATGTACCTAACGTACCCAGTGGTTTCCCTGTATTTATGTGCCTAACGTACCCGGTGGTTTCCCTGTATTTATGAGCCTAACATACCCAGTGGTTTCCCTGTAATTATGAGCCTAATATACCCAGTGGTTTCCCTGTATTTATGTGCCTAATGTACTTATAGTTTCCCTGTATTTATGTACCTAACGTACCCAGTGGTTTCCCTGTATTTATGTGCCTAACGTAATCACTGTACTGTTCATGAGTACTTGGTCCTGGGTCACTCCTTTCTGGAAGGATCCTCAACCCCCTGAACCAAGAGTCCATCATGGAATACATCCATGAGTATTGGGCTCCTAGTGTTGGTTGTCACTGGGATACTCCAGTCAATGCCAGGTAGACCAACATCCCCAGTGATCTCCAAATCTTCCTACATTGTTGCCCTTCTGATTTCTTCCTCTAACACTGTATCTGTTGCCTCCTCTTGGTGTAGTTGTCTGTAAACCACCCCTATTCTAAGCCTTCTGTGCCCTGTTTGTTTCTAACTGTACACATAATGACTCTGCCACTGCAACCTACCCGAGATTATATCCTTTGGTCACCTTGATTCCCTCCATCACATATAGGGCCCCTCCGCCTCCCTTGCTCTTAGCCCAGTCTCTTTGAATGATAGCGTGCCCTGGAAATGTGATATCCCAGTCATGGTGCAATATTGTCCAGGTTTCGGTTATGGCCATGAAGTCCAGCTGGATCTCTGCAACCAGTGCCTGAAGATCACACATTTTGTTCCTCGGGCTCCTGGCATATTTGCATATGGCTTTCCAGGAGCCTTGCTTCCCTGTTCCATTTTTATCTGTACTAGTTCACTCCCTTTGTTTGGATTCTACTGCCAATGGTGGCTTGTTGCTCTGCCAGTGCTCTTTGACTTACCAGTTAGCTCAGCATCCATCCTAAGCTTGTCCCCAGTACTACCTCCCACCCCCTCCCTGAATGTTCAGTCTTTCCTGTCCTGGGGAGCCCCTGTAGGTCCCACCATGAAGCTGCATTGGGATATATGACCTGAAGAAGCCCCCCCCCAATTAGACTCTCACTAATGAACTCATATTATTTATTTATAACTACTTATTGAGATATGAGTGATCAGTGGTACATTGCGAAAAGGATATTTTGTGGGTCCTTGAGGTATCCATCCGATCATAATTGATCTAAGCTAAGCAGTCCTTCCTGGGAAGTGATATGGTGATAAGGTAGAGTGGATAACAAGACTGCATGCCACCTGCATTTTGAGTAGTTGGCCATGGCTTTATCCTGGGGGCTAGTAACTGGGCTCATGGGTCTATGTGCCTGGGGCATGTGAACTATGGAGAGGTGTGAGTGTGGGTGCAAGATACAGAGCATGTCAAACTAGCATGGAGGTCTGAAAAAATTCAGTTGGAGAGGGAAGCTGTCAGAGTTGCAAACTAGTGATGAGCTGATGCTGAATGTCATGCATTTGGTGAACACGTTAAATTTGGCATTTTGTTGCTGACCAAAGCCAGTCCAAGAAGTCCCAGTTTTGCCCTTCAGCAGTTTAACTGTCATGATTCAGCATTTTGGAGACAGCACTCACTAAGCATGTGCACATTTCTGGCAGTCACATGACCTGCATCAGCCAATTTAGCTATGCTGGTGATCAGGAACTGCTAGCACGCTGATGTCACAGTGCCATTTCCAGCTCTCTTTCATCAGAGAAGGACCTGCCTCCTGTGAACATTTCATTTTTTTTTAATAAACAGAGTGAGTTGTGATCTGGAATTGTTTGGAATTATCCCAAATCTGTAGAATACTTTTAATTGCAGTTAGCCAGTTAACATCATTTAAATTTTCCAAATCTGCTGATGACACAAAACTAGCCATATAGAAGATATGGTGAAACAGGTTAGGTCATTGCAAACTGAATTGGATGAACTACTGTACATAAATGGTCAATTAGGTACAAAATGAGTTTCAATCTGGATAAGTGTGTGGGAATGTACTTAGGCTATAATAATCTTAATGCAGAATACAAACTGGGGAACACAGTTCTAAAAGCTACTAAAAGTGAAAGGGACTTGAGACTGGTTATAAGAGACAATCTAACATGTACTATGCATTGTAGTGAGGTTGTCACAAAATGTAATAAAATAATGGGATGTTTAGGTAAAATATAGAGAATAGGAGTAGGAGATGTGGTGTTGCCTCTGTAGAGGGCATTGGTGAGGCCACATGTTGAGTACTGGGGCCAGTTCTGGTCACGACATAATGTGGAGGACATCAATAAACTAGAATGGGTGTACAGGAAAGCAATAAAAATAATTAAAGGTTTGGAAAAACAGTCACATGTACAGAGATTAAGTAGCTTGGGATTGTATCCATTGGAAAGAAGATGACTGTGGGGGAATCTTATCACTGTGTATAATGCTTTAAAATGTGAGGATATGAGAAATTGTTTGCATTTAGAACTAAAGTCCTTCAGTAGGGAAGCAAGAGGGCATAAATCCCAGCTGTAGGCCAAACACTTTAAAACTGTGACGAGAGGAAGTTGGTTCACTTAGAGGGTGGTTGATCACTGGAACAGTTTACCTGAGGTAATAGTTACCAGTGAAAATCTGAACACCTTTCAACATAGACTGGATAATTTCTTAAAATGACAGAGGGTTTCGTGGTCTATATCGCTGAGAACACACCGGGCAGGCTAGATGGGCATAACGCTCCCGCCTGTCTGTATTGCTGACGTTCCTATGTGAATTTAGTTCTAAGCACAGGCAAGCTGGTAAGATCATGCCGCTGCACAGGAGTGGGTAAGACTGCACTAAGTAGAGTGTGTAATAGTTTTCCAGCTGTAGGCCTGCCTACAACTTAACTTGCTTGCAATAGGGAACAAGGGGCAGAGCCAGTGAACTGAGCAGACAGGGACTGTGGTGACTTCTGAAAGTTTTACTTGATGGAAAAAAAAAAACAACTTTTCACTGACTCTTGGTACAAGACAGGCAATGCAGTGAATCTATTTTTTTTTTTTTGCCAGTGGCCTGTCTGAGTGAAAAGATGAGTAAATAAACAGAAGAAATGGTGGCAGGGTGGAGGAGAGCAGCAACAAGAGAAGGTTCTACTGAACCAGTCCCAGCAAATAGCAGTTCTGCAAACGGAGGTGGTGATGCTGGGAGGAATGGGAGCCATGGTGGTCATGATGAGGCTGAGAGCATAACTAGAGTTGGGTGTGTAATAGTGCCTCAAGAGAAGCCATGGTTCCTTAATCCCAAGAACTCAACTGCTTCCATGCACATTACAAGCAGCAGTTTTCCCAGCCAGTCCCAGCTGTCCAGTGCATCTGGTGAAGAAAGCGCCCATAGCAAACCAGAAGCACACAGGTCCCCTACTGTGAGTACTCTGAGAAGCCCTACCTGTGGAAATGCAAGAGATCCATCATAGTGAAGAGATTGGTGGAACAGAAAGCTGTGTTCCAGGTTATAGAAACATTTAATTTTATTTTAGATTGCCCCTTATCTCCTAACGTGTATGATACCCTTCTTTCCCCAGTTTGAGTCTGCTTTAGCACTTTTTTTCACATTGTAAATAATAAAAGAAGCACTCCTTTCAATATGGTTCACACCAGGTTTTTCATCAGTATTCCCAGCTGTTTTGTACACTTGTTGACCGCTAAGGTCAGGGAGCAGTGTCTGATGCATGCTACTCCATTATAGTGACAAACAAAGATCTTAAACAACAGGTGTTCAAAACAACAGAGAATACTGATGAAAACCTGGTCTGAGCCACATTAAAAGGCACTCTCCTTTTATTATTTCAACAGTGAAAAAAAATGATAAAGCTGAGTCAAAATGTGGAAAAGGGCATCATAACTGTGAGGAGATCGGTGGCAATCGAAAATAAAAAAGTGTAGGTCAAAATTTTCACTGCTATCATGCACTGCTGCTTTAAATAGAGAAGCACAGACAACATAAAGAAACAAGAATCAGCTTTCTTCTGCTCATATTATTTTTCTTCTTCGGACAATTTCATGTTCATCCAGTGCCAGGCATCAACATGGCATGCAAGAAGAATTGCATAGTGATGATCTGAAACGAAGGACATTTGGGAGCTTTTTCACACTGAATGGTGACACTACTCAACCATCTTGGAGGAAGGCACAGACATCTCATCAGAGTGCATGATAGAGTCTTACCTAGCAGAACCACTTTCTAGCCAAAGTAATGATCCCATCAAATTCTTGCAAGACAGGAAAAGTCACTGGGCCTGCACTGATTAAAGTGGCATTAGATTTTCCCAGATACTCTCCAACACTGGTTGCTTTGAAAATATGTTTCTGCACAACTGGTAATATATTGTGTCACTACTGTGCTCCAGGCTAGAGCCAGAGAATATTGAATTCTTAGCCTTTCCCAATCTCAGCTTATGACAGATCAAATTCAGCTATCAATTTGATTATTCCCCTGTCGAACAAGTCACATCTACTGCTATTCTCACTCCTACACCCCCTGTTGATAAGTCTCCCCAGCATCCTACTGGTACTGGCAGCACCATAGTCTGGTTTATCACTCACAGCAGTGATGGCAGCACAAGGACTATGACACATACTACCACCTCATGTCCTCCTGAAGACACTACAACATTTACAGTGCAATTACCAACTAACTTGATTTGACTGAGTGCGCAGCTCACACAGAGTCACTGTCAGTTAAACAAGACCCTCACATCATTCAACCCACCATCAAAAGATGACAACTGTGACACAAATGAGTGATGGTCATGGGTGGATCCACAAGTTCCTCAGTCTCATGACCTCATGTAATGTGTTGATTATGGCAAGTTTGGCTGACAACAGACAGCAGCTGTGTTCATTCAAAGTTTGATCAAAATAAATAACTTAAAAATGTCAAATATTAAAAAACAAATGTAAGGGACAGATTTCCCTTATGTCCAGGGACACGGGTGCTACTTTTCATCTAGGTGAGGCCTGTTTACACCAGAAACCTGCACTTTAATGAACCTCCATGGTGCTGGGAAATGAGGACCAGGGACAGCAGAAGCACCACCAAAAGGAAACTACACACAAACAAAATGTTCATATTTAGAAATTAGATCAAGCAGGTCAGTGCTTTATTTAAACCTCTGGAGGTTATAGATTCTTCAAAGGGCTACTTCTCCATTTTCAACCCCCCAAAGATTCATCTTGGGATGGCTCACATGGTGTCACTCTACCCTCTGTACAGGACAGGTACTGCTGCACTAAGCTAGATTACATTTCATTTCTTACCTCCCAAAAGGGATCCCACTTGGGCTACTCCATAAGACTGTCTGCTATGGCATTGTACCCAGGCAGGGCGAGATGCTAACCTGCAGGGCTACAATGCCCACTCTGCAACAGGAGTGCAAGGTGGTAACACCTTAGGTGGAAAACTGAAATGGGACTATGGTTTCCTGATCTGTAGTATCAGTCGGTCAAGTCAAGGTATATGCCATACCTCTGTTATGCTACCTTTGGTTCTAGTGATGTTTGCAATAGGCCCCCAACCTCAGTGGGACTTTGGCTGGTTTAGATTCTTACCAGACACCTCTTCCCTGGCATTAACCAAATATACTAACAATAATTATGACTTTGCTAGAGGTTTATGCCATATACATTATAATCATTGGTTACCCAAGTGTTCTTGAAGGTGCACTAACACTTTGCTCTCTGCTTCTTAGCAGGGAGTGGATTCACATGGATCAAGGTGACCTCCATTGAGAGGAGGCACACCACTACTCTCAGATTGGGATCGGGTGGCATGCCTCCCATCAGGGCAAGGTTACAGGGGTCTTCCCTCCTAGATCCTGTTTGGAGGACCTACTCCCCACACCACACCCAGAGGAGCAAGAGGAAGAAGGGCTTCCCACAGGTTTCTCCTTCTTTCTCTCACTGTCTCTGTACTGTTCCTCAAAAGGTGCCAAATACTCACTTGTTCTGGAACCCTCTCTTCCCCTCCTTTGCTAGGCCCAGCTGGCCTCCTCCCTTTATAGGCAAAAGGGGATGTGCAGAGCTATGAATATTCATGCTCTAGCCTCTATGGTAACCCAGAAGGCAGTGAAGACACAAACACTCATACACTCTGTCTCCAGCGGAGGCCCAGCAGGAAAGAGCTCTCAGGGACCAGGTTAACCCTTCTAGTTCTCCCATGTAATCTGCTTCTTGTTGGGAGAAGAGGGTCTGGTAACACACACACACTCACACACAGAATAAGAAAAATGAACAGTTACATACTTACCATAACAGTAGATCTTGGAGAGAGAATCTCTTCCATTAGGCCACACCTTTAGAACTATAGATGCTATGCACTAGGACCACACTGAAACTTTTGCTAGCTCTGCCCACAATGACATCATGCATCAGCATCTACATAAATGTTGGCAGCCCCATCACTCCTCAGCCCTACAGCAGAGATTAGACTCTGAGGACCTCCAACCGTAGGGAACCAGGAGAGCAGACCAGCATTACGCATACAAAGTGAAATATGGTGCTGGACAGACAAGCCATAGATCAAGTTCAGGCACTGTATCTGATGCAATCTTCACAGAAGTAGAAGGAGGATAGAGGGAGGGAGGGACGGCATGGCGTAATGGAGGAGATTTGAAGATCTACTGTTATGGTAAGTATGTAACTGTTCTGTCTTATCTCTTCCATTAGGCCACACCTTTGGAACAAGTCCCAGGCAGACCCAAAAGCCAGTGGGAGGCTGGTACAGTCTGAAGTATACTTTCAAGACAACAGGCCTTGCAGTACAGCAAATCCAGTGCCAGCACATCTCCTAGAGACCAGACTGTAATGCTTAGTGAAGGTGTAGACAGTGCTCCACATGGCTGCAGCACAACTGTCAGTCACAGAAACATTTCTGAAACAAGCAACAGATACGGCCGTACCCTCTGTGGATTAACCACAAACCACACCAGGAAGTTCCTTACTGTACTTCCTATAACAAAAGGTAATACAATGTTTCAATAATTTGGACAGGCACTGTTTAGACACAGAGATGCCCTCTTTCTCGGAGCGAATGAAAGGAAAAGCTGAGAGGATGTCCTGTGGTCTTTGGTGCTGCAAGTCACACAGTATTTCAGTACTGCATGCACATCCAAAGTATGGAGCAGTGCCTCACCTTGATTGGCATGCTCAGGGTAATAGACAGGAAGGTCGATTGTTAGATTCAATGTACATTCTGATACCACCTTAAGCAAAAACTCAGAATTCTTATGTTAAAAAACCTTGTCTTTGTGGAAAATCAAATAAGAAGGCTCACATATGAGAGCCTGCAGCTCTGAAATCCTTTGAGCAGAAGCAACTGCAACCAAAACGGCATGAAATATAAGCCACAACTTGCAGCTGGTCCAAAAGGAGCCACTGTCAGTTTTTCAACCACATAATTCAAGTCTTAAGGTGGGACTGGATTTCAGACAGAAGATTTCATATGTAGAATACCCCTCAGAAATGTAAGGGAGATCTCTAATTGTGCAACCATACTACCATATATAGGAACATGAAAAGCTGAAATAGGGCACAAATGAACCTTGATTGAGGAATACTATAGACCAGAGACTGACGGTGACAGCGAGTATTCCAGCACAGTATTTGCAGGACATGTCAATGGGTCCAAATTCCCAGAATCAGCATATAAAGTGAACTGCTTCCATTTTAAGGAATAAGTATGTCTCGTAGAAGGCTTTTTGGTCACAACCAGAACATCAGCAACCTGAGGGGATACCCTAAAACATGCAATAGCCATGTTTTCAGGAGCTATGCATGCAGACATAGGGACTTCAGGTCTCGATGGACCACGGACCCCTTGTCCTCTGGCAACAGACCCCGACATAGAGGCAGGGGTATAGGGGCTCTGCTGCCATTTGATGCAGGAGTGGACACCATATCTGACGAGGCCATAACAGAGCTTGATGGTTGGAGTGGCACCCTCCATTCTCAGTTTGAGTAACACCCTCTGTATTATAGAAAGTGAGGGAAATGCATACAGATATTTCCCTTTCCAAGACAGGGACAGCGCATCTCACTACATCCAGGCCCTGGAACAAGTGAGCAGAAACACAGCAGTTTTGTGTTGTGTGGGGATGCAAAAAAAGGTCCAGTTCTGGATGACACAATCTTGTGAAGAGGTCACCTACCACAAATGTCAGCAGTTCCCATTTGTGCATCTTGGACAGTGACCTGCTTAGCCTGTCTGCTAAGGCATTTTGGAGATCTGAGATGTATACGGCTTGTGGTTCCAGGCTGCACTATCTTGGAACAGCTTGCCTTTTCCAGTACATACTATTTCACTACACAAAGCTTTTGTTACTGCATTGGAAATTTGTTTTCTCTCATTTGTAACTGTTACTAGTGTTTCTGGTTACATGTGTTTTTGAAGTTTGTGTAGCTAGTGAGCAGTCATGTGAGATGTTTTGTAAACTGTAATACTTTGTAATGTATTTTATGTTTTTCTTGAAACTGACTTGTAACATACACAGGATGGTCTTGCAAACAGAGATTCTCTCCCTAACAACCTGTATTTTCCTGCATAAAAACAAAGATAAATTCTATCCATCTGTCTGTCTGTCTGTCTATCTATCTTGTATGCCATCGGACACAGCCCAGTATCATACACTCATTGTTTCCCTGCGAAGGGGATATAAATGAGTAACCCCCTTTTTTGTTGATGTAATGCATCACATTGGCATTGTGTCTGTATTAACAGATGACCTGGATTCAGATGTACCTGAAATGCCTGAAAGCTATACAGGACAGCTCTCATCTCAGAGAACATTGATGTGTAACCTGGCCTCCATCTTGGATCATGACCCCTGTGTCTGTCAAGAGCCAAGGTGTGCCCCCCAGCCGGAGCTAGAGGCATATATAGTGAGGATCTGTTCAGGAGCTGGCACAAGGAATCGAATGCCCTTTAATAAATTGTCATGTTCCGTCCACCATAGCAATGCTCTGTGCAGTGGATTTGTGACGAGCACGATTTGGTTCAGCTCAATCGTCAGCTGATCCCACTGGACCCTGAGTGTTCACTGAGGTATTCTCATATGTAAGGGAGCCAGTAACATGGTTACAATGGTTACAGCCATGAGCTCTTGAAGACATAACATTATCCTTGCTGAGATATGACTTCTGTATATTAGCTGTGCTTGTGCAAACAGGTGTTCTGCTCTGTTCTGTGGCATGAAAGGACATCCCTTCTCTGTGTCCAAGACTGCCCCATGTACTGCAGTCTTTGACAGGGATAAATGCAGACAATGGCACATTTACTGTGATCCCCAAGTCATTGAACAACTGCCTCATCCAAGACAGGGTATGTAGCAGAGCTTTCCTGGAGCTGGCCTTCAAAAGCAGGGCATCCAGATAGGGGAAGGTATACAGGTCTTCCCTGTGAAGGACTGCTGCCACCACTGCCAAACATCTGGTGGACCCATGGCACACAGGACAAGCGAAAGGACAATACTCTGAACTGATAGCGCTGCTTCTCCTCCTCCAGCATAAAGCTGAGGAACTGCCTCAGAACTGTTCAGAGGAGGGCAACAAAGATGGTGCATGGATTGCATCACAAGTCCTATGAAGACAGGTTGAAGGAACTGAACATGTACTCCCTGGAGGAGAGGAGGGAGAGAGGGGATATGATAGAGACATACAAGTATCTTACAGGGAGGAACAGGGTGCAGGAAAACACTATTTTTAAGCGAAAAAGATGTTCCAGGACTAGAGGGCATGGGATGAAGTTGGAGGGAGGACGAGTCAGAGGGAAACATGAGAAAGAATTTCTTCACAGAACGGGTGGTGGACAAGTGGAACACCCTGCCAGAGGAAGCGGTGGGGGCTGAAACAGTCACGGGATTTAAGAATGCATGGGATAGACATAAAGGAATTCTGGAGGTCAGGGGTAAGGGGCAACAGACTTCTAGGAAAACAAACTGAACTTACAAGCTCAAATGGGCAGACTGGGTGGGTCATAGTCCCTTACCTGCCGACACTGTCTATGTATCTATGTATCCATGTATCCATGTATCCATGCATCCATGCATCCATGCATCCATGTATCTATGTATCCATGCATCCATGTATCCATGCATCCATGCATCCATGCATCCATGCATCTATGCATCTATGCATCCATGCATCCATGTATCCATGCATCCATGCATCTATGTATCCATGCATCCATACATCCATGTATCTATGTATCCATGTATCCATGCATCTATGTATCCATGTATCTATGTATCCATGTATCTATGTATCTATGTATCCATGTATCTATGTATGTATGTATGTATCCATGTATCCATGTATTCATGTATCTATGTATCTATGTATCCATGTATCCATGTATCTATGTATCTATGTATCTATGTATCTATGTTTCTATGCTTGTGAGCCTTTCTGATCTTGACATGGAGGTATGCATCCTTCACATCCAGGGGGCAAATCCAGTCTCCTGTTTGTAACAAGAGAATTAGAGATTGCAGGGAGACCATTTCAAATGTCTTGTATTTTGTGAAGAACTTGAGACCCTTGGAATCCAATACAGAACACAGATCCTCTGTCCACTTTAGGACCAGGAAGTATCTGGAATAGAGCCCTCTGTTTCTCAGAGGAGAAATTGGTTCTATAGAACACCTTTGGAGTAATGACTGCTCTTCTTGCTTCAGAACGGACAAATGAACCAGAGGATAACTGGAAGGAGGTGGAGGATGATCTGGAAGGGTTTCTAGCAACTCCAGAGCATGCCCCTTGCAATTATCTCCACTACCTATTCATCTGTTGTAATCTCCTGACATTGTTTGAGATACAGGGAGATTCTGCCCCCTCAACTACCCTGGGAGGCAACATTGAAGGTGGGGGTGTATGCTACAATGAGTCATGCAGAACCAGTTGGGGCAGAGGCGCCAGCACTGAGTGTTTTGGATGCGTTTGAATGGGCATCCAGGGGTAGAGAGCCTGGCAAGAGGCCACTTCCCTTGCCTTGGCCATGCTGATGGTAGGAACTACCACCTCTGGCAGTAGGCTAATGATAGAACCCTGTCCACATCCCCTGGCAGGAGTGGGATAAAGGGATTTGACAGAACTTAGTCATTTTTGATCTCTGAAAGCCTCTAAGTGCCTCCTCAACATCGTTACCTAACAATGTGGTCCCCTCTGAAAGGAGCGTTTAAAATTGCTTGCTGCACATCATCTGCAAAACCAGCAAGCCTTAGCCAAGAATACCTTCTCATGTAGATTCCAGAAGCAGCAGACCTGGCAGAAGCATCAGACACATATGCAGAGTGTTGCAAATGTTTGCCAACCTGAGCCTCAGAAGTTAAGTAAGTTGTTCTTGGCAGAGCCTTTAAGAAAAGCCTGGTCTGCAGCTTTAGCAGCTTTCCACAGGCTATTTTGATATTTAATCATATGGGCCTGGTAGTTTGTAATTCTAAGGCCTAGTGAGGCAGAAGCATCTGTGCGTTTGCTCACCACATCCAGTATCCTAGATTTCTTGTCAGCAGTTAAAGTACTCAAGTGTTTTGATGCTCTGGACCTATCTTGAGCAACCATGACGACTGAGTCAGTTTCTGGTTGGTTGGCAACACAAAGCATATGGAGCAATCAGCCTTTCTGGGTACTGCAGGCAGTGAGTTATGTCTGTACCATGCAGCAAAAGTGGCATCTTCCAGTGCCGGATATATATTAAAACTTTGGCAGATCTCACAGGTCCTTATGTTGTGAGATAGGTCCAAACAGCACACACCAACTGTGTGCAGGTCTTCTATAATTAACGGCTTCCTCATTTTCCCATAGGGAAACCGTGGTGTAATTTGCTATTATAAAGGAGCATTTATTAACGGCAAATACACGCATGATTTCCCTCACTCTGCGCAAGTTCCTGCTCAAACATCTCCATTCTTGGTCACCGTCTCCCGAACCGCAAACCCAGCATGGATACAAACTGCCACGGACACTCGGCAGTAAGTAACATTTTTAAAAAACTTAAATGTACCACATTTGCTACCAGATTGCCCACCCTCACAATATTTAAAAAAAAAAATATTTGAAATAAAAGTGAAAGCCAACCATGCGCCATGCCGTAATCAGAATGCGGCGTACAGCAGCCTCTTTTATTTTATATAATTGTTGAGGTGAAAAGAGAAACCAACAATTATATAAAATAAATAGATACAGGTGTGTAAACTCAAGTTACACACACCCTCGGGGTTTGATGTTAAGACATAAACCCCTCGCTTCGCTTCCGGGGTTTATGTAGCATCAAACCCCTCGGCTGCGTGTAAATTCTCGTTACACACCCAGACCCATACTTTATCCTCTATTTATTTACTGTAATCTCTGCACTTACAGTACTGAACTAAAGACTGTTTTGACTTCGGCAGCCTGCAGAGATGACGTTATAAACTGTTAGCTAAGAAAACGGCAATGGCCAGTTGATGATGTTTCCAACAGCAGGTCTGACAAGGATGACTGATCGTGGGAAGAGAACTGAGAAGTGATGTGGCCACCCTAGTATATATATATAGATGCTGGTGCATGATGCCATCGGGGGAGGCTCCCTGCTAGCAAAAGTTTCCATGTGGTCCTAGTGCCTGGTGACTATATTTCCAAAGGTATGGCCTAATGGAGGAGATATCATCAAATAAGATCTCTACGTCCATGGATAGTAAAACATTAGGAAGGCAAATGTAAAACGCTAAATGTTTTGCCTTATAATTTGTGTTCATATGGGGCCAGTGAGAAGGTATTACTTGCATGGAGGTAAAACAGAGACTACAGGGATAAACCTTGAACTCAGCAATTAATACTGACAATTACTATAGCTCCAAACTAGGACGCAGCAGGCATGTTCATTACAGACTGTGTCACACAATCACAGAAACACCAATCTCCAGCAGTGGCATGCAACACCACCAGCCACAAGTAAGCTATAGTAATTAATATTCATTGCTGAGCTCAAGGCTCCTCCCATTTGCAGTCTCTTGTACCCTATGCCAAATACTGCATTGGGAGCCAAAGTATTTTGAGGCTGAACAGAATTTCTGGGCCCCAACTTGAAGTTTAACCAAAGCTGGCTCTGGCAAACCTCTCCCACTCTTATTGTGGACAACTGGCCTGTGATAACATTAAATTATATGAGAATTTCAAGACACAAAAACAAACTTATATACAATGACTTACAAAAGCATTTGTAAATCACATTTAATGAAATTGTCAGCATATCAACTTTTACTAAATCTCTTCCATGATGCCCATGTCTCTATATGGAAACTTGGCATTCTGTATGACCTAAAACGTATTAATAAAAAAAAAATTTTTTCATTACTGTTTCACTGTTTAAGTGTGGGGAAATATTATAAATGCTTTCTGTCTAATGTCCAATAGCTTGGCTCTTTTTGTGAGAAAATTCCTGGTGTACGGTAGCCCCGTTCCCTCCCTCAACATGTGCCAAACTGTGGTTCTGGTTGACATCCTCATCTCCTACCTCACCCCATCCTACTCCAAAATGCATCCCTAGTGTCTAATGAAACCGCCCCCACTGTCACCCTATCCCATGCAAAAATATTTCCCTTATGTCAAGTGGCACCACCTCCCTCATCCCATTCCATGCCAAAATGTGACTCTAGTGATCAGTAGACCCCACTCCCCATTTCATGCCAAAAAGTGTCCCAGTGTCCAGTGGAACCCCAAAACTGGTGACTGGCACAATCCTCCACTCACCTCATTGACCACTCTCCATCTACTAAAATGACAAATCTACTATAGCACTATACCAGAATATAATGGTATAGCAGTGTGCGTAATGACCCACTCAGAATCCTGCACACAGCAACATCGATATGCCAGAATGTATTGATATAATGGTTTGCGTGATTTTCGTTTAGATTTATCCAAACTATTGCACCAATACAGTTTGGTTTATTGATGTAGCAGTTTACATTATTTTAAGTTACATGGCATCCAGCCAAGGAGGTGAGTAGAGGACTGTGCTGGTCATTGTCTGATGGGGGGGTATACCATTCCCACAGCGATGGCAATACCACGAAAACCACTACAGCAACACAATCTGCAGTGCGCTGTAATTGTCTGTGGTATTGCCGATGCTGCTGTCTGCTGTGATTTTGCCCCCTCCCCAAGACAACTCTGACTCTGAGTTGATAATCTAAAATGTGTGGGTGGGTGGGGGCAGATCCCCCCACATGGAGGGTGCGGGGGGCTTCAAAACACCTTCTGCTCCTGATGGCACAATGCCAGATGTCGGCATTGTACCATCACTGTAACGCCAATCTACAAATTTCATGTTGATGCAGCATGGTGGAACCTGGCGGGGGAAGAGAATGGAGGTTGAGGTGTTGGGCACCAGGGACTCGTTTTGGCATGGGATGGAGTGAGAGAGGGCGATGCCACTGGACACCAGGGATTTTCTTAAAGTGGTTTAGGGGAGAGGGTGCTACTGGACACCCCCTATAGTATATATCATTCCTATAATAGCCTATTGTGAGCATCTAAATGGTAACTTAATATGTCTAAAAAATTAAAAAGTAACCCATTTTAATAGTTGCGTTGCATATTAATCACAGTGTCACTGGTTCTGTATCAGAGGGAATCTTATTACTATGTGAGATAATAAAGGAGTAGAAATTTAGGTAGTAGTCTACATACGAGCTTAAAAGAAAGTGACGTGACAGCACGGGGCATAGCATGCAAGTTAAAGCCACAGCTTCTAAAACAACTAGAACATAGGTTACTTGCCTGTAACAGTAGTTCTAGGAGTAGTATATAGTTCACATCCACACTGGCAGTTCCACTGGAACAGTCTGATTTGCCAGATTTCTTCAAGCTAAGCTCCTCCCACCACCCGAGCTGCATATCCCCTGACTCCACACCATGACATTAGATCTTGCATGCTGGAAGCAGGAATGTGTGTCACTTTCCAGGGGAGGCAGCACGGGTTGTGTGGATGTGAACCCTATACCACTCCTAGAACTATGGTTACAGGTGAGTAACCTATTTTTCTAGTGGCATGGATATAGTTCACTATCCACACGCTGGCAGACTCCTAACAGTTCTTCTGCAGAAGGGGACAGGTGCGCACCCCTACTTGATGAACAGAGAAGAACCGAGGTCCCAAAACCAGCATTCCAGCATGATTCAAGGTCAATGCGGTAATAAGAAATGAAGGTGTGGGCTGACTTCCAGGCGGCAGCCCTGCTGATTTTTCTGGATAGGGACGTACCTGGATGCAGCCACCAAGGCAGCAGCATGTCTGGTGGGATGAGCTGTAAGTCCTACAGGAAGCTCCCTACCAGACAACCTATAGTAGAGGTTGATGCAGGATGTGATCCACCTGCTGATCATCTGCTTTGCTGTCAATCTGCCAGGCACAGCTTCAGTGTAAGTGACAAAGAGCTGGTGAGCCTCTCCCCGAACTCCATCCGTGCATTCTACATAATAAAAGAGTGCCCTCCACAGGTCCAGGATATACAGCCTGTGGTCAGCCTCCGAAGATGGGTTAGTAAAGTATACCAGTAAGTTAATGACCTTGTTAAGATGAAACTGATACAAACTTCAGGAGGAACTTGAGCAAAGGATGACTATGTCCCTGTGGAGACCAGGTAAGGAGACTCCACTGCTAGTGCCTGGAGCTCCCCAGTCCTTCTGGCTGATGTGCTGGCCACCAAGAATGCTATTTTCCATGACAGGTGTGACATCTCTCATCTGTGCATAGGCTTAAATGGCTTGCCCAAGAGCATAGACAACAGTAGCAGTAAGTCCCATGGTTGAGGTGGTTCATGCATCAGCGGGGACAGGTGGTCCAGGCACTTGAAGAAGCACCTGAATACCTTCTCTTAGGCCACCTTCGACTTACCAGGCTGCACCTAGTAAGCAGAGATAGGTGTCAGGTGCACCTTAAGGGTCTTCACTTGCAGTCCCAGTTGAGAGAAGTACCAATGGTAGTCAAAGATACTCACCACAGGGCAGCCAAGGGAATCAAACTCCATGACCTGGGACAAAATGGAGAACCTCTCCCATTCAAAGGCATAACACCAGTAAGTCAACTCTTTCTGGGAAGGCTCCCTTGACATGGAGCACTTCATCTAAAAGACCCAAGGCCTGGAACTCTAGCTGCTCAGTAACCAGGCTGTGAGGAGCAGGGACTATAGGTCTGGGTGCAGGACCTTCCCCTGTTGTCTGGTCAGCAGATCTGTTTGGAGAGGCAGCCACTATGGAGGCCTTCTGCTGAGGCTGAGAAGATTTGTGCACCAGAAATGCATTGGCCAGTCTGGAGTTATTAGGTTCATCTGCACCTTGTCTTTTCGGGCCTTGACTGCTACCTTGTGGATCAAGAGCATGGGGAAAAAAAGGCATACATGAGGCCTGGGGTCCAATACCTAATGAAGGCATCCCCCAACAGTGTCCCAGACTTGGGGGGGGGGGGGCAGGAACAAAACAGCCTTAATTTGGCATTTTCTCAGGAGGCAAACAGATCACCAGAGGAGTGCCCTGCAGAGAGAACAGGTGGCGCACCACCGCTTGATTCAGGGATCACTTGTGTGATGTCTGTCCCACCAGGCTGAGAGCATTCACAAGCTGACTGCTCTCTCCTGTGACATGGATCACCAGGAGATCTGCACCCAGGCCGCACATGAGGGTCCAAGTGTGGAGGGCTTCCCAACACAAGGGAATGGAGCGAGTTCTGCACTGTCTGTTCAGGTAGAATATGGTCATGGTGTTGTCCATCTGGACCTGCATGACCTAACCTATGACTATAGCAGCAAATTCTGTTAGAGCTAGCCACATTGCATGGGGCTTCAGATGGCCTTTATTGTGGTGATGAGACTACCTGGGTGACCATGACCCGTGGGCTGTGTGGTCTCTCAGATGCTCTCCCCATCCCACCAGAGACATGTCCTTTGTGAGCACAATGGTTGGTTCTGGGCAAACAAATGGGATTTCTCCTGCAGGTGCTTAGGGTGTCTGCACATTTGATGTGTCACCGTAACTGGCTGGTCCAAGTGGCCTAGATGCTGGAACCACTGACAGCCCAACTCCCACTGGAGGTAGTGCATCTGCCAGTGGGCCCAATGAACCATGCTGGTGCAGGATGCCATGTATCACAGCAGCCTCAGGAAATCCTGACCAGGGTTCAAGAGCCCAACCTGAAATAATCAGGCAAAAGAGGTAAGATTCAGTACCCTGTCTGCACTGCAGCCACCGATGAAATCCCTGTGGGAGAGGGATAGTGGTTTCAAAACCAAAGCCTGATGCTGCAACATTAACTTTTTATCTCTATCCTTTTAATCAAATTCCATCTCAGTGGTAATCTTTCTGCTAATTTAGGCTCTGCTGGTCAGTGGCAAACTCTCCTGCTTACCTAGCTATAGAATACTAACATGCACTTTTTCTGATTTGTTGAAGATGAGAGCTCCTCACTCTCCAACCACTATCATCTAACTGCTTATCTCTTAGAGTCACATATGTGTTATCAGACCTAGTGCTGTACCATGTGTGACAGAAGACACACAAGTGGTACAGTAATGGTCCTGATATTATGTGTGATCTGAGAGAGAGAATGACGTACACAGTCACAGTCTGGCCAACTACTTAGCCCACCCCAAAATCCCATACCCAAGTAACTCACTGTAGCTGGCTTTCCTCAAGTGATGTCCTCCTGGCAATGGACTGTCCCACCCTAAGTCTCCAGCCCTGCCCAGTGCCTAACTGCATCTCATCACTGCAACCTTCTTCAGCTGGCTAAATCCACAGTGTCCAGCCCCAGGCAGCACATCCACCCCCACATTCACAGAAAAGCCTCACTCTCTCATGCTGCTGACAGCTCACACTGAAAAGACTGCCCCATGTCTCCTGGCCCATCACAGCTTCCGTTTCATCCTGCTGCTGCTCACATTGAAAAAATATGCTCACTTGATCCCTTTGTCCTTCCACCCCAGGGCCATATGAGGTGGTGCTTAACAAAGGGATATTGGCCAGTCTGTGCTGGATGTCTGCCGTGAAGGTGGACAGATGCAGCCAGGCTCTCCGACACATGGAAATGGCCAGTGCCATGGCTGGACACATGAACTGCCCATGTCCAAGGCTGTCTGGAGCAGGTGTTTAGCCAGTGACTAACCCTGGTCTCTGATGACCATCACCAATGACATTTGCTCAGCAGGAAGGTGAGGGGGGATGGAATCAAACACTCCCATGGGAGAGTGACCAAAATTGGCCATCATCATGGCGCAGCTAGCCTGATGAAGACCCAAGGATACTGCAGCATACATCTTTTTAGCAGTGTGGTTAGTCTTATGGGGCTCCTTGTCCAGAGGATTGTCCACGTCCTCCTAGTTTTCCAGCTTATGGAAAACTGAGTCACTAACCAGCCCCTCTGCAGAGAGGTGGTCCAAGAACCCTGAAAGAGACCCTATTAGGACCGCCTACTTGCAGACCATATGGCTAGAGGGTGCCAGGCAGGATGCTGGATGCTGCCAAAGCTCCAGGGACAGTCCCAAAAAGGCCTCAACTACTGGAAAGGCAACCCCTGGGGATTCATCCCTGTCCAGGATGTCAGTAAAGGGATACATGGCACTTTTCTGAGCTGGTTAAACAGAACTGACATGGACTCTGAAATATGTTGAAAAAGCACCCTGAAAGACATCAGGCCTTGCTCGGTGGAGAACTCTTCAACCGAGCTGTGGTCAAAGAGAAGAATCCCAAAAGAGGCCATGGACTTGTGGTCCAAGTTATCCGAGGACTCCTCAGTAATGGCCCTCAACTGTATCTTGCCACGGACCACCTGGGTATCCTACCCTGGGATGATCTCCACTGACAATTGGCCTGGCAAGCCAGTGTCTGAATGGGTCTCCTTGGTCAGAGCACCCACATTTGACTGCAGTGGTGGTGGTTCCCCCCAAAGTGGTGGAGAAGCAGCTGCATGGATCAGTGGGGACACCAGTGGCAGCTGCCAGGTGACTGGAGTTCCAGAGTGTAGAGCCCCACCCTGCCCTGCAATGGCCCACTGTTGCCAGAGGAGCTTCTCATGGCACCTTCGCAGCTTGCAATGATGTCTCTCCTCCCCTTCACCCGATAATGAAGAGGTTGAGAAGCGTTGACAAAGATGCCTCCTGGTTGAGCAAGATCAAGAGCGAGAGTATCTTGACTGAGATCTCAACCTTCAACCAGAAGATAGATGGTGAGGGAAGCCTTCTGCCAGGTTGTTGTACACTACAGGCCGGATATTCAAAAGGGTTGCGCCATGCGCAATAGGGTTGCGCATGCGCAAGTCCGAATTTGCGCCATTCTGCGATATTCAGCAGGAGGCAGTTGCGACACTGAAAACAGGCTGAGCAACAGCGCAATGCAAATGAAGGCATGCGCAACCAAGGGGTGGATCCATACATAAAGAGCGCAATGCGATATTCAAAGGCTTGCACAACGCACAATAGCGGAACAGCCGGAAGGTGCGCCACAGCGGAAATGAGCCAAAATAAAAAGGCTCAAGTAAGAGGCGCAAGAACGCTACAGGGATGCCAAGCGAGACAGACAGAGAGAGATCGACAGTGACAGTCCAGAACAGGGCAGGCAAGGGAAGTTGTGTGGGCCATAGACTGCAGAGGCCAGCGGGGGTACCCGGTGCAGTGGAGGTAGCAGTCAGGACAGCGGGGGTAACAGAGCAACATCAGCCGAGGGGGGTCACAAGCCAGGGAGATGGACAGTGCCAGCTTCCACATGGAAGCTGTAATGAGGGGGGTGAGAATGCATGCTGCAGGGGGACGTGGCCGTGGAAGGCCCGTCGGGCGTATCGCCTCAACAGGCAGTGCCGTCTGCCCACGATCAGCTTTGAGCTGTACACAGATGTAGAGATCGGGCCTGTACCACCTGAACAGGGCAATACTGAGGCGGCTCTGAGCTGTGCAGTGATGCGGGATGCAGGCACCCACACAATGGAGTCACGCTCTGTCAATGGAGACCAAGGTGACAGCCTGCATGTGCCTGCTCGCCACGGGCACCTTCCAGAGGCCAACAGAGGACACCACAGGCATCACACAGTCGGCCACATCATGCATCCTCACCCAATTCCTCAGCGCACTGCTGCCACATGCTGCAGAGCACATCCATTTCCCCAGCAACACTGCAGAGCATACAGCAAACATGCAGGGGTTCCACAGGGTAGCATGTATGCCTGGCGTGCTAGGGGCCATAGACTGCACTCATGTGGCCATACGCATGCCACCTGGCCCTGATGGGGCCGCATATAGGAACAAGAAGGGCTATTCCAGTGTCAACCGCCAGGTGGTGTGTGATGCCACTGGGCGCATAATCAATGTCTGTGCCACACACCCTGGCGGAGCACATGATGCCTTCATATGGTATCAGTCCGCACTGTGCCATTGTTTCGAGAGTGGGGACATCCCCACAGGCCATCTAGTGGGTGAGTATGCATGTAGGAATTGCAAACGTGGGGCAAAGGTGGGAATGCCACAGGTGCTATGGTAGTGGCACACAGGGATATTGGCAATATGGACCTGAACATGATACTCATCTCCACCATCTCCACACAGGTGACAGCAGATACCCACTCTGTCCCTGGCTACTCACACCATACCAGCACCCCATGACCCCATCACAGCAATGCTATAATGAGGCACATGCCGCCCGCCACACGCAACAGCATCGAGCGGGTGTTTGGGATGCTCAAGGCATGCTTCCGATGCCTAGACACCTCCGGCGGTGCCCTACAGTACAGCCCCTCAAAGGCCTGTGGGATATTCCTGGCCTGTTGTATCCTGCACAACATGGCCAAAGACTGTGGGATAACCATTCAGGTCGAGGAGGAGGACAGCGCTGGGAACGCCAGTGGCGCCGGTGATGATGGTGATGTGCAGCCCCTCCTTGGACGGCGGGACCCCCGACTGATCCGGCAGGCCCAGCTGCACCGGGACACCATCATGGAGGAGCATTATGCACGACACAGGTAAATCAAGGGGCCATGTGCAACCAACACTGTCCAGGCACAACCCACAGAGTAACACACCAGGGGTGCATGACGGCAAGGGAAGTGGAAGGGTCCAGGCACACAAACACACCATCAGGGAGGGGTGAACAGTCATATGGACACACACACACACACACACACACCAGGCACAAAGCATACATGGGCAGGTGCACAGCAGAACAGGAACAGACATGGCAAACACACAGATCCACAGACCACACCCACCACCTGTACTGTCCAAGTACGTGTGTCAGATGCTGGGCACCCTTGCACCTTGCTGTACAGTACAATGCAGGCATCATCATGCACACGCACCTGTGGACAGCAGTCGGGATGGTGTGCAGGTGGTCCGTGTGTCAGCATGATGGGCAGGGCACCCACCAGCGCACTGCCCACCATGACGCACATTGCACACAGGGCAGCACCAGACAGGGCCCACACTGGGAGACAGGTCAGTCATGTTGCACTGTGCCACGGCCACCGTGGATGCGTGGGTGGCCCCGCTGTGACCCAACAGCACTGGCAGGCTGAGCAGGGGCCACATGGGGTGGCACTGATGGACCACCAGGGGTCCCACTGCGCGATCGCGACCTTGTCCGCACAGGGGTCTGCAGCATACCAAACATACCTGCACCAGGGGTGCTCGGGATGCCCACAGCAGAACCCGGTGTCAACAGGCTAGGTGTCGCACGACACCGAGAACAGGGAGTGGAGAGTGTACTGTGTGGGGTGCGTGGTACAGGGGCACCTGCTTGTGTGCCCAATGCAGCCATGACAGTGACCAATGCCTGGGTCTGCCTGTCAATGGCGGCGGTCACATCCATCCGCATTTGGACCATCTCTGCAAGGATCAGAGCACAGTCCCTGCTGTGCCGCTCCACAGCCACGCACAGTGCCTCCACGGAAGTTGCAACCCGCCTTTGCTGCTGTACTGATTCCCGCAGTAGGCGGATGTGCCCTTCAAATGGGTAATCTGCCACAACGGCATCCTGTCCCCCAGGGTATGGAAGGTCCTGATGCTCAACACCCCTTGAGGGTGGGCACTGTTCACCAGGACCAGGAATGGGCATATCAAAGGGTGGTGTGCATGTGCCACCGATGGACACTGTACCCCCAGACCTGGTGGGTGACTGCTGCTGCTGCCCCTCCAACCGCTGTGCCCCAGGGACCACTCGTTCCACTGCTGTGGCTGCAACAGTGCCAGACACCTGCACAGCCACCGGTGCTGCCCCACCAGTGCTGATAGGCACAGCCTGGGACTGTGCCGACATGCTGGCACACACGTTGGAACCAGCAAGGCCCAGGGGCATGTGCTAGCCTGCTGTGTGTCCGTCATGGGACACACACGTGTCACTGCCCATTGCAGTCCTTGCATCATCAATGGTGCAGGTACATGCTACAGCCACAGTCACAGCGTGCTGGCATGCTTGCATGCCAGACTGCTGAGACACAGGCTGTGCACCCCCCACACCTGACTCACCGACAACAGAGGTGGCAGCCAGGCATGCATGCTGGTGCAGTGCATGCTGGCTGGTGACAGAGGTGGATGGACCGTCCTCCAACTCCGGCAGGTCTTCCTCACTGCCTGGTCCCACCACCACCATCCCCTGAAGATGAACAGGATCTGTAACAGAAAGTGAGGACATATGAGTGCATGTGAACAACCTCCCCCCCCAACACCACCACCATGTTATACCGTGCAGTGATGGGCTTCCACCTGTCTGGAATCCACCTCCTGGTACGCACTCAATAGCACTCCGCTGCATTGATGCAGCCAGTCGGTCCTCAGCCGGGGTCAGCTCCGCCACCGCTGGCTGGCCCCCGCCTGTGCCAGAACATGCCGCCCTGAGGGCTGCCACCTTCTCCTTCACCCTCCTGCGGTCTGTCCCCATCTTCTTTTTGCATTCCTGCACGGAGCGCTGGTGGCTTCCTGCAGGTTCGCTGCCCCGAGCTACCCTCCCATGCAGCCGCGACGAGCCTGAGGGGTGCCCCGTCCACTCAGTAGTGGCCTCTTCCAGGTAGGCCTGGAAGAGGGCCTCTGTCTTCACCGTGGTGAAATTGGGCCTCCTCCTTCGCCCACCATCCTCACCCTCACCTTGGCTCTGCTCGGTCATGTCGGTCTGTATGGGTGGAAGTGGACACCTGTCACTGTGCAGTCTACAGCGTTATCCCATGGCCATTGGCCAGAACATCACACAGCATACAACTCACCTCTCACCTGCAGTAACCGAATCTGGCTAGCACAGCCCAATGTCGCGTATTCATAGCGCAATGCATGCAAATTAGGAGTGACGCAACTTTAATGACATGCTAATCGTGCCACTGCAACTTTGCATGGCTGATCAGATCATTTGCATGTGTCGGCTGAATATCGCGCCGCTGCGCTTTGCGCACTACGGCTGAGCCAATGGCGCATTTCTGTGACTGTGTGGTACACTGCATTGTGCATACCCAAGTAGCTTACGCAGGCGTCTGCCGCGCTGATGACGTGCTGTGCGCGATCAGCTATTCAGGCCACGGCCACCATTGTGCCAATGGCGCTACAGCGCTGGTCACCATATGGCGCTGTGGCAGTACTGCGCAATAGTCCACTGTGGCACTGGCATGCAGGTGTCTGATCACCCAGGATGTGTGGACATCCGATGGCGCTGTGCGTGGCCTTTTACCACTGACCCATGACCTTGTGCCCGACCTTTGCCCCCAGCACTGTACGTCTGCCATGTGTATGGCTCTATCGCGCTGTTCGGTGACAGCGCAATGTGGACCGACGGCGCTGTCTGAACAGCGCGATAGACAGTGATGGAGTTGTATTGCGCAACATTTCCATGTGAGGTTGCCGTGCTGCGGAGCGCCATATTGCCACTGTACATTTTGAAAATGGCACGCAGGAGAGCACTACAATGGGGGGCTTTGGAGTTAGCCAACCTGGTGGTTGTGGTGGAGCTTCACTATGGCTCACTGTTTGAGGGAGTGCCCCTACAGGTGCCACGCACCCATGTGTGGCAGCAGGTCGCCGCTGCCCTGGAGCAGGCCACTGGGCAGAGGAGGATCCGAGCAGTGCAGGCACCGCCACGGGCGACCTGCAGAGGAGGGAGCTGTTTTGCCTGCACGACTCAGGTCCAGTGCCAGAGGGCATTGTGCCCAGGCCAGGTGGGTGTGGTGTATGCACCGGTATTGTCTGCATGGGTGACTGCGTCATGTAATCTGCGCATGGGGGTGGGTTGGGCTGTGGTTTGCTGTGAGGGTGTTTGCAGGTGTGTGCTGTTTGGGTCTGGTTGTGTGGGCAGGCACACTCAGTGGGGCAAGGGGCTGTCTGCTTTGGGATCTCACTGATGTGCTTCTCTTCCTTTGTCTCCCACAGGCGTGGAGGTGCGGAGGCGGGCACAGGCTGAGGCCTGGGATGGCGGTGCCAGGGTAGCTGGCGGAGGAGGTGTGCAACAGCCACAGCCGCAGCAGCAGCAACAGCAGCAGTCGAGCAGCACCTGCTGCAGTGGCTTGATGAGGGTGAGTGTCATTACATCATGGATGCTATTGCATGCTGGGGGGGCACGGACACCTTCCATGGACAACACTACCATGCATGCAACATGTGACAGTCATCACTGTCCAGTGGCACTGCATGTGTGTGCATCACTGGTGGTCCATGCATGCACCGGGCACGTGGCTGTGGCACTAGCATCCCACCACGTAGCCACGTCTCTGGGCAGCCTTGGTTGTGCTGTGCTGGACATGGGTGGTGTGTGTGTGTGTGTGCAGTGGTACACATGGCCATTGCTGGCTGGTTGGGCTTGTCTTGTGCACGGTCACTGTGGGTGGGTGCAGTCCACCACAGGAGCGGGGCACTTGGCTGTATGCCATGCATGATGGGTGGGATTCAGGGATGTGGACAGTCAGCCATTGACTCTGTTCCCTTGTCCTAGGTATCCAGATCCTGCTCTTGTTGGAGCAGGGCATGCAGAGGCTCACACAAGTGGCGATGGACACCCATGCATTACTCCTCAACCTACAGCAGAATGGCGTACGGCGCCGGAGGAGGCCACAGGCACAGCGCCAGGTGGGAGGAGGGCAGGTTGCCAGGCGGTAGCCAGTCATCAGCGGACCCCACCTTCCCTCTCCCAGTTGTTCACCCCTGCCCCTTACCCACCCCTACCTCATACCCATACCCCCAACCCTGCCTTGTACACATGTTTGTGTTTGTTGTTCTCGTTATGCTTCTCAATTACATTTATATTTTGATATGAATGCTGTGGTGGTCTCTGATTTGCAGCTGGCTATCGGTGCTCAGTTGCAGTGGTGTGCATGGCGTCAGGTGTGGTATGGTCATGGGTATGTGTGTGCGGGTGTGTGGGGCGGTGTCCTGGTGGTGAGTTTCCACTCAGTATTGTTGTTGCTGCCACCCACTGCTGGGTGGTCATAGTGGGTTTGGCTTGTGGTTCTGTGGTTCACGAGGTTGCAGTGTTCCAGGGGGGCCCTGGGGATTCCTGCAGTGCTGGTCATTGCGCATGGGTGATGTCTTGGGGTCACAGTGCTGGGTGTGCTATGCACAGGGGGGGCCCTTTGTGTGCCAGTCTCGGGTTGACGGTAGGTGTGCTGCAGTAGCACACCGGGATGTGCTTTGTTTGCTTGTCCCCATGGCCCAGTGACTGCTCCATCCCTCCCCCAGTTATGCTGTGCTTGGGGTGTGGGGTACATTGTTGGTTTGGCAGTGTGTCCCTGTGCCCATCTCTACCATGGGTGGTGTGCCCCTGCCTACCTCCCTGGTTGTGCAGTTCCATTGCTATGCTGCTGGGGGTGTCTTTGCTTGCCCTATAGCGCCTCTGGACTGCTCAGCTGGGCTGGCCTTGTTGCGCTATGGCGCATCATTTCTGCTCAGCTTCCCCTTCCTGGTTGCGCTATGGTGCAATTTGTGCGATATTCAGATGTTGGCTGCTTGTGCAATTGGCCTTGCTCCATGTTTGAATATCGCAACCATCTTTGTGATAAAGTGACTGGCTACTAAGTTCCTGCTGGGTTGCGCATTTTGGGCACAATGAATATCCAGCCCAACATGTCTACCCACATTAAGAATCATGGGAGTTGAAGGCTCAACTGCTATTGGAGGCTGCTCCCACTGCAGACCAGATGGGGATGCCAACCAATCCATGTCCTCTTGAGTGAGGACCGAGAGCACCAGGGTCTGCAACATCAACTCCTAGACCTTGCTCAACAACCAGTCGAAAGGCTGCAGGAAAATCTCCATGGCCTGCTTGAGCAGTGTTGACAGGCTCAACAGGGGGTGCTGAAGAGCCTCGACCTGCCCAACCTGCCCTTCAATTAAAGGGTGCTCAACCACCTTACAGTGGCTAGTCAAGGGACAAGGAGAATCTCAAGCACTCCTGGTCCCATGAGTGGTGCAGACAGTGCTTGTGCTGAGAACCGTGGTGAGCAGGGCTCTTTCCCAAGGTCTGGAGGGCCAAACACATGTCCTGGAAACCTCTGGTGAATGATCCTCCAGCTCTGGCCCCAGGAACAGTGCTGAGACTCATTGTCTAGCTATAACAAGTATGACCTGAACCCATCACCATCACCCATGTCTTCCTTCCCAAATAGCATAGATGAGGGCAAACATGGGACAGTTACTCCAGCTGTTGTGGAAATCTACCTTGCCACTTCCTCTCCAAATGACCAGAGTATGCAGCATTCCCAAAAGTAATGAGAATACATACTTAAACTTATCTTATAACACCCACAAAATGGGGAGAAGGGTGGGTGAAACTTATGTACCCCACTATGGGGACAATAAAGTCAATGTAAAAATTGTTATTGCGATTCTTTATATCTATTGTAGAGCAGTAAGCCCATATGCAGGGTCAGGATATCCTTCCAATAACTCTCTGGGATCACCAATGCCAAGTCCCTTTCCCACAAGCTCTTGACCTTGAGGGAAAGATCATGGAGCTGGGTTCTGTCTAGTCGAGTCACTCTGGCTATCACCCCTTTAGTGGAGCTTCAGGCACTGAAGGTGATAAGCTCCAACTCATGCAAAAGCAAGTTATCTAGAGGTTCCCACCCAAGACTCCTCCCATAGGCTCTAACCTGCAAGTAGCAGAAGTGGTGAGATGCTGGGATCCCAAACCTGTCATGGATGTCCCCAAATGACCTTATGCCCTCCCCAGAGTATAGATTCCCCACTGCTCCCACAACCGAAAAACCTGATCCTCGAGCCCCAGGAGGAACCCTGCATTTCCAGCTACTGGGAGCAGAAGCATGTTATCCATTTTAGCCTGCCATCTTTGACACCCTTCTGCCCATGCTGCAAGAGTGTATTTAGTTAGTGGTTTTGCCTCCTGACTACTGCATATGCCTGAAGACATCTGGAGTCAAATAGGTCAACAGTCATGGTCCTGCCCCTCCCTCTTGCAGGTCTACCTTGCTGGCCACATCCCCTTTATTAACCCAATCATGAACATACTTGGGTAGCTAAATAAGTAAGCAATAAGGCACAGTGGGGTGTGTGTAAAACATATTTTACAGTACAGCCAGGGGCATAGTAAGACATGAGGCTGAAGGTGACTTCAGCCGCTGGACATGCTGTAAAATGTTTTTTACATACATCCCTGAGTGCCTTATTGCACTTATAAAACTGACTCCTTTTTTATGTTTTACTGTTGGGAAAAGCATGTTTATATGTAGAAACAATCAATTTACTTGCATGCATTTGTGATAAAATAGTCCTTCTGCCCACTGCAAGTGATGTCATTGATGATGTAATTGTATTATTGCCTGCTTTCTTTTTCCGATTTTTTTATATGTGTTCTACACATTCAAGATATGGAATGTTTATGATGGAATGTTTACCATGGAATACATGGATGTAAAATTCTGCTTAGTTCCACTGGTAGAATGTTTCTCTCGTAACACTCTGTACACACAGACAACAAAGGCCTCTGTTACAGCCAGAGACTCGGTTATCTCACTGTCAGGGCAAGAAGAAGAGAGTTCCCTGATGAGCAAGTAAAGATAGAAGGGGGATTTTTCACTGTCAGCAAAGAAACAGTTGTAGTGAAAACTATAAACAATACTTATTGTTTCTAATTTGTTTATGTATGTAAGGAGAGTGTAATAATCAGGGAAACAACGTTTAATTCATTTGTTTTATTTTTTATTTAAGGTAGCTTTATTTTTAGGGCTCAGTTGAATTTTTTTACAGTGTAAAGGTAGCAGCCATGTTTGTGGTGGAAGATCAGTTCTGGCTGTAAGGAGTTAAAGGGGACAATCTGTGGTAACTGGCAGCAGTTAGCAATGTTCATAGTAAGAGAGATGCTAAACTTGCCTCCAAATGAACCATATTTAACTGTACCTTAATAAACATTCATGTGAAAAACTGTTTTCAATTGTTTTCTTTTTATGAACAACATTCTGAACAGTTCTTTTCCTGGAACCAGTAATTTGGAGTGTTTACCATGTCAGGGTTTGAGTACAGAATGCTAAACATGAGCTATTGTCCTATCAGAACTATGCACAAGAGTTCTTTCCTCAAACCGTGACATAGTTAAAACTCCAGATCACTGGTTCCGTGAAGAGAACTGCAACAGAATGCTGCCCATAAAAATAAAACAATGCAAAATCCATACTTTACACATAAATAAGAGCCAATCAGATTACATGATTTTACCCAGACATTTCATAATAACTCTTCAAATCTAGGAATCCCAACCCCCCGACCGCTCAGTGCACTCTTCAGCCTCTGAAGGTCATTTGGGCTGTTTATTTGTTTATGCTGCCAAATGGGGCCCGAAAACCCTTGCTGCAAATATTTGATATCAGCTGTCATTGACCCTATTAGGAGCATGTGCATCATAGATATCATAGGTATGTACAGAACTTTCTAAGACCGTTGTCGATTGGTGCTCGCCAAGTTTAAACTAAATGCCTTCCACCAGGTGCAGTTTATCAAGTTCTAGTTTAAAGCTCTCTACTAATGAACATCCCACCACTTCCATGGGCAGGGAGTTCCATACTGAAATCACCCTCTGGTTAAAACAGTATTTGCACCGTCAAGTTTGGTAGTTTTCACCCCTTAGCTGGAAAGAATGTGATCTAGTACTGTAAACTGTCTCCCTAAAGTTTAACCCCAAGCTTTCCCAAAGATCCTAATCTGTTAAGGCCTTAAACAACAGGCACATGTCTCTTCTTAACCTCCTATACTCAAGGGAGAACATGTTCAAATCACTCAGCCTAGTGTTATAATCCTTCTTTCCGATCCCTTTTATGGAGCTCATTGCCTTCCTCCGAACCCTCTTCAGTAAGTATCTCCTGTTTCAGATATTGTGACCACACTTGAGCTCCATACTCCATTATCAGTCTAACTAAGGATACATACAGGGGAATCAACACTTCACTGCGTCTGCTAGCTACATGTTTCAATATACAGTTAAGTATCCCATTTGCCTTCCCTGACACATTTTTACAGTGGGACTTAAACTGGAGACGTTAGTTATTGTAATCCCTAGATTTCTTTCTTCAATCACAGTTCTAAGGAGTGTATTACCTAAATAATATATATGTTTTTTTTTCCCCGAAATGCATAACTGTACATTTGTCCCTGTTCAGAGGGAGCTTGTGAATCTCGCACCATTCATATATATGATCAGTGCTTCATGTAGTGCAGCAGAATCACCTATATTCTCTAATTCAGCCCCTAGTCAGCAAACATCTGTGAATTTAGTCATCCACATGCTAGTATGTTCATATTTAAGTGATGTCACATAGATGTTAAACAGACATGGACCAAGAACTGATCCTGGTGGCACCCCACTAGTTGTTTCGCTCTTGATGCTGACTCATTGCTTTCTATCAGTCAGCCATGATTTGATCCATGTCGCAATGTTCTCCTGGAGGCCCAAGGCCTTCAAAGCATGAATTAACTCATAATGAGGCAATTTATCAAAAGCCTTGGTAAAGTCCAAAAACACCACGTCAATTGATCTGTTCCTGTCCAAACTCTTACTAACTCTGTTATAGAACTCTAACATATTGGTTTGACAAGACTTACCCTTGGTAAAGCCATGTTGTAAATTGTCCCCAAGTTGTTTCTCCTTAATGAAGTCCATGATGTAATCTTTAATTACCCCTTCCAAAATTTTGCACAGTATAGATGTTAAACTAACTGGCCTGTAGTTAGCTGGATTCTTCTTGGTACCTTTTCCTAAATAATGGGAAAACCAACACCTCTCTCCAGATGTCTACCACTCCCCCCCCGTCTAGAGAGTGTTGGGAAATGTGGCTAATTGGGGATGCAAATTCTCCTGCTAGCTCCCTTAATACTCTGGGATGGATGCCATCTGGTCCTGTAGAGTTATAGAGGATTGAGTTATAGAGCCTTTTTGTTAAGTCAGCTGGATCTATATGGATAGGACTTTCAGTAGCCTTACATTTATATCCTAAATCTCCCTGGTCTTTTTTTTTTTCCACAGAAAACAGTTGCACAATATTGTTGAGCCATCTGGACCACACAGAGGACATACCGAATTCCCTGTTTTCTTTTTGTTGTTAATGTAAGCATAAAATTATTTATAATTATCTTTTGCTGTAGCTGCTACTTTAATTTCAAAGTGTGTTTTAGCTTTGTTAATTTCCTTCTTAACCTGTCTTCGTAGGTTTCTAAACTTTATCCAGCCTGCTTCCTTTTTATTACCTCATAAGGTTTTAAACAGCTTTTGTTTCTTTTTGATCAGCTTTTTAACTCTACTATTTAGCCAGCTAGGTGTGTTATGCCCTTTCTTATACTTGGCTTTTATAACGACATGCTCCTTTATACAGTTGTTTAACTTATTACTTAAAATATGTCACATTTCTGTAGTGTTTTTATTCTCAAATTCCTGATCCCACTTTCATTTTGCTAAATTATGTTTAATTACTATGAAATTTGCTCTGTTGAAACCCAAGCTGGTAGTCTCCCCTGAAAAACTGATGTACAATAATCTAGGTAAGGTGTTCATCTTTAATAAATTAATACATCCTATCCATGATAGCGGCAGTGCTCTTCACTGCTTCAGCTCCTCCAGTATAATACTGAAAATGGCCTATAATTAAGATTGTACAGTCTCCCAATATCTTTCCCTACTTTGATGCCCAAATCTGTCAGGACATTTTCAGCTGACTTGAACCCCCAGTCATTTGGCAATACCTCAGGGAGGTCTGGGCTCAGACCTAAAAGCTTGGATTTATGGAGGTTCAATTTGTACCTCAAGTGTAACTAGGGGTCAAGTTGATGTTATTTTTTGTTTTATTAGCACTGTGTGGTGCCTCCATTCTATAAACCACTACCTGGCTTCCTGGGTTTGGGGAGAAAACTGTTGCTCAGTATTTTGGCTAGGTTTGACTTCTAGTCAGGGGCACCCAAGTAACTCCAGACACAGGAAGCAATAACTGTAATGTCCAAACCAGGAGTGGGATTCTAGATTGTGGCTTTTATTCTCAACACAACAGAACAATAAAGCATAGATGGACCCCCACGGGGCTACACCCTTGGTAATATAGATATACGGAGACCAGAACACATCTTCTACACACTGTAACCCTCAGGTTTAGAAACACACTGGGCACTCAGCCCGAACTTGTACTCTTCTCTGGATTTCCCTGACCTGGCACATCCAACCAGCCTTGGACTACTTTCCATGCATAGCACATCCGACCAGCAAATGGATTACTTTCTATATGGTATGGAACATTACTCGGTGGTTCCCATAACCAGCCATGAGCACATACAGGCTCCATTAAGGGAAAATTCTTCCATCTAAATCCCACGTCTGGGTACTTTCTGTGAACACTGGCCAAGTGCCCGGGAGAAAGCTAAAGGTGACCAAACTGAACCCATAGAGGTAAATCTGGTTACTACTGATGGGGGGGGGGTCTCCCACCTCTTGCTCCCAAATCTATACCCGGCCATTCATTTGGAATCAACACCTTTCCATTTGAATATCTGGTTGTAGACTGCTATCTCGAAATGTATATCACACTTAACAATCTACTGTCTCTGGAAAAACTAGTGTTCTGACTGGTAATGTTCTTTAAATGCTCTGTCCATCCCTGTAGACCCCCACTGGTTAGAGGTATTCCCAAGCCATACACATCTTAAGCACTGTACTTGGCTGCCCATTCCTGACCCATAGTAGCAGATACTCAAACAACATTCTTGGTGAAACATAGGCTGTCTGGAGAGTGACTCACCCTGGTTTGCAGGTGCCTACAGGCTTCTTCCACAGAAAAACTAAAAGTACTTTTCAGTGCCTCAGCACAAATATTCAAGGCAGCTTCTCTCCTGCCAGCAGGGCCAGGGGAGTGCCCCTGAGAGCTGGTCTGGATCCCACCCATCCCCCTCAGGGATGGGGCCCTGGAACAACTGGGAGACAGTCTCAACCACTTCCAAATGGTATCTTCTGTGTCTCTATCTAGGGTGAGAACACACACCCACAATGACAGGTATCTCTGGTCAGAGCTTAGGGCTCTGAGGGACTTCACACTGTAGTGCGCCTCTTCCCTCCACTGAGTCTCCCACTAGACTACTACTAGCTGACTTTGAAAAATTCCAATGTTCTATCTAACTACCAGCTGCAACATTTCATTGTGGCTTATGCTGCTGTGACAATTCTATATGATGTCATCCCTCCAGCTTGGCTGAGACTGAGGACAGAGTGAGACAGTGTGAAATCCATTTAACTGGTGTTTCACAAGCTGCCTTTCCTTGCCTGCCACTATATCTAAGTGGGATTCTTGTAACCCCGGGTGACAGGGGGGTTACACAAGAATTTGGCAAATTGAGTGACAACCTGCAATAACACCAGCATGGAGGTTCATGGCTTGGTAATACACAGAAGATATTCTGTGTATAGGGTAAGTTTATGCAGCTGGACTGGATGTGTACCCACTGTTCTTATAGCCTCTGTAGCCCAAATCTTAATAGGGAGAGGCTCAACAGCTAAAGCGAATAATAAGTGAGAGAGGAGGCAGCCCTGCCTTGTGCCTGGAAACAGTCTGAACTCCTCCGTGATGCCATCATTCACCATAATCCTTGCTTTGGGTGTTGCATATAATAGTCATACCTATGTATGAAGGTCTCCCGCAGGCAAATCTCTCCAACACCCAGAACAAATAATTCCATTCTATGTGATTGAAAGCTTTCTCGGCATCCATTGACAGCACAAATGTGGTGTCCAGACACTAAGATCCCCAATGAATAATATTCAGCAATTGTTGCATGTTGTGATAAGACAGGCACTTCTTCGCAAACCTGGTCTGATCTGGATGAACTACCGTAACTGTGGAAGAACCTGCTCTAGGTGACCTGCCAGGATCTTTTCTAAAAGTTTCATGTCACAATTCAAGAAAGAGATTTTGCCTATAGGAAGAGCCTTCCAGAGGGTTCTTGCCAGCTTTGGGAGCGAGCAAATAGAAGCCATATAGCACAAGGCAGGTAATTCCCCCTCATCCTTAGCCCCTTCCAACATCCCAAGAAGTGATGTCACCAAGACGTCCCCCAGCTCCTTGTAATACTCTACTGTAAACCCTTCCAGTCCAGCCACTTTCCCTGATTTTATTGCCCCGATGGTGCTATGAAGTTCAGCCCTTGTAACTGGTGCCCGCAGTACTGCACTTTGCTCCTCCATAACCTTGGGAATATTGAGAACCACCAAAAAGGCATTTGCCTTCACCTTTAAACCCTGGCATTCCACTCTACACAAATGTTGATAAAAGGTGTGGAATATCCTCTTAATCCCTTCAACTTTGAATTCCACCTTCCCATTATGACCCCTTAGTGTAAAAATTTTGTTGGGGCTTCAGTGGTTCTTAACCAATCCAGCCAGTAGGGACACAGTTTGTTACTCCAGTCAAAGGTCTTCTGGTGAGCAAAATATAAGAATGTCTTAGACTCCCCTGCATACAGGAGATTTAAGACCTCCCTAGCTGCAGTAAGCTCCCACAGTGGTCCAACAGTTCCCTTCTCTACTGCATCAGTTTGCAAAACTTTTAACTTATCTTCCAGTTCCTTCCTTTTTTCTTTCCTTTTCATTTTAAGGGTGGCCACGTATTTAATAATAACTCCCCTCATAAATGCTTTCCCAGCTTCCAAAAGCAACCTCTTAAGAGGGGGTTGTGGTGTCATTGGTGGCCAAGTAGAGTTTCCATTACTCCCTAAGGTACTGCTGGATGTCTTCCTTCGGTAGGGGGTTTGTTGGGAACCTCCACATAAAATCCCTTGATCTGTCTACTGGCCTCTCAAGGCTAAAGTGGATCATGGTATGATCCAAAATAAATATAGACCTATGGGAAATATACCATACCCTGCTGTATTGTTCTAAGGTCACATATATGTAGTCCAACCGTGACCTTGTCTTGTGGGGGATTAGAATTAAAAGCATATTTCCTCACCCTTGAGTTGGCTGTCCACATGTATCTACCAAGTCAGGGTCCGCCAACCCTTTAACCCAATTTACAATTACCCCTCATGATGTCCCTTCCACCACAGGGTGGTCCAGGTGTCGTTCAAAGATACAATTAAAATCCCCTCCCATAATTAAACTAGGAAAATATTCCTTATGCAGGAGGTCCACAATAGCCCCATAAAAGGCAGAATTGTAAACTGATGAAGCATAAATACTCCCAAAGGTGCCTTGTTGGCCATAAAATTTACCAGTCCTAAATATATAACTGCCTCCTTTTAGGTCTGTCACCACTCTCTGGGTCCAGATGGGTAAATTCTTATTAATCAAAATTGCCATGGCTCTCTTATGAGAAGAACAAGCAGCGGCATGGCATTCACCCACCCAGCCTTCCACCAGTTTCCTAAGCCCCTCCCTCATGAGATGTGTCACTTGCAACACAGCCACATGAGTATGTTTACTTTTAAGGGCTCTTGGAACCTTTTTACATTTGATCAGGGAGGAGAACACCCCCCCACCACCAATGTTCCATGAAATAATATTTATGTTTGTCAGCATTTGAGTGGTAAATAATACCAACTACACCCCAGTCCCCTCTAAGCCTACCCATCCTAACCCATTTCCAGGCTTCAGGAATGTACTGGCACTTCAGGTCACTAGAAATCACTGCAAAACGCTCAGGGGTGAACATGCTAGACACTCCACTTTGTGCACTCAGACTGAAATTATGAGATAAAAAACAACACTCAGCTAAAACATTTAATAATAAATAACAGAGAACCAGAAACACATAACATTCCCCTCCCCTGCATGTCCAGTTGTCCTTCTGGCACCCAATAAGAAGTGGCCATCCACAACCAAGGGCATAATGAATACAGACCTTCCTTAAAGTATCCCCTCAGCTGTTAGTCAACAATAAGCAACAAACCTCCCACTGTACATGGCCCCCCCACCTCCCAAGTATCTTCTAAAAACTGTACTTAAAATTTAACAATCCTGAAAACCTCAGTATATGAAAACCCAGCATTGTAGCCTACCTGTAAATAGATAAAAGGAGGTAAGAGTTAACTGTTTCCCCCAATTAGGGCCACTCGTGCTGGCCAGACCATCCATGGACCACTGCTCATTCCCATCCTGATGATCGTGAGTCCCCCAGTCACTCAGCAATCACTGGTAGCCACACAAGCCTCCTCAGCGTAGGACCAGGTTCCCCCCATCCTCCCCAACAGACCACCAAAAATGTTACCAGTGCTCCTCAGTGGGAAATTGCAGCCCAAGTAGAGTATTAATAAAAGGTTGCCATCCTCAAGAGAACCGATCCTCCCTATGAGCTGCAAATTTAATAGGCCCCCTCTCCCCTAGAGCTATTCAGAGCCTGGATCAACAGCCAAGCCCCAGTTCTTCCCCACTGCTGCAGGGGCAAATTAATAATTTAACAGGTCTTACCAGGGAGGAGAAAGTTTCTCCTGTTGTACCAAGTTACATGGGGTACAAATAAGTGCTAGCAAAACATTAGAGCACAAGGTGTCGGACACAGTTCTGATCAGTCAAATGCATGAGATTACACCATAGCAAATAAGACATAGTACATAAGTGTGCATTCTACATCTTCCACCCCACCACTGTTATGTATCCCCACAGGGAATTGCAAAGAAAGATATCTCCCTCCCCCACCCGTGGCCCCATTCTATAATGAAGCTTAGTGGGCCTGTCAACTTGTCACCAATATCCATTACAGTCATAAGTCCCAGTAAGCAACAAGCAGCTCGGCAGCAATTCGAGACAGGAATCTGTCCCAATACTGTAACACATTTTAAAAGGTGTGGTCCTACCAGAAAGGGTGTGTGTGTCCCATCACAGCACACTTAGAGAATCAAATCCCCTCCTGAAAGCTTTTTTGAACATGTTAGATACAAAATCAGTGATGACATAGTGGAGTCGAGTACACGAGGTAATGGCCATGAATTAGTGTATGCAAGTGAGTCCTATAGCCAGCACCCTAGATGACATCATAAAGCACCGATCAGTCTCAGACTTTTCAACCATTCTTTTTCTCCCACTTTGCAATAAAATCCTTAAGCTTGTTAACTTCTCAAAAGGTATAAGTGGATCCTTCCCATCTGATACTCACCATCGCCAGGTACAAGAAGGAGAAATCGAGCTTCTTCTCCTGCAGAACATTCAGAACCAGCATGAAGGCTGTCCTCTTCTTTTTGAGGTATGGTAAGAAATCCTGGAAGGTAAACTTTTAACTACCTTCAGCACAGCACAGCACTGGAATCTCTAGAGATAAAAAGCACAGCTATCCTAAGCTCCCTATATTTTCAGTCCTAAACTAAACTGTTTAGATGTATTCTGTGGTATGTTGTTTAGGCACTTTCCCTCCCACTGCTTGTACCTCCCCTAGCCATATCTGATAAAATCCTGACCTTGTCCCCTTTCTTTCCACAGCAGTTGGCATGTGGTTGTGAGGGCCCCCCAAATCTTTCCTCTGCCCTCCCCCGAGCTGCTGGACACCAAGCAGGTATGATTCTTCAGTTGGAGCTGGAGCTGGAAATGCGGTCTCTCTAACAGCTGCTGTGAGGAATTTTACCCCACCACTTCGCGTCAGCTACCCCACCACTGCCCTTGGCAAACATCTCTCTATATACTGCATCTCACGTAACGTGCAACTAAAAGTAATTAATCGGCCTAAACTCCCATCTGCAGCTTATCTCTGCTCACCACTAGAGACTGATCACTCACTTCTCTCCAAACTAAACCTAACTTCCAGCACCATTTTCTGACCAGCACTACCTGTGCTCATCCTACTGTCCTCTCTACAAGCTCTCACACATCCCTCAGCCCTCCACACTATGGCTCTTTTCCACATCACTGTCCTCATCATCTGTATCCCCTTGGTGTCCCTACCCCCTCCATCTATCTAGCACCACCTGTCTGCCTAACACATCCTATGCCTCTGCCCCTACCTAACTCTGTCACCTCCACTCACCTCCTGCCTCCCATCATCTACCCTCACTTCTGGTCAGCTGGACCCTCCATACTACCCCCTAGCTTTCATGCTGGCCTGATTGCTCTAAAGGCCCCCCCACTGACTACCAAATTACCGCTAAACAACTCCCCTTCCCCTGTCAGTGGTCCCAAGTTAGTCAAGTCAAAGTTCATGGTAATCATGCTACTATTGATGGCAGGGCACATAGAACCAAACCCAGGCCCAGCCCCACTCCTCCAGCTCCCTCGTGGCTTCAGGATGGTCCATTTAAACATCTGTAACCTCCTCCATAAAATCGTGCTGCTGCAGCCAATTGTCCTATCCCTAAAACCAGACATTCTCATTATAACAGAGACTTGGCTGAAACCCCACACTTTGGATGCAAGCATCTTAGTCCCTGGCTACACAGTAATCTGCCATGACCAGCTTAGTGGCAAAAGGGGCGGTGGTATAGCAATGTATATCAGTTCCACCCTCCAAACAACCACCGTGCCTATTCTCCTGCATTCTGTATCAAGGACCATCTAATGGCCCTCAAATCCCTTGCCCCGGTTGGGGAGCTGTACATCTTGGGAGACTTCAATATAAACTGGATCACCCCACTCCTACACTAAAGTATGAAACAATGTGGCTGCACTAAACCTGGACCAGCTGATCATGGAAGCCACTCACCTGAACCTCAAAACTCTGAACCACTACCTGCTTGACTGGTCCCTCACATCACACCCTCATTGGATAATCACTGATGGCCTGCTGCCTGGCTCCCTAAGTGACCACCACCTAATATTCTCAGTAAGGAAGGTCTTTAGGCCAAAGCCCTCCCCCAAACCCTACAGATTAGATCCTACAAATCCCTAGACCTTGTGTCCCTTCTAAATACCCTTGCAAATGTTGACTGGTCTGCCATCTCTCATGCCTCCTCCTTAGACCTTGTACTGGACTTTTTCAAGACAAAGTTCCTCTCAGTCTGGGACTTCTTCACCCCTCTTCGACATACTTGTGTTCGAGGGGCCCACTTGCCTTGGATTTCTGTTGACATCATAACCAGTCTCAGAACCAGGGACCAGGCATGGGAGGTACATAAAGCTGCTGGTACTTACTCAATCTACCAGAAATACTGCACTTTTCGGAATACGTGCACTAGGCAAATCTGCCAGGCTAAAGCAAATTATTTCAGAGCCACTTTCCTATCAAATATAAACAACCCTACCAAATTTTGGAAAATGATTCAAACTCTTTTTCCCTCCTCCCAACCCCCTATTAAGATAAGTGATACCACTCTAGAAGACCTGCTAGAGGTAGCAACTGAATTCAACTCTTTCTTCACAAGCTGCACAGCCTCTCTGCTGTCCACTCTTCCCCCATCCACACCAGCCCAGCCCCCCATGCTTTTGCCTTCTAACAGGTCTCCCAGGCAAACACCTACAATGCCCTGCTACTTTAAACCCTCCAAAGGCAAATGGCCTCAGGTATGGATGCTAAAATGCTCAACCTGTCAGCCCCAGCCATAGCCTCCCCACTGGCTGCTCTTTTCAACCTGTCCTTCTCTCTAGCTTCTATTCCAACCAACTGGAAGCACGCCACAGTCATCCCTCTTCCTAAGGATGGTGACCCCTCCTCCCCGGGTAACTACCATCCCATCTCCCTTTTCCCCACTCTAGCTAAACTTCAGGAACACTTAGTCATCTCTCAGCTCTCCTCCTTCCTTAACTCTACCTCATTCTTCACTCTGTACCAGTCTGGTTTTAGGAAGTTCCACTCCACTATTGCCTCCCTCCTAAGACTCACCAATGCCACCTTCACCGGAATGGATAAATCCCACATCACCTTAACCATCTTTGTCAACCTTGCCAAGGCTTTTGGCATTGTTTTGCACCCCCTCCTCCTTACCAAATGCTCCCTAGCTGAGCTCTCCAGCTCTGTAACCAACTAGTTCCACTCCTATCTGGTGGGTTGGACTCAATCTGTAAGGATTGGTAACTCCATCTTCCCCCCAACTCCCCATCTCTTCTGAGGTCACCCAAGGCTCAGTCCTAGGGCCACTGCTGTTCTCTATTTTCCTAAATGACCTGCCTTTCACCTGCCCACATCCATCCATTCACATGTATGCAGATGACACAGTCCTCTATGCATCAGGCCCCTCTAAACCAGACTGCAGTTAAACTTCAGTGAAGTCCAGCACTGGTTTCACTCAAATCTTGAGCTACTAAAGACACACCTAAGCCACCTGAACTGGACACCATCGACTCTGCCGTTGATGTAAACCAAGCCATAGACCTTTTCATCAGCCACTTCACTGCGGCCTGCAATATCTTTGCACCTCTCAAAAAGCTGAAGGTCATGGGCAGAGCTAACCCTTGGATAACCCCCGATCTAATCACTTCACTCAAACATAGGGATCATCTCTGGCACTGTGCCCGTGCAACATCCACACCTGGGGATATTCAAAAGTATAAAGCTGCCAGAAATGAGTGCATGCGGGCAGTTAGGAGCGCCAAAAGCAAATACTTCAAGGAAGCTCTCTCCAACTCCTGGGGTGATGGAAAAAAAATCTGGAGTAATTTGAAAGACCTTACAGGCAAGGACCCTAAGTCACCACCCACCATGCTCAACATAAATGGAACACCAACATCTGACCTGTACACAATCACCACCACCTTTAACAATGCGTTCTTCAACTTGGATAGTGTCCTCCCCTTCTAATTTCTTTGATGCCCCCTTTAGTAGTAACCCTCCTGCAACTACTCCTCTCCTACACCCTTCCCCACAATTCTACTTCAAGAAGATCCCAGTGCATGAAGCCAGAACCTATATTCGGAAGACCATTCACAACGCAGGTTATAGCGGTGACGCCCTTGACCTGAAGTTGTTAGCACTTGTCCTTGAACCCCTGACAAAGGTCCTCAATCTATCACTAAGGATGTCCCAATTTCCATCTCGCTGGAAACAGGTGACCATCACACCAGTACACAAAAGTGGAGACAAATCACTGCACTCCAACTACAGACCTATCTCCATCCTCCCTCCATTGTCTAAGGCCCTGGAGCACATCGCCTCAGACCAACTAGTCAAGTACCTGGAAAAATATGACATCCTGTGTCCTGAGCAACATGGTTTCCAAAAAGGGCACAGTACCACCACTGCACTATTAGAACTCATGGGCTTCATCCATACCACGCTTGATCAAGGAAACTGTGTAGGGGCAGTATTCATTGACCTTAACGAAAGCCTTTGATACTGTGAACCACCCACTCCTACTCAAGCAATTATCAAACATTGGGCTCTCCAATGAAGCGCTGCTCTGGTTTTCAAGCTACCTTGGGGGAGAGGGTCCAGCAGGTTAGGATTGCCGGTGTCACCTTGGAAGAAAAGCCAGTCCTTTCAGGGGTCCATTCTGGGGCCACTACTCTTCAGCCTCTTCCTCAATGACCTTCCCAGTGTCTGCCACCAGAAATTACTGCTCTACACTGATGACGCAGTCATGTTCGCCAACCACCAAAATGCAGAGCTCCTTGAGAAACAATTACAGTTTGAATTCATGTGCATCGAAGAATGGTTCAAGTCACACAAACTGGTCATAAACTACAGCAAAACAAAGGTTATGACCTTCTACAATGCCATGAGCAAGTACAAATCCCGTGACCTCACCATCCTAAACCAAACAGGAACCTTACTTGAACACGTTCCTGATTTTAAATACCTAGGTGTCACATTGGACAGCTCACTCTCCTACCATCAGCACATAGATTCTGTCGCCAAAGCCACCAACATCCGTATAGGCCTGCTCTACAGGCACAAACACTGCATGACTCCTGACACTCTGCGGTTGGCTATCAACAGCTCTGTCACCTCCATCGTCGATTATGGACTAGCAATTTATGGCTCTGCCTCCACCTCTGCCCTCCACAGAATTACAGTTGCACTCAACAAAGCATGCAGGCTGCTAACTGGAGCTGACCAACTTACACACACTTGTGACCTGTACACTCAGGCAGGATGGCTTCCTCTCATCAGCCGGATACAGTACCAAACCTGCCTCTTAGCCAAAAAAGTCCTCCTTGGGGTCATGCCCCAGGGCATTGAAAAGCTCCTTATTGACCACCACAGCACCCAGCGAACTAGAAGTTCACAACAACTAACCTTCCTTGTACCCAGATGCCGGACTACCATGGGCCAGAGGGCCTTTGCCCACAGAGCACCACAGTGGTACAATACTCTCAACAAAGAAACTCTTACTGCTGCTGCTCTTGGCCCTCTTAAGAGACAACTCTGACTTCATTTCATTTCAACTAGTCATTGTGACTGCCTCGCCTAATCAGGGGCCCACCGCTCACTGTCCTCCACTTCAGTCTTGATGGCTACCTCTCCCCACCTTTCCCCTTCCTACCTGCCTACCCCCTTGCCTCCTCTCCATTTCCTCCCCCCCAGGCATTTCCTGACATTTATCCCTCCCCTCCCCTCCTCCCCTTTAGAGCTCTTACCCTCACCCTCTACCCTCCAACAATGGCTTTCCTGCCTGCATACCTCCCTCCCATCTGCAGCACTTATTTCTAAGATTGCCCTTGGCTGGTATGTCATGCTACCTAACATTTGGCACATTTTGAAATACTGGAATTTCCTAAGCCTCAGTCTCTTACTACTTTTTATTGTGTAACTATGTATTACTATGTTGACCTTTGTATGTATGTATACCCCCATTCCTTCGACGTGGAACCTTTGTAAATGAGCAGTTCCTGCTCAAAGGTATTTGTAATCCTAGATTTCAATAAAATAAAAATTAAAAAATAAACTTCTCCTGAACACCAAGAAAACAGTCTCCATGACCTTTGGCACAAGGCAGAGACTATCTCGGCTCCCCTCAACACCCACTTTTCACACTCTGGAAGGGATAATGCTGGAGGTTTGTCCCTCCTTTAGATACCTCAGGGTATGGCTCTACCAACACCTCAGTTTTTCTTACACATCAATGCGTTCCACAAGAAGCTGCGCCCCAAGCTTGGGGCTCTAAGCCGTTACCGCGGCTGCATCCCGCCACCAGCCTTGCAGGAGACTGCACAGAAAATTATCCTATCTTTGATTATGGAAACATAAGCTATAGTGCCACTCCCAAGTCTTCCCTAACCAGACCGGACACCTTTTTCCACTTCTTCTGTTGTTTCACCCTTGACTGTCCCCACAGCATACATCACTGCTCCCTCTATCAGGACTTACACTTCCCCTCCCTACAGGATAGGAGGCTGTCCCACTGCGCCAGGCTCATGGCTAAGTTCTGGACACAGTCCCTGCCCCCATACCTCTCTACTGCCCTATACTCACCTCCCCCACGTTTGCATTCCCTTAGGAATATTGACTCCCATTCTTTTAGCATCCCACGTATGGCCACCTCTGCAGGACAGGCAGCATTCTCCTATCACATGCCCAAACTGTGGAATTCTCTCCCACTAGCCATTTGGCAAGCCAATTATGTCAACCAACTAAATTCCCTGCTCAAAGCCCATTTCAGCTCCTCATATACACACACCTAGACTACAGACTCTGTACCGTGGCTAGTCAAGGTCTCTAAACAGGAACAGTAGTCACTGCTGTCAGTGTGTAGCTAGATCCAGCTATATGCATATAACTTTGGCTGTCTCACTCCACCGGACTAATCCTAACTGCCGATGTAGAGGCCTTGCTTACTGGCTCACTTCCTGATATCTCTGTGCATAATATGCTGTACCTAAACTTTTGCTGTCGTGTTTACATACTGATGTTCTATTTCTGTGCATCTCCAGTTATTCCTACAACAATGTATACGCTGTCTGTATTTAATTTTTCATCTGTATTTCTCTGTTCACAATATTGTTCTGAACTTGTGCTTTGCTATTTTGTACTTAGTATTATTGTTGTATTTAAACTCTGCCTATTTTGACTCCCTTGCTCCCCACCCCCCAGATTGTGTCTGGAATCGAACGGTAGTCTGCTCAGTACGCCCACCTAGTAAAACTTTTAAATAAATAAATAAATTGCCCTCCTTTGGGCCCAATATGCTGCAATTATGGCTTGCCTATCGCCAAAATGGTGCAATCAGAAGATGGTATGTTGAGGTGGCTGTTCTGCTGCTGGTCGAGGGAATAGGGCACCGGAGGCCTGCTCCACTTTCAAATGGTCTCCTTTGGGTTTCATGCCCAGATGTTTAGGTCACACTGTGAAGCAGAAATGGAGTGCACTATCTCCCTCATTGCCCTCTGGAAGTCCTTGGATGTGCAAATTGCTCCTACAGTTGTAGTTTTCTTGGTAGTCAAGCTGCTCCTGTGGTTTGGCCATCTCTTTTTCCAGCCTGGCCAGTTGCTCCAGTGACCATGCCACGATGATCATCTAAATGTGATATCCTCTACTCAACCACTTTGATGCACTTGTCTTGACCTTTGAGTTTTTTTTTATTTAATTTAAAATTTGGTAACTGGCAAAGGCACACTGAGCTGAGCCAAGGCTCATTTCCAGGTATGACCTAGGGACATGGACAACTTATACATACAGAGGGGGTATATAAATACATTTTTTTTTTAGTTGTTTAACCAGGAGTATCACACTGAGCTGAAAGCTTTTTTACAGGCGCGACCTGGGAGCACAGGGAAGTTAAGTGACTTGCTCAGGGTCACACAGTATGTAAGTGGAAGCTATGGGATTCAAACCCAGGTCTGGTCTGCTGGATGTCACCAGATTTGCAGCTCAGAGGCTTAAACCAGATAACAGTTAAGGCAGTAAGATGCAGGTATTAACATAAAATAATTAGGTTAGATTTGGCTGGTAAATTCTATAAACTTGCTCATCAAAGTGTCCAGTTTAGGTTGTAGGGCCTACAGTAATTGATCAGTAACTGTGTGGCCTAATACTGCCATTTCTGTAGCTGAGAGAGTAATCTAGTCTGGCCTACCACTGGTGAAGCTGCCATTCTCTTGCCATTTTTCCTAGTCCCCCTCAGTGGCTTAGCATTAGGGTTGATTAAATATATGCACCCATCATACTTTCAGACACATAGTTATTACAAATTAGTGGAAGTTAGGTTGGTTTTTATGTCAAAAAAGTTATTAATGAACCTTGGGAGACACAGCTACAGGGAGCCATGTCTAGCCTGTTAGCCTCTCATTAACGCCCCCTACTATTCCGACTGTATTATACTATTTAATACATTGTACTTGCATATGTTCTCTTCTCTTCTTATCCCCCACCCTCTGGAAACAAGTTGTTGTCAGCTCAGTATGTCTTTTCTAGTTAAACTTTTTAAATAAATAAATAATCAACTTAGTCTTTTTATGAGCCCACCTTATGAACCGACAGATGTCATTTATGAAATCCTGGCCAAAATGCCATTTTGCAGTGCAAGTGTGAAAAGACATCTTTGGTGGATTTGAAAAATGACTTGTCATGTTTATGAGGTGGGATAAAAAAGGGCTATGTTGAAAATCTGGGGCCAAATGTGCAAAAATAGCAAAGTTATGAGCAAACTTTGAAAAATTTCAATACTTGTTAATAACTTGTTGTGTTTTGAGACTTGGACCTCAAATTTTCAATATAGTCTTTTTATAATGCTGCTTTTTGATCAAGACAGGTGAAATGTTTTAAATCCTGCCTGAAAGGAGATTTTGTGGAGCTACTGCGAAAACATTTCAGAGGGGATTTGAAAAATCACACCTGCATTGTTCATGAAGTGGGCTAAATAAAAAGCTGTGTTGAAAATAGGGAGCCAAAAAACTTTAAAAAATAGCAAAGTTATTGTTTTTTGCAATTTTGACCCTAAATTTACAACACGGAACCATTCTAAAGTTTTGCATGGCAATTTGCATATACTTCCAACAACATAGAAAGAAACATAGAAGTTGATGGCAGATAAGGACTGCAAGGCCCATCCAGTCTGCCCATTAATTTTTCTACCTTATGAATGTGGCATAGGCCTGTACTCTGTCAATGGCCTATCCATTCATACTCATCTGTATTGCTCCCTTATGCCTATCCCATGCCTGTTCGAAGCTTTGCACTGTATTCATATCTGCCACTTCCTGAGGTAGGCCATTCCATGCATCCACCACCCTTTATGTGAAAAATAATTTCCTCACATTACCCCTTAATTGGCCTCCCTCTAATTTCATGCTGTGTCCTCCTGTCCTGCTATTTTTTCTTATATTGAAACATGTCAGACTCTTTCACCTTAGTAATGCCCTTAAGGTGTTTAAATGTTTCAATCATATCATCTCTCTCCCTCCTTTTTCTCTAGGGTAGGGCATTATGAGCATATGTGTGATTTTACATTTCTTTGAAACCTGGCTTTATTGCCAACGCCCTTTCCGGGTAACTCTTGCCTCAGTACTTTTGTGTTGAGATTCTTCGTCATTTAGATTACTTTACTATTTTGGACTTCACCATAACCCAAACCAGTAAGACCAAAATATGTCTGGTTCTTCTTTCCCCTGGACTGTCACAGATGAGGCATGCTGATAAATCCTGTGTAGGACAAAACCTGTCTTCTGTTTTCAACCTTTGCGTGTGTGAGAGGTGATTTGGCTCTGTAATCTCTTGCTTTAAGCACAACCAGTCTAAATTATTTCATGATGATTTGCACATGGTTTGTATTATGGGGATATGCGAAAATTGACATAGTCTTTTTATGATCCCACCTGCTGATCACAACAGGGAGATTTTTTAAAATCCTGTCCAAAAGGTGATTTTTGTGGAGTGACTGAAAAAGCAGGCTTTGGAAAGGATCTCAAAAAATGACACCTACCTTGTTCATGAAGTGGGCAAAAAAATGACAGGGTTATTATGAGTAAAAGTTAAAAACGTGTGAAAAAGCCTTTAACCAGGCTTACTTTGTTTTCAGTTGAGTTGCAATCAGCTTCAGAAAGAGCAGGATGTTTGATGACTGAGAGAGGAATAAAGCAATAGACTGTAGAGAGGTAAGTGAAGGGTATGGGAGTGTGGTGGGGAGACTAGACACGGCTCGCTGGGTGTTTTTCTTCTTTTCAGGTTTAGATAAGAAAAAACAAAGAACGAAGAGAGAAGGTTTTCTTTATTTCAGGTACCTGCACTGGGGATTGGGCACCCAAGTGTCAGGTTGTTTGGCAGCAACAGGGCTAGGCACCTTGGTGTCACATAGTGTACACATATGTGAGTGTGTGTGTGTGGTAGTAAGGGGTGTTGTTAGCTGCCACCATGGATCAGGCACCCCAGTGTCGGATGTTACTGGCTGGGTTGTGCTGGCAAGAGGGGGGTGATACCATCAGCTAGACTGAATACTGGCCACTGGTTTTCTTGTGTTGGTCTAAGAGGTGGTGGTGGCCATGGGGGGGGTGATACCAGCAGCAGGATTGGGTACTCAGCGCTGGTTCTGCTGTATGTGGTCGGGCAGGTAGGATGGTGTGATAGTGATGGCAAGATTAAGCACCCACTGCTGGTTTTGTGTATTTGGTTGGGTGGGTGGGAGAGGGTGGTAACGGTGGAGTGAATGAGCACCAACTGTCAGGTTCCTGTATTGGAGGGAGTGATACTGGCAGTGGGACAGAGTACCTACCACCAGTTTTCTGTAAATGATGGGTAGATGGATGTTAACAGAGAGACCACAGACAGGAAAAACTTTCGTTATTGTGCAACATCTCTGCTGTCCCCAGGACATCAGAAAAACACAAGAGTGGGCAACACCACTGTGGAAAAAGCACAGAAGTGGAACAAACAGCATGGCAAAGGTTTCAAGCAGGAATTAGTTGTTGCACAAGAAAATTCACTTCCACCTTGAATTTTCTAGCACTGTGACTGGAAAAGGACTTCAAAGTGAGAAGGTGGAGCAAGGCAGAAAGTGGGTGGAATTAGGGAGGAGATTCAGTATTCTGAAGCTGTGATAGGTGGAGGAGGGGCACTGCTCAGGATGATACCAATATGTCTGTGTGCTGTTCAAGTAAACATAACAAGAGACCAAGTAAATGAGCAGAACATATCCCAAATATTTCTATCCTTTGCTACTCCAGTGAACAAGCAGACCTCACCCCCTTCCCCAGCACTGGTTAAAACATTCTATGCACAGTATCCCTGAGACCACACAGGACCAGTAATATTGCATGATCCCTTCCCTAAGGACCCAGCTAGTAATATTGACAGGGTCAAGGCTGGAAGAGACCCATGGGATGCTGTTCCATGCATCCACCACCCTTTCTGTGAAGAAATACTTCCTCACATTACCCCTTAGTCTACCCCCTTCCAACCTCATGTCATGTCCCCTTGTTCTAGAACATCTCTTTTTCTGAAAGATGCTACCCTCCTGTACCTTATTTATGCCCTTGAGATATTTGAAGGTCTCTCTCATATCCCCCTTTCTCTCCTCTCCTCCAAGGTATACATATTGAGGTCCTTCAGCTGCTCCTCATATGACTTTTGGTGTAGACTTTACAACCTTTTTGTTGCCCTTCTCTGAACTTCCTCTACCCTGTTTATCTCCTTACAGAGATGTGACCTCCAGAACTGGACACAGTACTCCAGATGGAGTCTCATCAATGATCTGTACAGTGGCATCACCACCTCCTTTCTTCTGCTGGTGATACCTCTCCCTATGCACCCCAGTACCCCATGGGCTCTCACCACAGCTTTGGCACATTGTTTGGCCACCCACCTTCAGGTCATCTGATATGACTACCCCCAGGTCCCTTTCCTGTTTGGTGGCCATCAGTATCTCCCCCCACCACCATCATGTAGGCCTCCCCTGGGTTTCTGTGCCCCAAATGCATGATTTTACACTTCTTTGTATTGAATCTGAGCTGCCACACTCTTGACCATTCCTCTAGTTTACCTAGGTCCCACCTCATTTTTTCCACTCTTCTTGGAGTGTCTACCCTGTTGCAGATCTTAGTGTCATTTGTAAAGAGGCATACCTTTCCTTTCAGCCCCTTCACAATATCACTTATGAAGACATTAAGTAGGACTGACCCCAGCACTGATCCCTGTGGCACCCCGCTGGTCACCCTCCTTACCTTGGATTGAGCTCCATTTACCACCAACCTCTGTGTTCTATCTCTCAACCAATTTCTAGCCCAGTTTACCACCTTGGGACCCATTCCCAGGCTGCCTAACTTGTTTGCAAGCCTCTTATGTGGAATGGTGTTGAAGGCCTTGCTTAAGTCCAGGTAGGCCACATCCACTGCTTCCCCCTGATCATCTTCCCTGGTCACCCAGTCAAAGAAATCTTTCAGATTTCTATGACATGACCTTCCCACTGTGAATCGATGCTGCCTGGGATCTTGTGCTCCACTGGGTTCAAGATGTTCCACAATCCTTTCTTTTAGCAGTGATTCCATTATTTTCCCTACAACCAAGGTCAGGCTGACTGGTGTATATTTTCCAGCCTCCTCCCTGTTCCCACTTTTGTGTAGACAAGAGGGACTACATCTGCTGTCCTCCAGTCCTCTGGAACCACTCCTGTTTCCAGCCACCAGCACCTCCCTAAGCTCCTTTAATATTCTAGGATGCATCCAGTCTGGTCCCATTGCCTTGTCCACTTTCAGTTTTGCAAGTTCTTTTAGAACTCTCTCCTCCATAAATGGACTGGTGTCCATCTCCCTTCCCTTGTTGCTCCTGTCACTTAATTGTGGCCTTCACCTTCCCCCACATGAAGTATACGACTTAGCAGGTGTGGCCAGTATGTGACCACATCGTGCTACCTCAGGGAGAGCATGGCAGCGACAAGCACTACAGTGCACTTAAGAGTATCTGAATTATTTTCTGTTGTGTATTTAAATATATTTTTTATTATTATTATTATTCCTGTTTTTGTTCCTGCCATCCCTGGATGTGGTGGCAACCCCCAGCCCCTTCACCAAATCAGCTTGAGGACTTACTGGTTAAACACCATTTACACAGAGCCATATTTTGGTGGTTGGCTTTCTACATAGGGTCATGTGGAGACTGCGGGGAATGCCACATGAGCTGGGTGATTTTCCCCTGTTTCTGCGCCCAGGGATGCGCATGCAATACTAGAAGCACATGTGCATATTAATACACATGCAGGCTGCATCAACACACTCCACCACAATTCAGGTTTGAAACCTTTGATAGCCAATATTTTGGCTGTGCGCTATGGCAGCTGAGAAGTTTGCACTTCCACTTTATGTTATAGTGGATCTAACAAATCTGAAAATCTTTTGCATGTTGTCCTAATTTGCCAATGGTATAACAAGGTAAGAGAGAATTGGATTGGTCTACATATTGATACTGCCTCTATTCTGCCTAGATATTTATTAGACCTCTTATTTAATTCAGAAAATCCACAATTATTAACCAAAATGGCCAAATTTATACTACCTGTCATCAAGATTAAAAAGAGAAAGGTTCATGGAGTAAACGCTACCTGAGACCATAACTCCTTTTGCTGCTCTGCCTACTGAGTCTCCATGCAATATAAACATACAGTATCTCTTCAATTGTTTATTTTTGGGCTAATCTCCTACCATGTTATGGTACGTTTTTATAAACATTGTTCTTCTATTTTAAGAGATAAAGATGAAACATACTTTTAATATGCTAGATCGTGTTCTCTTACTTTTTTGTGATTACTGGTTTTATTACTTGATGGGGGATGTAGGTAACCAGCCCCAAACCCTACCATGTCCAGTTTACATCTTGCCTTTACAAGATTATCTAAGTATCCTTCGACTATACTCTCTCCCTGTTTAACTAATGTTAATGTAAATTATTATGTCATTGTATTTTTATGGATACATTTTATTTTTATAATTTTTCTATGTTGAATTTTGAAATGACCTGTGGGCAATCAAATTAACTAACTAGACACACTCCACCATCTCCATCTGCTGCTCCCACTGGTGCTGCCATCCAGTCTCCAGTAGTTGGCAGGCGAGTGGCAGGACTCAGAATCTCCCTTCCTCGTGGGAGGAGAGCTTTTCTTAGGACACTCGATTCTCCCTCACCCTGCCAGCCCCCAAGTGACCCTGGTACATTCCTGAACCCATGTCTTTGGTGTGGCAGATGCATCCAGTGCCTCAGCCCACCACATCACTGAACTGGCTACCATTAGTGAAGATTTGAATGTAAACTCCTAGTGCCCTTACATATGCTGTAGTGTTCACTGCAGCCATGCTCCCCCTACAGCATTCACTCTGCATTCACATGTGCACTGTGCTGGGAGACTGCAGGGTACAACAGAAACCCAAAAAAAGAAACTATGCTCCAGGGTAGTGCAATATTGAAACTTTTTGAAAAAGGATTTTGCCTTAAATAATTGATGTACCCACACATGGTGCTAGTTCGAGTGGTGAGAGTCTAGAAGAAAAAAAAAGTAAAGATTCCATATAATTCAGCAAGTAATTTGTTTAAACACTGTATAAGGTGGTATTCTGATAGCACAGGATGGACAAGCAGTATAGAACGTAAAGGGATACTGTCAATCGTTTTTGCATCATAGGGTGGGATATTCAAACTGCACCATTCATAGGCGCAAGCCCTTGTGCTGCGCAAAATAGTTGCGCAGGGGGGTGTCCGGGGCGATATTCAAAGGAGTTACGCCATTGAGCAACTCCTTTGAATATCACCCCCTAGCCACAGCCACTGTGCATGGCGCAGTGGAACTTGCACCACCACAAGTTGACAGAGTGGAGCATTCAGCTTGTGGTGGTGCAAGTTCCATGCGCGCTACGCCGCATCCTGATATTCAAAGGTGACATGCAAATGGGGCTATAATTCATGCAGGCGGCGGGGGCCATTTGCATCTGATTATAGCCCCATTTGCATGCCATTAGCATGTGGAGTGCGCGCCCGATCTGAGGACTTTGCACCTGGCGCCTGCCAGGCCGGCAACCCGTCGGGGACCCGGCGCCCCTGCAGCCGATCGCGGGGTATCAGTGTACAAACCACTACCACACCCCCAGTGGCCCGATCGCGGGCATAATTAGCCTCCCCCACCAGCCCGTCGCGGGCGGTAAGTTAATAAACCCCCTCCTCCACAGTCATCCCTGGTGGTCAGTGGACTGGAAATGCCTGATGTCGCGGGCAGTCGTTTAATAAACCCCCTCCTCCCGCGGTCATCCCTGGTGGTCCAGTGGACCAAAATGCGATCGCGGGCGATGCGTTTAATAAACCCCCCAAACACAGCCCTGGTGGCTAGCGTCCCCCCCCACCCCACCCACCCGAAGCCCCACCACCCGCTCCCCGGCGGCTGGCGGGCGGCAGCATCCACCCACCTGCCGCCGCTGCCCGCCGACTGACTGCCCGGTGAGGCTCGCGCCATTGGTTCAGAGCAAGAGCCGGTGGGCGTGCAGCCATATCTTATGACAGTCCAGGTTTGTGAATGAAATAATATGAATGAAATTCGCAACTCTGGTTGTCATATCGATATAAACTACACACCCATTGGCTCTTGCTCTGCGCAGCGTGTGCAGCCCACCGAACATCAGCCTCGGCAGCGCTGGGCGCGGCAGGTGGTGAGATGCCGCGCCCGCCAGCTGAGGCGGTGGTGGCTTTCGTAGTGAGGTGAGAGATGCTAACCTACACCAGAGAACTGTTCAGGTGGGGTTTATTAAATGTGCTGCCCGCGATCGCTATTCGATCACTGGACGCAGGTATGACTTCGGAAGAGGTGTACTGCCCGGCGATCGTCGTTTCCTGGTGACTCTCGAGGAAGAAGGGGAGGAAGTTAAACTTACTGCCTGTGATTGAGCGCGAGGTGGTGGTGGTGAGGATTTACAGTCGGCTGCCAGCGATCGGGCTGCAGGGGCACAGGGAGTGGATTGAGGGCCAGCCACAGGTGGCAGCTGCTGTGCTGGGCCCTGCAATGCAGCAGCTCACCTGTGGGTGGCCCTCAACTTAAGCCTTTTTTTTTTGGCTCAAAGTTGTGCAGGCACAGGTTGGGGGTTGTGCCTGCACAACTCTGCACAGCCCGGCTGAATATCGGGCTGTGCAGTTTATGCATGGTTCCTCCCCCTCCAGTTCAGCATGCATTCATTTGCATTGCGCTGTTGCTCAGCCTGTTTTCAGTGGTGCAACTGCCTCCTGCTGAATATCTGCAGAATGGCGCACTTTGGATTTATGACATGCAAATCTTATTAAGTGCATGGCTCAACCCTTTTGAATATCCCACCTATAGTATTTATATTTGAAAGCCCATATTTTACTATTGCTTACCTGGTCTAAAATTCATTGATGTTGCTGGTTGTTTTATCTGCTTTATTTCTTAGTAGAACTGGGATGCCTGCAAATGGTGTAATTATATCCAACCTTGTTTTGTTCTGAACCCTTGATCTATGCTTACTGCATACTTCCTGAACATGGCGAACACCTCCGCACAGTGCTGTCACTGTGGATGCAATAGTCTCCTCTCCTCTCCTCCCACTGCATCTTGAGACTGTGTTAAATAATTTTTATTAGTTAAAAAGAAATCAACAAATACAGAACAAAATCAAATTCAAAAACTTCATAAATAATACAAAAAGAAACTAAACAATGTTATTCAATCAAAAATGGCATAAAAGAACAACAAAAAGAATGGAACTAGAACACACTTACTTTAGGTTGGTGCTTATTAATACAGAAAACATGCTTCCATTTTGCAGTTAAAGAATTCTGCAACATCCATGCACTTTGTTTGTCATTCAGAACCTGCAATTCATGCTCTATAAGAGAAAGGACAGCCAAATGATTAAGTACTTAGTGAGAAATAATAAACTGCACCTAACTTGCCATAAAACATGTAATACAAATAAATAACAACCTTACAGTACTACTGTCAGATTTTATTTTAGATGTTATGGAGCATAGAATAATGTCCTCATATGATATTTTGCTCCAACTTGCATCCTTCATTCTGACAGACAGCATAGTCCAGAAATATATGCAATCAGGCATGTGTTAAAAGAAAATGTTCCATTGTTTCTATTTGTGTGGAACATCCATCCCTAGGACAATTCATTCATTCGAGCTTTTGTGTTTGGAGGTGTCCTTCACCCCAAGCGGCCATGGCAACATAGCCACGTTGTGTCCCACAAGCTGGGAGAGTTCATTTATCCAACAAAGACGTTTCTACTTTTGTATAACTTAGATGTGAAATCCCCATATAGTTCGGTTCCACTGCATACCCCTGGGTTTGAATAGTGGCATGAAGTTGCACTCTTGTAGAAGTTGACACCTGTAGGCTGGTGATTTTCGATTGCCGCAGTTTATCTAAAAGTGGAATGACATATCCTGGGATGTCATCAGTCTTTTTTAATTTAGTAAAACCCAAATTCCATTTTGCAATAACCGGGAATGCCCAGTTACCTACCCATGATATCCATATCCTGCTTGAACCTTTCAAAATTGGAAATAAGTTCCAAAATAGAAAAAGACAATATAAAAAACAGCTAATGGATTAATCAGCTTCAAACCTCCATGTTTAATCAAAAGATGAACATATTCTGTTTTATGAGATTCAACCTACTGCCCATATAGTTTGATAGACCAGGCTCTAAATGTTTGTTTCTATCTCTTTAGGTGACAAATAATACCACGCTAAGGTAAGTCACAATCAGCAGCAGGAAGGTTTTGACAATGGCAACATTTTTCTTTTTAATCTTTGACTTCCAATTATTAACCTGCCTCTCACACTCCCAGTTTTACTCCCCAATTTCTTCTAGCTGCATCAGATTTACCAAAGGAGATTCCTAAAGCTTGCAGAGGCTCCTCCATGGTAGGGATATCCTGGCTACCTGCAACTAGGTTTGCTGCTGAGCTAATCCTCCTACCCAACTCTGTTTTGTTTTGCATCCTTGATCTACTCTTATTGCACATTTCCTGAACATGACAAACACCCCCAAACAGTGTAGTCACTCTGGATGCAATAGTCTCCTCTTCTCTCACTACATCTTGAGACTGTCTTGAGGGTGTTTCCAAGTGAAGGAAAGACACAGTGGGAGTTGATCAAGAAATGTAAAGAAGTATCTTTTTGTGTGGTAACACAAGTATGGTGGGCTGTGTTTTTCACGTTTTAAGAGAAAAAAGAATCAGAATCAAACAACCAGCTACATCAGCAATCTCTACAGAATGTAAGCAATCATAACATGTATTTAAACTTAGGAAATGTGAGGCCTAAGGGTGTTGACAGTGTTCCTTTAGAAACAAAAACATCATAGTGTGTGGTGCATAGAAATAATGGAGTGTATTGGGCAGACTCCAATTGGGGTCCTCCCATAAACCTCCTTCAGACTTGCCCCCAATTCCTCCTATTGGCCTCTTTTGGATATAAAAGGGGAAAGGAATTGCTGGCCAGGACTCTATAGGAACTGCTGGGACCATGTGGCATGTACATTAGTTTGTAAGAGTTGTTTAAACCAAAGGTTTAGTAGCCATTTCCTTGCCACAGAACATCCATTTATGTTAAAAACGTGCCTTTTTGTGGTTTTGGCTTCTGGCACCTTTAAAGGAAAATAGTGGAAAAGGCACAGCGTTCCCCAGATGCTACCAAAATGCCTGATTAGTGGTTCCAGACAGTAACAACAGTTTTCAAAATGACCTCTAAGTGCTTTTTCAATGATTTATACAGCAACTCCCAACTTCCACTTTCTACTGCTGGCAGCCACCATCTTAGAAGCAACCTATGCATCTCACTCACTTTATCCTAATATGTCTTGCCGGCCAATGGCTAAGGTTGGCAGAACATATTAGCATAAAGTGAACTAGAGAAGCACAGGCTGCGTGTGAGATGGTGCTGCCAGCAGTAGAAAGTGAAAGTTGCGGGTTACTGTTTAAATCACTAAAAAAATACTTAGAGGTCATTTTAAAAAATTTTGTTACTGTCTGAAACCACAATCAGGTGTTTTTGTAGCAGCTGGGAAAAACTGAGCCTTTTCCATTGTTTTCCTTTAAGTAGTTTTAAAGCTTCTATTTCCTCAGAATAATTTTAGTAATATATGTGGATATGTATGGCTGTACAGTATGTAGTGCAAACAACCCTTGCACTTTGGGTGCACTAGGCTGTTGTGTTTATATGTACTGTTACTTCGTCATTTATGGCTATAAGAGTGCATTCTCAAGTTCTTTGTGTGAGAGAACTGTGAAGCATGGCAGAGCAGTTCTGGCACATACAGGATTTGAGAAGAAACTCTTATAACCATAAGAGACACCGTAACTGTACATATAAGCATATTACAAATCATGTTATACACTTTTGTTTAAAACTTTTGAATTTTAATTTAAAATCAAAATGTTTTATTTTGCAGAATATTACAGAATCCCTTTGTTGAAAATGAACTGTGCCAACTGAACTTAGAACTTAAGAATTTCAGAACTATGTTCATGAGACACCCTTAAATGGCTATAAGAGTACCTGGAATGTTTAGCAATAAGCAGTACTGGTGGCTGGCTAAGAATGATGTCATGATTTATAATATTTATTTAACTTTAAAGAATCTTAAGAGAGAATTTAGTAACTTCACTGTGTGAGAGTCATCACCTGACTGTGCATTAAAGGGAAAGTCCCCTCAGCCTATTTTCTGCATATCTGTGTAGTTTGTAACAGTATACATGAACTATTATTCCCTTTCTTGCAGTCCCCTAATGTCATCCTAATTTAAATATAAATGAGGTTACTTCTCTCTGTTTTGTCCTAGTATGAAAACCTGTTCATCTCCACTCAAAAGGTCATGACCCCACTCATGCAAGGTATCATGGAAGTTGATAATGCATACATGCACAAGCCCTTGATAATGCATACATGCACAAGCCCTTGATAATGCACACATGCACAAGCCCTTGATAATGCATACATGCACAAGCCAGCATAAGTTATGCTCTCTCTCTTCTGTTACCTGTCTTGTGCAGCCCCTGTATTCTCTAAAAGCATTTTTTTCTAACTCTGATACACTTACTATGCTTTAAAAGGTTTCATGGCCAGCATAAAAAAAGAACATGGGACTGCAGAGGACAGCAACAGCGGTGACTAAAATAGTATAACTACTGCAGGCTTTAGCACCAAAACATCATAAAATTCTAGGATGCCTTACATGAGTTAGGTCATCGTGACCTTTGCAATGGAATCAAGCAGCTTTTCACACCAGACTTAAGTACCTTCACTTACATTTAAATCCTGAAGAAATTAGGAGGGCGCAACAGAGACAATCATTGTGCATGCCTACGAAATACAGAGGGAAACAGAATAAAAGGCTAAGTGGACTTTCCTTTTAAAATCCTTTAGTGCACAGTCAGGTAACTGGTCTCATTTTCCGTCCCCCAAAACTCATTACTAGGACAATGACATAACAGCACACACCAAAATAAAACTGACAAAAAAGTAGACGCCACCTTTAAATTCTCTCAAGCTATGACTCTGATACTACAAATATCTGGTTTCTCAATTATTGGCATTCCTGGGTAAAACATATGTCACTCACATTCTCTCACTATATTTCATGATGTTTCTCACATGTTATTTAATGTATGTTTCCTCCCAAGTCCTGCTGTTATGTTCTGACTCCAACATCTGCACTCTCACACTTTGGCTGCAAGTGACAGATGTGCACCACAGTGGCCAGTTTTACAAGAAACCTGCAGAACTGAAAAAAGGCCAGTACTGGACCTGTGTCACCATAGAAACATCTCTAAAAAAGATTTATAATTCATAGCCAATTTACAGTCATCATGATGATGCAACTGTCCTACTGGGGCTGAAATCACAAGGCATGCTGCTTCCTCCTAAGCACCTCTGTTAATGCTGTAACATACATGTTCCTAGATTAAAGCTGTGCTGGCTTTCCCAAACATCTGCCTAAACACTCTTCCTCCTGCTACAGTTTCACTATTGAGTTTACCTACAAAAGTGGCACAAAGTAAGAACAATAATTAAAAGATACAGCTGAATAGGAAAAAATCTTTATGCAGACAGCTGGCAGTATCAACAGTGCCACCTGTTGGCTAAGTATCAGACCGTGAACTTATAATTGACCTTTGATCCTAACCCCCCACCCCATTAGTGCAAGCATGGATGAATAGGATACAGTAGGGAGGATATATGGGTCAGAGGGGCTGCTCTTTTAAAAATAAGCCCCTCTTTGAGACGCAAAATGCACAAAACAAAGAGCTCAGGCAGAAGGTCACTCATGGGCAACAGTTTCATATGGGCTACCATGCAGGCCACAGGGCTAGAAACACAGATGAAGGGAAGGGAAAACAGAAAGGTCAGGATGGTCAAAGGGAGAGGGCACAGAGAAAGTGCCCATGCAGAAGGAGCGTTGTTCCTGAGTGGTGATCCCAGGCACCAGTCAGAGCAACATGACAAAGAGACTAGTAAAGAAAAAAACAAATATGCAGTTTTCACTTTATTTTAGTTTTCTATTAAAGTTAACCCTTCTTCATCTGTTGTACTAACACTTTGCAGTGTCAAAGGGGGAGAGTTTGCAGGGTTGACATCACTTTATGCTAACATACCCCCCCCTTTAAAAAAATGCTGGCAGGGGGCATGGATCTTACCACTAATACTCTCTTAGTTTTTAATATTTTCTGACAGAGTCTTTCTTAATGTGTATGATATTTATAGAATAACCCTCTGTAGTTCATAAGGCATCACAGGTTTCTCTTCTGCATGCACCATCTGATGGTCTGAGAGTTCACTCTTACATCTATCACTCTTTCTACAATCAATACATCTAAATGGCTCTTCTCCCAAGGGTTCCATCTGATGGTCAGAGAGTGGATCCTGCCATCCAAAATTCTTTCCACAATCATTACATTTAATTTTTTTTTCTTCTGGTAATGTTTGATCGGTGTGAATCCACACATGCTTGGTAAGAGCCAATTTTTGTTTGAAACACTTTCCACAATCAGTGCATCTGAAAGGTTTGTTAACCTTCATGTGACGTGACTGATGTCTAGAAAGATCTGATTTAACTGTAAAACTCTTTTCACACTCAGTACATTTAAAAGGTTTTACTCCTGTGTGAGTCTGCTGGTGTCTAGTAAGAAGTGATTTTGTTATAAAACTCTTCCCACAGTCAGAACATTGAAAAGGCTTCTCTCCTGTGTGCACCCTCTGATGAACTGCAAGTTCATTCTTCCATCTAAAACCTTTTCCACAAGTACCACAAATAAAAGGCTTCTCTCCTGTATGTATTTTCTGATGGTGTAATAGTTCACATTGCCATCTAAAACTTTTCCCACAGTCAGCACATTTAAAATATTTCTCTTCAGGTAATGTCTTATCTGCATGAATCCATTCATGTTTATTAAGACCTGATTTATATTTGAAACTCTTTCCACAATCATTGCAACTAAAAGGCTTATCTTCCATGTGAACTGACTGATGTCTGTTGAGGTCTGCTTTATTTCTGAAACTCTTTTCACACTCGGTACATTTAAAAGGTTTGTATCCTGTGTGAATCTGCTGATGTATAGTTAGAAATGATTTCATCGCAAAACTCTTCCCACAATCAGTGCACTTAAAAGGCCTCTCTCCTGTGTGTTTCTTCTGATGATCTGAGAGGGCATAATGCCATCTAAAACTCTTCCCACAATCATTACATTTAAAAGGTTCCTCCTGAGGAAATGTCTTAGCTGTGTGAATCCACTCATGTTTAGTAAGAGATGCTTTATATGTGAAACTCTTTCCACAATCATTACATCTGAAAGGCTTCTCTTTTATATGAACCAACAGATGTCTAATAAGCTCTGATTTGTATCTGAAACTCTTCCCACAAAAAGTACATTGAAAAGGTTTTTCTCCTGTGTGTGCCCTCTGATGGGCTGAGAGTTCAATCTTCCCTCTAAAATTCTTTCCGCAATCACTGCATCTAAAAGGCTTCTCTTCCTTGTGAATCAACTTATGTCTGGAAAGACCTGAGCTGTATGTGAAACCCTTACCACAATCAGCGCATTTAAAGGGTGCTTTCCCCATGTGGATCCGCCTTCGTAGAGAGAGCTTTCCATGCAGTGTAAATTTCTTCCCACCAGTGGGAGATTGAAAAGATTTCTGTATTATACTAGACCCCTGGTTTCTTTCCTCTTTGTCAAGCCACTGATGTTCTTTAAGCTGGTGTTGAAAAAACATCCGTTTATCTGGAAAACTCTTTTCACATGCAGTACATCTGAAGCTCTTCTCTCCTGTGGAGCTCTGCTGGTGTGCAGGAAGTTCTGGTTTTTGATCAGTCTCATAATCCACAGAGTCAGGGACTAGAATAAGAAGAAAAATAAATACTTCAATATTTGTGACAGCAGACAAAGCACATAGCCTACAATTAATCAATGCAATCTTGTAAATAGTGCACTTTGTTACAACGAGCAGTACAAAATAACACTTTGTATGTTATAAATTTGTAGATTGTGATGTAAAGCTGTCCATATAAATGAAAAAGGATACTAATCACAGTATTTCTGCCCACCTCTCTCTGGAGTGGTCTTATGAATGGACTCTTAAAAAGCCATGTGAGGCTACGGTCTGAAGCCTTCTGTTTAAAGTAAATCCCTTAAATGCATTATCTGTGACAAGGCCCCAACAAAGTCTGACCTCAGACTGCGTCAAGTATACCTTTGTAACATAATGATTCTATATTAGCTGCAGCTCTGTATAGATCACCTACAATGTAATTAATGTGCACTTTATCATGCTTTTCTGTACTGTGTCTTAGCTGTAACTCTGTGTAGTACACTGTCCAAGTGCAATGTGTACAACGAGTAATGTCAACGTATGTACTGATTATATGTTGTCTAATTACGAGGTATGTCCAATGAATGACTTGGAACCTTTGGAAATTAGTCTCTGACTCAAAAGTTTGTAATTCCAATATTTTTCCAAATAAAAAAATAGAGGGATACTGTCAACCCTTATTGCATCACAGTATTTTCAGTTAAAACACACATTTAATGATTATTTACCTTCTCAAAAATTCATTGATGTTGCTGGTTATTTTATCTGCCTTCTTTCTTAGTAGAACTGAAATGCATGCTAACTGTGTAATTATGCCCAACCTTGCATTGTTTCAAATCATTCTTCTTGCATACTTCCTATACATTATGAACGCCCACTAATACTGCAGTCACTCATGATGCAATTTTCTCCTCTCCTCTCCTCTCCTCCTATTGTGTAAGCGGACAGACTGTGTTGGGGTATTCCCAAGACCAGGAAAGATGCAATGGGAGTTGATTAAAATGTAAACAATCAGCCCGGTGGCGCTGAGGTTGAGCACTGGATGCCACACCTCGGCGCCACTTGGCTGACTGAGGTTCAAGGCAGGCCAGGGCCACTGGGTGTTGGCGGGGGGGAAGAGATTGAGCATCTGCTGACTGCCTTCTCTTCCTGGGAGTGGGTATGGGGTAGTGTTCATTCTTGGAGCGACCGCTAGTGTAGGCAGGAGGATCGCCAGTGTAGCGACACAGTGCAATGCCTGGGGGCAGAGCCACAGCAATACGTAGCCTTGCTGGCCGGGGTCCGTGGGGGGGGAACAGGAAAAAAATAAGGAAAAAAGCCTCTATACACCACTGGGAGATGACGGTGGCTCCAGTGGACCCTCCCATATCCCAAATACAGGCCCAGATGTGCCCAGGATCTCTCTCAGGTCTGACCCGATGACTTGCAGGTAGGCCCCTCACACTTAGGAGGTAGCCACTAAGGAGAGGCGAAATCAGCCCCGGAGATGGTACCGGGGGTTGGGTCTGCCTGGGGTCATACGGGGAGTAGAGAGATCAGGGGAGATGCGGGGGTACAGGTTGGGAGTAGGTTAGGGCTCCAAGTGGGCACTCCTGAAGGATGCCCGGGGGTGTAAAGAGAATAAAGAAAGTTAAAAAAAAAATGTAAATAAATATGTTTTTGCTTGGTAACACAAGTATGGTGGGCTGTCTGTTTTCCACCTAAAAAAAAAACGAATAGGAATCAAAGTCTCAGTTCCATCAGCAGTCTCTATAGAAAGTGATCAATCATAACATGTGTGTTTTTCTTAAACTAGGGACACTTTGAGACTAAATTAGTTGACAGTGTCCATTAAATCACCTGCTGTAAGCAAGAAAGACCTTTCTGTTCAAGGAGAGATACTGGCTTAAATAGAGGACTAAGGACCCTACTGTGTGCATCACATGAATGCAATATTAAGGTATTAAACATAGGATTTGATGGCAGATAAGGACCGCTTGGCCCATCCAGTCTGCTTATTCCTCCCTACCTACAATATTACCATAGACCATACCCGATCTAGAGCTCTTTCTTCCTCCTCCCTTCCTTTCCAGTATGAGTCCCTTGTGCTTATCCCATGCGTTATTAAACTCCACCACTGTTCTTGCCCCCACCACCCTTGCTGGAAGGTCATTCCAGGAATCAGCCACTCTTTCTGTGAAAAAGTACGTCCTCACATCTCTCCTGAATCTACCCCTTCCAGCTTCATAGCATGTCCCCTTGTTCTTGAGCACCTTTCCTTTGGAAGAATACTTCACTCCTGTACCTTATTTATCCCCATGAGGTACTAAAAAGTCTCTGTCATATCCCCCATCTCCCTCCTCTGTTCCAGGGTGTACATATTGAGGTTCTTCAATTTCCACTACCATACCATTATACCATACCATACAGCATACCACTGTGTCATATAGGGGTGTCTGAGAGGGGGTACACAATTTACAAAGTCAAAATTCATATATGGGAGGAATAGGGTGCACTTCTACGTCCCCACAGATCCTGAGCACCCACCCAGGTGCACTGTCCCCGCGGCATGGTCTCTGCCTGGCTGCCATCAATCAAAGATCCTGAGCACCCACCCAGGTGCACTGTCCCAGCGGCGCGGCCTCTGCCCGGCTGCCCGGATCTGTCACCTGCCTGCTGCCATCAATCAAAGGCACAGACTGTTTCTGAAGCTGGGAAGGATGGAGCTCAGTCTCCTCAATTTTTAACGCCTAAGCCTGGATTATTACTGACTAAAGTTAGGGAGCTTTTGCCTCTGACTGGCTTCTCCACAAGCCTGCATCTTGAGCTCCCCCACTGCTGCCAGGACAATTTTGGACCTGCAGCTTTTTCCAGCTCTGCTCTGCTCCCTTTTACAAAGTGTTTTTTCTTAAATTTAAGTGTTTCAGCACTCTCGCTGAAAAGTGTGGGGGCTTAGCTGCTAATGTTGGACTAGCTTCAGCTTTATGACTAAGGGAAGGTGGTCTAGGTACTTCTTCAGCGGTATTTTAGAAGGGATGCCCCTTATTCAGCAAATCTCCTCAAATCCTGAAGAATTTATTTTCTCCATTTAAAAACTGTTAGAGTCATAGAGCCTGTATTAACTTTAATAAGAAGCACTGTTTCAAATCCAGTAAGAGTTTATTTTATCTTTCCTTAAACCTGCTTACTAGTGATTCTTAGAGCCTGTATTAATCTTAGAAAAGAACCACGAGTTAAATTGCCTAAATTCTAATCCTGAAAGAGTTTACTTTTTCCTTTTTTAAACATGCTTACAGGTGATTCATGAGCTTGTATTAACTTTGAAAAGAAACAGTGGCTTAGTTGATTAAACTCCTATCCGATGCTGTGGATTCCTTGAATAAGCTTGCACTGTGTGTTTTTCTGAATTAGAAGGCACTGTAGTGGGTTTACAGTTTAATTTAACATTCTCTGTGTTTTGCAGACACACAGCTCTCTGCAATTAATTTCTTTCCCCCTCAGTCTACTCTTTCCTGCTCTCCACCTCTAACTATACTTCCCCCAGTGGCATTTTCGGCACTGACCCTCCCTGCTCTGCCCCCCCACCTCTCTGCTGTCCCCTCTCTATTGTTTCTAACCCAGCCCACCGTTTCTCAAAATTACAGCAGTATTCCCAGCTAAATTTCTTTTTGCATTCTTCCCTTCCTGCTCGGTGCCTTGGTGCTGACCCACCCTGCCCCCTATCTATACCTCCATTGTCTCTAAGCCCTGCCCACTGATTATCCAAATTGCCCTCTGATGCAGGAGCTCTCAGACTGTCCTCCCCTTTCCAGTAACTGTCCTTTAATCCCTGTACTTTTCTGTTCACCCTCCCACAGATACTGAGCACCCACCCGGGTGTGCTGTCCCCATGGCACTGCCTCTGCCCGGCTGCCTGCCTCTGCCAGCTGCCATCAATCAAAGGTACGGACCGTTTCTGAAGCTGAGAAGGACGGACCTCAGTCTTCTCAAGTTTTAGTGCCTAAGCCTGGACTATTAATGACTAAAGTTAAGAAGCATTTGCCTCTGACTGACTTCTCCACAAGCCTGCATCCTAAGCTCCCCCACTGCTGCCAGGAAAATTTTGGACCCGCGGCTTTTTCCAGCTCTGCTCTGCTCCCTTTTACAAAGTGTTTTTTTTCTTACATTTAAGTGTTTCAGCACTCTCACTGAAAAATGTGGGAGCTTAGCTGCGAATTTTGCACCCGCTCCCCCACCCTCACCCCAGTCTTTATTAAATGCTCCTTTGCCCCACCCAGATCCTACAGCCCCTCACTCATTGGCTGTGTGCTAAGGCACCACTCAGTGTTAAAGGGCTAGTGTAGTCCCCTTGACACCACTGATTTAACACTTACCAGTATAACCTCCCTGTTTAACACTAACAGAATACTGTGCTCACTCACTCCAGCAACTGCCAAGAACCCTGGCTTACAGCTAATTCTTATTTATTTTTTCTTCTAATACCAGCCAACCTGCCCATCCTAGACCAGGTTCCACTGGCCCAAGCTTCTGAACCCACTTCTGTAGAGTCTAACCACTATTCTGTTACTATGACTACCTATCTCTTCTACCTACTACTCTTCTCCCTGCTCCTACTGCCATCCCCTCTGTCATGATTGGGGAGCACTCACACTCCTCTCCCTCATCCCTCCTGAACTGCCATAGGACTGCAACTAGTGGCCCCACCCCACACTGGGCCCATTTCTTCACCCAATGACCACCCTCAAGATCACAGGGGGCTATGGCCACTCTCTGCTGCATGTCACTCCTATCCTTATGAGGCAGCACAACTCAAAACAGTACCCCGGAAATATCCAACCGGGAAAAAGGGGCGTATACGCCAGTGTAACCTCCTCAAACATCTACTGAAGAGACCACTACTTCTTCTTCTACTGGTCTCTGGGAATATTCACCCTAACTCAGGTCCATCTCTGACTGGTACCAATAATAAGTGTAGGGCTGGGGATCACACCTTAGCAAGCATCAATGTCTGCAGCCTCCTTAAGAAATTTGTTGTTCTCACAGCATGGGTCACCCAACATAATCCGGACATCTTATCTGTGATTCAGACATGGCTGACCCCTAGGATTCCTGACAATGCCATTTCAATACCGGAGTACTCTCTCTTCCGGCTGGATAGGCTTACAAGGAAAGGCAACGGCTGCAAAATCTATCTCAAAGAGTCCCTATTGGGGCACGCCTTAGAACTGCCCAGCTGTGGGTCTGATATACAGATACTTCCTATCAAGATACTCCTTGGTGTCCACAACAAGGTTCTGACTGTTGCCTCAGTGTACATCCCTCCCAAGTCCAAGTCACAGGGCCTTAATGCCATTCTTCACTGCATTAACAACCTGAAATGCAACTCTGAGGTCATAATGCTGGGTGACTTTAACACAGACTGGCTATCGTCCAATGCTATCAACTATAAAGATGCCCTGGCTGCAGTAAACTACTAACAGCTGGTCCAGTCACCCACAAGATCAAACTATAAGACAGGGACCAGCGTGCTACTGGACTGAGTGCTTACAAACCTCCCAGACTATATCATACATACTCACGTCCTTCCTGACACCATAAGTGATCACTCCCCCGTTCCGTGTGCATGGTCTAATAAATTCCTCAAGCCTCAGGGAAAAATTGTCTACAGTAGGGTACTCACCAGTGGGCGCCTACAACAGCTAAAAACATTGCTGACAACAAGACTGGTCACATATCGATACTGCCTCAGACACATATTCTGCCCTAGAATTTTTCATCTCAAACTTCAGTGCTGCCCATGATGTACATGCCCCCTTCTAGAAGAGGAAAATCAGGGGAACCAACACCCCATGGATCACGTATGACCTCCTACAAAAAATGAAGATATGGGACGATCTGTGGTATTGGGCTAGAGCTTCTGGCAGACCAGCTGACACTCAGGCATACAAAACTGCCAGGAACGCCTGCACCAGGGCCATTTGGTCTGAAAAAGCAAACTAGTATAGATTCTCTCTTTGCAACACCTGGAAAGATGGAAGGAAGTTTTGGAACAACCTTAAGGACCTCACAGTGAAAGAATCCATGACCACGCCCTCAATGCTTTACATAGAGGGTGTTATTTCAGGTCAAGGAGAAGTCTTTCGAGGGGTCCCACAAGGATCTATTTTGGGTCCCCTCTTGTTTAATGTTTATGTGAATAGTCTTCCAAGGCAAATAAAATACTGTGATGTTAGAATGTATGCAGATGACACAGTAATTGTGGCATCTACAGATAGTATGGAACAACTAACTTATAAGCTTCAACAGGATATAAATCTATTACAGATTTGGTTTAATAACCGTGGTTTGTTAAATTAAAAAAAAAACACAAAGTATGGCTCTTGGTGGATTTAAAAACAAAGGGAAATCTAAATTGCAAATAAAACTTGCTGAGAATATTCAGAATGAAGCAATCGATACTTATAGATATTTGGGTGTACAAATTGATTGTGGTCTAACGTATTCAGAACATGCTCTTACACAAGTTAAAAAGGTAACTCAAAAATTAGGGGTATTGAGAAGGGTAGCTGGAAGTCTGACTAAGAAAGTAAGGGAGAAAGTGGTTGGACAACTGTTAATTCCAGTTTTAGAATATGGATCTATGTTATATATGCATTCTAACACCACAGTATTAAATAAAGTAAATCAGGTTTATTATAAAATAAGTAAATTTGTAACAAGAAGTAGGCATGGGGTGCATCATTGTGATTTATATAAAAAATTAAATTGGATAGATCCGAAAGAGAAAAGGGCTTATATTTGGTGCATATATTGTTACCAATTATTAAAAGGTGAACCTAGACATTGTTTGTTTGATCATATTATAAAGATGATAGGTTACTAACTATTCATACAAGATCTTTTGGTAATGAAATCCTTATGATCAGATCTTATAATAAGCATGGAGATATAATACTTCAGAATACTGTTGCTTATTATTGGAATAGACTGCCCCTAAGATTGAAGGTTATTAAAAATGTATTTACCTTCAAATGTAAAATAAGAGAATATTTGCAATTAACATGTACCTGTTTTAAGTAATATTGATAGTGTGAATGTGATGTAAATGTCTTGTTATTATGTACTGTGTGTTATTTTTAAAACAGGACTTTGTTGAAAATGGGACTGATGTCCCAACAAATGTATTTCCTGTATAAAAATAAATTTTACAAACGAAACCCTAGACCCCACCACTGTGGCAAACACCTTCAACTCAGCTTTCACCGACCTCAGCCAAGTACTACCGCAGAAACTAATGCCAAATCTCATGCAGAGCATGCATATCTGCCTTTCCACTTTAAAGCTGTGGCTGAAAGAGAAGCCAAAAAAAGTACTTACTTAAAGTTCTTGGCAAATCCAGAACTAGCGGAGACTTACTAGATCTGAAGCTCATCGCCCTTACACTTGACGAAGTCCTGACACCACTTACCAAGATTATCAATAAGTTCCTCTTGCTTTCCCAATTCCCCCACCTATGGAAGTTAACCTTGGTGACCCCCATCCATAAAAGAGGTGACAAGGCCCACCATGGGAATTACAGGCCCATCTCCATCCTCCCCCTCTATCTAAAGTACTTGAAAAAATTGTTGCAGACCAGCTGGGAATGTATTTGGAGAAATGCAACCTGCAATCCCCACACCAACATGGTTTTTGAAAGGGGCACAGCACCACTACCACGCTATTTCAATTCACAAGCTATATTCACCAAGCCTTGGACCAAAGCCAACTCATCGGTGTCTCCTACATTGACCTATCCAAGGCGTTTGATACAGTCAATCACCCATTACTCTTTGACCAACTAGCTATGCTCGGTCTTTCACCAGACACCCTAACATGGTTTAACAGTTACCTCACGGGCTGGACACTGCAGGTTAAGATAGGAGACACCCTTTCATCCAAACTTCCTGTTCACTCCGGGGTGCCCCAAGGGTCAATTCTGGGACCTTTACTATTCAGCATCTTCCTCAATAACCTCCCTATGTACTGCCTCGTGCAAATCCTCCTGTATGCCGATGATGCAGTTAAATACACTAAGAACTCAGACCCTGCCCAATTGGTGAAGCAGTTTCAGGAAAGCTTCACTGCAGTGGAGTCTTGGTCCATCACATAGAAGCTTGTGTTCAACTATAATAAAACAAAGACTATGCTCTTCCATGGCTCACATAACAAACACAAAACCACTCAGCTACCTGTCAACAACAGATCAGGAGTTACTATGGAGCAGACAAATACCTTTAAATACCTTGGAGTAACTTTGGATAGCACACTATCCTATATCGCTCACATTTACCACTTCACCAAATCCGTGAACTTCCATATTGGGCTTCTCTATTGACATAAGCACTGCCCTACTGCTGAAGCCTTGAAACTTGTAATCCGAAGCTCAATTGTCTCCATAATAGACTGTGGGCTGGTGATATACGGCGCTGCCTCTAACACTGCCCTAAAGTGAATATCAGTTGCCTTCAACAAGGCCTGCCAACTTCTAATGGAGGCTGCCCCATGGACTCACACTTGTGACCTCTATGAGCAGGCAAACTGGCTGCAACTTGGGGACAGGATAGCCTACCACACCTTCCTTGTAGTAAAGAAGGCCACCCTTGGCCTTCTATCACCAGGGGCTAATATTCTCCTCAGCGCTTCCAGCAATACTCGCCCCACCAGAAGCGTTGATTGCTCAATCCTCCAAGTCCCCCAAGCTCGGACTTCACAAAAGCAATGGCCATTCACATTCAGAGCTCCAAAACTGTTCAACTCCCCACACACAATGAAATCACTAACGCAACCTCACTTGGCTTATTTAAATGCAAACTTCGGGAGTCTCTTGTGGCTCATGCCTCCTGTGACTGTTACATATAACCTGGGGACATAACTGGTATTGGTTCGCCTAGACCATGGGCTCTCTCTGTAAGTTCTTTAAACCACTTTCCTAACACCCCCCCATCCTTCGTACTTTTCTGACAAGGCCGGCTGGCTGCTCCTCCAGCTACACCCTACCTCTCCTAGTAAGTTCTCCATACCTTTTCCTAACTTCCTCACCACCCCTTCCATCAATTCGACATGGCCAGTTGGCTGCTCCTCCCTCTGTACTGGTAGTCACTGTGTTATAGTAGTCTACCTCCTCTCTGACCACCTCAACCTTTACCCACCCCCCCTGCTGCCTCTACTCTCACCCTTGTGTATTACGATGATTGTCAGTTTCATCCACTCAGTTCTTCTAATGTTCTATGACTTATTTGACGTATTATAGCATTATGATGTATTATATTGTATATCTCCCATATATTGTGTTTTGTTTTGTACCTTTGCCATGGAACCAGTGTAAAAGAGCCTTTGACTCAAAGGTGTTAATCTGAGAAGTTTCAAATAAAAACAAATAAATAACCAAAACAGGATTTCAGCTCTTTTTGATAAGAATGGGAGGGCTATACCCCCACACCCCAATTTTTTTAAAACTGGGTAGCATGTTTGTTTCTTTACTCTATGATTGCTACTGATATCACAGTAGCATAGCATAGTGCGTGCAACAACTGACTCACAGTACTACGTGTTTGTTTGCATACTGTTATGCTACTAAACTAACAGGGTCCTTAGTCCTCTACTTGCACCGAGATATTCAGGACAGACTAAACTGGAATCTGCATACTGTATTTTACAAAAAAAATTTTTAGCTAGCCTGTCTTCCAAAGCTAAAAATGGAAAGAACATTTAAGAAAGAGTCATCAGTGAAATAAGAAAGAGAGCGTAGCTTACCTGATGATCAGGTGGGATGGGGGAATTCTACACATATACTCGCACATGCATGCACACACACACACACACATATGCACAAACACACACACACACACACACACACACACACTTCCCCTTTCCCTATACAGAAGATTTTTTTTAAATCTGCACTGCAGTGTAAGTACTGTGAATGAGTCCAAGTATCTGAGACACCCTTAATACTGCGCTGTTGCATCAACATTGGGAATGAGTGCAGAGTTTAGTTTTCCTGGGGGGGGGCTCTCAAGCTCAGAGCTATTGGCTTAAACAGTGAACCTATTTTTTAGACTACCCTACCGGGGGGCTCAGCTTTCCTGGGGGGGCCTGAGCTTGGAAGCCGCCCCAAACTCCACACCTATGGCACTGGGTAAAACTCCAAGACCTGGTCTGGCATGTACACTAGCACACAGTCACTGTATGAGCCCAGGTCTTTTTCTGGGACATCCCTACTACATCACTATATTGATTGCATTTGGGGTATGAACACAAGTCCTGGTCTGGGACCCACAGGTACTGCAGTGTTAGCACTGGGTATGAGCCCAAGTCCTGGTCTGAGACATCCTGTGATCATGTAATAACCTAGTTCCATGTTTATAGGGAAAAAAATTAAGAAATTCTATCAGATGTGCCATAATTTATTTTTCTGATAACTCCAACGTTTCAGTGGGTAATCATTACAAGTGAGTATATATATATGCTCCCCAACTAGGAATCACTTTCAAAGCTATAGCTTTAAGAGGCTGTGCCTGCAGCTTAGAATGTTGGTGTCCTCTGTGTTTCAAGGTGTCAGGATCCTCAGTTAGCATTTATTTTGATGCAGTACATACTAGTTGCCCAGAACACTACATGCTATTAGGGACGCCAACTGCTCTTAGATATTCTGAATGTAATAATGAAAAGATATCTATCATACCTTGCTAGAGGTTTTGCTGCCCATTCTCCTCAAGATTTCTGTAGGGATTCGTAGACTGCTCTAGATGACTTGCTGTTCTATCTTGCATCTATTTCTGCACATGGAAGTGGAGATAACCTCAATGCTTCTTCTGACTAATATTCTTAGTAAGAAAAGAATTTTTGCAGTGTCCCAACTTTGTCTTTCTTGTTTTGACTTGTGCTGTTTCAGACCTTCTATTTTGCCATTTTTTCCAGACCAATCTCCCAGTTCACCTATAGTCCTTACTTGTTTTCATCTGGCTTCCTAGTTTCTAGCATGGCAGCCACTGCCATTAGTATGCTGCTCTATAATTTTCAGTGCTCATATGTCTTTGTATTTCCCCAGCAGTTTTATTTGTTGTTCTCTACTGCCTCAACCTATCTGACCTGCAGTGCATCAGCAACTAACACTAGCCTCCCTTATGGACTCAGCTGGCATTGCTATCACCACTGTGGCCAAGAACGTATCATTGAATCTCATACCATGTCCTAGTTGTCATTTGACATCTCAGTCAGTCATTCAGCCTTGCCTGCATCTTGTTTCTATCTTGTGCGAATGGCTGTCAGGCTTCGCCATTGACATCCCACTACTCCTGCACTTGGATGCACACCAGCCATGACCATATTATGGCTTCCAGGACTCCCTGCCTTCTATGACGATGTCTCACTCTGCTCCCTTCATGTCTGCATCTTGAGGGTGGGTCCCTTGAGTCAGGCAGAGTCCTTCTCCTTCTGCCCCTCTGGTGAGAATGTCCTATGCTCTGGGGGATACTTTGGTCATGCAGATTGACTTGGCAGCACCTTTTGATATAGCATTTAAGACTTCATCTGCCAGAGGATGGAGCCTCTAAGTCCACAGGGGCTTCCTTAGATGTGCAGACCACGTCAGCAGCACACGGAAAGCTGTTCACTCCTATGGCCACTTAAGATTTACCTGGTCTTCACCCACTTTCCTTCCTCTGCCCCTTAATAGTGAAGATCATACAATTCTGCAAGTCCTAGCCCCTCCAGGGCCCAATTCCTATGCCCTACCCCTCAAGGGTTCAGCTTCCTCTCTGGGCCTTCCATTGGAAGAGGCCAGGTGAGTGCCTGTCAGCTGTTGTTGCTCTTCTTCTGTCTTGGGGGGTGGGCCTCCTTTGTGGGGAACCTGCTTTAGCTACAAAGATCAGCTCACAGCACTCTCAGAGCATTCCTGTTAGAGTGATAGAGTGACAGCCCTTCCTCTAAAATGTTCCCCTTAAATTGGATATCTAAATTGCAGTAGCCGAGCTGTCACTAATTGTATCCCTAGCCTGGAGGAAAGGTGACCAAGGTCTTGGATCCTCAGAGCTTTTCTACTCTCACAGGTTTTTTTCCCTCTCCTTCCTGCTAAAAGTCATAAATGTTAGGTGGCCACCACAGCAGGTGGCCCATAATGTAGTATATCTGTATTAGTATAGCATTTACCCTAACAGGTTATCACTGTGAGTTGGGGTTTAATGGGAGCCTCTTTCCATCCTGCCACTCCCTCTCTCTTTATGGAGGGCATGCCTCTATCTGCTGTTAGCTAACAATTACTGTCAGTTGTTGCTCAGTTCAGTCTCTGTTGGTTATCAGTCATCACTAGTTGCTGTCTGTCTTCACTCAGTCACTATGTTCACCACCTGCTGCGCAGTACTATTGGGCTCCTTTCAGATGTACCTTTAGCCTAAAAGGAATTATGTTCATTCCCACAGCACCTCTAGTGGTAGAACCCTCCTCAATAGGGTTCCTTTGCCTTCATGGTACCCTGAGAGGGTGGTAGTTCCCCATGGGACAGACAGTGTGAATGGCCAAAGTATCCACATATGAGAGTCAACAACGCATTCATTTAAATACCTTCAGACTATCAACAGCATTGCACAAGCATAACTCCTCACTAAGTTACATATACTCATTGACCAAATAGACTGACAGAATTCCACCAACTTCCTGAGATACATTTTCACTGCCCTGTGAAGATCTAATTTATGCAGCTCTTTCTCATTGAGGTTAGCTGGATTAGGACAGAAAAAAGGGAGACAGACTTCCTGGTTCACGTGGAACAATGTGGGCACTCTCAGAAGAAAAGAGGTAACTGTTCTGAGGACCACCTTATGCATGATAAAGTAGGGCTCCTTGTAAGATGAAGATTGAAGCTTACTAATTCTTTTTGCTGAACACATGGCTATAAGGAAACACACCGTGTAAGAAAGAATATCCTTTGAAATGGAGGATAAAGGTTCAAAAGATGTCTTGCTAAGAGCCTTGAGACCTAAAGTTAGTTCCCAAGGAGGGACTAAGGAACAGTATGAAGGCCTACAGTGGCTAACTGCTCACAAGAATCTAATAACATCCAAATGGGTCCTAGAGCAGCCACATCTAGTGGACCCAGGAATGCACCTGTGGCCAAAACCTGTCTGTGAAGAGTGCTGAAGGCCAAACCCTTGTCTACTCCAGGCAGTAGAAAATTCAGAATGAGCAGCACTGAGACCTAAGTGGACTTGATATGTTGCTTCTTAGCCCAGGAGGCAAACATCTACTGTTCTGTCATATGTCGAAGATGTGGAGTTCTTTCTGGATCACATGAGACCTTAGAGGAAGAACCTAGCTTTAACAAGCATTTCCTGCCAGAAGGCAGAATGCCCGCTGAAGAGACCTTGGGCATTGATGATGCAAAGGGCCCTGACTTAGGAGGTCCCTGTGGTACAGATGCTGAACTGTATTAGATCCAAGATCCATAGTCTTCTAGGCCACTCTGGAGCTATCAAGAGGAAACTTTCTCTTGGCTAACGGATCTTTTGCAGAACTCTTGTCATTAAAGGAATTGGAAGGAACAAGTTCGCTGTTCTGAAATCTCACCATTGCAAAAAGGGGGTCCACTGCCTCTGCTTGTGAACATCAGAAGTTGCTGGAGACTGTGAGGACCTAAGCATTTTGCCTGGACACAATGAGATCTATCTGATGAGTTCTGAACTGGTGGTCTAGAATGTTGAAGAAAGAACAGTTACATAAGCACTTAATGCAACAGTAGATCTTCAAAGAGATCTCAGTTATCAGGTCTCACTGTAGGAACTTCACCGTCAGTGAAATCAGATCCACATGGAATATTTTCCAGCAGTACAACTGGGGCCACCCATTCTGGCATCACCTTCTGATGTCTTCAACTGTATAAAGGCGTGAGCAGCCTCGCTCCCTCCTCAGTTCTTTCCCCAGAGACCAAGCTCATGCCATGGGGGACTGAGGAGAGAGAGAGAGAGAGAGAGAGAGAGAGAGAGAGAGAGAGAGAGACAGGTGCTCAGGCCAAAATAAAAGGTTGGAAACACCAGATAGCCAGTTTTGAGAAAAGAACCTCCCAAAAGAAGGATGGTGGGAGGGAAGGCAGACCTTTATTTATTTTATTGCATTTTGTTGACCAGGTAAGCCCACTGGGCCTCAGAGAGTCCCTTTTCCAGGGGCAGCCCAGGATTAATTACAAAAATTATCAAACGTGAATACAATGTAGTGAGGTACAAACACTAGGTAGAACAATTTAGAATAGATTACGTGCCAAAGACACTTTAATGGTCAGCAGTAAACATACATTTACATTACAGTATGGATTCACATCAGTTTACATATGAAAATAATAAAGTTAGCCACTAAGGCAGACAGGGGCACAGACAGGGGTGGACAACCAGGACAACTATCCAGAACCCGGTGACTCAGGTGGGCCTGGCGGGTCATCGACTGGTTTTCGTTTTTTTCCCAGTAGCCGCCCACCCCACACACTGCAAATTAAGTGAAAGTGACAGACTGGCTGAGAACAATGTCAGCACAGTAGAAGGGAAGGGATGCTGTCTGAGCTACCCCCCACCACTAGTGCCACAACTGCTCTGCTGCTGTTGTTGTTGATAGTCAGTGGCACTCATGGCCACGGACTGTCTCACTGATGCTCTTGTGGCTCACCATCGGTCACCACTGTGCTGCGGCAGACTGAGTGCAGACTGCTGCGCTCCCATGCCCATGCATGCCAGTCAGGGACTGCTGCGCTCCCATGCCCATGCATGCCAGTCAGGGACTGCTGCGCTCCCATGCCCATGCATGCCAGTCAGGGACTGCTGCGCTCCCATGCCCATGCATGCCAGTCAGGGACTGCTGCGCTCCCATGCCCATGCATGCCAGTCAGGATGGAGATGGGCTTAGTGTTCAGAACTCATCTGGTGAGGGGGGTCTCATTAGAGCTGCCAGTCACTGTGAGCTGAGGAGGGACCTGTCAGGTAGGGAGAAGACAGATTGCAGTTGCACTCCACCTCCTGCTTGCTCAACAGATTGGCAGCTACTGGCTCAGCTGACTGAGGCTGGGAGACTCCCTCCACACACCACACCACACCTCCCCAGACTAGTCCCCATGACCCTGTCCTGACCTGTCACACACCGGCTCCTTCTTGGCTCCTCTTTTAGGCTGGTAGGCAGGTGGCGGCAGCTCTCTCTGCCCAGCTCAACAATGGCTGCCTGCCCCTCTCTGCTGCAGCCCAGACTGCAGCTTGCCTGCTCTGCTATATTCTTTACTGGCTTTCAGTGAAACAACACAATTCCTCTCCTTCTCTGTCTCCAGTCCAGTCTTCGCGTCTGACCCAATGCCAAGCAGAGAAACAGTGCTGGCTGCCAAGGGGCTGCCAGCTGGCAGCAGACAACAGCAGCACCAGACTTCTCCTTCTCTGCTCTACACCTTTAAATCAGTAGCAATCAATGCCATGGATCAGGTCATCCAGATGGGTTGGAGGTCATCAGGTCGATCGAGTTAGGGTCACCATGCCAGAGCCACACCACATGATGTCGCACGCACTGCTCAATGTCGTTTGTTCCTCATCATGGGAGAAGGAGATAGACCAATCAGGAAAGACAGATCACTTATATCGCAGACTGACTCGCTCACTTAATTAACTTGTTCTCATTGTCGAACAGCGATCAGTTCATTGACTGACTGACCATCGTTGAAGCGGTAAAAGTTTTGGAACTTTAAGTTAGAAGTCACAACTTAAGGACAAAGGAAAGGAGGTTGGAGGTGGGATTCCTCATTCCTAGGTCTAGGCTGCCTGTTAGCTGTGTGGTGTCTGTGTATACCATGTGGACCACAGGATGTGGACGAGTATGGAGCCCTTAGCCAGAGCCCAGCCACAGCCTGCTGGTGTTTAAGTTAAGTAGTGATTGACTTCTTTGTTTTCTTGAGTTAACTTAGTTGGAGGGGTCCAGGGAGGTGGGGCAGGAGGGCCATGGGCTGGGGCAACTAACTGTTACACTCTCTTCTTTGTACTTTAAAGTTTAGACTAGTAGTCTACCTCCTCCAGACAGTACCTCGCTCTAGCTAACACCATATAACCCCCTGACCTGGCTACTACTGAGTAGTCTACCTCCTCTAGTACCTTGCTCTGTCTAACACCATATAGCCTGACCTACTATTATTAGAAAGTAGAAACTCAATTGTTGTGTGAATTGTGAACATTGCTTTTCCTAAGCTTAACTGTGTCTGATTCTTCTAAGTTCTGAGTAGAATAACTGACCGGAGTCTAGGGCAGCCAGGCAGGCCAGGCAAGTGCAAGCTGTGGGGCGTTTACACTGTTGCACACAGATAGTGATTATAAAGTCTTATTCACTGGATGGCATGTGCCTGATTTCATTATGTAAGTTACTTAAGTATAAGTAAAGTACTAATTCTGTTATTTTTATAGTCTTTCGTTAAGCGCCGCAGCAGTGCACTATTAATTTAAATATAAATGTACTCATTTATGATTTATATATGCCTTGTGAGAGGATGGGAGTGTGAGGGGGGCCCAGTCCTAAAGGTGCGTCCTGTGCCCAGGAATTTTTATCAGCACCCCTCAAAGCAGACAAGGATAAACTGCAGTGCTGTCAATACCAAGCAATCGGCCTGTTTGGGATATAGGACACAGAGGTTAATCAGCGATAATAATTGCATTGGTTTCTTTCCAAAATATAGGTTTTTAAACACTTCTTAAACCCCACAAAGTTGAGAGTACCTGCAGTGCATTTGGAAGGGAATTCCCGATAGTAGGGATAGATTTTGCAAAAGATCTACTCCCAGTAGCAGTTTTAGCTTTGGGACCAGAAGAAACCTTCTAAAAGAGGATATGAGGGATCGTGTATCAGGTTTATTCATTAACAGACCATGTAGGTCAGGGGGAGCATATGGGCATATTAGCTTAAAGGTCAAGCATAGTGCTGCATATTTGAGTCTGTCAGGGAGTGAGGGCCATTGAAGGGAATCTAAAACGGTACAGTGATTTTCTCTTACTGAGGCACTAGCAGCAAAGTGAGCTATTGTGTGGTATAATGATTAGACTTTTTCTGTTTCAGAGAATCTGACCAAAAATAGCACAGGAGATCAAAGAATCGAGGTTGGTAGAAAGGTTGAAGTGGCTATATGTAGGTGTGAGTCTTTGGAGAGGTAGGGACTCAGATGGTATAGCAGTCCAACTTTTTTGGTGAAGCATTTTTGTGAGATATTCAATATGGGCTTTAAAGGTGACATCATGGTCAAGATGAACGCCCAGATAGTTGAGGGAGTCAACCATCTCAATGTTAGTTCCATTTGAGAAGGAAAGGCTGAGCAGGTTACCTCTTTTGGGGCCGAAGCGCTCCGGTCCAAAGAGAATGGACTTGGTCTTTTTATTATTAAGAACCAACGTGTTTGTTAAGAGCCAATTCTCTAGTGAGTGTATATCAGAAGTAAGCAGATTATTAATTTCAGTGCTATTGTGAGAGCTGTGTGTATAGACCTGATGACTGAGATCCCCTCTAAGATCTACAGGAAGTTGTTATATAACTGTTCTATCTTCTTCAGCGGTATCTCAGTCATGAGGCTGCACCATAGTGCAGACCATAGTCCCAAGCAGTTACAAGTGCAGCAGAACAGTCTGGGAGGCAGGCAAACTGAGGCCTAAGAAAGAAGGCCCAGTGGCCAGCACCAGAATCTCATGTCTTCCCTGCAAAGAGGGTACTAAAATGTCCCCCGCCCATTTGTTGATATAGTAGACCACACTGAGATTGTCTGACTTGATCAAAAACTGGGCCAGAGAGAGGTGGTTCTGAAAGGCCTGCATGGCATACAGAACTGCCCACATCTCAAGGGCGTTTTATATGGGGGGACTTCTTGATCTGGGACCAGGTACCCTGAGTCTGGAAGGGACCCAGATGCACCCCAACCCAACCTGAGGGCATCTGTAGTGAGAATCTGATGGAGGGATGTGATCAGGAATGGGATCCCTCTTAAGAGGTTTTGAGGATCCAGCCCACAGGAGCACCTTGCGGATTGGAGAGGAGATCAGTACTAGCTGCTCCAGGTTATCCGTGTGTTGATCCTACTGCACCTGGAGGGTCCACTGGAGCACCCACATGTGCAGTCTGGCCAAGGGGACTGTGGCAATGGCCACAGCCATGAGGCCCAGGAGCCTAAGTAAACCCTTGTGGAAACATAATGGCTCTGAGCCACCACTTGATCCAGTGGTATAAGGCACTCTGCTCTGTCTCGAGGTAGCAAGGCCTTGCTCTGTGCTGAGTCCAGGACTGCCCCTATGTACTGCAGCCTCTGGGACAGGATCCAAATGGACTTGGGCAGGTTGACAGTGATGTCCAACGAGTGGAGCAACTGGAGGGTCCTCTCCAGAGTTTGGAAGAACTGATTCTGGGATGGGGCTTGGAGGATCCAGTCATCCAAGTATGGGAAGATGTGCAGGCCTTCTTGTCGAAGGGCAGCAGCTACCACAGCTAAGCATTTTGTAAAAATCCATAGTGCAGAGGATAAGACAAAGGGCAAGACTCTTAACTGGTAATGTTTGCCCTGAAAAAGAAACCGGAGAAACCGCTTGTGTGGTGGGCACACTGAAACATGCAGGTAGCATCCTGCATATCAAGGGAGCTCAGCCAATTGCTCTGTTTGAGCAGGGGCAGCAGCCCTGGGAAAGTGATCATGCAGAACTTTTTGTACTGAATGTAGAGGCTGAGATCTTTGAGATCTAAAATAGGCCTCAAGTCTCCAGTTCCTTTGGGGACCAAGAATGACCTGGAAAAGAATCTTCTGTTCATCTGTTGCCTAGGCACTGGCTCAATCACCCTTTTCCACAGAAGGGAGTGTACCTCCTCTCGAAGGACCATTGCATGGTCTGGAGGGTAGGTGGAGGGTACTGGAGAAATCTCTGAGGGCTGTTCCAAAAGTTCCAAAGTGTGACTCCTTTCTATAATCTGAAGAATCCAAACATCTGAAGTTATAGTTCTGCACTGACTGAGATGGAGGGAGAACCAACTGCCGACCACGAACTCTTGGTTAGGGTCCGGAAGAGGGGGGTCTGACAAGGAGTCAGGCAGAGGCAGATCAGGCAACTGGGGCTGATCCATCACCTCTGGGCCGTTTCATGGCAGGACCCAAGGAGGACATGGGGTAGAGAAGGCAGAACTGTCCTTACGTTTACAATGAGGACAGAGCCTGCACCAGACTTGTGGGACACCTTACCGAAGAACAGTCGCTGTCTGCTCATGGGCTGGTTATGGCAGAGTGAATGGACAGATTTAATAGCCCTACCAGAGGCTTGTAAATCATTAATCATGTCCTGGACATCAAGCCCGAAGAGCTTTGAGCCATTGAAGAGGCATTAAGCACCTTTTGGTGGACATCAGCTGTGAAACCCAATACCCTCAGCCAGGCATGCCTATGGAGGTAAAACCCTGTGGCAGTAGCCTTGGCACCAATGTCAGGCATGTCACACAAGGCCCCAAGGAGGTGTTTGCTAATGTTCTTGGTGGCCTGGAGGGACTTAAGGACCTCCTGTGTCTCAAAACACTCTGGGAGGACCTGAGCATCCGCCTTGCCCTTCTTAAACATAGAAACGTGACAGCAGAAAAGGACTGCCTGGCCCATCCAGTCTGCCCAAGGTGCCTAGCTGATGGCCAGGGCTTTATCCGATGCTCTTCCTCCCCTCCCTGATACCAGATCCATGTGGCCATCCCATGATCTCCTAAAGCCCTTTACAGGGATTTCCCCTACCACTGCCTGTGGGATCCTATTCCATTTCTCCACCACCCTTTCTGTGAAAAAGTTATTTCCGATGCTCCCTCGAAACCTGCCTCCCTCTACCTGTAATGCATGCCCCCGGTCCTCTTCTGCTGTTGTAAGTTAAAATGTTTCTCTACTGGCTCTCTGTTTATGCCCTTAGCATACTTAAAGGTCTCGATCATATCCCCTCCTCCCTCTGTTCAAGGGAGTACGTGCCCAGGTCACACGATCTATCTTCATATGGCAAGTGACTAAGCCTTGTCACCATCTTGGTTGCTCTCCTCTGGACATGCTCCAGCCTGTCCATGTCCCTTCTTAGGAACAGCCTCTAGAACTACACCCCACACTCCAAATGTGGTCTAACCAGCTGTTTGTAAAGTGGGATGATGACTTCTCTCCTCCTGCTAGTGAATCCCCTCCAGATGCAGCCCAACATCCTGCTAGCCTTGGCCACCACCCTCTCACACTGTTTCACTACCTTGAGGTTTCCTGAAACAATAATTCCCAGGTCCCTGTCCTCCTCAGTTACTTCCAGGGCCTGACCACCCAGACAGTAAGTCTCTCTCTGGTTTTTCCTCCCTGAGTGAGTGATTTTGTACTTTCTTTATGTTAAAGGCCAATTTCCATTCCCCAGACAAAACCTCTAACAGCCTCAGGTCCCTGTGCATATTCTCCACCCCCTCTTAATTATCCACCCTATTACAGACCTTCACATCATCTGGAAAGAGGCATACCCTTCCTCTCAGCTCCTCCGTTATACCTGCCACGAATATGGTGCCACATGGTATTCTAGTATGAGATAAGCAATTCGCAATCTGGAGCCCCAGAGTACAGGAGGCGTAAACCCTCTTATCCCAAAGGTTGATCTTTCTGGATTCCATATGGGGGGGGAGCTAAGATGTTTAAGCACCTTGAACCTGTCATGCACCACTTTGATGACCACACAGTCCATCTCAGGTTGGGCAGCATAATAGGGTAGGCCCAGAGGGGCATGATAGAGTTTACCTGCTCTCCTAGGCATGGCAGGAACCAGGTCAGGGCAGTGTCATGCTGCAGTGGTGGCATTCCTCAGAGCTGGTAAAATAGGAGGAATTACCTTAGGTGGAGATTCAAGAAATCTACCGGATCTCTTCTGGTGGCATCCTCTTCCTCAGTGTGGAAGCCCATTGCTGCAGATAGCTGCTTCATAATGTTAAAGAAGGTAGGATCCTCAAGAGGGGACCAGGGAATATGCTTAACAGAGTCCTCGCTCACTGAAGAGGCTGTAGACCTATCAGAGGAAAGATGTTCCTTCTTCTCCTCTTCTTCAGGGATGATAACGTCAGGGTGGTACTCCTCCTTGATGTCGATCCTCTCTAATTCAGGGTCCAATGAATTAGGGTCTGACAACTCCCTGAAAAGTATGAGCTGATAAGGCCAAACTGGCATGGATGACAAAGGAGCGCCCGACAGCACCAGGGACACTGGCCTAGGGGTGCCTAACTGGTGCACAAGAGCAGTCATCAGCTGAGTTAGAATGGTATTGAGATCAACGGCAGGCAAAGGCTGTGTTGAAGGTAAAGGAGTCATCAGGACAAGGCAGAATGAACCATCTGTTGGGTCGTGAGAGCCTGAAGGCCCCATGTCTGAGGACTTGGAGAGTCATCAGGCCTCGACAGAGGGGCTGGAGTCAAAGACCCAAGGGTCGATGGCTGGCCTCCCTGAGAAATGGGAGGAGGTGCTGTCAGTAGGGGCCTGGTAGGAGCAGAGGGCTGGACAGTAGAAGATGTCAGTGCAGCCACAGTTGACAGAGTACCCCAGAGGAAGAATCCATCGGGGAAGGAGAGCACCACCGGGGGGGGGATGGTCCTCGTTGTGGTCTTTTTTAAGACTTCTCCCTGAGGACTTGTCTCAGGTTTTTGAGGCCTGGGAGCTCGCCAAACCCACCAGCAACTGGGAAGGAGAGACCCTGAAGGACTCCTGTCCAGAACTGGCCACCTGCTGTTCCATGAAGAATTTCTTCAAAGCCTTTTTGTGATGCCTTAGGATTGTAAGGTTGAATTTTTGTCAGAGTTCACAGTCTGAAATGTCGTGGCCAAGCCCAAGATAGCAGACACAGAGACTGTTTGTCGGAGGATGCAATCTTCTTTCTACAGTGATGGAAGAGAGATGTGGAAGGACTGACTCTCAACATAAACAAGGTAAAAGAATCTCTTTCTTAAAAAGAGATTCCTAAAAGTGCAAACAGAAAAACAGGCAAAAATGGCATGAACTGCAATGGAGCTTCCATGGAGACCCATGCAAGAGAAGTCAACAGTGGGAAAGAACCGAGGAGGAAGCGGGTTAGGGTTGATGATGTCAGTGTGGGCAGCCCCAGTTGTACTGCTGGAAGATCTTCTGTGTGGATCCTGCTTCACCAATTGTGAAGTTCCTACAGTTTGACCTGATGACTGAGATATCCCTGAAGAAGATCTCTGAGTTTAGTGTCCACTTCCCCGGATGGATGACTTTTCATTTCCAGTTAGCCTGAACATTTAAATCCCCTACTAGGTGGATGGAGGAGACAGAGAGAGAGAGAGAGCAGATTCTGCTCTGCCCACTGCAGCAGCACCTTCTGGGCTTCTAGAAGCATGCTTCTGCCTTTTGTGACCCCTTGATCATTTAGTAGGTGACTGTCACCGCGTTGTCCAATTTTACCTTCACTGCTTGAAACCAGACTTATTCCTGGAAAAGGAACAAGGTCAGAAATACTGCCTTCATCTCTAACACATTCCTTTAGAGGCTCTGTCCCTCTGGATTCCAGATACCCTGGAGTGTGATCTTATCTAGAATGGCAACCCAGCCCTGTAGGCTGGAATACAATGTTAGGATCCTCTCCTGGGAACAGAAAAGAGGAGATGCTTTAAATTTTCTAGCTGTTCCTAGTAAGCCAGGGATCTCCAAACTGATGGTGATAGCCAAACTTGGACCAAATATTGTTCCAGTGCTGGAGACAAAGATGCTAGCAGGTGAGACTGGAGTACTCGCATGAGGAACAGTGCCCAAGGGACTAGCACTATTACAGCTGGCATCAGATATAGGGTCTGTAAACATAGGTGAGCTGATACCACTTTTCAGGGCCAGAGGTGCTAAGTGTCCTGCTGAAACACTACTGATCTGTATTGGGATAGGAGAATTCTCTGCCTATCCATCGGGAAAATGCCCTCATGTGATTCAGTCTCTGTGATGGGATCAGCAGACCATTTTCCTTGTTTATTGTTCTGCCATGCTGCTCTAGGACCAGTAGGGTCTTGGCTACCACAGCTCTTGCTGCTTGCTCTGAGGGGAACGCTGATGAGGAGATTGTTCGGGTAAGGGCAGACGTGGTGACCCTTCTGTCTGAGTAAGGCCACAATCACTTTTAATATTCTTGAGGAAAATCTTCACTGCCAAGGCATGGCCAAAGGGGAAAGATTGATGCTGAAAATGCTGGTTCAGAATAGCAAACATCAGAAATTGACGGTGGGCTTTGCATATCGGAATATATAGATCTATGGATCCCAGATAATCCACTGGCTTAACTGCTCTTACAATGGGTTGGAGAGATTCTCTCTTAAATTTTGTCTGCAGGACAAACTTGTTCAGGCTCTGAAAGTCTCGTGCCAAACAGAATCACCCTGATTTCTTCACAATCCTCAGAACCCACGAGTCTGTCGTAGTCTTGGCCCATCTTTCTACATTGTGCTGTAGTGCTCAGTACTGTAGGTGTCCTCCCAAGGGGCAAGATGGGCCCACAGTTACTCATGCTGAGAATCCTGTCCTTTCTGTTCTCTCCTCCTAAACACTAAAACCAAAAGACAAGTTGGGCTGCCTGATAATGAAAAAATAAAGTCCATGCTGCTTAGCATTAAAATACTGTTTATTATATGAATTAAAAGCAGTAAGAGCATAGGAGCACCAACATTTCACAAGGTCACGTGTGCCTTTTGAAGGTGTAGCTGTCTACCTATACTTGTATCTTTAAATACCGTCCCCTTAATAAGATGATCCAGAAGTACCACATCAATCAAAAAAGAGCATGGACTCATAGATATAACACTTATTTAAAATTAATAGTAAGTAAATAATCTAACTAAAAATGAATGTCTATAACATATATAAAATCTATAAAATCACTATCTGAGGAACAATAATAGAGAAACAATAAGTATTGTATTAATTAAGCGGGGCATATTTACAGCAGCTATATACATAGAGCTGGATATTCAAAAGGGTTGTGCCATGCGCAATAGGGTTGCACCTGCGCAAGTCTGAAATTGCGCCATTCTGCGATATTCAGCAGGGGGCAGTTGCACCCCCCAAGTCATGCTGAGCAACAGCGCAATGCTAATGAAGGCATGCTCAACCGAAGGGAGAGGAACCATGCATAAACTGCACAGCCCGATATTCAGCCGGGCTGTGCAGAGTTGTGCAGGCGAACCCCAACCTGCGCCTGCACAACTTTGAGCCAAAAGGAGAAATGAGGGCCACCCACAGGTGAGCTGCCGCATTGCAGGGCGCAACACAGCAGCTGCCACCTGTGGGTGGCCCTCCACCTTCCCTGTGCCTCTGCAGCCCGATTATGTGGCATAAGAATTCCAGCAGCCCAATCGCGGGCAGAACATAACTGAACAACTTCACACTGGCCCGACTGCTGGCAAAATAGAAATGAACCCCCCACTGGCCTGATCATGGCGCATAACAGAAATGACCCTCCCACTAGCCCGATCCCAGACAGAATGGGTTCAACCCCTGACTAGCCCGATTGTGGGCAGAATGGAGTTCACCCCAAAGACCAATATCCCTGGTGGTCCAGTGGACGCAAAGCCCGATCACGGGCATTAGAGTCAAATCCCCAGGTTCAATTTTACTGGTGACCTGGTGGCCCCCACCCACCCACCATGGAGCCCACCACCCGCTCGCCCCACCATCAACCGGTGGGCAGCAGCACCACCTGCCTGCTGCCCCTTGACTGACTGCTCGGTAGGGCTGCCGCCCACTGGTTCAGAGCAAGAGCCAATGGGTGTGCAGCCATACCGTACAAGGCAGTCCAGATATGTGAATGAATTCATTCCATATCTGACTTCTGCTTGTAAGTATGGGCTGCATGCCCATTGGCTCTGCTCTGAACCATGTGGCATGCAGCCCTACCGAGCAGTCAGTCGGCGGGCGGCGGGACGGAGTGGCGGGGTGCTGCAGCCCGCCGCTGACAGGGGGAGCGTGGTGGCTCCATGGTGGGTGGGGACTACTAGATCACCAGGGAAATTGGACCTTTGGAGGGTTTGACTCTAATGCCCGCGATCGGGCTTCACGGTCCACTGGACCACCAGGGATACTGGTCTTTGGGGGTTGAATCGCTCTGCCCGTGATCGGGCTAGGGTGGGGTAACTTCTGTTATGCCCGCGATCGGCCAGTTGGGGGTTCAGTTCTGTTTTGCCTGCGCGATCGGCCAGTCGGGGGTTTAATACTGTTATGCCTGTGATCGGGCCAGTGGGGGTTTATACTGTTATGCCCACGATCGGGCCAGGTGGGGGTTATACTGTTATGCCCGCGATCGGGCTGGGGGAGATTTATCATGCCCGCGATCGGGCTGCAGGGCGCTGGTCCCCGACGCCGCTGCCCGGCAGGGCGCCAGGCGCAAGTTGTCGGGATCGGCGCACCTGCATGCCAATGGCATGCAAATGGGGCCGTAAGTAGATGCAAATGGCCCCCCCCTGCACCTTGCATAACTTATGGCCCCATTTGCATGTCACCTTTTGAATATCGGAAATTTGCACATGGCGCAGTGGAACGTGCGCCACCGCATCTTGAATGCTCCACTCTGACCACTTGTGCTGGCGCAAGTTCCACTGCGCCATGCACAGTGGCTGTGGCTGGGGCGATATTCAAAGGAGTTACTCAATAGCGCAACTCCATTGAATATCTCCCCGGCCACACCCCTGCGCAACTTTTTTGAGCAGCGCAAGGGCTTGCGCCACAGAATGGTGCAGTTTGAATATCCAGCCCATAGAAGGCAATACAAGAAATAATCTATATCAACCAGACATGAAACAATAAGTAAATTCATCCCCGTATCGTATATAAGCTAGATATAACTTATGTAATACTTTTAGGAAAAATCCTAATTAAACAGATTCATTTTTAAGAACGTCCGGAAGAACAGATCATTAGGCACATCAGTATCCTGGTCTGAATTACACTTTTAGTTGGGTGACCTTTTTAAAACGATCTTTTCTACTGGATATTCTTCTGTGCCAGAAGGTTGTAGGTTCTACTCCCCCACCAGGACTTGGGCTAATAGCATAAACACTGGCACCTGAGTACTAGTGGAATGCTGTACTATTGGGGTATGCCATCCTTTGGATGAGACATTAAACTGAGGCCCCTTTTGCCCATCACTGGTACTATCCTGGTGGGTGTCCAGGTGGAAGTGAAAGAACCTGAGGCACTTTTTGTAAGAGTAGGACATTTTCCCCACTGCTCTGCCCTGTCCACCCCTTCCCATAAAATTGAATTAGGCAATTGTCCAAGACTGTGTGTGGGTGTTGATGAGTAAAATGGCTGCCACAACATGTCTACAGTCACTTATGCATATAAAGGGCTTTGGGATACAATGTGTATAAACAGCGCTCTATGAATGCAAAACTCCTTTTCTTCTTCATCTGATAGCCAGCAGGTGCAGATTTTAGGAAAAACTTGCTCAAAGGAAAGTATGCTACATTAAATTACAGAGATGCGAGAGGTTAACACCTTCTGCTCTTAAAGGGAATACAGCAAGACCACTTTCATTTAGTTACTTTTTCATACAAAAACATTGGAAAATCTCATGTAAGTCCTAATCAAGCCATCTACTTACCGCTGAGGGGGTCTTCCAGAGGCCCCTCCCGCTGGTCAGGCTCCTCCTCCTTTATATCGCCAAGTTCCTCATCTCTTTCTATCAATGATAACAACTGTCCTGCTGGGATTATGTATCCTGCAGATTGATTGAGAAGAAAAGAACAAAATAAACTTTATTTGCAGTGACAACTGGATAAAGGCAACAAAACTCCTTCAAGGTATTCCTGTACTCCCCCTGCTAAAACGGCTGGAGTCCGAACAATGGAAGTTCTTAAAGCAGCTGTATTTGTTAGCTGCAAATAATTTTAACATGTAATATTCATATAGTAATATATATCTGGCAAAAACATCACTATTTCTATTTTTCTTTTCCTTTCTTTCCTGAATTGAAATATATGATTTTGAAGTTTTTGAAAGTCCCTACTTGCTTTCCATACCCATCATGAATAAATTAAAAATGCTGGTGTGATCCTGTGCTGTTTGCCATCAGAAACGTGCTAGCACTGCCATAATACATTCACAGTATGCATCTAGTTTGTACAATTAAAAAGTAACCTCAATGGAAGAGATTTTTAACACTTGATCGTGGCAAGCATCTTTATAGACTTGAGTCATTTATTACAAAATTAGTAGCAAAAACTGATTTAAAACTATTCAAGGAAATTAAAAATATAATGAGGATTAATGTAAAGATGTGAGGTTTTGAAAAACATTTTGGGCATCATAGCCCACTACCCTGGGGTTGTGATAGCGCTTTGTGTTAAAATTATAAAACATAATGCAGTCCTGTAAGTTTGGGAAGGGATTGTAACTGTGGCTGAACTGCCAGTCAGCCGATCCCTTCCCACTTCATGGTCCACCCGCTCCACCACTGCGCTCCCATGTTTGTGATGTGCCCCATAGAAGTCTATGGGGCTCATTATCAGAATGTTTTTATCAAACTTTAAGTTTCCTTCTGATAAAAATGAAAGCCACCGCTCATCTAATAAAGTCCCTATTAGTTGAGTGGTGACTTTCATTTTTATCAAAAGGTAGCTTAAAATTTGTTAAAAACATTTTGAAAATGAGCCCTATAGTTTCTTTGGGTCATGCCCCCGCGCTCTCTCTGGTGACACGTCACAAACGTGGGAGTGCGGGGAGCAGGTGGACGAAGTAGGAAGTGATTGGCTGGCTGGCAGTTCGGCCACAGTTACGACCTCGTCCAAAACTTACAGGACTGTATTACAGTTTATTATTTTAACACGGAGAGGCTATTGCTGCTCCAAGTTAGCAGGCTATGAAGCCCAATAAGCTATCTCACACCTTTACTTTAATCTAAGGGGTTCAGAAATACATCAGTGCTATAAAAGTATACGATGTCATTTTTGCCAACTAACAACTATTGCTGCTTTACCCATCATGTAATCTTGGTACCCCTATGTCATATTATCATATTCCTACAGTATGTCTATCTCTCTCTCTCTCATGCCTACTTTGTTCCTTCCTCTCAATAAAGTTTCAGCAATGGTAGGCATTTTCAATTTTTCTTTATTTTAAAAACAAAATTTAGGAGAGGAACAGAGCATCAGCAAAAGCAATAGTCACTCTTGGTGTCAGTGGAACTCTGTTATGCTACATTAAAGAAACTTGCATTTCAAGTCAGCACCCATAGTGCAGGTGTAGTGGTACCTCTTGCAGTGCCAGCAATCTATGTCTGGCAATGAGCTCAAGTCATCAGAGGCTGGCCAGGGGAAGACGAATTGTGTGTTCCTTCAGAAAGGCTGGGTTATGTGTGCCACCCTATGACTGTTACCTAGTGAAAACTGGACTGCAGCACAATCGGGGACATAATGGAAGCAGTACAGGGATGTGGTCAGTGCCAAAGCACACATGTGCATGAGTGTACCCTTGCATGTCCCTCTTGGTGGCATCCTGGGGGGGGTATTGAACAAGGGTGGAAAAGGGCAGCTGGCTGAACAGATGAAGTGCCATCTACCTCCCATGTCCGCAGTCAGGATTTCTCCCCCTGGCTCCCGGGATGTTTCTTGGGGTTCACTTACACTAAGGATGACTGGATAAGTGGAGGGGGGAACTGATGAGGAACTGAAAGGCAGATCTTGCTTCAGAGTTGGGGGGAATCGAGGGGGCAGTGCAGCGGTGTGTCATGAGTGCCTCAGGTGCCCAAGAAATGGAGGTAGGAGGAGTCCTGACAAGGTGGAAAGGTGGCCCTGGTGGTGATCAAAGGAGGTCCTAGTCAGTGAGGGCCTAGGGGAATAATAGAAAAAAAAAAAAGAAAAAGAAACTTGCATTTCAATTGATTTAATGCTTCCATACTGATGTACATGCATAAGAACAGCAGTTTTGTCCCTCGGAGTCAATCTGCAGCTAAGCTTATTCAGGAGCTGAAATGCATGTGTGACATCATAGTCATTTCCAAAGCAACAGACCGACATCACAAACAACCTCCCACAGGTAATTTTAGAGTTGAGGGGGTTTCAGCTGAGAAGTCTGACAAATGTTATACTACACAAATATATCCTCACAGAAACTTTGAAATTCTATTTCATTTTGGAATATTCCCTAACTGTGTCTGCTGATGCCATCGGTAACTTTTTTTCCAATTTATATTTTATGATTCCTTTATCTCTGGTGCAGGATCTCCCTTGAACCCTCTGGTACCTCCATCCGTGGCCCCCACCTACCTACACCCACCATCCTCCATGAACTCTTAGTTTACCTCCCCCAGGAATGGGTGGAGGGTATACCCCCAAACATGCAGAATGTCAGGAGGTCAGTGAGAAGGTGGATGCCAGCTCAGATATGCTGTGGTTCCCAGGAACCCATCACTGAGGCCGCTGTTTCAGTTTTCTCCCCGGTCCCTCCTGGAAGATATCGGTGAGCAAAGGGGACCTCCTCCGATTTGGTGTCCTTGCTGCACTGCCACCTGTGTTCAGTGAGGGGGCAGTAATGTAGCTCAAACAGCATCCCTCATTCCCTTAAGAGGGTGTCCCCTGGGATACTCAAATCTCCTCCACCTGGCCGGCTACCGACAAACCAGGCTTGTTCCTGAACCCATGTTGCTGCTATCATAAGCAGCAGCCCTACTGCTATGCAGATGGTCTGGCTTCTATCTGTGATTTATTGTAAACCAGTGACCACAGCATGTCTTTGATTAATTGGAGTTTAAAATGTGGGCTAACTGGTTAGATGAACTGACTGATACCCTGCTGAATCCCCTCAAGATTAATCAGTTTATGCGATCTTTGCAGTCTGTACTTGCAGACCAAAGTAATTGTAACCATTAAACTGTTTTATTTGGTTTCTCTCAGTACATGTCCTGTAAGTTTTTATACAACAAACTGTATGGATTTTTTCAGAAATGTTCGTAATTGTTCTGTCTTAAGTCCTTTAAGCCTGACTCAACTGCATTTCCTCTGCAACTGCTTATTGTACCTGTAATGTTTATTTGATGTGGAACCTCTGTAAATGAGCACTTGTTCTCAAAAGTAATCTCCAAGTTTTTCAATAAATACAATAAATAAATAATACCAAATGACAAAAACATCAGTATAACCCCCATCCCCAGGAAGCCAACTGTACCACCTCTGAGATCATGTCATTCCTTACCCAATGAATTCATGGTTTCATAATTCTGTACCATCACTTCCCTGTACAGCGCCTTTTCCTGTGCAGTCATCATCTGCCACTCCTCTCCTGAAAATGTGACAGCAACATCTTCAAATGTCTTTGGTACCTGAAAGGCAGGGACTGTGATTAATCACTCCTGTTTCACTGCATCCATTACCTTTGCAGAAACAATCCTGCAGACCACACTGATGCTTTAACATAGTGTGATGTGCAGAACTATCCCCACCAATAATCTATTAAAATCCTGTATGTGAGCCTTACCTTGCTGCTTAGAAAACTGTTTAATCATTAAAGATGTGTTTATTTAGCACACGGATGACAAAGGGCAGTTCTCTAGCATGCAACATGGTTAAACAAAAAGATAGATACTTTCCAAATCAGCCTGATTTCCTTAAACTACTACAGGTACTTACATTGTGTTTGGTCAGAATGTACTCTAGAATAAATGAGATCTGAACCTCTACAAACTAAAACCCATAGCAACTCTCAGGGCTTTGCTGGATGACCCCGACCACCATCACCACCACTGGGGTGTTGCCCGTGGACTACTTTTGGGGTCTGCCACTGCCGGCAAAATGAGGATGGTTACTCAAAATGACTAAATGTCCCTAAATGCTTTTAATAGCTAATCTGGCCCTGGGTGAACAGACAACAACGTGGCACTGTATTAATGAAACTGAAAACAAAAATTTAAGAGCAAGGATCACAGTTTGAAAAGGTGTGCATGTAATGAAGCGGATAAAAATACTTAAAAGAAAAACAAACCAAATCACATGAACTGCTGCTTTAAACAGAAACATTTTGCTGATCAGCATCAGTATTTGTTAAAAGGCAAAACATTTCACCATATAGTTGTTTTAAGCACAAATGTATTTCTGACGTCCTTAGATTTATTATCCATGTATTTTAAAACAACTTTTATAACAGAATATTGTAATTAATGACTCTAGTCATAAAATATGGACGCCACTCACAGTTAAAAATTAATCTCTTCCACTGAGGTTGCCTTTTGAACAGTGCATATTAGAGTCATACTGTGGCTGTAATTGGATGGTGCTTCTACTGTTGAGAACATCACAGCACCACACAAAGGTATTCAATTTCTTATGACAGGGGTGGAACTGGAGCGGCAACTTTAAAAAATGTCAAAAGTCTCATCTCAGTTCTGGAATAAAAGAAAATTAAAAATAAAATAGGGATATTGATTTTTCTTTTGTCTGAAATACATGCTGAGAAAACTATGTGATAATGACCCTACCAAATGCAGCTGCTGTAAGAATGCATTGTGTGCCACTGTCCTAATCCTAAACTGAAATGGTGACTTTAATATTTCTGACACATCTAGTTACAGGCATATATATGTATGTATATGTATGTATACACACACACACACACACACATATCTGTGTTTGACTGCTAACCACACCTTTCATTAGTTTTCCATACCTCCTATTGAAAGTACTGCTCGTACTAGGTTTTATCAGGCAAGAAACCTTTCAAATGCTGTCTCATGATTCTGCACTACTATTTAGAAATCCTTTTGTTTAGAAAAGCATAAGTCAACTCTGTTTCCTGGTTCGGCATTTGTTTATACCCAGCTCATTGGGCCATACCTCCAGAGTCATGATCCTCTGTTTCAGTCTCCAGCACCGCTATACACTTGAACTGTAGCAGCATACAGAAACATAAGCTAGATGAAAAACAAGCAATATGCACAGAAAACCAGTTCCCTCTGCACCCCCTGTCAGCTCAGCTTAGCTTTGTGATCCTGTATCCATTTCCTCTCACAGACTGAAGAGAACTTCCTGTCCATCTCTAAAATGTGTGCTACAGCATTCAAATCAGATCATTAATATTCATGGCATACTGCAGCAGGGGCGGCATTGAGGAAGTTGTTCCTAAATGGCAGGATTCAAAGCCTGTTTTTTCACGGATACTCAGAACTCTCTCGGATTGAGGGACCTTCCTCATTTAGCCCTCAAAATTGCTCTGTCCCTCACGGAAAAGATGCTGTGCACACACAGAATATGCTGTAAATTCAGACTTTAAAACAGATATTCGTAATAATTTAAGATGCTAAATCAAAAAGAAATTTTGTATAAGTAAACACAATTTTGTACCAGCAAAAACAAAGGGAAGCAAGGAAGGCACAGACTGAAGAAAGAATAGCTGGGGGGAGGGTAACAAAGGGGGACACAACCTTTTTAGGTATATAAAAGAAAAAGAAAGACAAGAGGAGGAATTGTGAGGCTGAGGGGTGCAGAGGGAGAATGTGCAGAGGATGATCAAGAAAACACAGATATCCAGAACAAATACTTCTTTCTTCACAGTGGAAGGGGAAGAGGAAGGGCTGCATATAGGTTATAGAACCACTGGAGGGAGGGAGGGAAGAAGACTTAAGTTCATTTCAAGAGGAAACAGTCCTGAAGGGACAATCTGAGAGTGAAGAAGGTTATAGAAACATAGAAGTTGATGGTAGATAAGGACCGCAAGGCCCATCCAGTCTGCCCATTTTTTCTACTTTATGAATGTTCCATAGGCCTTTACTCTGCCAATGGCCTATCTATGCATACTCATCTGTATTGCTCCCTTAGGCCTATCCCATACCTGTTTGAAGCCCTGCACTGTATTCATATCTATAACATCCTGAGGTAGGCCGTTCCATGCATCCACCACCCTTTCTGTAAAAAAGAACTTCCTCACATTACCCCTTAATCAGCCTCCCTCTAATCTCATACTGCATCCTCTTGTCCTGCTATTTTTCTTATATGAAACATGTTAGACTCTTTCACCTTGTTAATGCCTTTGAGATGTTTGAATGCTTCGATCATATCACCTCTTTCCCTCCTTTGCTCTAGGGTATACGTATTGAGCTCCGTTAACCTGTCCTCCTATGTTTTCTGATGCATACTCTGCACCATTTTGGTTGCCTTTCTCTGGACTGCCTCCATTTTGCTAATGTCCTTGGGCAGGTGAGGCCTCCAGGACTGCACGCAGTACTCCAGATGGGGCCTAACCAGTGTCTTGTAAAGAGCGATTATTACCTCCCTCTTACAACTTGTGATACCCCTACTAATACACCCCAACATCACTCTAGCCTTACCTACTGCCTCAGTGGTCTGCTTGGATGATTTCAGGTCATCTGTGATGATAATGCTCAAGTTTCTTTCTTCCTTTATGATTGCCAGCAACTCCCCCCTCCCAACCTATAGGTAGCTTCAGGGTTTCTCTTTCCTATGTGCATGATCTTGCACTTCTTTGCGCTAAACCCCAGTTGCCACTCTTCAGACCATTTTGCCCATTTTTCCAGATCTCTTCTCATCCTGCCCACCCCATCTGGATCATCTACTCTGTTGCAGATCTTAGTGTCATCTGCAAACAGACAAACCTTACTCTCCAGTCCATCTGCAATGTCACTGATAGAGATACTGAAGAGGACTGACCCCATGACTGATCCTTGAGGTACCCCACTTCTGACTTCCTTCTCTTCTGACTGTATACTGTTTACCACCACTCTCTGTTTTCTGCCCACCAACCAGTTTGACACCCAGTTGACCAATTTCTGATCCACCCACAACCTACCCAATTTATTAATTCATCTTCTATGTGGAACAGTATTGAAAGCTTTGCTGAAATCAAGGTAGATAACATCAACTGCACCCCCGTGGTCAATCACTCTGGTTATCCAGTCAAAGAAATCTATGGGATTGGTTTGACAGCACTTACCAAATGTGTTGCAATGGCAACACAGTGTTCTATCAATGGCAATACCTGGGTATGCCTGAAATTGAGCAATGATACTACCCAGTGATAGTCTGGTAGTACAATGGGGTCAACCCAGTCAAGTTTTCCTGCCTCAGTGGTAGTGCCATGGCACAGTAGCATCCCTATGGCAATTTTGGCAGGTTGCCCAGACTGGTAAATGGGCAATGGTACCACAGTGGTATTACATAATTTTGAGTCCCCTTTCATGTGGGACTCTATATTGCCCTACAAGTTCCCAATGATAATGCAATGGTAGTGCAAAACTGTTTTCTGTATATCACCAAGACTTATTTGGTACCACCATGGTATCAGTATTGGGTTGTTAGAGGAGCAAATTGGTGTGCATATAAATTCCAAACTTATATGGTATCACTGTGGCATCAGTGCATCTAGAAAATTGATACCACTATGGTACCAACATGGTACACATCAAAATCAAACAACGTTTGAAAGAAGTACAAAATGAAACATACACTGATAATGAAAAACATTATGAGCTGTACAGTATATGCAAATCACAATAACAACCCTCAGTTAAGTTCCCAAATTGAATAGGATATCACCACTGCATTGAAGTCCATTAAAATTCCATTAAATGTCATTACTTTTCCATTATTTTCATGCAAACCCATTGATTTTCACCATTACATTTTGTATCATCTTTTTTAATGGCCAATTTTTATTCCCATTAAATTTCCATTAATTGTTGCTGTTTCATTGGTGCAAACCATTATTTTACTCATCCATGCCATTATTTAACCATGACAGGTATCCATTAATTATTTAATGGGTGTGGTACACCCCTTATATTTTGTATCAGGCTATTTTAATGGCATGTTTAATAACCATTACAACTGAGCAATGAGCTTTTCATTGCCATGAAAATTATGTTCATGTTGTGCCAATAAATTAATGGCCATTAAAACTGTCCAAATGAGCTTTTCATTGCCATGGAAATTTGGTCATGTTGTGGCAATACATTAATGGCCATTGAGCATAGTTTTATTTACTAGCAATCTGTACTACTTTTCCCTAAAAACCATGGGTTCCCTTTGACGCCTGTGTAACCTTCTGTTTTACATATACTCCTCATCCACTCTCCAGAATCAGTATCTCCAAAGAGGTTCCCTCACCTGGACCATAAAGTACCCATGAATTAGTAACTTGAATGGGAATGGGGAGTTCAAGCCATAATTGAATCTGCATCCATTATAGTGGAAGTCCAGATAGTTGGTGCCATGATGTTGTATTGTAATGAGGGACAATTAAGAGGTATGGGATCAGTCTCCCCGGATCTAGCTCCCTATAGCTGGCTCTCCACCTTGAAGCTGGACCCACTCCCTGCAGCTGGACCCCCACAGTTAAAGACTCATTTTTTGCTTCAGCATCTTCTCTGTGTGGCAACACCATTTACAGGGAGGGAGACAGCAATGCTGAGGGATAAAATGAGGGATGCATCACTAAGGGACTGTTGAGAGGTATGGGACTGTCCCCTCTCCACATGTGGCCACCATGTACTGTGGTGCTAGAGATTTTACAGACTGTCATACAGGTCAAAGCTAACTTTTTCAGCCACTAGCCATCAGGGCTAGTGATTAGAAAAATCCACCAACCCAACAGGAGTTTCACTAGCCTAGCACAAAATGACCAGAAAAATTGCCACTGAATGAATGGTCCCATTGAAAAGTATAAAGGTCCATTCATTTCAATGGCATTATGTTCTCGATATTTGAGTAGCAACAGCAAATGGTCCTGGCTCAGACCAGGTACCAGGCCAGTAGGAATGGAAATCATTGTTGGATGTCACTTCCTGCCAGAAGCTCACAAAGAGGACCATTACTTTTGTGTTAAGATAAGGAAGGAGCAGTCATTAAAATGAGGGGAGCTATGGCAGTCTCTCATTTTAGAGGTGTTTAATTTCTAAGTATGTTTTAGTGGATGGCAAAGGCAGGAGTGTAATACCTCTTAAGATGGGGTCACCAGCAAGCTCAGTTGATGCCAGCAAGCCCCAGTAAGGTGCCCCCAGGTACCCCCTATAGTTTAGGTTGCAAGGGGGAGAGTGAACATAGAGACAGGAGCCCCATAAAAATAAAGTGCTTATTTGTAGTTAAAAAGTGTTTTTCTCCTTATTGCAGCTTGCCCAGTGAAGGTGGCACAAGCCAGCATCACATCTGACGTCCAGCGTGCGCTGGACAGCTGGTTGTTAGGGACTCAGCATCCCAAATGCCAGGGCGGATACTGAGAGTGGCCAGTAATGGCCATTAGGGGAGTTTGAATAGACTGTAAAGGAAAATGGTCAGGGGACTTCAGGTGCCCAGAAGGAAAAAATGAAGAAAGTGCGGCAGAAGGGAGAGGGGACACAGGGAAGTACATTTAGAGCAAAAGGTAGTACCTGCAGTCCTCCTCTCATCCCTATGTCAATCTCAGTAGTCCCAGCAGTGTCAGTGGTCAAATAGTTGTGGTGGTCCCCAGGATCAGCAATTGGCAGCCACAGTGTGGGTTCTGTTTAGTCCTGTCTGTTGTTTCTTTTGTTTTTGTAAAGAAAAAGTAAATGCCAGTCCTTGGCGGTGGCCCCCACAAGACAGAAAGCGTCATTAGATGAATGAGCATCAGGAGAGCAAGCTACCCATCAAGGGAAGACCTCCCACCTGCCTGCAGCCAGCAGGGCATCCAGCATATGAACATACAAAATTTGCCAGCAGATAAAGGCCCAGAGGTCTATCTAGACTGCTCGAATGTGCAGCTAGTACCTCTTATTCTGCAGCTGTCCCTCCCTTCCACCCTTCCCCTTCATTGACCCTCCCCCATGTCCTGTCCCATCCCCTTTTGAAGCAGTCCACTGTTCTACTGGATACCACTTCTGCAGGTAACACATTCCACCCAGCCACCACCCTCTCTGTAAAAAAGTGTCTCCTCATCTCCCTCCTGAACCTTCCTCTCTCCTGTCTCATATCATGGCCCCTGGTGTCCCTCCCTTCCCTTACTTTGAACAGCCCCTCTGTACCTGTCTTGTTTATTCATTTCATGTACTTAACAGTTTCAACCATGTCCCCCCTCCCGTCCCTCCTCTCCTCCAGTGAATACATACACTTAACTCTTCTCCTGTCTTAACTTCTTCCCTGTTTGGAGTATTAAGTCAGTGACAGTGCTTAAAGCAGGCACTGTCCACCTGAACTAATACTGAAATAAAAAATTAAAAAAAGATGTTTCTTTTCACACAGTGAGTGCAGTACAGTAAAGGACAGCCGTGGATGTTAGTGTGGTCTGGGCAAGGGTGGATCTATTCAAATGTATTTAAAATCGGTCCGGGAAGGGACCATATGGTGAGATGGTGGTCTTATTCAAAATTACATAAATTTATTTAACTCACTCTCCTAAATAGAGCACTGGGGTGGGCAGCATTCAAATTAAGTAGCATCAGACATGGTGCAGAGGGCAGGCAGGCCCTGGATTAGATAGTAAACAGGGTGCTAGAAGGAGCAAGGGCAGAGTAAAGCCCCAGTTATAGCCAAGCTAGCCAGTTGAGCTAGTGAATAATTGCTAGCTGTCCCAGAGGTTTTTCAGCCACAGATTATAAAGTCAGAGTGCCCCAGGGTGATACAGGTGACTAGTAGCTAAGTTGCCTCCAGTAGCCAGGCTAGTGTTATGGGGGGGTCTCTGGATCAGTTACTCAGGTTACTAGCCCTTTGCTAGGGCTGTGGTAACCATGCTGCTGGGGTGGATAACAGGCTAGGGCTGTGGCAACTATGCTGGTCATGTGGGTAACTACCTGGTCCACTCCTTCCCCCTTGCTCCTGACTGAAACTGATACCCAAGAGCACTTTAAACCAGTAAATTCTACAATTTCACAACACTAGCTTGGCTACTGTTTGCCACTTAGCTATACCCACCTTTATCAGCCTGGACACTCTCACGTTATACTCTGTGTTTTACTTTTTTTTTTCAAATTCTGTTTATCGCCATCACCTGAGGAACTGTCTCAGCCATCCACTGAACTCCCAGCTCAACCTCTGAGCCTGAAACTCCTCCTATGTCCTGGCACCAGTCCGACTATCCCCCCCAGCTCTGAGACCCCCAAGGTAGGGCCACCCTATCTGCCCAGGGCACTCTATCTACAATTCAGGCTGAGCTGGGCTCAGCTCAGCACAGGAGAGAGTCCGGCTGATGGAGTGTGGCGGATGGGAGGTGTTGCCATCGCCTATCCCCAGAGGCGGGGTTTTCCCTTGCTGTTACACCCTCACCCCACCCCTCTGGTGGACTCCAAGCATGCAATGACACAAGGAGATGTCTGTTGCAGCTCTGCATCCCCTCTACCAATGCCCTGAAGAGTAGCAGTGCCTCCGGTCTCCACCGGGGGACACTGTGGTGCCGGGCATACCCCTGGATCCCCCCCAAGAGAGAAGGGCAGTCCTCCAGACACTCGATCCTCTCTTTCTCCTGCCGACCCTCAATGGCCTGGGCTAGTTCCCGAACCAGGGTCGCCGAGGTGGCGCATGGTGTGGTGTCTGGCGCCTCAACCCTCAGTGCCACCAGGCCAGCTACTCTGGGTTTTACTTAACCTAACTGGCCCCAGGTGCTTATCCCTGAATACATTTATTTATTTTATTTATTTATTAAAAAGTTTTACCAGAAGCACACTGAACAAACAAGTTGCTCATCTCTTGGTGTGTCCTGGGGAAGAACGAAGTGGAAAACACAATTATGCACAATTAAACAGGTCATACAAGTTGAATGGAAAAATTGTTTAACTAGGAGAGGCACACTAAATGGAAGCTTGCTTCCAGGTGTGACCTGGGAGCACAAGGAAGTTAAGTGACTTGCTCAAGGTCACAGAGTATGCAAGTGGGGGCTGTGGGATTCAAACCGTGGTCTCCAGGTTTGCAGCTCAGAGCCTTAAACCACTGCGTCACACTGCCTCCTATTAATGCTGTACCCATAAACAATACATTAAATACACAGAAATAGAAGAATAAACAATTAAAAAACAACTTTTGAACCAGCTAACCCTCATTCACTATTCCAAATGGTATAATTTCCTGTCCTGTTTGCTATTCATATGGGACTCCTATTGTCACGTATTTTGTGGTTGCCCCGAAACTATTAAAAAAAAAAACACTGTCCCAAGATCTGTAGCCACTGTGAGCTTCTGCACGTGTGCACGAGGCAACCTGACTCACCACGGGATGTTAAAGAGATCAGGGGAGAGAAAGAGAAGTGGCCTGCTGTTGTGACTTGAGTTGAGCTGCCTTGCCTGCCTGTGGCTCTGTAAGTGAGTTGCTTGTTGTTGTTCATTTTTTTCGTCAGTCTGTCCATGACTCCAGACCTCAACCCAACCAGATCCAACACCAAAAGTGGGGTGAAAATAAATTCAAGGAGCTAGGCTTCCGGCCATTAGGCACTGACTTGCCTCACAGAAGCCTCTTAAGATTTGGCTAGAGGTTGATTTTTGAATGGACAATCATTGGGGGCCTGGGGGGAGTTAGTAGGACTGTAATGGTGAGGTCTGTGGATGCTGGTGTCATTGGAGTGGGAGTCAGACTCTGTCAGCCCGGAGGTGCAGGACAGAGGAGAGAGGACGGAGCAGGAGCCGGAGGACGGATCAGGGCCTGCTTGGGGAAGGGAAGTCTCCACTGGCTTGCTGGCAGCTGCACTGTTGCCACCTGAAAATGAGTCACAGGAGTCCCGAGTCTTCTTCAGTTCAGAGAGAGCAACAAGGAGCTTTGGGAGTCGACTCGACTGACTGAACAAAAATAGTAAGTACTGCAGTTGCATAGCAGCTGATTGGGCTGCTGCCAGGCTGGGGGTAGGGCTGTTGTGCTGGGTCTGGGTGGGTGCATTCAGATTTTGGAACTTGGGGGCATGAAGAATAGAAGATCACACAGTACAGCAGCACACAGACACAGGTGCCTAGTAGTTTCAAGGGGGGGTCCTTGAGCTGAGATAAGAACAAGAAGCTGGTACAGTAACAGTTGTGGCCTGGCATAAAGGTAAGGTGTGGTGATGTGGGAGGGAGTGGGGTAGATGGTGGTATCAAAGGACCGTTCCCTCACCAAAGTGGAATACTAAATTTTAGTCTTAAAGCTGTAATTAATTTGTCTTTTAAGACTAAGTTTAGTCATTTTTAATCTTCTGTAATCATCAGAAGAATACTGCCTGTAGGAATACTTAATTCTATGAAGTTAAACTGTAATTTTTTTTTTTTACAATTTATTTATTCCCCACACACTCAATCCCAGACTTTCTCGGGTGGGGGTACTCAGCTTACCTCCATCCTGCCCCATTGTGGACTCAGTCCTGACTCTCAGTCGGCCATGCTGCCTCTCATTCCAGGCATCTGCACCTCCCCAGGACCGCCATTCTATTCCACGCGGATATCCTTGAGACCCGAGGGAACTCCAAGGTCAGCCAGTGCATTCAACTTTGGGTGTGGGGGGTAGCTCCTGGACCACACCATTGCCCACCAGGATCGGACTCTTTTTCTCATGTTCTGATTTCCCCCGAGCCTTGGATGTGCAATGGACTTCAGCATGCAGGATAAGTGCTCCTGCATACCCCTGTTGGACATCTTGCAGAGGCTCTACCCCTGCTACGCTGCAAGCCTCTGGTGTTATGCCCCCCGCCTCCACTAGGGGCCACCTGAATAGCGGCCAACCTAAGCCCCCCCTCCAGGAAAGGAGAACAGTCCTCCGGACGCTCAATCCTTTCCCATCCCTGCCGACCCCCAATGACCCGGACTCATTCACAAACCCGGGTCACTGGTGCAGCATGAGGTATGGCGTCCAGCACTTCAACCTTCAGTGCCACTGGGCCGGCCAAATATGTAATTGTTTTTTAAGAGTAAATTATTACTAAATGAATATTATACACAGATTTTAGAAGTACACATTATTGAGTACTTTTGAATGATAAATTAAGACTTTTCAATACTTCTGTTTGTTTTATATGCAAGCTTGTTAATTTCCATTTTGATCATGGGGCATAACCTTGCTTATTATGCACTGTAGATGATAGGAGCATACACGGGCTTCATTAGCCTCCTAGCTCCTTCATTACCTTAGCATGATCCTTAGTATGCTCACTTCTTTTACAATAACTTTTGCTCTGTCAAGAATACTAAGACATTAATACTGCTCTATCAAACTGTAATGCTCTTCAAAGTACCATTTTTTTTTTAATACTACTGAATCATAAATGAAGATTGCAGTCAACGGAGTAGTTCAAGGATTTAAATTAGCCAATCAAGGCTGGGTACATTACCATGCATTTCAGTTCTACTAAGCAAGGAGACAGATAAAACAACCAGTAACACCCATACATTTTAGAGCAGGTAAGCAATCATAAAATGTGTGTTTTTACCTAGAAATAATATCATACAAAAAAATGTTGGCAGTATCCCTTTAAAAGTCTATACTGAACTACATTTTGCTGACATCTACTTAGTCAGTGAACTACATTTTCCAGCTCACGTCTTGTCTCTGTCCAGCCTAAATGTATTGTACGAGCAGTGTGTGGTTTCCAGTTTTGAACAGCTGGTGTTTCCTGCAGCTAAGGTTTACATGTTAAGGTAAGAGCTTATTTTTAAAAGTACATATTTTTAACTCCCTGAAATGTTAAATACTGTAAGAGAATTATCACTCAGGTTTTTTTTTTCCCTAAATGAAATGCTGTGCAGATTTCACAATCAATGTTTTGTTATGAAAACATTTTCTCTGTTCTGAACTCATGTGGCTTAAAATCTTTGAAATACAGTTTATTTTCAATTAAATCCCTCCTTAAAGTGTCTAGTATGCATTGTGCCTGTAGATTACTTGTTATTTGTGGAATTGTTACTGATTTATTTACTTTGAAGTAGTGTTGGGGGTAGTGTGGTAAAGGCAGGGGAATTAACAGCAGGAATATTGTATAAATGAGCAAATTCAGAATGCATTTTCTGTGCGCATCCATTCAGTAGCCTATTTAACTATATTTACAGAGAAAAGACTACAACTTTTTAAATTTGAGAAAATCTGGAGTAACCTGCAGATAGATGTAACCCCTAGATGGCGCTATCCAAGGGGCTACTACCCCTGCCTGATTTGCCACTAACAGGTTGAGGGGCCTGGATCCAATGGCGGGTGCCTCCACCCAGAGGTCAGGGTTTGCAATAGTTAAACTAACTTGGTCACAGCCCTCTGGGACACTGCAACCCCCCTTTCTTCCCACTAGTGGCCCACACAATATATCAGAATTACCTTCACAGTATACACTTACCCCCAGGTCTGGTTCCGCACTGGGACCTCCTGTGAAATGAGATACAGTGCAACAATCACAGTACAGTACTTTAACATAGACAAATACCTCAGGCAGTATAACTTTGCTGAAACAAGCAGCTCTGATTTATTTAGGGATATAACAAGGACAGGGGAAATCAGGTTAATTAGCTTATCACTCTAATAATCTACCTTATGGCTCTGTGCACAGGGCTATCCCTATCAGTTACTGTCCCTAGGTACCCAAGCCCTAGTGGCTAGTCCAAACCGTGGCAGCTGGTAGGGCCCTTTCCACAGAGAAAAGGAGAATTAAACAGTCAGCAGTACAGTAATTCCATTTGGATTTAATGTGGCAATTCAACAGGGAGCGACCCTGAATTAGTACTCACGACCTCCAAATAAGATAGGGTCCTTCAATGTCAGCAGGGCTCACTTGAGGTACACAAACCTCTTCACACATCCATATAAAAGAAAGCACTATACCAGGCAGGCTGCATCTGTATCCCGATCGCAATTACTGCACAATACCGGGAGAACACACAGCAGATTCAGTTCCTGACAGACCGATTGCAATTTTCAGCAATTCCTCCAGTCTTCTACAGGGTGAGCCTGGTTTCTACTCTTCAGAGATCCTTTGATTCTTTTCACAGGACGGATTCAGTCCCTAATAAGCTGTTACACAAGCTGCAGACCGGAACTCTGGGCCTTACACCGTTTTGACTAAAACTGCACACTGAAAAGCACAGGGCTCCTTCCTTCTTCACTGCCAAAGCTCAACTGAAACTCCAACCCACAAAACTGGCACTTCCTTTGAGTTCCTCCCAGTTCTTGACTGGATTGGCTGTCACTCACAAAGACTGCTGCTGTTGGTCCAAAAGGCACTGAAGTCTAAACTACATCTCCCAGAGTCACTGCCCATACAATCCTCTTGTGGCTGGATCAGATTATGAGTCCAAGTTCTGATTCGCCAAGGCACCATTTTAGAGCTAGCTTACCCACACTGATTGGTCCAGTTCAGCAGTTCAAAACTAGAATGGGGAACTAGCAGACACTGTTCTGACTGCAAAAGAAAGTAGGTTAGACAAACTGTAATTTCATTATTACTGTAAATGATTTCTGGCAAACAGTTACATCTTTCAGATAGGTTCCCTTGCACTCCTAGTGACTGCAAAATGGAGTGAATTGGCAGCAGCTTGAGTGGTACTCAATCAAAGAAACACACAGTCCCCCATACAACTAATTATGTCTGCAAGCAGACAGCTCTTAAAGAGACAGTACCAGAGGCTCTAAAAACACTCACTGATAAATGGCTTAAATGCCAAACACCATTCAGGCTTGGAGCATTCAAGCAAGCTCCTGGAAGTCTTTTGGGAACCCCCATTTGCAGGGGGGTTACATAAAGAAATAATTATTTACTGCAGATACTTGAGTGTGTTTGTGGGGGAACTGTTTTTTTGCATTTAATATGTGTATTTGATTAAAACAGTTGCATGTGTTAATCCATTTTATAATCTAGTGATCAGAGTATTTTTTTTCTTTTGCTGAAGACTGCATGAATTTTTAGTTCAGTTTATTTGCTGCTGACCCCCTCCAGCTGGCAGACAGTTCGGTCAATGGTAAAGGTCAGCTCCTTTCTGGCAATCAGGAGTCCCTGGGCAGTAGGCTTTGATCCACAATAGTCAGCACATTTAATGATACAGTAACAGCATTTACTTCCATACCTTGCAGTTCAGTTTCAGGCCAGTTCGCAATTGCAGTTGATTACTGAGCAAAACCTCTCAATCTGTAGGCAGGCAGTTTCTGGCAATTAATCACCCCTTCAGAACACAATAAGTACACCAGAGGAAACTAGGTCTCTTGCAGGCCCGATCTCTGCTGAGCCTACTCGGTAGTTTGAGCTGGAGTCCCAGCACAGGAATGCCTTGGACTTTAGGCTGCTTTCTCTGTGGACTGTCCAACAGATGAGCAGATTGATTAATCAGTGGAAGCCTGCTCTTGGTGATGGTATTCGCTTGAGGGGGTATGGGATTTAAATCCTGAGGAACTAGTTAGAAGAACCACTGGATTGGTAGCTGGCTTGATTTAGGGGGACATGATGCAGTGATGTAAATAACTTTATAAATTATAGTAACATCCAGGGGCCAGAGAACAGTGGCTCATATATAATTACTTTAGCAATGATATGTATTCTGGGATAGTAGCCAGAGAAGGTATTAGGAACATCCAGTGGCTATTAAGGGAGTACAAGTCAAGTAATCATGATCAAACTGAGTTAGCCCTTGTTATAAAATGGGCATCAGATTTTGTGTGTCCTGATTGGCTGAGAGGTACCTATACCCATGTCCTTATCAGGACATAATGTGCCAACTGGCACCTCTTCAGCCACTAAGGACACAGAACAACAGGTATCACTGCGCCACCCGCCAAGCTCTCCATTTTAAAATCAGACTTTGGTTGCCGTCGCCAACCTGAAGCATCCCCTCCCACGTGCACACACCCAAATCCAGGTATACGCCACCATTTTCCGTGACTTCATTCTCCCCCAAAAAATGGACAAACTAACCAGTACTCTGAGGAACAACATCTGCACCAGTAACCAATGCCACGGCTCCCCCACAGATTTTAATTTATATAGCTCAGTCCTCTGCTGCATTTCTGCACACTGTTATTTGTCCAGCTGTCTTTTCTGCTCCATTCCTTTGATTCCCCCTCCCTGCACCTATCTGTTCAGCTTCACCTTTGTTACCCCTTCAACCTTCAACAAAAAAGCAGATACCTTTGCTCTCTCTATTTCAATTGCTAGAATCAGAATCCTTTCAAAACCGCAAACCCGGAAATGGCTCTCTATGGCAGCCAGCATGAGACACACTAGCTCAATCTGTACCAGGCATCAGTTTAAAAAAAAAAAACTAAAGGCTGCAGTTTCCAATCATTTATTGTGCTGATATGAAGAACCTTTCCTTTTCCTAGTTCTTCAGGAGACACGATGCCACACTACTAGATGCACTACTAAGTACACAAAACTGATGAGATATCAATGGGGAGATATCTTAAGAGCCTAAATGCAGTCAGGGTGGGCTTCTTCAGTTTTCAGGCGGCGGATTAAAAGTCTCTAGAGAGGGTGCAGTACAACCATGCCAATATGTATTAGTGTATGTGTGTGTGGGGGGGTAGCACCATTCATTGCAGTCACACAGTACATAAATTACCTGAACAGGAGGGACTATTTTACCACTTCAGTGTGAAAACCTTAAAATATGTAAACATTTTGCAATTCTTTTAATTTGTTTGTTTTCTTAAATAATTACTTGTGAGGGTCCATTTTATAAGCGCAATAAGACACTCCGAGGTGTGGGTTATGGCCTGATAAGAGCACTTCCCAGGTGCAAAAGGCACTTGGCGCAAGCGCCTCGTGCCTCATAATGCACCTGGGGCGTGCTCTTATCAGGCCATAACCCACACCTTGTCGTATCTTATTGCTTACTTGGAGAAGACTATGAGGAGAAGGTAAATGAATGATGCCAGTACTGCTATGAGGTATCCTGCAGTTCCCGTTACCTGTGACAGTGATGGTTATTATGGAGTTGGTACATCTTGGAAGGAATTAGGGTCACATTTCTGGGTGTGATGATAGAAGTGAAGGAGGCTCCACTAAATCTTGGATCTTATGATGACATGGGAGGTAGGAATGCCCATACTGCTCAAATTAACAGGATACATAAGGAAGCATCCTGCAGAATTGGTTGAGAGATGAGATCTTCTATAGTCCAGTCAAATGGGATTCCATAAGTAGGTCCTGGGGAGGTGACTGGGAAGTAATGATAATTATATAGTGACGTAAGAGTCTATAGGGCATATTGATCAAGGGACATTGCTGGAAGAAGGTTTCCCCAGGTGAGAAAATCAGGTTCTCCATAGAGCATTGGAAGGGAGCTATTGTGATGGCCGAGGTAGGAGTATGAGACAGATGAATGGGTAGGAGTAGTTGATCAGGCAGGGATGCTGGACATCAATAGTTGTAGGAATGCCCAGAAAGAGACACAGCAAGCATACAGGAGCCCCGAGCCACAAGGGTGGTGAGGAAGAAGGCAGCAGTCCCAGGATGGAGGGAAAGGTCCAAGCAGAAGTCCACCAACTGAAGGATGGAGCTGGATAAGCAGTCGGAAGAGGCCGAGCAGTACAGATATTGGCAGCTGCAAGTAAGGTCCGGGACAGGGACAAGCACCACAGCATGCTGGAATAGAATGCAGAAAAGCTGAATCAGGCCTCAGAAGGAGATCCACATTAAACCAAGAAGCAAATCCAGGTACAAATAGTTATGAAGTTGAGGTGCAAGGATCCCACCACCGAAGGAGGCAGCAAACTTGAAGAGGTGGTAGTGAGGTGCTGTAGAGATAGGGAATGGATTCCCCACCTCCAAAGGAGCTGAGAAACTAGAAATGCAGATAGGGAAGCACTGAAATCATAGCTTGAAAACCACTGTATGGGATAAAGGGAGCATCAGAGGAAAACTTGTAGAAGGCTTCAGGCACACATCCTTGAAGAAGTGCAAGTGACACATATCCAGCAGGAAGTAAGGGGAATGCGAGCAGGCAAGTCCAGGAGGAAGACAATTAGGGAAACAGAGGCATCTGGTGTAGCAACAAGGGTGGAGATGGCAGTGTGGAGATGAAAGACTGAAGATTGGATGAGGTTGAGTCAGAAGGCAAGCCACAACAATGATGCCTGGGAACACAGGAGGAGGTAAAAGACAAGCTGCAAGGGAGTCCAGGAGCCTGAGGGACTGAGCAGAGGTGGAGAGTGAATAAGCTGGTGGGGTCCAAGTTCAGAATGTGAAGAGACCAATGTGGGGACAAGTACATTGAGTCCATGGAAGAGCGGACTGTAGTCCAGTGAGGTAGGAAATTAAAGGCAAATGAGGTGTAATGGTCCCATTCCCAGAGGAAATGCAGCAACCAGATATCAAGCATAGAATGTAGTTGGTTGAAACAGTAGAGTGAAGACTCAGGTTCCATCTCTGGTAGTCAGGGCAAGCTAACCTTTACTCCATACCACACCAGGCAGAGTTTAGAGACGGTGACTGGGGAAAGTCAACCGGTAGTATAACTGATCGAGACTGAAGACAGAGGAAACATGCTGTCATCTCCAGTAGACAGGGGAAGCCTACCTGCACTGCTATGCCTCAGTAGGCAGAGTTAGGGAAGATGCTGTTGGACTGCTGGTATGTTAGCTGACAGCTGAGGAGTAGGAGGTAGGCAAAACAAAGAAGGATGAAGGGGATGGTAGGAAGTAGAAAGGTAGAGGACAGGGGAGTACGATTACTGGAAATGCCAGTCTGGTGGAGATAGGGAAATGCAGTGAGGAGTATACAGGCAACAATGGAATGCAAGGAACATTTTAAGGGTGGGTAAGCTACAAAGGCAGTGAGTAATGCAGGGAAGGCTGAAAGCCATGTACGAGAAAGCAGGGTAAAATCGTGTAGCTAACAGTGATGCCCCAGCGTGCCACTGCAGTCACCCACTGTGGAAATAACAGGGAAGCCAGCTGAACAAAATGGACTAAACAGCACTGCAATGGGAAAGGCAGGAACTACCAAAGGAGGCTCTGGTACTGGCAAGGTCCTAGTACAGGACAAGCCATAGGTATAATGGGGAACTTGGGCAGATGAAACACATGACTGTAGGGACAAACAAGGGGAACGCCAAACAATATCAGCATAGGAGGAGGAGCACCAATTGCAGCCATTCTGTGGGAACTACCACCAGGGATGCAGGAGAGGGAGCCAGCATGAGGGTTATAGTGATTCAGTGAGCCAAAAAGTCATGAGTACAAGGGGAGAACAAAGCAACAGAGGATGACAGACTGAGCAGGGTATAGAAATACTGGGACTAGGAAATGGTAAGGTATAAGCAGCACAGGGATGGACATAGACTGGTAGGGAAGGCCAATGCAATGGGTGACAGAGTGGGGAAGAATGAGAAATTTCAGGCTCCAGGAGAGGGTCAGGAGTGGAGCAGAACTGAAAAGGGAGAAGGGGTGTGGAGATGAAGACACAGTGCCGGTGCGAGGGAGAAGCCCAAAAGAAAACACAAAAATGAAGGACAAGGACAAGAACGAGGGATGAGGAAGGGGGCAGGAAGATGAGGAGAAGGACAGGGGGCAGAGGGGAAGGGGCTGGAGAAACATAAAAGATGGGTGGGAGTACCAGAAAAGGGTAAAGTAGCAAGGAGGAAGTATAGAATAATATTTTATTTAGTTTGATCATGTTTTGGGATGTTGTTCTGTTGTTGGTTCCGCGATACCATCCACTAGTCATCAGGAAAAAACTTTGGTAAGGATGCAGGACAACAGGACAGAGAAGCAGTGGTACCTCAGCATGCCGGTCCATGACTTCAAAGTTAAGCAGCCCACCTGCAGTTGCCCCCAACAGAACAATGTGCAAAGTGGAAATGAGTACAGGCGACCAATGTGCAACCAAACTGGAAACAGCAGTATGTCCATAGAAGCCAACGAGTACTGTTCAGGGATGGCCAGGAGACTGCCTATGGCTCTATTCAGACAGACAGTAAAAGAGCTATAGGACAGAAGCAGGAATGGCATCAGTAGCCCCAGCTGCAACACAAGAACACAACACCCAACTGAGGAATAGTACTTATTTGGAACAGGGAGCAGGAGAACAGCCAGTCGGGAGCAGCCCCACAGCCAATACAACAGGAGCTGAGGGACCACAAGATACTGACGTAGGCACGCACCTCCTACAGCAGCAGAGTCACAAGCAACACAATTCAGCAAAGATTGAAAAAGCAGGAACACGAGGTGTCACAGCTGGGTGATCCAGCGGGAGGATGCCAAAACCCACAGGAGCGCAGCACCTGATGGAGTGCTGCTCAGGGAAGTAGCCAATTAGAGCCATCAACAAAACATTGCAGTGAGGACAAGTCTGGAGCTGGAGGAGGGTGGGGGTACAAAGTACGGATCAGGAGGAGGGAGAGGAGGGGGTATAAACAATGCGCAAGGCAGAGCAGCGCATCACACAGCCGCTGGAGCAAAAACCATGGGCTTCCACCTCCATGGAGAACGGAGCAGCAGGATGGGCTGGGAAGGCATAGCAGAAAAGGGCCAAACAGTCAGGGCAACAGGACGGAGGATGGGAAATGAAGGGCAGACCAGGATGGGAAGAAAGGCAGCAACGGGGCCGGGAGGAGACAAAAGCAGGAGGCAGAAGGCACCACAAAATAAGGTACAGGGAAGGAAGGAAGAGGGAACAGCAGGCAAAAGTGGAAGAACCAGACATAGGAGGGGGAGACAGCAAAAAGGGAGAAGAGAGCAATAAACAACCACAGCAAGAAACGGTCTGGGGTGGTGGAACGGAAGAAGGAGAGGCACTGGAGGGAGCAAAAGGAAAAGGAAACCAAGCAGGGTCAGGAGGCAGAAACAAACAAAGGAGGCTCAGCTACACAAGTCATGCAGGAACCCAGTGCTTGCAAAGGGGAAGTGTTTGACAATGCACTAAGCGGGGAACTGCCATGGGAGGCTGGCTCTTATCAGGGATGTGGGAGGAGCTATTCTCCCACATTGAACCTTGGGCTTTAGCCCTCCCAAAACAGTGCCATTTTAATGGCAGTTAGCTCTGTTGTCATGCAGGATTCTGTGACACTGCACTGCATCCTGGCGGGCTCTTCTGCAACTTACTCATGTAGATAGAGTGATTTATGTAAGTAATAAGACCTGACAGGGTGTGGGGTACTAGTGGGCTTGCCTGCCCAGGGATGCAATAAGGCCCAATGCCACAGGTGAAGTGCCTTACAGCACCTGGAAGTGTGGATATCCACTAATATCCCACACCCAGAAGGGTCTCATTACGCATAGAAAATGGACTGGACACAATTTTTCCATATTGCTTTTTTCCATTGGTGGGTCCAGGGAGGGCTTCTCGGTCTCATTTCCATCCCTCCTGACTGGTTCTCACCTCCCTCAGCATGCATCTGACCCAGGACTCCCACAGCTTGCCCCCCCGGTGGCGGAACCAGGAAGGGGAGGACTGTTCTCCCCTGACCTGAAGCATTAACCAGTAGTGGGTCAGTGGTTTCAAGTGGCAGTACAGGTCAGGATGGCGTGGGCAGGATATCATGGAGCCCGGATCCCTGTCTGTTTCCATGTTCTCTCTCCCAGCCCCATGGCTTGCTCACTACATGTGAACTTGTTGGCATTCCAAGGAGCGAAAAACCAGCTGGTGGATACTCTTAGTCATTTGGGAGTGATCACTGCACCTGGAGGTGGCATTCCAAGTATTCTCAGAATGGGGACTACCCTCAGTGGATCTGGTCACTTCTTGGGAAAACAGGAAGTTGGAGATGTTCTTTGCTCATCTCACTCAGCAGAGCACCCTACCAGGGGATGCATTCTCTTGATTCTAGGCTCAAGACCTCCTCATGCCTCCTCTCCATATCCCCTGGTCCACAAATTGGTCCTCAAGGTGCAAATGGACAGGGTTTCCCTGATTCTGATCACGCCAGACTGGCCATGCCAGTTCAGTCTCAACAGCAGTCCTCCATGGCTGCTTCCATTGCTACCAACCAACTGGTATGATCTGAGTGGACAGTCAGGGATCTGGACTTGCAGTCCCACACCTGACTGACTTGACCCTAAGTGGCTAGCGTTCTAGGCCCTTGGGCTTTCTGACAAAACAAAGGTAGCGCAACACTGGGGCATTGATGGTATGATACTAGGCAGCCAGCCCAAGAGTAACACAAGAGAGACAAAAACCACACTCCAGAAGATAATAATAAACACGCACAAGCCTGGTCTAGATGTCCTCTTAGCACATGTTAATAAATTTGTCTTTTATGGGTAACCCCCCTACAAATGGGGGTTCCCGAAAAGTCTTCCTTGAGCTTGCCTAAAAGCTCACTGCCAGGCTGGTGTCCTGTGTTTTAGCAGTTTAAATGTGATTGCCAGAGAGTGCCTGTATAGCTTCTGTGCACTGTCTCTTTAAGAGCTGCCTGTATTGCAGACATAAGTAATCTGACAGGGAGCTCTGTTGAAAGATGTAACTATTTGCTGAAAATCTTTAAGAGTGATAATGATAATGTAGTTTGTCTAACCTGCCTTCTTTGTAGCAAGGACTGTTTTGTTTATTTCCACTATCTTGGTCCTGGACAGCTGAATTGGACCAATCAGTACTGGTGGGACCTAAAATGGAGCCGGACTACAGGAGCTGTCTGGAGTCAAAATCTGTAGGAATTGTGGTTTTGAGCTTTTGTCGCCTTTTTGCGTCTGACGGGGGAGCCTTTGTTGTGACTGACAGACAGATCAGCCAACCAAACCTTTTGGATTCTAGGGAAAATCCCAGGTTTGCTGGCAGTTAGATCAGATCTAAGTTGTGAGCTGAAAAAGCAACAGCTTGAGACAGTCAAGCAACCGTCTGACTAGCTTTGTGTGGGAGAACTGTGGAAAGGCCTGAGTTGTGGCCTGCATGTCTACCTGCTGCCCCTGAGAGGGAGAGAAGATAATTATTTTGGACTAAATCCAAGTTTGTGAGAACGAAGTAAGCCACTAATTTTTTTACCAGGCTCATACCTGAAGAAGACCAAAGATTTTGCTGAATGCAATCGGCCTATAAGGATTTCCAGCTGCTTTTGAATCCCCAGTTTGTGCAGAGACTTTGCGATTATGACCAGAGAGCAGTTTGCCTGGTACAGTAGAATTTCCTTACAGCTAAATGTGCTGTGTATTGAAAGTGGGTCGTGATCCGGTTCCCCACTGTGTGAACTGTGTTCTGCTTGCTGGTACCATAGAATACTAACATACATACTAAAATGCCAGCAGAATAGGCCTAACGGTCTTTCGTGTCTGCTCATTTGGTCAGCCCCCACCCTGGGAGCTGACCTTGCTGTCCCCCTCGCCCTCTCTGGCTTCTCCCTTCCCAGTCCTGGATATTCTCGCTTCACAGGACTTTGCTTCCAGAACCCTTCCCCTGTACCTGTCCCATCCCCTCTTGAACCCCCTCCACCATCTCTGCCTCCACCAGCCCCATGGGCAGCGCATTCCATGGCTCCACCACCCTCTCAGTTAAGTAGTATCTCCTCCTTTCTCCCCTGAAGCTCCCCCCTCCAGCTTCCACCCATGCCTCTAGTTGCCCCTCCTTCCTTCAGAGCACCCTGACTGCTTCTCCCTGTTTACCCCTTCATGTACCTGAAGACCTCTATCATGTCCCCCCAGTCCCTTCTCTCTTCCAATGCGTACATATTTAGCTCTTCAAGTCTCTCCCCATAGGTCCCCAAGCCCCAGATAATTTTGGTTGCCCTCCTCTGGACCCTCTCCGGGAGTACAATGTCCCTTTTTAAGTGTGGTCTTCAAAACTGCACGCAGTACTTGAGGTGTGGCCTCACCAAGCAGTTATACAGAGGGAGTATCACTTCCCTCCTTCTGGAGATGATCCCCCTAACAGTGCATCCCAGCATCATGTTGGCTTTGGCCACTGCCCACCTACAAGTCTCTGAGTTGTTCATCTTGACATCTACCATGATCCCCAGGTTCCTCTCAGCAACTGACACTTGTAGCATCCACCCCCCCCCCAGGGTGTACACTTGGCCTGGGTTTCTGGCTCCCAGGTGTAGTACCTTGCATTTCTCTTCATTGAACCTCAGCTTCCACTTTCTAGACCACCTTTCCAGAGGCTCCAGGTCCCCTGTAGGGCCACCCTCCCCATCCACCACCGCCCCCTGTTCTGAGTCATCCGTGAAGAGACTCATCTCACTCCTGATACCCTTTCTTACATCAGAGACATAGGCGTTGAACAGGAGGGGCCCAAGGACTGATCCCTGAGGGACCCCACTAATGACCTTCCTTGGCGATAAGAATTCTTTACATGTAAATGTGCTGTGTATTGAAAGTGGGTTGTGATTTGGTTCCCCACCGTGTGAACTGTGTTCTGCTTGCTGGAAGCTTTATCTAGCTTAATCAGACTGAATCCACATTCATCTCCATTCGGCCTGGGCCCATGCCACGCTGGCCCTGCCAGACTACTCCACTGCACAGAGAAAGCCACTGACGAGAGACCTGCCTGGAGATCAGCCCCCTGCTCCACACTTGAACAGGAACAACTCCTTGGTGATTTGTGTGGGCCCTGCTTCTCCTAGCACTCCAGATTAACCACCTGCTGTCTCGATTTTCGTTCAGCCTTTGTCCAGTCTTGGGTATCGTGAGTAATCATCAGGGTAGCTCCTTGCAATGACAGCCTAATCTAAAAGTGTGTCATCTGATTGTCTTGTTGTTTTCTTTTCACGAACTGAGCCCTCCTGCTCTGGATTACAAATAGTGTGTTGTGCATGTTGTTTTTCTTCCAACACAGGGCCCCAACCAGCTGCAACGTTCCTGGCTAGCCTACCATTCTTCATCTGAGTACCCAGAGTGTGTGACTGTTTATGGACCCTGAAGTACATGCATAACTGTTTGATTGATGCAGCCTTTAAGCAAATTAACCTGATTAGTCTCCTCCCTTGTTCAGGTCCCTTAAATAAATCAGATCTAACACTTTTTTGCATTTACCCTGACTGTGGCTCCAGTTTGTGCAAGAGTAGTGTACTGCTGTTATTTGCTGTGTATAACCTTTGTTTTACAGGGTCCCCAGGGCTGGTCAGAGGAAAGCTTTGGTAGGTGCAAACAGTGGCAGGTACTTGTGTATCGTGGTATGTAAGTGATTATTGTGTATTGTTCTGGCCACTAGTAAGTAAAGAGGGGGGCTTACAGTGTCCCGGAGGGCTGTGCCCAGGTTAGCTTGACCACTACCAGCCCTGACCTCCGGGTGGAGGCACCCATTTCAGAACTCAGGTCCCTTAACCTGCTACTAGCCCAGCAGGCAGGGGTAGTAGCCCTTGGGATAGCACCACCTAGGGGTAACATATGGGCTAATATGCTTGTTTATTATTTTCTTCTCAAGTGCTTTTTTGTCTCCCTTGTGCTTTCTGAAGATGTTCTCCAGGTGTTGGGAGCATCTCAGAAGGAGCTGACCCCCAAGACAGACACTTGCAAGTAGAGAGTCAGTAAAGCGAGGGTGCTGGTGCAAATGCAGATTTTGCACTGTAAAAGCATTCTACCGAATACACCCAACCCCTCATAGCTTACGTATAAATCTGTGCAAGTTTTGTGACAGTTTCCACAATTTGTAGCAGTAGCAATGTATATTAACAAATGACACATGCATCTCTTTTTGGGCTGCAAGGAGAGCCTCATGTTGTGAATAACAGAACAAGGGCCTGAAAGTTAGATCACTTCAGAGGTCGTCTGACTTTTGTGTGCAACGTCATTGGATGAAACCAAATGGCTCTCCATGTCCAGACTGGAAATTTGGAAACTCTGTCCCTTTTCATTCAATGGTAAAAAATATTACTTCATATATAATTTAAAAACAACAGAACGATATGTGGCATAAATTAAAGTTGTCAGTTTCGGAAAAGATATGACAATTCTGTGGCAAATGATTTCCAAAACAAAAGCATATACATGCCACCTGCTGACAGGCACACACAAGAATCTAAATTCTTCATGCAAGTGTGCAGAATTCCCTTAACCTTTTGCAAGGCAGTTCTTTCACTCTGTGATATTGGAATAATAGTGTACTTTATCCTGATGGGTGGCACCGTACATGGTAAGTTTAGAAAGAGCATAAAAAGGCCCAAAGTTGAAACCTTTGTGTTTAGTAGAGCTTTAACACTGGGCAGTACTGATGCTGGGAAGTCATATCTTCCTCTGTCCTCTGTGACAGATATCACTGTAGCAGTTTCTATGAATAATGCAGCAGAAGGCAGTGACACTGAAGGAGTACGAGTACTTACAGTGTGGGAGCTCACAGCTACTCTAGTCTCAGCCTCTCCCAGCAGGAGCCACAGAAGTTTAGCATGGATTATGACAGAGCTCACATCTACTCCAGTCCTGTCTTCTCCCAGCAGGAAGCATTGACTTGGAGCACTGAAACACTGGTAGGACCACTGACTATGAGGGAGCTTACAGCAACTCCAGTCCCAGCCTCTTCCAACAGGGGCCACTGAAACAATGTATTGACTATGAGGGATCTCAGAGCTACTCCAGTCCCAGAATCTCTGAGCAGAAGTCTCTATGTCATGGTGTAAGAGCATTGGATTTGGGGTATCTCATACGCTCCCTTCAGGAGTTACTGTATACCATGGCATAGAAGTATTATATTTAAGGGAATGTCATAGTTGTTGCAGTCCCAGCCTCTCCCTGCAGGAGGCACTATAGGCATTAATAGCTTTGGTGCTCTCAAAACCGCTGTCATCCCAGTCTTTTCCAGCATCACTGTAGGAAAGTAGGGATAATTTCAGGGAATCTTAAGAACATAACATACAGTACATCTCTAAATGTGACATTTGTTTGGGCAGGTGCTTGGCATGAAGGATGAAAGGATGGGAGAAGAGGTCTGTGCTTGTCTGCGCCTGAAGGAAGGACAAGAGGTCACAGCAGATGAGATAAAGGCATTCTGTAAAGGCCAGGTTAGTAACCTTTGTGCTTCACCCAAGACAAACTATGATTTCTTAGAATGTACTTTGACCTGAAATCAATATAGTAACATAGCAATTAAAAGTTGGCCTTGAAAGGGATTCTAGGCCCATCACGTCCCCATCCACCTCACCACCACTTCATAAGCAGGGATAAATACATGAGCTGTGCAGATATGCAGTAATTTGCAGGGGGATCCCCATCTGTAATGAAAACAAGGAGAAAACTGCAAGTATTGTGACTGGTACCACATGCAAGGATATATACTAGCATATTTATTTATTTATTTATTTATTTATTAACAAGATTTACCAGATAAGCCTACTGAGCATACATCCACTCGTTTCCAGATGCGACCTGGGGTTACATCACAATAAAGTGCATGAGAACAATTGGTACATAGGCAGTGTTGATGAGGAAACAGAGGCAGAGAAATACATACATCTTGATCATTTCCAGATGCGACCTGGGGTTACAAAGCATAAAGTACACGAAATACATTTGGTACATAGTCAGTGATGAAGAACAGAGGCAGAGAAAAGCATGTATCTGGAAACAACAGGCTAATTACGTACATCAGGTACAATCAGGCGAGAATGGGTAAGGCAACAGGTCCATGGGATGTTACAGGCAGGACTTGTGCATACTTATTAGTTACAAGTATAAGACCACGTGCATAATACTATAGGGGTCTGAGTCCATAAACATAACTTAAGCAGAGACCATGGGGAGAGAGGACAGAGGGGGTATGGGCATCTAAGAGTAGGAAATTTTATGCCTGGGGCACTTGTTAAGTCACACTTGGGTGCTTCAGTTTAGTGGGTCTGACCTGCAGGTTGCAGTTACAGGAGACTGAGAAGTGGGCGTGAAGAAGATTGGACAATGACCTTTGTGTGGTGGTGGACTGCCTGATTGCTGCTGGGAGATTATTCCAGAGCGTGGGCAGTCTGTATTTGAAGGCTGATTGGCCCTTAGAGGTGCTCATGAAAGGGACTTGTAATAGGTTCGAGTCAGAGCCCCGCAAAGAATAGGCCGGGGAGGGTTGGGTTGATAGAGCGGAACTGAGATAGGTGGGGAGGGAGTTTGACAAGTGTTTAGCTACTAGTTTAGTGCCATGGAGCTGTCGCCTAGAGTGAAGCGAGGGGAGACGTAGGGCAGCATATAGGTGGCAGTGATGGGTGGTAGGGGGACATTCTAGGATAAAACGGCAGAAGGAGTGGAAAGGGGGGTCCAGGTTGGCTAGGGTTGTTTGAGAGGCTGCACCGTAGACAACGTCACCATAGTCAAAGATTGGGAGTATCATTTTGTAAACTAGCTCTCTATGCAAGGGACATGCAAGACTTTATGTAGGAACTTTATGCAAGAAATATACAAGGATAGTGGCAATTTATTTGCATGAAAAATATAAACAAAAGTAATTGATTTATTTATTTAGAATTTGTTTAAGGTTAGGAGTACTTGACCAAAGGTCTGTTTTTAAGGCTTGACCTGGACCAAATGCACAATTAACAAAAAAATAATAAACTTACATAAAATGCATCCGCAGTCACGGTGACATACTTCAAATAAGTGTTGATGGAAATACAACCAAATATTTTTTGCCAATATCACGAGATGCAAGAAAAACTGTGTGTGGGTTACAGCACTACAGTGTTTGCACTGGTTTTACTGTGTGAGTTACAGCACTACAGTGTATGTATTGGTTTTACATGCTGTGGATGTGGGAATAAACCTAAAACCTTCTGGCCCCAGAGGAGGGCATGCAGTCTGCTGAACCACTGACACCACTTTGTTCAACGATCTTGCAAAAAAGTACATAAGCATGACAAGCAAGCAGTAAACCTGATCAATTCTTACACATTTTTTACACTTTTATAAGGAAATGCCTTCATTCTGCTGCCAATATTTTTGATTTGCATGCAGAAGACCACTTTTACATAAATTGTGATCTTTCAAAAACTTGGCCCAGATGTTCAAAAGGGTTGCGCCATGCACAAGCCACTGATGCACCCTGGCGCGATATTCAAAAGGGAAAAGTGCACTGCACAAATCCCGATGCGCCGGAGCGCATCAGTAATGTATGCATGCACAGGTAGGCGGGGCGTCATGGATAACCTGCACAGCCCAGTATTCAGCCCGGGCTGTGCAGAGTCATGCATGCGCAACCCCTACCTGTGCCTGCACAAAATTACACCCCCCAAAAAAGGAACAAGTGATGGCCACCCACAGGTGAGCTGCTGCATTGCAGGGCACACCACAGCAGCTGCCACCTGTGGGTGGCCACCCGAGTTCCTGCTGCACCTGGAGGTGCCTTCCCATGCCCCATCACGGGCATCACTATAGCCCCCAAGTCCAATATCCCTGGTGGTCCAGTGGACCGCACTGAGCCTGATCACGGGCATCATGAATAGAACCCCCCAAAGTCCAATATTCCTGGTGGTCTAGAGTACCCCGCCACCCCACCCGCCCACTGAGCCCCACCGCCCCACTCCCCGCTGCATGCCCATTGGCTCATGCTGTGAACCAATGGGTGTGCAGCCCTACCTAGCTGTCAGTCGGCAGGGCGGCAGGTGGTGGAGTGCTGCCGCCCACCGGCTGATGAGGAGCGGGGCTGGGCCTATTGGGCGGTGGGGTGGGGGTACACCAGGACCACCAGGGACATTGGACTCGGGGGTCCTATTCATGATGCCCATGATCAGGCTCAGTGCGTCCACTGGATCACCAGGGATATTGGGGGTGATGCCTGCAATCGTGGCACATAGAGGTCCACTGGATCACCAGGGATATTGGGGGCTTAGTGATGCCTGCAATCGGGCACATAGAGGTCCACTGGATCACCAGGGATATTGGGGGGCTATAGTGATGCCTGCAATCGGGGCACATAGAGGTCCACTGGATCACCAGGGATATTGGGGGGACTATAGTGATGCCTGCAATTGGAGCATATAGAGGTCCACTGGATCACCAGGGATATTGGGGGAGTGATGCCTGCAATCGTGGCACATAGAGGTCCACTGGATCACCAGGGATATTGGGGGTGATGCCTGCAATCGGGCACATAGAGGTCCACTGGATCACCAGGGATATTGGGGGACTATAGTGATGCCTGCAACTGGATATAGAGGTCCACTGGATCACCAGGGATATTGGGGGGCTAGTGATGTCTGCAATCGGGCACATAGAGGTCCACTGATCACCAGGGATATTGGGGGACTATAGTGATGCCTGCAATCGGGGCACATAGAGGTCCACTGGATCACCAGGATATTGGGGGACTATAGTGATGCCTGCAATTGGGGCACATGGAGGTCCACTGGATCACCAGGATATTGGGGGCTATAGTGATGCCTGCAATCGGGGCACATAGAGGTCCACTGGACCACCAGGGATATTGGGGGGGACTATAGTGATGCCTGCAATCGGGGCACATAGAGGTCCACTGGACCACCAGGAATATTGGACTTTTTTTTTTATATTACAGGAATGCCCACGATTGAGCTGCAGGGGGCGTCGGTCACCGACGGCTGCTGCCTGGCAGGGCACCAGGCGCAAGTCATTGGGGATCGGCGCACCTGCATGCAAATGGGGCTGTAATGAGATGCAAATGGCCCCCTGTGTGCCTTGCATATATTATGGCCCCATTTGCATGTCCCCCTTTGAATATCGCAGGTGCTGTGCACGGCGCAATTTCACTTGCGCCAGCGCATCTCCATGCTCCACTCTGGCCACTTGCACTGGCACAGTGCCACTGCACCATGCACAGTGGGGGTGGCCAGGGTGCGATATTCAAAGCTGCTGTGCCATAGCACAGCTCCGTTGAATATCATCCAGGCCACACCCCGGCGCAACAAAGTTGTGCTGCGCCCAGGCTTGGGCCACAGCCTGGTGCAGTTTGAATATCCTGGTCTAGATGTGCAACTCTGTGCACAACCAGTATGTTCTGCCACCTCAGGATTCTGATTCCCACAGACCTCTCAAGCTTCGCTCTTGAGGTCAGAGGGAATCAGAACCCCTCTGTGGCAAAACACACTGGTTGTGCATAGCTGCCCATCCAGTAGTCTCTATTTGCTGCATTTTAGAACACTATGGGCCAGATATTCAAAACTCTGTGCCAGGCAAAAACTGTTTGCATAGGTTTAGTGTGGGATTAGTGCGGGTCTGCTATATTCAAAATGCCAGATAGTGTGGGCAAACTGCATTAGCTCTGGGCAAAATCATAATGTATGCAAGGGGCAAACTGACATGAATACAGGTATAATGCTATATTCAGCAACTAGCACCGCACAAAGTGGTTTTGTGCTACTTAGCGCGACACTTAGCGCGGTGCATATTACTGCCCATGAAAAGCTTGTCTTAACCTTGGGATATCAGCTTTGTGCGACACTTTGGCTTTTGCACAGCTTTGTGTGACCCTAACAAATAAATATGACACATTGACAAAGCCAAACATAGAGAAAACATGCTGCTAACTGATGGCATCACAATGATGCCATCATTTGCCACCAGTCCTAGCCATGCCTGGCAGTACGTGGTGACCCTGCCACCAGTGGACAGCATGGCAGTGTGACCATACAGCACACACCTGCAGACCACTATTTTGTGGACACCAACAGATGCCAGCACACACATGCAGTATTGTGGGCATGGAGGATGTTGAGGGGAGAGTGTATGGGTGGCCAGGCTGTACCACAGACCAGGTGTGGCCACAAGGCTGGGACACATCATGCAGTGCACATGGGCCACTACTGGGAATACCCCAACACCAATGTGCCTTTCTGATAATATATGCCCCCCCCGGCCACATACCGCACAGCTGTACAACTACCATAGCACACAAAGCCGGACATGTATATGTCACTTTGAGCATCCCATGCCAGAGGTGCAGCATCTGTGGGTCACACAACAGTGTAACAGTAATGTCCACTGTCAGTAAACACCTGCAAGTTGGGCCTCTCACTGTGTATAGTGCAGTCATCATCACTGCCCTACACACCATAGGCATTGCAGTGTCCACACACTACTGGCCCCCTTGCTACTGTAGTGTCTGCTGTGCACTGTAGCATGACCTACAGTGTGACAGTTGCATGCAGCACCACCACCATCTGTGCCTATGCTGTGTTGTCCCAGTACAGCTGCAGGCAGCAGCGCATGTGAAAGTACAGTGTTCAAAACTGTAAAATATTCCCCAAACTGTTTGCGCCACGCTAACACGTTTGCGCGGGTTTAGCGCAGGGCTAAACTGTTAGCCTGGTGCAAACTGCATCCAAATCAGGGCATAACAAGATGCTAATCTGGATGTTTGCCCAGAAACTACCTAAGTAGGCTCATTTGCATGTCACTTTTGAATATGGCAAAGTTTAGTGCCGGGCAAACGTGTTTGCACTGGGCTAACGGTTTAGCCCTATGCTAAACCCGTGCAAACAGTTTGGGGAATATTTTACAGTTTTGCACGCTGTACTTTCACATACGCTACTGCCTGCAGCTGTACTGGGTCCATGCATTTGTTGGCACACACATTGACCACATAGTTCACCTCTACCTATCTTCATGTCGCTGTGCACTGTGTTGCTGTTGTGGTTTGCACTTCCTGGTTGCCATATTCAGAGCTGTCTTATCCCAGGGCTAAGTTTGCCCTGCACTCCCAGCCCAGTTTGCCCGGCCTCATTCCCATGCTATATTCAGAAGCTGTTTGCCCTGGGCTATTCCTTTTGAATATGGCCTGCTTTGTGCTCTGGGCTAAGTTTGCCCTCTGGCCAGTGCTGATTTAGCCCCGGGGCAAAGGCTTGAATATCTGGCCCTATATGTTGAATTAGTAGTGATATTTGTATTGTTGGGTCTCTGTGTGTGTTTGCTCATGTGCAGAATTTTATTTTTTAAGATTTTCTGTGGTTTAATTTGGTATGCATTAATTTTTCTCTGTGTGTTTGATTGGTGAGCCCCCTGACATATTTAGATGTTTTACTTTGTTTGGTTAGCAGTTTTCTTTGTTTTCTATCTTTTGGTTGGGGAGCTCGGGCTTGTTTAGTTAATGATTGTGTTTATTCTTTCAGTTTTATTTCATGAGGTATGTGTTTGCAAATGTATGACTTTGGAACAGTTTTATTTGTGGTGGAGGTTCTTGTATAGTAATTTTTGTCATGTGGTTGTTTGATTTGCAAAATGACTTTTTGACCTTGCTGGACTGTGGGGTTGTTTGGTTTGCATATTGACCATCTACTCCTGACAAGTTACACTCTGATTAATGCACTCTTACAGGGTGATTATGCAATGGTTTTTCCCATATAGTTTTTTAAATCCCTGGCCCTGCTGTTTTTATTCAGGGATATGCCTTGTGGACAGAGGCGTACCCTGCTCAGGCTGAAGTCATCATATAGACAGTAGCCAGGTAGTTGTCTCTCCTGGTTTTCCTCTCTCTACACCCTCCTCCCCAGGGTGGAAGCAAATGTCTTGTTGTCCCATGCATGCACAATATGCCCCTTCAGAAGGAGCTAGTTCCACAGCCAACCTGTAGAGGCAACTGTGACACTGGAACCCACCACTAACTCTCCCCGGCCAAGATACATTGCCTACAATCTGACCTGCCTCCCAACGTAGTGACCCAAGTCCACTTCCAAACCTGGGTTGCCAAAATGGCAGCACAAGGCAATGCCGTTGAGTCTTCGGGGGCAGTCATAATTATGCAGTGTTAATGAAGTCACCAGGATGTTTGACCAATGAGGAGGCAGAATTTGCAAGACACCATTTTATAAAAAGATGTACTGTCATTTCCGCTTGTATGCCATTCCAATGTATGCCATTTTTTATTGTATGCACACCTTTGTGTGGTCCGAATTGTTTTCCTTTTCACATAATATTAATTTGTTTGGTTGTATGCCATGCAATTTTTAGTTGTGCGCCACTTTTTTCCTGAAGTTGCTAATCAAAATAGGCGCTTAAGTCAGTGTACAAAAATGACCACTTTCACATGCGACCAGTCAGAACTAAAAAATCAGATATTACATATACAAAAGTATAAGAGCATTAACAAAGATACCACGTACAAACATATCGATCATACAGAATTTTCTTTAGCTTATTCTTCAATATGTGAGGTTTGTTTCATTTTGAAACATCAGATGGTAGACTGTTATAAAAATTAACAGATTTATTATAAAAAGTAACAGATCCAGACATAAATGAGTTCTGGCCCTGCATGGAAGTAAAAAGAGGAATTTTAAAAGTAAGTCTACTCTGGGATCTCGTTCTAAGTGAATTAGTTGTTCTTTGGAACCATTCAGACATACAAGCAGTCATTAAACCCAATAGAATTTTATGAGGAAATATTGCTGAGTGGTAATTGAAACAGGCAGACTGGATGGACCAATGGTCTCTTTCTCTGTCAGCTTCTGTGTTTCTATGATTCTGTATTTTCTAATGAAAAGCAACCCATGGTTTTGTAAAGTTGGCAATGGTGAGGCCTCCTGGGAAGGTCTGTCACAAATCTAAATATACTGTTATAAATAAGTTTTAATCTGGAAAGCACTTTATCAGAGGCTGAAAAAATAGACTGATAAGTCGCACCTGAAAATAGGCACCTGTTGTCTAGCGTGCTCACCTGGTTAACAAAAGCAAATAAATAAATAATTAATTAAGTAAAGTAACATAGAAACATAGAAACATAGAAGTTGACGGCAGATAAGGACCGCAAGGCCCATCCAGTCTGCCCATTTCTTTTTCTACCTTATAAATGTGCCATTGGCCTTTGCTCTGTCAGTGACCTATCTATTCATAGTCATTTGTATTGCTCCCTTATGCCTATTCCATGCCTGTTTGAAGCCATGCACTGTTGTGCAAATGTGCACTAACAACTTTCTGGACTCTGGTACAAGAAACTGCCTAACTCTATATATCAGACCAAGCCTTTAATGTACTGTTTTTATCAGAAGACTAATATGGTGTTCAAAGAAAAGCATACAATATAAAGTTACACAAGGATGTTTAAAATGTTAAACCATGTGGTCAAAGAAAAATAATTATTTTCATCAGGGACCTTCAACTTATGTCCAAAAGTAGACTCCCTAAGGTCCATTTTGAAGAGTAGATGCAATACTCAGATAGGGGGTTTGTTTTCCCTTATTTGAAATTAATTAGGCAAACATTTTTTTCCATTAAAATTAGCCCTTATTGTGACTGATGTTTTTCATGTCACAAGGATGTAGTTAATGCAACAAATTAAATATAGATGTAAAAAGATTGCATCAGCTCTGGTTATGCACAAAATCTTAGACTCACAAATGCACATTTTCTGTAAAAATAATATTTCTTTTGGAAGAGAATTCAGCATTGCAACAATTATAGATAGGAAAGTGAGAAACTGTTTTACCAAGTTCAGGTTGGAGAGTTTCAATAGTAATTGTTTCTATTATAAACAACATAGATCAAGATATACAGGCACCTTTTTGTAAGTGTGGTTCTGAAGATATTGATGACATTGAACATATAATATAATTTTGTCCCATCTACAAAATATGAAGAGAAAATAGATTAGGGAATATTTTAAGAAACATATATGGCTGTCCGTCAGTCTTGCTGTCAGCCATGTTTTTCACAAATAATGCCTCTATGATTAACAAAGTATCATCATTTTTATTATCATTGAATGTTTTCTAGATCTGCATGCACCAATATGATTCTATGAACTGTAGAGGTCTGAATTGTTAGGATGATGATTGAAACTTCTAATAAGTTATTTAAATTGTGTTATGACTCTCTTATGGTGATAAACTCCATTAGAATTAGATTAACGTATAGCTATAATAACAATCTTGATTAGAGAAATCAAAAAAGTTTTAAATGAGATCAGGACTTAAAGAATAGGTGTTTAAGTTAAGGCCAAGGATGACTATATGTTTTTTATGTTCTATAAACCCTTATCATCTGTTTAACACATATGCAAGTGACTACTGGCTGATTGTGCTGTCAGGGGGTATAGGTACCCAGGCCCAAACCCAGCAGTGCCCCGTTTACAACTCAGTATCATAACTGGGATTTGTTAAAATATATACCCATTCAAAGTGTCAGTGGCTCAGTAGGTAGCACACTCGCCTCTGAGGCCGGGAGATCAGATGGCTGTGGGTTCAGTTCCCACATCTGGCACTTGGGTTAATATCCCAGTACTGACACTGTAATGCAGCATGAGAGGGGTGCTGCATTTCTGAGGTGCCATCTTTTGGATGAGATGTTAAACCGAAGTCTCATCTACCTGGACTGGTGGTAGTTCAGGTGGATGTTAAAGATTCCATGGCACTTATTGAAAAGAGTAGGGGAATTTCCCCGGTGTCCTGGCCAAATTTCCCTCATTCACTAAAAATACCACCAACAACTTAATCTGGTTCAAGGTCAGTTGGCATTCATCTGCATCCCCCCTCCCCCGGGTCGTGCCTGAAAATAGGCAGGATTTGTCTAGTGCACTTACCCGGTCAACAAAAGCTAAATAAATGAATAAAATAAAAATAAAATCTCTTGAAAAAATGTTGACAACACTTTAAGTTTCCTTAACTACACTGTAGTTACTGTGTAACTGCAATGTAACTACATTTCAACTGCAATGTAATTGCATACAGAAAACTTGCAGCTACAGTGTAATCACCCCTGTTGCAGGTAATTAATGATTACCTATCCTGCAGTTACACTGGAATTGACACTTAAAGTGTGGCCAAAATGTTAAACCAGTTCACTGTTGTCACCATTACACGTGACTAGATTCCCATGATTTCATGGTCACATGGGGCTACTTCATCATGAGGAGGGGGTCTGTTCATACCATACCATATCTGTTTAAATATCTAGCTGTTAAAAGGGTATGTTGCATATCCATTTGTATGCATTTCATACAGGTTTTAAGTCACAAATTATCATTAATAGATAGCTTCTAACTAAATTAGGTATGCTATATATGCACAGTAGCATTGTGCTACCTATCATGCACAGCCTGGAAGCACTTCTCATATTTGGAACACATTTAGCAGTCGCAAATATTTTATTTATTTAGCTTTTTTTGATCGGGTAGGTGCGTTAGGCAAAAATCTGCCTATTTTCAAGCCCGATCTGAGAGGGTACAATACACAGTTCACATTTAGGTACAGAGATAAAGTACATATAATGCAGTACAATACAGTATACGGTACAGGCAATTGGTGATGACAATAGACTACAAACATTCAATATTTCAGAGGATCAATGTGGACCCTTCCCCCGTTACCTGGGGTTACAAGAATCCCAGTAAGACCTAGTGGTAGGCAGGGAAGGCAACTTGTGAAACTTCAGTTAAATGGATTTCACACTGTCTCACTCTGTTCTCAGTCTCAGCTGAGACTGAGGGATGACATAATTTTAGAACTGTCGCAGCTGCATAAGCCACACTGGAATGTTGCAGTTGGAGGTTAGAGTAGAATGTTGGGGAATTTGAAGTTAGTTCAGTAGAGTCTGTTGCAGTCTGTAGTAGAGGAAGGAGGTGCTCTGCTGTAAGCAGGCCCTCAGAATCCTAAGCTCTGCCAAAGAGCTATTTTTTTTGTATAGGTATGTGTTCTCACCTGAAGATGAACACAAGAAGAGCCCAGTGAAGTGGTAGAGACCTCTTTCAGTGGTTCAGGGCCCCATCCCTGTGGGGATGGGGGAAGGAATCAGCCTGCTTCCAGAGGCAACCCCCCCCCGGTCCGACTAAGGAAAAAAGAAGCTGCCTGAGTTAAGTTTGTGCTGAGGCACCAGAAGTTCTGGACGAGATTTCTTTGAGCAGAAAATGCCTGTGGGGTACCTGCAACCAAGGGGTGAGTTCACTCTGCTAAAGGGCCAACGTGTTTTCACCTGAAACAAGATGGAACTAAAGTGACAGTTACTTTGGGGTCAGGAAAAGACAGCGAAGGACAGTTTGGAAGATGTGGAGATTGGACTGCTTAACTCTTTGGGGGGGTCTAGAGTAAGGACACAGCCACTTATTAAGTATGTTCAAGTTCATCACAAATGGAATGTAAAGACAGTGGGTGGGATATTCAAAACGGTTGCGCAATGCGCAATAGGGTTGCACCTGCGCAAGTCAGAAAATGCGCCATTCTGCGATATTCAGCAGAAGGCAGTTGCGCTACTGAAAACATGCTGAGCAACAGCACAATGCTAATGAAGGCATGCGCAACCGAAGGGGATGGAACCATGCATAAAGTGCACAGTGCAATATTCAAAGACTTGCTCAATGCACAACAGTGGATCAGGCGGAAGTTGCGCCATAGTGGAAATGAGCCAAAATAAAAAGGAGCAAGGAAGAGGCGCAAGAAAGCTACAGGGAAGCCACGTGAGGCAGGGAGAGAGACAAGGCCAGAGGGACAAAGAGGGCAGGCCAGGGCAGAGGACAAAATAGGGGCAAGGAAGGTGTGGGGCCACAGAGTGCAGAGGCCAGTAGGTGTACCCGGTGCAGTGGAGGTAGCAGTCAGGACAGCGGGGGGAACAGAGCAACAACAGCCAGGGGGAACACAAGCCAGGGACATGGACAGTGCCACCTTCCACACGGAAGCCATAACGAGGGGAGTGAGAAGGCATGCTGCAGGGGGACGTGGCCATGGAAGGGCCTGTTGGCAGTACGCCCCCAACAGGCAGTACCGAGCCCACACCAGCTTTGAGCTTTACTCAGATGTCGAGATTGTGGGCCAGTACTGCCTGAGCAGGGCAATACTGAGGCGGCTCTGTGAGCTGTGCAGTGATGTGATGCAGGCACCCAAATGACGGAGTCATGCTCTGTCAGTGGAGACAAAGGTAATAGCCTGCATGTGCTTGCTCACTACAGGTACCTTCCAGAGACCAACAGGGGACACCATAGGCATAACACAGTCAGCCACATCATGCATCCTCACCCAATTCCTCAGTGTACTGCTGCCACATGCTGTGGAGTACATCCATTTCCCCAGCACCGTGGCGGAGTGCACAGCAAACATACAGGAGTTCCACAGGGTAGCACGTATGCCTGGCATGCTAGGGGGTGATAGACTGCACCCATGTGGCCATTCGCACGCCACCTGGCCCCAATGGGGCCGCATATATGAATTGGAAGGGTTATGTCAGTGTCAACTGCCAGGTGGTGTGTGATGCCAGTGGGCGCATCATCAATGCCTGTGCCACGCACCCTGGGGGAGCACATGATTCATTCATATGGTACCAGTTGGCACTGTGCCATTGATTTGAGAGTGGGGACATCCCCACAGGACATCTAGTGGGTGAGTATGCATGTAGAACTGCCAAATCAGGGGCAAGGGTGGGAAAGCCACAGGTGCCATGGGTGTGGCACACAGGGTCAGGGACAATTTGAGCCTGAACAAGACACTAACCTCCACTATCTCTGCACAGGTGACAGTGGATACCCACTCCGTCCCTGGCTGCTCACACCCTACCGGCTGCCCACGACCCCATCACAGCAATGCCTCAATGAGGCACATGCCGCCACATGCAACATCATTGAGTGGGTGTTTGGGATGCTGAAGGCGCTCTTCTGTTGCCTAGACACCTCCAGTGGTGCCCTACAGTATAGCCCCTCAAAGGCCTATGGGATATTCCTGGCCTGTTGTATCCTGCACAACATGGCCAAAGACTGTGGGATAGCCGTACAGGTCAAAGAGAGGGACAGCAATGGGGACGACAATGATGCCGGTGATGATGGGGATGGGCAGCCCCCCCCCTTGGATGATGGGACCCCTGACTGATCCGGCTGGCCCAGCTGCACCGGAACACCATCACAGAGGAGCACTTCACCCAACATAGGTAAGTCATGGGGCCATGTGCAACCAACAGTGGCTAGGGCAAAACCCACATACACACAGGGAAACACACCAGGGGTCCATGACAGCAAGGGATGTGGCAGGGCACAGAAGCACACACATACAACCAGGGAGGGGTGAACAGTAACACGCCACATGGACAGACACACACACACACACACACACACACGATAGGCACAAAGTGTACAGGGGTCAGGGGCACAACAGAGCCGGAACACAGACACTAAAAACACACCTGTCCACAGGCCAACACGTCCACTGACTGTCCATGTACGTGTGTCAGATGCTGGGCACCTTCACACTGTGGTGTACAGCGCAATGCAGGCATCATCATGCACATGCACCTGTGGACAGCAGTCGGGAGGGTGTACAGGTGGTTTGTGTGTCTGCGTGTAGGGCTGGGCACCCACTGGTGCACTGCCCACCGAAATACACATTGCACACAGGGCAGCACCAGACAGAGCCCACACTGGGAGACAGCTCAGTCTTGCGGCACAGTGCCACGGCCACCTCAGATGCGTGGGCGGCCCCGCCGAGACCCAGCAGCACTGGCAGGCTGAGCACGGGCCTCATGGGGTGGCACTGATGGACCACCAGGGGTTCCACTGCGCGAACGCGACCTTGCCCGCACAGGGGTCTGCAACACACCGAACATACCTGCACAAGGAGTGCTTGGGATGCTCACAGCTGAACCTGGCGTCGACAGGGTGGGTGTTGCATGACGCCAGGAATGGGGAGTGGATAGCGTACTGCGTGGTGTGAGTGGCACAGGGGCACCTGACTGTGTGCCCAATGTGGCCACGACAGCGACCAATGCCTGTGTCTGCCTGTCAATGGTGGCAGTCACATCCATCTGCAAATGGTCAATCTGTGACAGGATCCTCTCGTTGTCCCTGCTATGCCACTCCAGAGCCACACACAGTGCCCCCACGGACGTTGCATCCCGCATCTGCTGCTGTACTGATGCCTGCAGCAGGCGGGTGTGCTCGTCAAAGAGGTCATCTGCCACATTCGCAATCTGTCCCTCAGGGTTTGGAAGGGCCTGATGTTCAGCACCCCTTGAGGGTGGGCGCTGCTCACCAGGACCAGGTATGGGCAAGTCTACAGGCGGTGCACATACGCCACCGCTGAACCCTGTACCCCCAATCCCGGTGGGTGACTGCTGCTGCCCCTCTGCCTGCTGTGCCCAAGGGATCAGTTGTTCCACTGCTGTGGCCGCAACAGTGCCAGTGACCTGTACAGCCACTGGTGCTGCCCCATCGGTGCTGACAGGCACAGCCTGGGACTGTGCTAACGTGCTGGCACACACGTCGGAACCAGCTAGATTCATAGTCGTAAGCTGTCCTGCTGTGTGTCCATTCTGTGACACACACATGTCAATGCCCATAGTGGTCATTGCATCATCAATGGTGCAGGTCTGTGCCACAGCCACAGCATGCAGGCATGCTTGCGTGGCAGACCGCTGAGACACAGGAAGGGCACCCCCATACCTGTCTCAACAACATCAGTGATGGCAGCCAGGCATGCACACTGGTGCAATGCATCCTGGCTATCTGTAGAGGTGAATGGTCCCTCCTCCAACTCCGCATGGCTGTCCGCAGTGGACAGGCCCTCCACCGCTGACCCCTGCAGACGCACAGGATCTATAACAGAAAGGAGGGACACGTTAGTGCATGTGATCTACCTTCCCCCCGACCATGACATACCATGCAGTGATGGGCTACCACCTGTCTGGAAGCCACCTCCAGGAACGCCCTCACTGGCACTGCGCTGCATGCTTGCAGCGAGCCTGTCCTCTGCCGGAGTCAGCTGCACCACCTCCGGCTGGCCCCCGCCTGTTGCAGCACGTGCTGCCCTGATGGCTGCCACCTTCTCCTTCACCCTCCTCCTGTTAGTTCCCATCTTCTTTTTACACTCCTGCACAGAGCACTGGTGGCTGCCGTGCAGGTTGACGGCACGTGCCACCCCCTCCCATGCAGCAGCACGGGCCTGAGGGGTGCCCCGCCGTCCACTAGAAGTGGCTCTTCATCCAGGTAGGCCTCGAAGAGTGCCTCCATCTCAGCCTCCGTAAAGTTAGGCCTCCTCTTCCGCCCACCATCATCTTCCTCACCCAGTCCTTGCTCGGTCATTTCACAGCCTGTATGGGTGAGAGTGGTCACCTGTGACTGTGCAGTACACAGCAATTCCCTGAGACCACAGTCCAGAACATCACACAGCATGCAACTCACCTATCAACTGCAATACTGAATATGGCCACTGCAGAACAGTGTCACAGTTTTATAGCGCAATCCATGCAAAATAGGTGTGGAGCAACTTTAATGATATGCAGATCGTGCTGCTGCGCCATTGAATGGCTGATCGGATGATTTGCATATGACGGCTGAATATTGCACTGTTGTGCTTTTCGCAATACGGTAAAACGTGCTGAGCCAATTGCGCAGTTCTGTGACTGCATAGTACACCGCACTGCACATGCCCAGGTAGCTTATGCAGGCATCTGCCGAGCTGATGACCTGCTGTGCGCAGTAGGCAACTCAGGGCATGGCCACCATTGTGCCAGTGGCACTACAGTGACGGTCACTACAAGGCACTGTGGCACAACTGTGCAATAGTTCGCTGTGGCAATGGCACACAGGTGACCAATCGTGCTGGACGCATAGATGTCCAATGGTGCTGTGCGTGGCCATGTGCCAGAGACCCATGACCCTGTGCCTGACCTTTGCCCCCTTGGCGCTGTACGTATGGCATGTCTGCAGCTCTATTGTGCTGTTCAGTGACAGCACGATAGGGAATAGCAGCGTTGTATTGCGCAGCAATTCTATGTGGGGTTGCCGCACTGCATAGCACCATATTGCCTACTATAGATCTAGAGATGGCATGCAGAAGAGTCCCCCAGTGGAGTGCCCTCGAGCTGGCCAACCTGGTGGCCATTGTGGAGCCTCACTATGTCCCACTGTATGGGGAGATTTCCCTGGACATGGCCAGGACCCAGGTGTGGCAACAGGTGGCCACTGACCTGGAGGCAGCCACTGGCCGATGGAGGACCTCAGAACAGTGCAGGCACCACTATGGGGACCTGAGGAGGAGGGAGCCGGCGCTACTGGCATGTCTGCGGTCGCATGCCAGGAGGGGTGTGGTGCCTCGTCCAGGTGGGTGATCCGTCTACGCACCTGTATGGTCCATATGGGTAACACTATCTGTTGTGTCCAGCACATGGGGGAGGGATGGTCTAGGGTTGGCTGTGGTGTGTTTACAGGGTATGTGATGTATGGGTCTGGCTGGGTGGGTGGGTACACTCATTGGGGCAGGGGAATATGCTTTGGGATTGTACTGATGTATTTCTAACCTTTGTTTCCACAGGCGTGGCAGAGCCGGAGGAGGGCCATGGCTGAGCGGCAGAGGGTGGTGGCAGCAGTGCCTGAGCGTGGCGGTGGAGAACCACAATGCCAGCAACAGCCCGATGAGGGTGAGTGCCATGACAACATGATTGCTATTGCATGCTGTGTGACAGGGTGGGGAGCAGGGCATGGCCACCATCCATGGACACCACTGCCATGCACGTGACATGTGACAGTCAGCACTGTCCAGTGGCACTGCATGTCTGACAGTGCATCAATGGTGGTCCATGCGTGCACTGGGCACATGGCTGTGGCACTGCCTGCCCACCGCATAGCCACGCTACTGTACGGCCTTGGTTGTGCTCTGCTGGACATGGGCGGTGTGTGTGTGCAGTGGTACACATGGCTGTTGCTGCCTGGTTGGGCATGTCTTGCGCACACAGTCACTGTGGATGGGTGCAGTCCATCACAGGAGCAGGGCACTTGGCAGTATGCCATACATGATGGGTGGGCTTCAGGAGATGGACAGTCACACCCATTGACTCTGATCCCTTGTTCTAGGTGTACGGATACTACTACACATTGAGAGATCCATGCAGCAGCTGTTGCAGGTGGCCATGGACTCCCTTGAGATCCTGCAGGACCTCCAGCGGCATGGGGTGCAGAGGAGATGGAGGCCCCGGGACCAGCACCAGGCAGCAGGGGAGCAGGCTGGAGGACAGTAGCTGGACATTACCTCCCCCCTTTAACTAGCCCTCACACCCCACCTTCCCTCTCCCAGTTGTTCACCCCTGCCCCTTACCCACCCCTACCTTGTACCCGTACCTTCACCCCTGTTTTGTACATATGTATATAGTTGTTGATGTTGTTGTTCTTGTTGTTGTTTTTTCTAATGCAGTTATTTTGATATGAATACTGTGGTGGTCTCTGATTTGCAGCTGGCTATAGGTGCTCAGTTGCAGTGGTGTGCATGGCATCTGGGGTGGTATAGTCATGGGTATGTGTGTGTGCGTGGGGAGGTGTCTCTGGTGTGGGAGTGGCTTTCAGTTGGTATCTGTGGTGTGTGTTGTTCCCGGTGCATTGCATTGCTGTTTGCAGTGTTCCATGGTGCCTGCTCTGTGTCCATTGTGCCCCTGTCAAGCTGTCCTTGGCCTATGCAGCTGACACCCTTGCATGTCTGTGGCCTGCCAGGTCTGTTGCCTTGTCAGTGGGTGCTGTCCCTGAAGGTCATCCACTGTGACCTTCACGATGCTGGGTTTCCACCTGTCACTGGTGGGGTGCATGTTTGCCTCAGGTGACACTGTGGCCTCCACAGTTGCTGTCCCACCTCCATGCTGTGTCTTGTGTGTGTTGCAGGGGCTGTGCAGCACTGTCTGTGACTTGTGATCCAGGCATATGCTGGTGGCGTACAGGGCCACAGTACATGCACAGGGTGGGTGTCACCCCTGTGCCATGGTGGACTGCAGGCTGTGTGTGCACAGTTTACATGTGCCCACTCTGGGGGCTGGGTTGCCACACTACTGCATCCCTGTGTTGGTGTCCCCGAGGGTGTGTGTTTGCCCCTGCACTGTGTTGCATCCGGTGTGCTGCATGCTTCCACGCACCACTGTGGGTGTCTGTGCTGGCTGCTGTGGCTCATGGTGGGTCGCCCTGTGACACCTGTCTACTGTGCAGGGTGCTGTATCAATGGCAGTGGTGTCAGGGGCATGCCCTTTCCCATGTGGGATACCACTTATGGCAACACATGTTCGGTCTCTCAGCAGTGCCTCAGGAGGGTTGTGCATGTTGGCACTGTGTCTGCCATTGTTGCATTGCCGTGTGCTGCCACCCACTGCTGGGTGCTCATGGTGGGTCTGGCTTGTATGGTTCTGTGGTACACGAGGTTGCAGTATGATGGGGGGTATGCATGGGGATTCCTGCAGTGATGGTCACTGCTCATGGGGGGTGTCTTGGGGTCACAGTGCAGGGTGTGCTGTGCACAGGGGGGCTGCTGTACACTGGGGTGGTCGGCCCCCCTTGTGTGGCAGTCTCAGCGTGCCAGTGGGTGTGCTGGGGCAACATGGTCTGGCTGTGCTTTATTTGCTTGTCCCCATGGGCCGGTGGATATTCCATCCCTCCCCCAGTTGTGCTGTGCTTGGGGTGTGGGGGTGCATTGTCAGTTCTGCAGTGTGTTCCTGTGCCCATCTGTGGCATGGGTGGTGGGCTCCTTCCTACCTCTCTGGTTGTGCAGTTCCATTGCTCTGCTGTTGGGGGGCTCCCTGCTTGCACTATGGTACCTCTGGACTGCTCAGCTGGGCTGCCCTTGTTGCGCTATAGCGCATTGTATCTGCTCAGCTTCCCCTTCCTGGTTGCGCTATGGCGCAGATTGTGCGATATTCAGATGTTGGCTGGTTGCGCAATTTGGCTTGCTCCATTTTTGAATATCGCGTCTATTGCACATGTGCGCAATGGACTTGTGCTTGCTTCTGCTATTGTGCACATTTTGGGCGCAGTTTGAATATCCAGACCAGTATATTTAATGTGAATACATTTAAAGAGAATCTATACAGCAAAGTGTTTTAAAGGGTGAGGTGTTACAATCCAGAGAAATGGGTGGGTATGAATTATGGGAGTGAGAGGTGGGAGACCCCCCTATCAGCAGTAACCAAATTCACCTCTACGGGTTTGCTTTGGGACACCTGTTGCTTTCTCTTAGGTACTTGGCCAGTGCCTGAGGAAAGTACCCAGACGTGGGATTGATGAGGAAGATTCCTTGATAGAGCAAGAAGTACCCATATGTGGTTTAGGGAGCCACCAGTACATGTTTCCGTGCTATATGGAAAGTGTGCAAAGGGCTGGCATGATAGCCGAGCCATGGAAGGAAGGTAGTCCAAGTGGCTGGCATGGGAGCTGAGCCAGGGAAACCCAGAGCAGAGCGCAAGTTCGGGCTGTGTACCCAGTGTGTTTCAAAGCCTGAGGGCTAAAGTGAAAATGGATGTGTTCTGATCTCCATAAATCTGCATTACCAAGAGTGTAGCCCCATGGGGGTCCATCTATGCTTTGTTATTCTGTTGGATGTGACTAAAAGCCACACTTTAGAATCCCACTTCTGGTATTGGACATTGCAGTTACTGCTTCCTGTGTGTGGAGTTACTTGGGTGCCCCTGTTGCAGAGTAGTCAGACCTAGCCAATGTGCTGAGTGACATATTTCTCCCCGAACCCAGCCCCCCAGGTAGTGCTGTCCAGCTGGAAATGGCACACCTAGGAGGGGGGTTAAAAATGAAACTAATTTTGATTTCCTGCATAGGATTGTGTAGGGCTCTGTGGATTAGGCCTTTTGTATTGTGCCTTCCAAGCAGCACTGCCCTAAGGTAAATACTGTAAACCTTGAAGCTGCAGTGTGGAGGCAAAACGTAAGGACAGTAGTCAGGCCCACAGCAGTCCTGTCACTGAATCCTTTCTGCTCAAGTAGTTTCTATCTATGTTGCTATATTTACATTTTTTTGATATTGCTGTATTGGCTTTATGCCATTTCTTGTTCTGCCAACTATATGCTTCATCAGGCTATATGTCTAGTTATGTGCAATTGACATTAAAGAGAACACTTCTGATCACATTAATTCATTTGTCTGGTGTTTTGTGTGCAGCAGTTCTCTTTGTTTCCTGTGGTTTTGAGGTATCAGTCCCTTTTGTGGCAAGAACATTAGCTACAAAGTATAGGCTCTTTGTTTTTTGAACATGACAAACTGTATAGCTGCTGATGTCAATCAACTTGGAGGGCAGCAGGAGAGGAGTAAAATAAGCAAAGCTAGGAGCAGCCTATTTTTTTATGAGAAAAATGTCATTTGAAGCACAAAATACAAATTGGTGGATTTAGAGGATGCTTTAATAAAGAAGTATGGTCAGATTGTTTTGTACACATTAAATGGCACTGCCATCTGAGGGTAACTAGAAAATAACATTTGCCTTTATACTGGATTATCTATGTAAATATCAATCTCGAGCAAAAGAAAATAAAATAAGTCTCTCTTGCTTAAAAATCTAAAAACATATTGAATGTCATTATCATCTCATGACGGTTTGGTGATACATGTGGAATGAGTTGTGGTGGTCTCAGTCTAGCTCATACTGGACAAGCGTCCACATCACAAAACCACCAACACATCTGGCACTAATTAGCCCACTTGTTGGCAGTCTCACTTGAGAGACCGATGACTGAATGGGCATGGAGTCTAAACCACTCTCTCGGTTTCATGGTAGTCCTTCCATGACCGAGTTGCGGTACAATGGTGGGGCATTGTGAGGAAGCTGGCATTGTAGTTGCTGTGCTGTATGTGTCTTGGGGATACACAAAGGCCTTCGGTCTCCATTGCTGTCAATTCAGCATCTTTCTGGAACACTGAATTTCAGTAACAAGTGCTTTAAAGACAAGAAATATCTTGTGTCTGATGAATGGTGCCAATGAAGACCATTAGCGATCAAACAGCTAGAAATAATAAGAAATAATTTCTGTAATGCAAGCCCTACCATGCATTCCAGTAGTCAACTAGTCTCTCTTGCTTGACTTTGGAAGGCCTCAGGAGCCGGATGGATAGTACTTCAGGCAAAGCATGGGCGAAGATCAGCCTTCCAAGTAAACATAAATTCTTACATGACTAGCACTCCGTCCCACATACATTTAAATCAGAAATCAAAAACAATGAAAACTAAAATTAAGGGGGGTATTTAAGAGATGAATAAGCAAAAAAATGTACACCACCCACTACAGCTTAAAGTGGCCAGTTACCATTTGCTGCCCTATATTGTACATTATACTGAGACCCCCACCACTTAGGGCTGTCCTCTGGGGTGAAGGAAGTGACTTGTAACAAATGACAAATACTTAAAAATGCTAAATATTTATTTAGCTTGCCAGCAGTTCTGCTATTCTTGGCACCGGAGAGGCTGTGCTTTGATCAGACATTGTGGAAGCAGATCTTTTTGATCTATTAAAAAGCTGACAGGAGGCTGTGCAGCTTGAGGTCTGCTCATTTGAACTGAGTAGTTGGACAATTAAGTGTTTGATGGAGAGCATCCGGCCATCTTACAGTAGGAGCTTTTGGTGTTTTACTCTTGTTTGTGTGCACACGCTAACGGTAAAAAAAAAGCCTTAGCTGCCACTAATGGAGTACAGCATATACACCATCAAGTACTGAAACAGCTGTTCCATTTATTTATTTCTTGAAATATAATCAGAATTACAATCCTTTGAGTCACAGACTCTTTTGCAAAGGCTCCACGTCAGATACAGGGGGTGGAGGGTAAACAAGTACAGGAATATACATACAGACAAGCATTCTTGACAATACAGTACTGGAGACACAGTCCAGGCATTAACTTCAGTAAAAAACTGGTGACAGACGTAGGCAGCAAGTCTATAGGTCATTTGAAAAGAAAAGACATGAAGGCAACAGAAAAGACATGAAGGCAATGCTTATTCATGGGCTCTAGAGAGACCCGGTGTCGGAGGAAGGAGGGTACGGGGAAAACAAGCATTGGGCAGGGTTAGCCACAATCACAAATGGCAGATTCAAGAAGTTGAGCTTTGAGGCCTGCTTTGAAATGGCAGATGCTATGGGTCAGAGAGAGCGACGGAGGTAACGTATTGAGCCAAAGTGGGGCACGGTAGTAGAAGGATCTTTGGCCAAGGGATGTTCTACAGCTGGGAATAAGAAATGAGGGGTTAGCAGTGAGCCTTGTATTGCGTCTGATGGGGGCAGCGCTGACAATGGGGACAAGGCCGGCGGGGGCTTGCTGGAGATGTATCTTTTTTGTGAGGATGCAGGTGTGGTACTTTAGCCTTTGCTGGAAGTTAAGCCAACCAGCTAGAGCATAGAGCTCACAGGTATGGTAAGTCTGTCGCTGCCAGTGACTAGACAGCAGGCTTTATTCATGGCAATGTTAATGTAACGTATTGTGGTGGGTTCTGCTGAGCCATAGATCACAATCCCGTAGTCAATTAGGGAGAGGATTGAGGAGGAGACTGCAAGCTGCATGGCCTGTGAGGGTAAGCAGTGTTTCAGTCTGTAGAGGATACCTACTCTGAAATTGATAGTGGAAGTGAGGAGTTGAACGTGACTATGGTAGAAGAGGGAGGTGTCTAATGTGATGCCCAGATATTTAAAACTATTAACTTGTTCAAGAGAGGCGCCTTGTTTGTTTTTGATTAAGAGCGCAGCCTGACTGTGAGGGCTTTGGCGGTGCGCAAAGTTCATAGCCTTAGTTTTGCTATAGTTGATGATCAGGCAGTGTTCAGTGAACCATGTTTCAAGTTCTGAGAAGAAGTCCTGTAGGGCAAGTTGGAGGGTACTAGGATGTGGGTGTTTCCAGAACGAGACCACATCATCAGCATAGAGTAGAAGACGACCACTGCATGCCTTGGGGAGAGAGTTTAAAAAGAGGGTGAAAAGAAGTGGTCCAAGTATAGATCCCTGTGGAACCCCCGAGCAGACTGCTTTGCAAGAGGAGCTGGTGGTATTTATTCTGACTTGTTGAGACCGGCCTGAGAGGTAATCCTTAAACCAGGCCGTAGCCTCAGGGGCCACATTTAGCTTTGGAAGGACACTGAGCAGGAGTTCATGATTGACAGTGTCAAAAGCCTTGGACAGGTCCACATAGATTGCACCAGCGATTGAGCCTTGGTCAAGGGCCTCGTGTATGAACGAGGTGAGTTCCGTTAGCGCAGTGACAGTGCTATGGCCGGTCCAGAAACCATGTTGTTCCTGGCAGAGAAGGTTCTGTTTAGTAAGGTGTTCGGTTATCTGGTCTGATACTATTTTTTCGAGTGCTTTGGAGAGAGGAGGAAGTATTGAAATTGGTCTATAGTTGCTGGCGCTTGTGGGGTCGCCACTTTTTAAAATGGGGGTGATTGTAGCTCTCTTCCAGCAAGAGGGGAACTGACCAAGGCAAAGCGAGAGGTTGAGAATTTTAGTGAGGTATGGTAATGTGACATCTAGGGTCAGTCTGATGAGTTTAAGATCAAGGGAGTCATTGCTGTAACGGGTATTGGCAATAGCATTAGCAATGTAGTGTTTTGCCTCACGGCAGGAGATGACTCTTAGCCTGAAAGGAATAGAGTTGGCATTATGCGAGATGTCAGGAGGTGGGTGGAAGGGGAGTGGGTTGAAGAAATTAGGAGGGAGGATATGGGAGAGATCCGAGAAAGTGGAGTTAAGGGCTTCTGCAATAGCGGAAGGATCCTGGGTGAGAGCCCCATTAATAGAGAGTTGTGGAGGGGAGGGGAGCAGGATTTCCCACTAAGTTCTTTTATATTTTTCCAGAATTTTTACTATCTCCCAGGAGGAGGTAAGGGTTTGTTGGTAGTATGCCGCTTTCGCTTGCCGTAAGGCCCAAGTACATTTGTTGCGGGCCTCCCGGTATAGTTGCCTATCCTGCAAACGTTGGGAGTCAAGGGCCTTAAGCCATAGGTTGTCCCTCTGCTGGAGCAGGTGGAGAAGTGAGGATGAGATCCAGGGTGTGGTTCTGGCTTTCACTACTTGCTTCACGTGGGGGGCATAAATGTCACAGGCCTTGTTGAACGTGGTTGTAAAGTGTGATAGCGCGAGGTCTACTGACTGTGAGGTGTAGATGGGGAGCCAGTTGCTATTGGTGAGATGGGCTTTGAGTTTCGTGATACCGCCTCTTTTTAGCCATCTCTGCAAAGAGATTTGAGGTGGGGCAGTAGGCATTTTACCAGACCACCGGCAGATCACTGGGGAATGGTCACTGATGGTGTCGGGGAGCACCATGACATGGGAGAGGTTCCTTGGCCTGTTGGTGAAGATAAGGTCTAACAGGGTGGAGGTCCCAGATCTAATGTTCTGTCTGGTGGGGGAGGTGATGAGCTGGGCAAGATCATATGCCATGGCAGCGTCTTTAAAGCTGGATGTAGCTGGGGATAGCCAGTTGACATTGAAGTCACCCAATATGATGGACTCACTCGTGTTAGGTATGAGAGAGACACTGTGGAGGAGGGAATCAAATGCGGGTTTTTGTTTTCTAGGGGGGATATAGGCCGAGGTAATGTGAAGCGTTTTTGAACCCTGACTGAGTTTGACTGTAAGTGCCTGGGTGCCATGGAGTGTTGTGGGGGTTTGAACTACAGTGGCTTGGAGTGAGGATTTAACACATATTGCACAGCCACCCCCTCTCCTGCTGATCCTATCGGTCCGGAATATGGAATAATTACTGAGGGAGACCACATTGTTGGGAATTTTTTCAGAGAGCCAGGTTTCTGAGAGGGCTAGGATATCCGGTGCATGCTGGGCAACCCAGCCTTGGAGGAGGGTGTGTTTTTTAGGCAGACTGCAAATATTAAGGGTGGCTAGCAGTAGGCTCCCCCTTGTGTTGTAAGGTGTGGCCATTGTACAGGGTGGTCCAGGGTTAGGGTGGACATTGCCAGCTAATAAGAGAAGTAGAAGGACGTTATGCAGGAGGGCCAGCCTGCAGAGCTTGGATGAGTGATGTTGGGATTAGTAGGGATTAGGTTTTTTAGTACTGGTGGTGGGTACTGGGAGACTGGGAAAGATGCCAGCTAATAGGATTGGGATATTGAAAGGCACGAGTTTGGGGCTTACCAATGTGGGGTATGCTTGTGGTCTGATGGGGGGAGTGCTGAGGTGCAATGCTTATCATGTGGGGGTGAGAGGGTTAAGTTGAGGGTGTGTGAATAAAGGTCAGCAGAAACCTTCTGGCCTGGGAAGGAAATGTTAGAGGGACTGTATCTGTAGTAATCATAGGTACAACAATGGTAGGTGAGGGGTTTAAGGTAGTGTGGGTTGGGAGCCTCTGGGGGGTAGTAGAGTAGGCTGTAAGAGATTGGAGATCAGAAGGGCTGCAAGTAGTGGGGACAACATTGTGTAGCTGGAATGGAGAGAAATGTGGCAGCGGCCACTAGTGTTAGTTTAGTATAACCTGCAGCTGGAAAAGTGAGCTGATAGGCTATTTCACAATGTCACCTGACCAACCCTGGCTATAAAGTCGAGAGCCGAGCAAGGGTGGTGGTGGGGGCGGTGGGGAGCCGAACGCATAGCGTTCGGTGGGGCAGGGACCACACAGGAGTAAAATAAAATGAAATCACTGCAGCTTACAGGCAGAGAATGAAAACGCAAGCAGCCTGTTGTTTTAAAGTTACAGTTAAGTAGCAGCCTGCAGCCGGTGTTATCAAGCTAAGTAGCAGCCTGGTTTCTAGCCAAGGGCGCTCTTTCAAGAGCCTGAGTAGTTCAGCGCCAGGGAAGAGAGCAAGCAAAAGGCACCAACTTTAAAATCTGAAGCGCGGTCCACTTCGCATACCTGTCCTTCTTGAAGTGGGAGCCGAAAGTCGGGGAGGGCTCCTCTCGGTGAATGCCCTCATGACCCTGGGGAGAAGAGAAAGTAAAGAGGAGCTTTTAAGTATTTTGTGAATGGGTGGGGAGAATAGAGAGGTGAACAACAGGGACAAAAGAAAGAACAGGGGAAGGGGGGTTGGAAGAAAAAATCAAGTCAGACTAGGTAAAGCACAATACGAATTAAGTACAGGAGCAGGGGTAAATTTTAACTTATGCTTGCAATCCCAAATCACAATCAACTCTTGAGGCCAAAGGTTCAAGCCCACACAGGAGTAAAATAAAATGAAATCACTGCAGCTTACAGGCAGAGAATGAAAACGCAAGCAGCCTGTTATTTTAAAGTTACAGTTAAGTAGCAGCCTGCAGCCTGTGTTATCAAGCTAAGTAGCAACCTGGCTTCTAGCCAAGGGCACTCTTTAAAGAGCCTGAGTAGTCCAGCGCCAGGGAGGAGAGCAAGCAAAAGGCGCCAACTTTAAAATCTGAAGCGCGGTCCAGTTCGCGTACCTGTCCTTCTTGAAGTGGGAGCCGAAAGTTGGGGAGGGCTCTCCTCGGTGAATGCCCACGCGACCCTGTCCTTCTTGAAGTGGGAGACGAAAGTTGAAAAAGTGGCTCTCCAGTTTCATATTTTATATCTGTAAAGAAAGACCTCTTACAGCTGAGCTGCTGAATTCAATTTTTTGGGGTAGTCTGCTTGATGTGATGAAGTTGAAAATGTGCACTGTTCTAGGATCACTGTAGACAGCACTCTTTAAGGAGCAACTCCGCACTTCAACATGTGCTTCGATCAACAAAATGTTTGAGCTGTTATAGTTTCCTAGGGAATGCAGTTTTTCATTTTCAGTATTCCTTTCCAAGAGTTACAGCACATCTTGTTAGTCCATTTAAAAAGTCTGCATAGAAAATATTTGCCTCTCCCCTGCTAACTTCACAGTGCCTTTGCTTATGGCATTATAATGCTCACCATGACAACAGACTGTGATATCACAAACAGCAGTTGTGTGATTAGCAAGAGAGAGTCAGATACAGTTTGAAAAACTCAGTGAAACAATTGCTGCATTATCAACAATGTTTAGTAGACCAACAGCCAGGAAAGTAAAAAAAACAACACAGCCGGCCTGTCGGCACAACGGTTGGATTTCCACTCACGACGCCAGCGACCCGAGTTCAGGAGTGGACTCAGGTCACTGGAGGGCTGGCTGGAGGAGAAGTCTTGAGTGTCCCATGACAGCTCACCTTCTTTTGGGGGAGGGAGGGGGCTAAGGCCCTCATCTTGCCTGACCCCCACCAGAGGCTCAGGGTACAGCAAGTCCAGCTTGCAGGAGGTGCTGGCCGAGACGCGTGGTGGACATCAGCGTACAATGCCTTGATGTCAAGGGTGCACACCATGCAAGGGGGAAACATTGGAGGAAACATCCTTCCATCTCTGGGAAGATGGGGCACCAGGAGCGTGCCCTCGATGTGCCACCACCCACCGAGGCCGCCTTCCCTGATGCAACCAGATGTGTACGGGGTGTATGGGACCCACCTTGTTCTCTGCCTGGGGGGATAGCCATGGCTCCATGGGGTGCAAGGTCGGTTGTGGGTACGGTGGCTGGCAAAGGGATGACTCCCAGGTGCCCCTGAAGGGTTGGAGATGGTGGGAGGTAGGGAAAAATAGAAAGTAAAAATAAACTAGAAAACAATAAAGTAAAAACATAATTGATATTAAACACAGTGGGCTAGATATTCAAACTGCGCCCAAAATGTGCACAATAGCAGGAGCAAGCACAAGTCCATTGCGCCCATGTGCAATAGACGCGATATTCAAAAATGGAGCAAGCCAAATTGCGCAAACAGCCAACGGCTGAATATCGCACAACCTGCACCATAACGCAACCAGGAAGGGGAAGCTGAGCAGATACAATGCGCAATAGTGTAAAAAGGGCAACCCAGCTGAGCAGCCTAGAGGCACCATAGCGCAAGCAGGGAGCCCCCCAGCAGCAGAGCAATGGAACTGCACAACCAGGGAGGTAGGCAGTGGCCCACCACCCATGCCACAGATAGGCACAGGAACACACTGCAGAACTGACAATGCACCCCAACACCCCAAGCACAGCACAACTGGGGGAGGGACGGAATATCCACCGGCCCATGGGGACAAGCAAACAAAGCACAGCTGGGCCATGTTGCCCCAGCACACACACTAGCAAGCTGAGACTGCCACACAAGGGGAGGTGGACCACCCCATGGCACAGCAGCCCCCCCGTGCACAGCACACGCTGCACCGTGACCTCAAGACACCCCCCATGAGCAGTGACCATCACTGCAGGAATCCCCATGCATACCCCCCCACTGTCACTCTGCAACCTCGTGTACCACAGAACCATACAAGCCAGAGCCACCATGAGCACCCAGCAGTGGGTGGTACCACACGGCAATGCAACAATGGCAGACACAGTGCCAACATGCACAAACCTCCTGAGGCACAGCTGAGAGACCGAACATGTGTCACCACAAGAGGTACCCCACACAGGAAAGGGCGTGCTCCTGACACCACTGCCATTGATACAGCACCCTGCATAGTAGACAAGGGTTACAGCGTGACCCACCATGAGCCACACCAGCCAGCACAGACACCCACAGTGCCACTTGGAAGCATGCAGCACACTGGATGCAACACAGTGCAGGGCCAAACACACACCCATACCCTCGGGGACACCAACACAGGGACGCAGTAGTGTGGCAACCAAGCCCCCAGTGTGGGCCCATGTAAACTGTGCACACACAGCCTGCAGTCCACCATGGCACAGGGGGTGACACCCACCCTATGCATGAACTGTGGCCCTGTATGCCACCAGCATATGCCTGGATCACAAGTCACAGACAGTGGTGCACAGCCCTTGCAACACACACAAGCCACAGCATGGAGGTGGGACAGCAACTGTGGAGGCCACAGTGTCACCCGAGGCAAACATGCACCTCACTGGTGACAGGAGGCAACCCAGCATTGGACGGTCACAGTGGATAGATCTGCAGGGACAGCACCCACTGACAAGGCAGCATACTTGCAGGCCACAGACATGCAAGGTGTCAGCTGCACAGGCCAAGGACAGCTTGACAGGGGCACAATGGACACAGAGCAGGCACCATGGAACACTGCACACAGCAATACAATGCACAGAGAACAACACACCACAGATACCGACTGAAAGCCACTCCCACACCAGAGACACCTCCCCACGCACACACACACATAACCATGACTGAACCTCCCCAGATGCCATGCACACCACTGCAACTGAGCACCTATAGCCAGCTGCAAATCAGAGACCACCACAGTATTCATGTCACAATATCTGTATTATAAAACCAACAACAACTACAACAACAACATCAACATCTATTTACATATATACATATATGGGATGGAGGTACAGGTACAAGGTGGGGGTGGGTAAGGGGCAGGGGTGAACAACTGGGAGAGGGAAGGTGGGGTGTGAGGGTCAGTCAAGGGGGGAGGTAATGTCCGACTACTGGTCTCCAGCCTGCTCCTCTGCTGCCTGGTGCCGGTCCCGTGGTCGCCGTCTCCTCCTCACCCCATGCTGCTGGAGGTCCTGCAGTATTGCCAGGGATTCTGTGGCCACCCATAACAGCTGCTGCATGGAACACTCTATGCGTAGGAGTACCCGGACACCTAGGACAAGGGATCAGTCAATGGGTGTGACTGTCCATCCCCCTGCAGCCCACCCATCATGAATGGCATACAGCCATGTGCCCCGCTCCAGTGATGGTGTGCACCCACCCACAGTGACCGTGTGCACAAGACATGCCCAACCAGGCAGCAACAGCCATGTGTACCACTGCACACACCCACCGCCCATGTCCAGCACAGCACAACCAAGGCCGTACAGTAAGGTGGCTATGCGGTGGGCAGGCAGTGCCACAGCCATGTGCCCAGTGCATGCATGGACCACCATTGACGCACTCCCAGACATGCAGTGCCACTGGACAGTGCTGACTGTCACATGTTGCGTGCATGGCAGTGGTGTCCATGGATGGTGGCCATGCCCTGCTCCCCACCCTGTCACACAACATGCAATAGCAATCATGTTGTCATGGCACTCACCCTCATTGGGCTGTTGCTGGCGTTGTGGTTGTTCACCACCACAAACTGGTTCTGCAGCCACCATCCTCCGCTGCTGATCCATGGCCCTCCTCCACTCTGCCATGCCTGTGGGAAACAAAAGGTGAGAAACACATCAGTACAATCCCAAAGCATATGCGCACTGCCCCAATGTGTGTGCCCACCCACCCAGCCAGACCCATCCATCACATACCCTGTAAACACCACCACAGCCAACCCTAGACCATCCCTCCTCCATGTGCTGGACACAAAAGACAGTGTTACCCATATGGACCATACAGGTGCATAGACGGATCACCCACCTGGATAAGGCACCACGCCCCTCCTGGCAGGCGACTGTAGACATGCCAGTAGCTCTGGCTCCCTCCTTCTCAGATCCCCATAGTGGTGCCTGCACTGCTTGGAGGTCCTCCTGTGGCCAGTGGCCGCCTCCAGGTCAGTGGCCACCTGTTGCCACACCTGAGTCCTGGCCCTGTCCAGAGGAACCTCACTATACAGTGGGCTATAGTGTGGCTCCACAATGGCCACAAGGTTGGCCAGCTTGAGAGCACTCCATTGGGGGGCTGTCCTGCATGCCATCTCCAGATCTATAGTAGGCAATATGGCACTCCACAGCACGGCAACCCCACCTGGAATTGCTGCGCAATACACCGCCACCATTCCCTATTGTGCTGTCGGCACAGCACCACCATTCCCTATTGTGCTGTCACCGAACAGTGTAATAGAGCTGCAGACATGCCATGCGTACAGCGCCAAGGGGGCAAAGGTCGGGCACAGGGTCATGGGTCTCTGGCGCAACGCCAAGCACAACGCCATCGGACGTCTATGCGTGTAGCATGATTGGTCTCCTGTGTGCCATTGCCACAGTGAACTATTGTGCAGTTGTGCCACAGTGCCATGTAGTGACCGTCGCCGTAGTGCCACTGGCACAATGGTGGCCATGCCCTGAATTGCCTACTGCGCACAGCACATCATCAGCACAGCAGATGCCTGCGTCAGCTACCTGACCATGCACAGTGCGGTGTACTACGCAGTCACAGAACTGCGCCATTGTCTCAGCACATTCAACCGTATTGCGCAACAGCGATATTCAGCCGTCATATGCAAATCATCCGATCAGCCATCTTAGTGCATGGCATGATTTAATCTCATTAAAGTTGCTCCACAACCAATTTGCATGGATTGCACCATAAAACTGCGACACTGTTCTGCAGTGGCCATAATCGTTACTGTAGTTGATACAGGTGAGTTGCATGCTGTGTGCTGTACTGGACTGTGGTCTCAGGGAATTGCTGTGTACTGCACAGTCACAGGTGACCACTCTCACCCATACAGGCTGAGACATGACTGAGCGAGGACTGGGTGAGGACGATGATGGTGGACGGAAGAGGAGGCCTAACTTTACGAAGGCTGAGACAGAGGCACTCTTCGAGGCCTACCTGGATGAGGAGCCACTGCTCAGTGGACGGCGGGGCACCCCTCAGGCCTGTGCTGCTGCATGGGAGAGGGTGGCACGTGCCATCAACCTGCATGGCAGCCAGCAGCGTTCTGTGCAGGAGTGTAAAAAGAAGATGGGTACTGACAGGAGGAGGGTGAAGGAGAAGGTGTCTGCCATCAGGGCGGCAAGTGCTGCAACAGGCGGGGACCAGCTGGAGGTGTTGCAGCTGACTCTGGCAGAGGACAGGCTCGCTGCAAGCATGCAGTGCAGTGCCATTGAGGGCGTTCCTGGAGGTGGCTTCCAGACAGGTGGTAGCCCATCACTGCATGGTACATCATGGTCTGTGGGGGGGAGGTGGATCCCATGCACTAACGTGTCTTTACTTTCTGTTACAGATCCTGTGCATCTGCAGGGATCAGCGGTGGAGGGTCTGTCCACTGTGGACAGCCATCTGGAGTTGGGGAGGGACCATCCACCTCCGCTGTAGCCGGGCGCATTGCAACAGTGCACGCCTGCTGCCAACACTGAGGTTGTTGATATAGGTGTGGGGGGTGCCCTTCCTGTGTCTCAGCGGTCTGGCGCCCAAGCATGCCAGCACGCTGTGGCTGTGGCACAGACCTGCACCATTGATGATGCAACGACTATTATGGGCGTGGACATGTGTGTGTCACAGAATGGACACACAGCAGGACAGCACATGCCCATGGACCTGGCTGGTTCTGACATGTGTGCCAGCATGTCAGCACAGTCCCAGGCTGCACCTGTCAGCACCGGTGGGGCAGCGCTGGTGGCTGCTCAGGTCAGTGGCACTGTTGCGGCCACAGCAGTGGAACAACTGATCCCTTGGGCACAGCAGGTGGAGGGGCAGCAGCAGTCACCCACCGGGACTGGGGGTACAAGGTTCAGCGGTGGCGTATGTGCACCGCCTGTGGACTTGCCCATACCTGGTCCTGGTGAGCAGCGCCCACCCTCAAGGGATGCTGAACATCAGGCCCTTCCAAACCCTGAGGGACAGGTTGCCGATGTGGCAGACGACCTCTTTGACGAGCTCACCCCCCTGCTGCAGGCATCAGTACAGCAGCAGATGCGGGTTGCAATGTCCATGGAGGCACTGTGTGTGGCTCTGGAGTGGCACAGCAGGGACAACGAGAGGATCCTGTCATGGATTGACCATTTGTGGATGGATGTGACCGCCGCCATTGACAGGCAGACACAAGCACTGGTCACTGTCATGGCCACATTGGGCACCCAGTCAGGTGCCCCTGTGCTGCTCACACCATGCAGTTGGCTATCCACTCCCCATTCCTGGCATCGTGTGACACCCACCCTGTCGATGCCAGGTTCAGCTGTGGGCATCCCGAACACTCCTGGTGCAGGTATGTTTGGTGTGCTGCAGACCCCTGTACGGGCAAGGTCGCGTTCGCACAGTGGAACTCCTGGTGGTCCATTGGTGCCACCCCATGAGGCCCATGCTCAGCCTGCCAGTGCTGCTGGGTCTCAGCGGGGCCGCCCACGCATCTGAGGCGGCCGTGGCACTGTGCTGCAAGACTGAGCTGTCTCCCAGTGCGGGCCCTGTCTGGTGCATCCCTGTGTGCAAAGTGTGTTTCGGTGGGCAGTGCACCAGTGGGTGCCCAGCCCTACACGCAGACACATGGACCACCTGCACACCCTCCCGACTGCTGTCCACAGGTGCATGTGCATGATGATGCCTGCATTGTGCTATACACCACAGTGCAAAGGTGCCCAGCATCTGACACATAATGCACATGGACAGTCAGTGGACATGGTGGCCTGTGGACAGGTGTGTTTTTAGTGTCTGTATACGGCCTCATGTGCACTTGACCCCTGTGCAACTTTTGTGCCCATTGTGTGTGTGTGTGTGTCTGTCCATGTGGCGGTTACGTTGTTCACCTCCCTGGTTGTCTATGTGTGCTCTGTGCCCCGCCACTTCCCTTTGTCGCCATGCACCTTGGTGTGTTTCATGTGTACGGGTTGTGCCATAGCCACTGGTGGTTGCTGTACAGGGCCCCATGACTTACCTGTGTTGGGTGAAGTGCTCCTCTGTGATGGTGTCCCAGTGCAGCTGGGCCAGCCTTATCAGTCAGGGGTCCCATCGTCTATGGGGGCTGCCCATCCCACCACCAAGGCCATCGCTGCCCCCACGTTGTCCCCTTCTTTGACCTGTACGGCTATCCTGACAGTCTTTGGCCATGTGTGCAGATACAACAGGCCAGGAATATCCATAGGCCTTTGAGGGGCTATACTGTAGGGCACCGCTGGAGGTGTCCAGGCAACAGAAGACACCTTCAGCATCCCAAACACCTGCTCAATGATGTTGCATGTGATGGCATGTGCCCATTGAATGCATTGCGATAAGCCAGTGGGCCGCTGGTGGGTGTGAGCAGCCAGGGATGGAGTGGGTATCCACTGTCACCTGTGAGATCGTGGAGGTAGTGTCTTGTTCCAGGCTCAAACTGCCCTGACCCTGTGTGCCACACCCATGGCACCTGTGGCTTACACCCCCTGCCCACGATTTGTCAGTTCTACATGCATACTCACCCACTAGATGTCCCGGGATGTCCCACTCTCAAATCGATGGCACAGTGCTGACTGGTACCATATGAATGAATCGCAGGTTCCCAGGTGCGTAAGTACAGATATTGATGATGCACCCATTGGCATCACACCACCTGGCAGTTGACACTGACATATCCTTCTGATTCATATAGGTGGCCCCATTGGGGCCTGTAGGTGGTGTGCAATGGCCACATGGGTGCAGTCTATCACCCCTAGCATGCCAGGCATATGTGCTACCCTGTGGAACCCTGTATGTTTGCTGTGCTCTGCACGGTGCTGGGGAAATGGACGACTCCACAGCATGTGGCAGCAGTGCGCTTGAGGAAATGGGTGAGGATGCGGATGTGGCCGACTGTGTTATGCCTGTGGTGTCCCCTGTTGGTCTCTGGAAGGTACCCGTGGTGAGCAAGCACATGCAGGCTGTTACCTTTGTCTCCACTGACAGAGCGTGACTCCGTCGTGTGGGTGCCTGCATCACATCACTGCACAGCTCACATAGCTGCCTCAGTATTTCCCTGTTCCAGTGGTACCGGCCCACAATCTCGACATCTGAGTACAGCTGAAAGCTGGTGCGGGCTCGGTACTGCCTGTTGGGGGCATACTGCCGATGGGCCTTCCACGACCACGTCCCCCTGCAGCATGCCTTCTCACCCCCCCTCATTACGGCTTCCATGTGGAAGGTGGCACTGTCCATGTCCCTGGCTTGTGTTCCCCCCCAGCTGTTGTTGCTCTGTTCCCCCCGCTGTCCTGACTGCTACCTTCCCTGCACTGGTACACCTACTGGCCTCTGTACTCTGTGGCCCCACACACCTTCCTTGCCCTATTTTGTCCTCTGGTCTCCTGGCCTGCCCTCGTTATCCCTCTTGCCCTGTCTCTCTCCTTGCCTCATGTGGCTTCCCCGTAGCATTCTTGAACCTCTTCCTTGTTCCTTTTTCTTTTGGCTCATTTCCGCTATGGCGCAACATTCACCTGATCCACTGTTGTGCATTGCGCATGTCTTTGAACATTGTACTGTGCAGTTTATGCATGGTTCCTCCCCCTTCGGTTGCGCATGCCTTCATTATCATTGCACTGTTGCTCAGCATGTTTTCAGTGGCGCAACTGCCACCTGCTGAATATCGCAGAATGGCGCATTTTCTGACTTGCGCAGGCGCAACCCTATTGCGCATTGTGCAACCCTTTTGAATATCCTGCCCAGTGTTTTTAAGTGTAACCCCTTTGTTACCCAGGGTTACTAGAATCCCAGTAAGACCTAGTGGTAGGCAGGGAAGGCAGCTTGTGAAACTCCAGTTAAATGGGTTTCACACTGTCTCACTCTGTCCTCAGTCACAGCTGAGACTGGAGATATGACATCATTATAGAATTGGTACAGCTGCATGAGCCACATTTGGAATCTTCAGCTCAGAGTAGTTCTAGAACCTTGGGAATTTTAAAAGAGTCTTCCATTTTGTCCTTGAGCAAGAAGGAAGCATCAGACTGTAGTTTGAGTTTTGCCTCCACACAGAAGGAAGTTTTTCTGTGTTTCACCATTCTTCAAGTGGTGGAAACCATCCCCTCGGTCTCAGTGCTCCTTCCCTCTGGGGGGGGTAGGAAAAGGTCTCTGTGGGTTCCAGGGGCAATCCCCTTTTCCCACCAAGGAAAGAAGCTGCCTGAAATTACTTTGTCTGTTTAGGTATGACAGAAAAGGTTAAAGGACTTCACCTGTGGGGCACCTGCAATGATTGGGTGAGTGTTTGGCTCCAGTTTAAGGGGCAAACAACTGTTTTTCAGTCAGGAAATGTTATTGGGGACTGCTGTTTGGGAGGACTATAAACACTAGGATGAACAAATGGAGCAGTCAATTCAGTTTCAAGTTTCAAATGGTTTTATTGGGACTGCTGTTTGGGAGCACTATATACACTAGACGTAACAAATGAAGCAGTCAGTTTAAAGTTTAAATGGATTTAGAGTTCACAGTAGAGGGGATGCATCAGTTCATCCACCATGCAATCTACATTTTTACAGTCCTGAAGTTTCTGTGTGTTCAGAGAAATGGCCGGGTATGGGCTGTGGGAGCTGGAGGTGGATAGATCTCCATCTTTAGTAACCAGGTCCACCTCTACGGATAGCTTCTGTTTTTGCTACTCACCTCATGCGCTTGGCCAGTGATGGGGTGGGTACCCAGACGTGGGTCACAACTTGAAAATCTCTATAGGAGTCACAGACTCTAAGTGGTGTGGGGAGACACAGGATGGGAACATTACTCCTTGTTGGATGGGAGTCTCCCTGTTTGATGGGAGTTTCGAATTGGAAGTACGAAAACAAAATCTCTCTAGGAGTCGCAGACTTCAAAGGGTGTGGGGAGCCACAGTTTGGGAGCCTCCTTGTTTGATGGGATGTCTTTCCAAGTAGAGTTTGGGTTCATTCACCAAGTGGACCATCAGTAGAGTGGCTGGCAGGGGAGCCGGGCCAGTCGGGCTGTGTATCCAATGCACATGCAAAGTCCGGGCTGAGTGCCTGGTGGGTCCAAAGTCAGACAACTGTTGTAAAGTGTTCATTCACCAAATGGACCGCTGTGTTAACCTAATCTGCATTACATTCGTAGCCTGTGGAGGACCTACAGAAGCTTTGTTTATGTTCAGTGAGTTAATAAATAAAGCCACACTGAAAAATCCCAATTCTGGTTCTGGACATTACAGTTATTGCTTCCTGTAGTTGGATTTACTTGGGTGCCCCTGTGCAGAGATGTCAAACCTAGGTCTCTTGTGCCAGGTAACCTCATTCTTCCCCGAACCCGTAGAGACATATGTATATCCATGTTACAAAAATGGGCATATGCCTTACAAAAATGGAGGCACCGCTTTGGATTTGTTTGGGAAGGAAGGTGCTTGGGCAAGTAGGCTAGCGTTTTGGCTATCTGGCAGTCGGTAGCCCCAAAAAAGTTGAGGCAATTTCCCTAGTGTGCGCTGTGTGCTGTGAATCTTGTGCTGCTGTTTACAAAATGCCAACTGTTTACCAAGGAGCTGTAAAGCCAAAGTGTGTGTCCTTGTCCTGCATCAACATAGTTTACAGCGTTTGTCAGTTTTAAAATAAAGTTTCTGTGAAGGAAAGTGTGGAAAACTAGTGGTAGCAACAGAGAAATTATGCTCTGGACATTGGAAATGCTTTCTGTGCAATACTAGAGACTGCAGAGTTAATGGCAATGTTACATGGTTGAAATGGACTCCCTCCGTGGAGTCAGTTGAAAAAAAAAAAGTGCATCTTTTCAGTTTGAATTTGTCTGCTCGACAATCGCCGTGAGGAAAGGAGCCCTTGAGGAAGAAGAGGCTCATTTGCATGGCGTTATGTGTTGGTCAGTTGCCATTAGTCCGCCCTCAGCCAACTCTTATGTGTCTGCTTCAGCATTCGAGAGGAGACAGAGAGTAGTGAAGTGTACTGGCAATGGAGGCGTTCGCTAAGTGTTCAAGCGCTGTAAACAGTGAAAAGTGACTTTCTAGTTCAAAATCGGGCCCAACCCGCCTTATCGGTCGTGGGATCAGTGAATTGTGTGATTAATACTACGATCGAGGAGACTGCCCGCCCGTTTGAAATCCGAGGCCTTCAAAAATCTGGTTGCAGGCCGTTTTCCTCCATCGCAGCAATCTGCTACCATAACAGTGAGTAAACGATTTAAAACTGCTCAAATCAGTGATTTTCAGTAATGCCATATAAAATGTGAGTGCAACTGTATAGTCGCTTTGCAAGTAGCGATTGTGTGTTATCCTGCTGGCAAGTGCAAGTCTGTAAAGCCATTAAATGTGTGCATAGTAATGAAAGTAGCCTCAGTTTAAAGTTTGCAGCCAGAGAGAGACTGTGGGTTGTAAAATAAGTGCAACACTAGTAGAAGCAGGCAATCCTGTGCTGAAACCTGAAGTTTTAAAAGGGACTGTGATTAAATTAATGTTGCCAGCATGTGAAAAGTCCAAGGAAAGTCCTGTAAATGTGAGAACAGCCAGAAAAGAGCAAGTTGTGCAGTTTGAAATAAAAGTTAATAGTAGCTGATGTAAATTGGGTGCGCAGTGGCTTGACCCAGAGTCTGAATGTTGATGCACAGGAGTGCTGCCGCCACCATTACAGGGTGGGGTAGTAAAGTAAGCAGCAGAGGAGCCATTTTAAAGCTACAGAGTGTGTTCATTTAAAGTGGGACTTTCAGTTACAGTGAACTTTTGTTTGTTTTTCTGCAGTTATGGCCTCAGGACCAGCTCGTTACCCGGATCATGCCCGGGTTGCAGTAACAGCAGCAGTAAATAGATTGACAGACATTGAAAATTGGTGCTATAGAGGGCAACTCCCTCCTGATGTGGCAATTCCTAATTATCCAGTGCATGTATGCCAGATGTGCTTTAGTGCTGGAAGGGATGTCTTCATGATTCCTCACTGTGCTGGTTGTCTACAAAAATATGGCTTGTATAAAGTGCCTCAAATTCGTTTGGCTCCCACATGGACACAACTTCAAGAATCTGCAGTTGGCAGCACACAGCATCAGGTGGAGCCTGTGGAGGAAGGTCCCTCGGGGGAGTGTGGCACAAAGTTAGAAAGTGCAGAATTAGAGACTGAATCTGAAGCTGAAGTTTTGGATGCTGGATCTCAGAAAGCAAGTTCAGATAAAGCAACAATAGACCCCTGGGTGTGGGGGCCTAGCCCAAGTCTCGAAGGTGAAGATGAGATGGGGGAGGCCGTTGAATGGGAGGTGTCGACCTCCGCTCCTAGTGATGAATGGATAGTCTCAGGGGTGAGAACTACTGCTCACTCCTGGGCTCAGATCCTCAGTGAAGAGGAAGATGAGGAGGAACCTAAGTGGCCTTGTGAGATAGGAATGGGTACACAGCCTCAAGATCTTGCCTCGGAGGAATGTGTTCAAGAAGGTGTTGATGCCACTGCCCTGGCTTCACCAGAAGAAGAAGTCAGGGATGTGTTTTTAATTTCATTGAGGATGCGAAGCTGGCAGAACCAGGACTGGCCACCTCCAAGCCAGGCCAGCGGTCTCAGATTGACCAAAGCAAGTAAAGAGGAGAGACTGGTTCGTAGAAAGGCAAATTAAATCTTTGGTATGTCCTTTCATACCTTTCCTCAGAGAGTCTGGGAGAAGATTGAGAACTGCAGGAAATCCTGGATCTGGGATGAAGCAATGAAACGTGTGCATCCTGGGGCTAACCAGCATGTAAAGAATAGACTGTCCCACGAAAAGTATACACAGCGGAAGAGAGGCAGGACACTGTTTATGGACAGAGTGAGAATAGTGGATGGAGAGGGACACGAAGTCTCCCACTGTGTGAATTATGTGCTTCCAGATGGAGTAATAATTCAAGCCCCTGACCCCCTCTACTATTGACCTCAGTGCAAGGACCTCCCAGTAATTAAGCCTGTGCCTACAAAATGGAGAGCCGAGCAGTGGTAGTCAATACTGCCACATCTGAACTGTGGAGTACCTTTATTGAACTGCCAAAATGAATAAACAAAAATTCGGGGCCCCACATTCTTCAGTCTACAGTAAACTGTCTGCAGTCACCAACCACCTACTGGTACCACCAGATGACTTCAGATCCAGAGAGGACACCAGCCCAGCTGTTTTCTGTTCATCGCCTGGTAATCGGATGACGCTGGACCAGCTGTTTCTCTTTTTGTTCCTGTTCTAAGGTTCCTTCTCCAGTTATGACATCAGCCCAGCTGTTTCCAGATGTGCACTCCTGTAGGTTCCCGGAAGATGTCCGCCCAGCTGTATCAGAAGAAATGCTGCCAGGGAGAGTCTTCAGCAGGGACCAGGTTGGTGACATTCGAATACTTCAAGAGGCTGGTGAGTCAAAATCTCTTTTTATTCTATCTTTATGACATTGCAATACACACCTTACACTACAGACTTCAAACAGTGTGTAAACTGTCCGCAAAGACTCTCCCCTTCGGGATTATGGCCTTAAAAGACAATGTTCATGGGGCTCCGGCCCAGGAGAGACTCTTTAATGGACTGGTCTTCAGGCCTTCTAGTCACTAGTGGGACATTTAGGACATTCCATCCCCCCAAAAAAGTGTATTGTTATCAATGCCATTTCTGTACTTAATGTATATACTGTCTTTTCTACTTTTCTAAAAAAAAAATATTTTTTCTTTTTGGGATTGTTTAGTGTTTTGTTTATCCTGTATGGTAAGGGTTGTGGTTGTTGTTGTTGTAGTCATCGTTATTTAGGTAGATCGTAAATGCAGATTAGGGTGTTTTGTTTTTTGTTGTTTTTTGTCTTTTCTACAGGTATTCCTGGAAGAAAGAAGAGAAGACAAGAAGAGGAGGAGGGGCTCATCGGAGTTCCTCATTTCGGTGCTTATGTTTAGAAATTAAAGTACTGTTTGTGTTTCTTATGTTGTAGTTGCAGGCTGCCAAAGGTCGGGGAGGTCCCCAGGTTTTGTTTTTATTTGGGATGTTATGTAGAGGCAGATAGGTTTTCCCTAGAGGGTTAGGGAGGATAGACAGGCTGTGGTCCTGAACAGCCATAGGGATTGCAGTGCTGATCTATCAGGGCTATGCTGTGGACGGTTCTACCAGAGCTACTAGGTGTCCATAGTAAGTGGATAGAGTAGAGGCTGAAATGTCTGCTATAGGCCTCTAGGCCCTTAGTGTTGCCTACCTGTGCTTGTACACGGTAGGAGGGGGCATGATCACCCCCCTCCGCAGGTAGCACATAGGGTGGGATGGCCTAACGCCGGGTGCATAATGACTGGGGACAGTCATTTTCCTGGTCAAGGGTGAGTGTAACCCCTTTGTTACCCGAGGTTACTAGAATCCCAGTAAGACCTAGTGGTCGGCAGGGAAGGCAGCTTGTGAAACTCCAGTTAAATGGGTTTCACACTGTCTCACTCTGTCCTCAGTCACAGCTGAGACTGGAGAGATGACATCATTATAGAATTGTTACAGCTGCATGAGCCACATTTGGAATCTTCAGCTCAGAGTAGTTCTAGAAACTTGGGAATTTGAAAAGAGTCTTCCATTTTGTCCTTGAGCAAGAAGGAAGCATCAGACTGTAGTTTGAGTTTTGCCTCCACACAGAAGGAAGTTTTTCTGTGTTTCACCATTCTTCAAGTGGTGGAGACCATCCCCTCGGTCTCAGTGCCCCTTCCCTCCGGGGGGAGGGGTAGGAAAAGGTCTCTGTGGGTTCCAGAGGCAATCCCCTTTTCCCACCAAGGAAAGAAGCTGCCTGAAATTACTTTGTCTGTTTGCGTATGACAGAAAAGGTTAAAGGACTTCGCCTGTGGGGCACCTGCAACGATTGGGTGAGTATTTGGTTCCAGTTTAAGGGGCAAACAACTGTTTTTCAGTCAGGAAATGTTATTGGGGACTGCTGTTTGGGAGGACTATAAACACTAGGACCATCAGGTTCATCTTGTAAATGAGCTATGCTCAATGATGTTCGCCTGATTAAATAAAGATTTTGATTGACTAGGATGAACAAATGGAGCAGTCAATTCAGTTTCAAGTTTCAAATGGTTTTATTGGGGACTGCTGTTTGGGAGCACTATATACACTAGGACGAACAAATGGAGCAGTCAGGTTAAAGTTTAAATGGATTTAGAGTTCACAGTAGAGGGGGTGCATCAGTTCATCTACCATGAAATCTACATTTTTACAGTCCTGAAGTTTCTGTGTGTTCAGAGAAATGGCCGGGTATCTGCTGTGGGAGCTGGAGGTGGATAGATCCCCATCTTTAGTAACCAGGTCCACCTCTACGGATTTCTTCTGTTTTTTCTACTCACCTCATGCGCTTGGCCAGTGATGGGGTGGGTACCCAGACGTGGGTCGCAACTTGAAAATCTCTCTAGGAGTCACAGACTCTAAGTGGTGTGGGGAGCACAGGATGGGAACATTACTCCTCGTTGGATGAGAGTCTCCCTGTTTGATGGTAGTTTCGAATTGGAAGTACGAAAACAAAATCTCTCTAGGAGTCGTAGACTTCAAAGGGTGTGGGTAGCCACAGTTTGGGAGCCTCCTTGTTTGATGGGATGTCTTTCCAAGTAGAGTTTGGGTTTATTCGCCAAGTGGACCGTCAGTAGAGTGGCCGGCAGGGGAGCCGGGCCAGTCGGGCTGTGTATCCAATGCGCATGCAAAGTCCGGGCTGAGTACCTGGTGGGTCCAAAGCCAGACAACTGTTGTAAAGTGTTCATTCACCAAATGGACCACTGTGTTTAACCTCTAATCTGCATTACAGTTATGTAGCCCTGTGGGGGACCATACAGAGCTTTGTTTATGTTCAGTGAGTTAATAAATAAAGCCACGCTGAAAAATCCCAATTCTGGTTCTGGACATTACAGTTATTGCTTCCTGTAGTTGGATTTACTTGGGTGCCCCTGTGCAGAGTAGTCAAACCTAGGTCTCTTGTGCCAGGTAACCTCATCCTTCCCCGAACCCGTAGAGACATATATATATCCATGTTACAAAAATGGGCATATGCCGGTTACATAAGGTTTTTGTTATAATAGAGAGTTGCTCTTTAAGAGTCATGGGCATGGGCAAAGCGACTAAAGGTGTACAGAACCTATTTTTTGTTATTACTGTAATGGCGTTCTCATTCATTTTATTTAGCGCTTAGCAAAACCTGATATCCAGTAAAAGGGCAAACCTGATTCAAACATGTACATATAGTAGACCTGTACAAATTATACAAAAAACAGGTGTACAGGTCTGCTATGTATATGTGCAGAAATTAAACCAACAACAGTTGTAAAGCCGTGCTCAAAACTTAATGGAGATGTCTAGTGTAAACTACACCATTATAAATCTTGGCAAAGTCCCTATGTAGTTTCAAGCAGCAGTTCAGGATAACAGTAGCAGTCCTGTAGTGTTTTTTTGTACAATGTTATCAGGGGCCTTAGCAGAGGTAAACAGTACTGTAAAAACCTGTAAAACTCATTTTTTAGCTGTTTTCAAATGGAAATAATTAGAGGAGCCTTTCTCAAATTTTTGCAGCCATCTGCGTTTTCTTTCTTTCTCTGTGCCCCCTTTTTACTGCACTCCTTCTGTGCCTCTGTAGCAGGTGTCCAGTGAATGAGTGGCTCAGGCAAAACTGTGGGGTGAACACATTCCTTCCTTGCCAGGTTCCTCCCCTTTTCCAGGAAGGACTGCTGATGGCCCAGCCACAATCTTGTGACAGTGACTCAGGTTCATAAGATAACAACTAAGGTTCATGAATAGATCCTTGCAGTCGACTAGGAGGAGTACAGCTCAGTTCAGATGTCCTAGCCTGTGAGAATTGGAGGTACATTCTACCACCACCAATGGGGGACTAGGGAGCTTCCTTTCATGTCAGAAACATGCTGCATGCTCACAAGCTGTTACAAAGCTGTGCGTCAGCTCCACGAGGTGAGTGTCTCAAGGCAAGGGTTACCTGGGGGAAAAACTGAGAATACCTCCTCTTTGACTCTGTAACAGATGCCAGAGCTCTTGGGCCTTAAGCACATGGACCCCAACCCTCACTGGAGAGGGGAGGAGGGATAGACTGGAATTTTGCTGGAATCTAGCCCATAGACTGGGAATACCAGCAAGGTAGGGAGAAAAAGCCTTAAGAAGAAACAGTGCAGTCCTGGCAAGAGTCTGCATAGTGTTCTGTTGGAAACAACTAAAATAGTTAGCTATTTACAAATATACGAACATACGAAATTTGCCAGCAGATGAAGGCCTAGAGGTCTATCAAGTCTGCTCAAATGTGCAGCTAGCACCCCTTATTCTGCAGCTGCCCCTCCCTTCCACCCTTCCCCTTCATTAACCCTCCCCCTTGTCCTGTCCCATCCTCATGTGAAGCAGTCCACTGTTCTGCTGCATACCACTTCAGCAGGTAACGCATTCCACCCAGCCACCACCCTCTCTGTAAAAAAGTGTCTCCTCATCTCCCTCCTGAACCTTCCTCGCTCCAGTCTCATATCGTGGCCCCTGGTGGCCCTCCCCTCCCTTACTTTGAACAGCCCCTGTACCCATCTTGTTTATTCCTTTCATGTATTTAAAGGTTTCAATCATGTCACCCCTGTCTCTCCTCTCCTCCAGTGAGTACATGTTCAACTCCTTCAACCTCCTCTTGTAATATAAGTCCCCCAGCCCCTTGATCATCTTTGTCGCTCTGCGCTGCACCCCCTCCAGTAACTTAATGTCCCTCTTCAGATACGGATGCCAGTACTGCACGCAGTACTCCAGGTGTGGTCTAATGACCTATACAGTGGCAGAATCATCTCCTTCCTCATCGAGGATATACCCCTTGCAATACAACCCAGCATTTTGTTGGCCTTTGCAGCTGCCTTCCTACATTGTGCCGAGTTGTTCATTGACCCTGTAATAAGCACACCCAGATCCTTCTCCTCCTCTGTCTGGGCTAGCTGCACTCCCCCCAGCTGGTAACTCCTCCTTGTATTCTTCATCCCAAAATGCAGCACCTTGCACTTTTTGGCATTAAAGCCCAGTTGCCAGGTGTCTGACCAGGTTTCAAGCTTTGCCAGATCATCCTGCAACCCCTGCCATCCCCCTAGGTCATCCACCACCGCACCTACCTTGGTATCATCAGCAAACAGACTGATCTTGCTCTTGATGTCCCCCCCCCAAAAAAAGTATGTCACTCATCACCATACCACACCACACCACACCCACGAAATAACTACTGGTTTATAATACCATTTTTTTCCTAGCCTTCATGTGCTACTATTGAACCATTTCTCTGTTATGTCTCGCAGTTGCTTCTAACTTTCCTAAGAACCTCATAAGCTTCTGGTTGAAGATCTTTTGCATTCAAAGCCCAAACTTGTGAAATGATCTTCCTGCCAATATACAAGGTGCTACTACCTTAATGACTTTTAAATATCTTAAGGGACATTTTCTTGTGTGCAAATAGTGTATTTGTTATCGCTGAGACTTATACCCTGGGTCCTCGTATTTATTCATGCCTTGTCTTGCACTTTATTGTCCTGTACGGGTCGACAAATTGTAACAAATGCCAGACACTGTACTTTTTATAGTACTATGTCTATGTATTTTCTGTAACTCTCTTGGTTAACTTGTTTTTCTTCCTTCTTGCCCATTACATGTATATGATTCTGGGTCACTTCTGAAAAAGGGACTTTTTGTCCCAGTGAGCCTACCCTGTTATCAAAATCCTATAAAATAAAATAAATAAAGAGAAACATCTGCTATTCAACTCATATAGTGATACAACGGTCTGAAAGTTAAATCAGAGGTGTAGTGTATTCTCTCAAAATAGAGATCTTTTTACTAATGATACTAAGAGAGTAAGGCTGGGATATTCAAAGGGGTTGCACCTGGCGCAACTGAGTTGTGCTGATGCAACCCCGCATTGTGCTTCGGCAGAATATTGAAAAGGCTGCCCAGTGCAGCGCAAATCCAGATGCGCCGGGGCTCAATGTAATCTATGCGGCACAGATGCAGGATGTGCAAATGCATATGCGGACATCCCGATATTCAGCCAGGATGTGGGCAGATGTGTTACACAACCCTGCATGCTGTCAGACACTTGTGCTCAAAGTTGAGCCAGAAAATAGGAGAGAATGCCAGCCACCCACAGGTGGATGGCTGTATTGCAAGGCACAACACAACAGTCGCCAGCTGTGGGTGGCTACCCCCCCAGCGGGAACACTATCCATAAGCACCTGGACCCCCCTGGTAGTCTAGTAAACCCCCACCAACCATGTAAGCCCAATCGCGGGCATCTGTAAATAGCCTCAAACCCTGGTGGTCTAGCAGTCCCCCCGCTGCCCAATTGTGGGCATCTGTACTTTAAATTCAAACCCTGGTGGTCTAGCGGTACCCCTGCAGCCCGACAGTGTGCTGTCATAGGTGCAGAAAGTCACCTGGTGGTCCAGAAGTACCCCCCTCCCCACTCTTCCACAGAGGAACCTCAGCCACCAGGCACCCCCATCATTGGCCAGGCAGCAGCATCCCACCCGCATACCGCCCGGCCGTCTGCTGAATGACAGGTACTGTATGCCCTGTATGCCTAACTGGGGCACGGGTGCCTTCAATACCTTCTACAGCTTTACTGCCCACTCTGTCCCCTTCATTCAGCTGATGTGGGCCTCTTGGTGATTCCAGTGGTGTGCCTACAATCTGCTGGTGCCTGAGCATTTTTGTTCCTGGCACCAACCCTATGGAATTCCCTTCCCCTTACTATCAGAGAGGCTCCATAAATACTGCGCTGAAAATAGAAAGTAAATTATTTGTCTTGTTCAGGAATATCTAAAAGAGAAAACACACTAACACTTTTCTCTACACTAACTTGGTTTTTTCTTTAGATATTTCCTGAAGAAGACCTAAGGCTCCAAACGTAGATTTTAACTCTATTTTCTATTTTCAGCGGCATTTAATATAACCATTTTGTTTTGCTTTTAGACCACATGCTGACGCAGCGCCTTGTCTTTGTTTTTTTACAATTCATCAGTAAATGCCTTCAAAAGGGAGCTGAAAACATTTCTTTTCAGGGAAGCTTTTCCCTCTTTTTAATTAACCTGAACTGTTTTTATGGTTGGATAGTGACTATCATTTAAATGTATTTTAATTAACTTGCTCGTGTACAGTGCCTTGAGTCGAAATTGAAAAGGTGCGTTTTATAAGTAAATCAACTAAACATGTTAGTACATCTTTGACAGTAAATATTGTGAACTTTAGAATACAGCATTTGATTTTACTTGGTGTTATTCAGAAAGGCATTATGCAGCATGATGGTAATACAAAATCACACATGCCCACACAATGCAAAGCATCATGGGCTGCATATGCAAATCACCACAGAATGTTATACTGGTTCAACTTTAAGCAGAATTGCATGGTGCCAAAAGGCCTCTCACACAGTTTGCAAAGGGTGCTAACAGATGACACAGACACGTGTTTCATCCTACCAGGACTCATCAGTATGCCTCATCTGTTGATGGTAATACCACTTCTGTTACTCCATCATATCAGTACCGTGTAGTGTAGGTCTGTTGCCTCAAGAGGGAAGCCTTGAGATATCAGCTTAAGCAACTAGCTCCAGTCTGCCATCTGGTGGCAGCAATCATATGCTACATTTCTTTTTTTTTTTTTTTTTTATAATAAGAGGGATGTAATGTGCCTTTGTTGCCACAGGAGGGAAGCCTTGAGATAGCAGCTTAAGCAAATAGCTCCAGCCTGCCATGTGGTGGCAACAATCACGTTACATCCCTTTTCTTTATTTTCCCTGAATTTTATTGTTTCAAATATTTTTATTAAAATGCAGCTTTTATAGAAAACAGTACACATGAACAATGATATAAAGTTGTATAAAGTAAGTAAAACGTTATTTTTAAAGTGATTTTCATAGCCAAAGCGCTGTACAAACACATTAAAGCAAACAGTTAAATTAAATTAAGCAGTCATATTTAAAATCATTCAGAATAAGCTTTAAGAAACAAATAAGTTTTGAGCTCAGATTTAAAACTTGAGACAGTCAGGAATTCTCTTACCCGACGAGGTAGAGAATTCCACAGGGATGGGGCAGCATAAGAAAATGCATGTGCCCCAGATGTCTTTAACCAAACCCTGGGAATCTCTAGCAATCCCTCATCGGAGGATCGGAGTGAGTGGGAGGGGCAGTAGGAAGTAAGAATATCTTGCAAGTACTGGGGTCCCAGTTCATGTAAGGCTTTGTAGGTCAGCAACCTGAACTTAAAGGTGATCCGCCACTGAACTGGCAGTCACTGCAGTCTGCACAGGACAGGCATATTATGACTAGACCTAGTTGTACCAGTCAAAAGCCTAGCTGCTGCATTCTGCACTAGCTGCAAGAGGTGGATATCAACCCCCAGCAGCCCTAGGTTAAGGGCATTGCAGTAATCAAGGCAGAGACGTCAAAGGCGTGGAACCAGCTGTTTCACCCAGGCAATACTCCTAAGATGATAAAAGGAAGATTTTACAATGACAGACACCTGAGGTTTCAGGGTCAAACATCATCAAAAATAACACCCACGTTATGCACCCAGTCTGTGGTCAAGAGCTGGACACCATCAAGCCATAAGGCAGATGGCTGCCCAGCCCTAGGACCCACCTCAAGGTGACCAGGATCCACAACCAACACCTCAGTCTTATCCGGGTTCAACCTCAGCCAGCTAGTGCTCATCCAACCTCTGATCTTGGCTAGACAGCTGTTAAGCATGGAGATCTCATCTTCCTGTCTGGGAATAAAGGACAGATTCAGTTGGGTATCATCTGCATAGCAGTGAAAACCCAAACTGTATCACATAATGATCTTTTCTAATGGCAGCATATAAACTATGAACAACATGGGCGCCAAATGGAGCCCTGCGGTACCCCACAAGACAGGGGGAAGGTGTCAGAGGAATAAACTCCAGTGACTACCCTCTGTGTCCTGCCTGTAAAGAAAGATCGAAGCCAATGTAGAACTGTTCCAGACAGTCCAAAAAGAAGCTGCAGGCACTCCAGATGCACACCATGGTCCACAGTATCAAATGGCGCAGAAAGATCAAGAAGGATTAGAATAGTACAAGCCTTTCAATCTCTCACAATTAGGAGATCATTTAAAACCCGGACCAGGGCGGTCTCAGTGCTATGTCTTTTCCTAAATCCAGATTGGAGAACATCATAGACATTGTGATTTGTGAGATGGTCATCCAGCTGCAGAGCAACCACCTTTTCAATAACCTTACCCACAAAGGGCAGGTTAGAGACAGGCCTATAGTTAGCTAAGCAGTCTGGGTCCAAGGAGGATTTTTAATGGAGTGGTCAAACAACCGCCTCCTTGAGGGGATTGGGAAAACCCCCTGCTCCATGTACTTCCAGACAATTTCAGCAAGGATTGGTCAGATAACATCCACACAACCTACTAATAGCGGTGTAGGGCCCGGATCCAAACTACAGCAGGTTGGTCATACAGTCTGGACAATCCTCACAATGTCCATGAACTCTGGCCTGCTAAAGTCAAACTAGGCAGCACGGGCGCTCGCCACCTCATGCCGATCTCTGCAATCCCTTAAAGAGAGAGCTGGGTTGATCCCTAATCTAATGCTGGCAATCTTATCTGCGAAGAACCGAGCAAGCTCATCACACTTTATTTGTGAAAAATCTCTACCAGACTGCAGATTGACTGGATTGCACAGTCTGTCGACAGTCCGGAAGAGTTGAGCTGGTCTGTTCCGCTCAGCAGCAATCTCCCTGGACAAGAACTCTGCCTTCTTACAGATGACTGCTGATTTTTTAATTTTTTTTGCTACCCTCCTCGCTGCACCAGGATCCTCTCTTCTGGGATCCCAAGGTCGTGTGTGCTCCCGTAGTCCCGCCACAGGTACCTTCCTCCGGGTACCGGTAAGCCTGTCCCCATCCTGCCTTGGTTTGCCCTCCGGGTGGGGCAGAGAGGGGGACCTCCATTCCCCTCTCTTAGTCCTTAAGTCTGTGTTGGAAGGCTCGCCAGCCCCTTCCATGGAGCCTGGTTATGGGTGTTCTCGGGTCAACCGGGTCCCGTCTATGGGAGCCTGGTGCAGGGTTTTTCCATTTTGTTGTCTCCCTGCCCTCAGGATGTCTGCATGCTAGGGAAGCCTAGGGGCAGAGCACGTCGCGATGTGCTGGTGCTCTGGCTCCTGGCAGATGTTCTCCCACCCTGCTGTGTGCAGTCTCACTGTACCTGTGGTCACCCAGATGGCAATATAGCAGTCGGATTTGCATCCCACTCCACCCGGAGGAGGAGAGCAGCCACTGGGTGCTCAATCCTCCTCCCCCCAGCTGGCCCTCCAGCTGCCCGAGTCCGCTCCTGAACCTGGGTCGCTGGCGTCCCGAGCGGTAGCCCTACCGGTGGGCCGGCACACAGATGATTGCTGATTGATAGACCACATAGTGGTCCATCAACCTAAGCCTGTCAACATCAAGGCTGGATTTCCACCATAATACAACTGATATTCATTATATAACTTTTCTGGCCTGACAAAGATAGTTGTCTCTGCAACCCATATACATATGCATGGTCATTCATTTGACCCATATACATATACATGGTCATTCATTTGACCCATATACATATACATGGTCATTCATTTGACCCATACACATATACATGGTCATTCATTTGACCTGATCTTCTTGCCTGGAGTGGAGGTCACTGACCTTGTGGTGGAGCTGGTCATTTGGTTGGACCATCATACCATGAGATTCTCATTCAAAGTCCCCCTCCCTAAAAGCTCTTCCCATATGGAGATGGTCCATTACCACCCTTTAAAGTGTTTGACCCCAGAAGGTCTTATGGCGGTGCTGGACCTATCAGGTGTAATGATACCGGGTGTTAACCGGTAGCCTGAGTCCATTGCTCGCGGATGTTATCAATATAGGAATAGCTCTGTATGTTCAAGGCTTGATAGTACAGCAATACCAGGTGTCTTTGTTTTAGGGTTTTGTTGGGAATGACTTGGTTTTATATTAATGATGGGTGCTGCTCATGTTCCCAGACTATTCGAGGTAGGCTATTGGCGTAATGTCTGAGTTGCAGGTATCGGTAGAAGTCCCAATGTGGTAAATTGTATTTTCTCTGAATTTCCATATAGGACCACATTACACCCTGGGTCACTATTTGTCCCAGGTATCTCAGACCCCTCCTTTCCCTTGCCAAAAGCTGCCATCTAGGCTGTTTGGGGGAAAGTTACTCAAGCTAGAGATTGGGCATATGAGTGATAGGAAGGTTGTCAGCTGGGACTTTTTTTAATGCTCTGCCAGCCTTGTAATGAGGCTGCAAGCCAAGGGTTTTGTGTGTTTGTATGAGGTCCTGTCCCCCTCATGTTGGTACAGGACTCGGTAATATGTATCATCGTCCATCAGTGCTCACTCTATGTCTATCCAATGTGGGTTGGTTGTTTTAATTTGCCTGGACATCAAATGCATCATGTTTACCGTTTGCTAGTAGAGTCTGAGATCCGGGAGGGCCAATCCTCCTCTGCTACGGGGGAGAGTGAGAATATTTAGGCGTACCCAGGGTTTTTGATTGCCCCAGATACATTTGGTGATGCGGCAGTTTAATTCTCTAAAGGTCTTTAAAGATCATGTGCAACAGTTTTTACATATTTTTTATAAAAGCTTGAAAAGCTGAAATTCAAGTTGTTATGTCATGATTAGAGTTTCCTGAGAATTTCATGCTGTTTGGTTTTGTGGTTTTCTTTAAATCAGCATTTGTTAACTTGCTCTACAGTAGCTGAAAACAGTGGAGTTATTTCTGTCCTCTCAGTCAAACTTAGAGTGCAATGACATCATTTTGGAGTAGCTTGCTGTGTCATATTCCCAATCAGAGCAGTAGTTTGTAGAGTTAATGGTTTGCTGAGCTCTCCAAGTTTCTTACAAACACAGTCTCTGGCTTGTGTTTAGAGAGATCAATTTAAAATACAACATTATCTTTTCATAAAAAGATCATTTTAATTTCAAGGCTGGACTGAAGCAGTGGAAATCTTTCTCTGTGAGAAATTAGCTTGCCTGTATCACAGCTCTCAGTTCTTTCTAATCAAAACTCAGATTGTTTTTCTAATTACATAACATGGCTATTAAATGTATATAAAATTAAATCTAAAATTTGATGTAGTCTCCATAAATAGATTTCATGTAAGAACATTTTCTTTTCATGTCAGATTGACAAACAGTACATGTGCTTGAAATACTGTAGCAGAGTGTGACAGGCACCTGTCAGAACTCACAAATTTCAGTTCTTTGGTGGTTTCTGTGTGAAAATACATTGTTAGGTGTAACTAGAAACATTATGCAGCATCCTGATGCACCATGTCTCTGCATCAAAGCTGAGGCAGCTGCAGCCTACTGCCACCTGTCCCTGTCCCACACGCCCCCTTCCTTCTGCTCCACATTTGAAGCTGCTGCATCCTGCTTTCCACTATCTTCTCCCACACAGTCAAAGATTGTGCACCCTGCTGCCTCCATCCCCTGCCTAAAGAATCAAGGCTGCTGTACCCTTCCTCCCCCTGCCCAAACAATTGAGGTTGCTGCATCCTGCTGCTCCCCCCACCCTCACAGTTAGAGAAGCTGAACCTATTGCCCCTTGTTCCTGTCTCCACAGTCAGGGCTGCTGTGCTAAGCCCTAGAGTGCCAGGTTCCCTGCCTCCACAGCTGGGACTGCTGTACCATGCTGCCCTAGTCACCAGAGGTGGGGCTTTTGCTGCACCCTGCTATTCACTTCCATTGCCCCAAATGGTCAGGGCTGCTGCACCATGTGTACCCCATCTCACAGTCAGGGCTGCTGTACCCTCATGCCCCCTTTGTTCTGCACCACAGTCAAGGCTTCTGCACCATGCTGTTCTGTATCCCCTGTCACCAGAGATAGGGCTGCTGCACCCTGCTCCTTTCTACACAGTTGGGGTTGCTATGGCCTGCTGTGCTCTAGAGCCCCATGCCTCTGCAGTTAGGGCTGCTGCACCATGCTGTCACTTGCCACAAGATTCAGGGCATTTGCTGCACCCTGTTGCGTGCCTCCACAGTTGAGGCAGTTGCACCCTGCTATCCCCCCTGCCACTGGAGTCAAATATTTTGCTACACCCTGCTCCCCACATCCCTTGTCCCAAACAGGCATGACTGCTGCACCCAGTCCCACAGTTTGGGCTGCTGTATCCTATTGCCACCCTTATCTTCTGCCTGAACATTCAGGGCTGCTGCACCCTGCTGCTCTCTGTCCCCACACCCACAGTCAGGGCCACGGCACCCTGTTGCCTCCTGTTCCTATCTCCACAGTCAGAGCTGCTATGCTGTGCTACACCCTAGAATCTCATGCTGCCTTCATCCACAGTTGGGGCTGCTGAACCCTGCTACGCACTTGCATTTCTCCAAATGGTCTGGGCTGCTGCACAATGTGTACTCTGTGCTATTGTCAGGGCTGCTGTACCCTGATGCCCACCTGTGTCCTGCCCCACAGTCAGGGCTTCTGCCCCATGCAGTCCTTTGTCCCCTGCCACCATTGTGCCCTGCTGCACCACAGAGCCCCTTGCCTCCACAGGCAGGGGACAGGGTGCAGCAAATGCCCTTACTCTTGTGCTGCACCCTTCCTGAACAGCTGGAGTTGCTGCACCCTGCTACTTTCTCTCTCTCACACAGTCAGGGACACTGTACATGTTGCCCCCTATTCCTGTCTCAGCAGTATGTAGCAAAGGATCTGACTCTGGTGGTAGGGGGACAGCAGGGTGCAACTGCCTCAACTGTGGAGGCATGCAACAGGGTGTAGCAAATGTCCTGAATCTTGTGGCAAGTGGCAGCATGGTGCAGTAGCCCTAACTGCAGAGGCATGGGGCTCTAGGGTACAGCAGACCACAGCAACCCCAACTGTGTAGAAAGGAGCAGGGTGCAGCAGCCTTGTCAGTGGTGACAGGGGATAGAAGACAGCATGGTGCAAAAGCCTCAACTGTGGGGCAGGGCACATGGAGCATCAGTGTACAGCAGCCCTGACTGTGAGATGGAGTACATGTGATGCAGCAGCCCTGACCATTTTGGGCAATGGAAGTGGGTAGCAGGGTGCAGCAAAAGCCCCACCTCTGGTGTTAGGGCAGCATGGTGCAGCAGCCCAGCTGTGGAGGCAAGGAATCTGGCACTCTAGGGCTTAGCACAGCACAGCACTGCAGCCCTGACTATGGAGACAGGAACATTGCAACAGGTGCAGCATCCCTAACTGTGAGGGTGGGGGAGAGAGAGCAGCAGGGCGGGAGGGTGCAGTAGTCCTGATTCTTTAGGCAAGGGATGGAGGCAGCAGGGAGCAGAATCCCTGACCGTGTGGGAGAAGACAGTGGACAGCAGGGTGCAGCAGCCTTGAATGTGAAGCAGAATGCAGGGGGCTTGTGGGTTGGGGGACTGGTGGCAGTAGACTGCAGCTGCCTCACCATGCACAGCCATGGTGCATAGGGAAGCCATATAGTGTTTTTAGTTACACACATACATGATGTATTTTCACACAGGAACCACCAAAGAACTGAAATTTGTGAGTTCTGACAGGACATGTGCTTGAAATACTGTAGCAGAATGTGACAAGCACCTGTTTGTTAATCTGACATGAGAAAAAAAGTTCTTACATGATTATATTTATGAAGGCTATGTCAAAAACAAACTTTCTGTGAATGAACACAATTTAGATTTATTTTATATTCATTAAACAGCTCTGTGTTACATAGTTAGAAAAAAAATTGAGGTTTGATTAGAAAGAACAGAGCTGTGATACAGACATGCTGATATCTCACAGAAAAAGATTTCCACTACTTTAATTCAGCATTGGAACTAAAATGAACAGCTTTTTAAAGGAAGAGAATGATATATTTTAAGCTGATCAATCTAAACACAAACCAGAGAATGGGTTTGTAAGAGACCTGGATAGTACAGCAGACCATAAATTCTACAGAGTACTGCTCTGATTGGGAATCTGAAACAGCAAGCTACTCCAAAATGATGTAATCGCACTCTAAGTTTGACTGAGAGGACAGAAATAACTCCACTGTTTTCAGCCACTACAGAGCAAGTTAACAAGTGCTGATTTAAAGAAAACCACAAAACCAAACCGTGTGAAATTTTCAGGAAACACTAATCATGACACAAGGACTTGAACTGCAACTTTTTAAGCTTTTATTAAAAATATGTAAAAACTGTTGCACATGATCTTTAAAGGAAGGTGAATGGGAATATTTTGAAATAAATACAAAGCTCTCGGGAGGGTGATCATTCTGACTAGGTCAATCCTCTGAGCCAGGCCCAAGGGGAGAGTTGTCCATGAGGCTAGATCTGTTTTCAGCTGCAAGACGAAGGGGAAGTAGTTATGTCTGTAGTACTCCAAGGGGGATTTAGGGATAGATACTCCCAGGTATCTTAGTTTTTCCAGGTTCCACCTTCCCGGAATACTGGTCTGCACATTTGGCGAGGGGGAGTAGTGAAAGGTGAGCAGCTCCATTTTAATAAAGTTCAGTTTATACCCCGAGACCAATCTGAAGGAATCCAGAAGTTGCTTGACTGTGGAGAGAAATTGTTCGGGGTTCTGTAGGTACAAAAGGATGTCATCCGCGTAAAGGGCAATACGGTGCTCACTACCTCCCGACTCTACCCCCTCTATTCCCCATAGCTTCTCTAATCCTCTGAGCCTAAGGCTCAATGAAGACCACAAATAGCAAAGGGGAGAAGGGCATCCCTGCCTTGTTCCCCCATATAGGGGGAAGTAATTGGAGTGATGCCCATTTACCTTCAGGCAGGTCTGAGGAGAAGAGTATATGTTTTGAAGGGCTGTAATTAGTGTGAAGGGGAAGCTGAGCTTATGTAAAGTTGCATAAAGGAAAGACCATGCCACCCTGTCGAATGCCTTTCCGGCATCTAGGCTGACTAATATGGTTGGAGTTTCACTAGTCTGCATGTGATGGACCACATGAAGGGTCCATCTAATGCTGTCGGTGGTAGTGCAGGACTGAACAAATCCTGTTTGATCTTTGTGGATTAGTAGAGGGAGCACCTGATCCACCCGATGGGTCAATATGCTCATGAATAAGCTTATAGTCCTGATTAAGTACCGATATGGGCCTATAAGAGGTACATAATTGTGGATTCTAGTCAGGTTTGGGGATTATGGAAAACGTAGCATACGACCAAGATGGGGGGGGAGATTCCCCTCCAGAACTGAGTTGAATATGCTGAGGAGGTATGGGGAGGTCTGTGTCCTGACTACTTTGTAAAACTTGGCCCCATATCCATCCAGTCTGGGTGACTTCAGTGACTTGGCATTTGCAATAGCACTGGACAATTCCAATTCCGTTATCAGGGTAGTCAGGGCTTCACTTTGGTCTTCTGTAAGTCATGGCAGGTTGATTGACTGTAGGAATTCAGCTATCTGTTGTGAAGATGCTGTATGTTCAGGGGTGTACAGGGACTTATAATACAGGGTAAAAGCCTCCGCAATAGTTATCCTCCCAAAGGGTGACGCACTGCTAAGATCGTAGCCGCTTTTTTTTTGTTTCGGTATTTGATACGCTAACAACCGCGTAGCTCTTGGGCCCACCTCATAAAACTTCTGGCGCAGGAAAGTCAGAGCTATCTCTGTTTGTTGTTGAGTGAGCCGATCCAGCTCATATCTGGTTTGTTGTAGTTGGGGGAGTATGGATGTATCACCCTGTTTGTGGGCCATTTGTAGGAAGTGGAGAGTATCCTCCGACTTAAGTCTTTGCGCTCTGCGTTGTCTTTCCCGCTCTGCAGTATATTTTATTATGTGTCCCCGGAGTACAGTCTTAATTGTATCCCAGTAGACTGCGGGGGTGGAATCCGCAATTGGATTATCGGCTTTTATCTCTAGAATTTGCTCCTTGAGAAACTCACAAAACTGCTTAGAGCACAGGTAGTATGGGTTTAGCCTCCAGAATGTCTTCTTGGGTTGAAGTCCAAAGTCCCATGTGGATGTCTGGGGGGGGGCATGGTCTGAGATAGAAATACCTCCTATTTGAATATCGTGCAATGACCCTAGGTTCTCCACCTGAGTATAAACCTGGTCAATACAGGAGTAAGTGTGATGAACTGGGGAATAGTAGGTGTAATTCCTGGAGTGGGGATGAAGCCTTCTCCAAGCATCACACCATCCTGTCTCACTCACAAATTTCTTGAAAAATCTTTGGGTTGCTGACTGTTTAGGGGGTTTCATGTTGGTGGAGTCCAAATTAGGGTCAATAGTGAGGTTAAGGTCACCGGCCATCATGAGCACCCCTTTTGTCTTTTATATAATTTTGTCAAGCAGAGATTTCATGTGGGGCATCAAGAGGCCCAGGGGGAATATACGTTTACTAAAGTTACCTGTTTATTGTTTAGCGTGCCCTGCTCCAGTACCATGCAGCCCACCAGGTCAGCCCAGGTGAACTTGGCTTTGAAAGCAATGTTTGGGGAAATTATTATGGCCACACCTCTACATCTGCCCGCTTTGGCAGAGGAGTAGAAAACCTGCCCCCAGCTCAACTTGGCCAATTTTGCATGCTCAGTAGGGTTCATATGGGTTTCCTGCAGGTATGTCAAGTAGGCCTTAGAGTGCCTGACAAAGGCTAGGGTCCTAGATCTTTTAATAGGCGAAGCCAGGCCATTAATATTAAGGGAGAGTAATTTTACCTTAGGAGAACACATGTTGTCAATCGAGATATCCTCCCTAGTTTAGACCCCCCCTTCCCCTGGTGGAGCCCTAGGTCTGCAATTCCTGGAGCACACCCTCGCTGAGCTTATATTAACAACTAATTACATCAGGGAGACACATAACAACAGATGAACATTTTAATAAAGATAAACTTTACCATGACATTAACAAACTGGTACTTCCATGAATCAGGAAGTCCTGATCCAGTGGTAAGGAGAAACCTTACCAATCACCCAGGACCCCTGGGCTTTAGCACTTTTGTGCTTAGTGGGAAAGGGTAAGTGGGGTTAGGCGACATATACAGGTGCCACTCATGGCCCCCTAAGATCCCGGCTGTAACCTGTGGGGGGAAGTACTCTTCTGAGGAGACGATCGCCTCCTATGGACTCTGAAAGGACACGGATCCAGAGTCCAGAGCCACCCCTTCAACCCCCGCCCCACCCCCCAGCCCAAGTGGGGGGGCAGAGCAGCTGCCCCTAGTTACAAAGACTGGCCCAGGCCCCCTGGGCAGTTGTTCCACAAACCAGGCCCAGTATGGTACCTCCCCGTCTGACCCTGACCAACAGCAGGGAACCCCCCCGTGTCTGGTCTGCGTCCGATAAGGGCAACATCTGACCCCCCCATCACTGACTGGGATAAAGAGGTGTTCAGGTTTGCAAGTTTGTATACCTGTAATGGCTGTAAGTATTCAAGAGTCAGGGGTTCCGGAGTAAGATAGGGCTCTTCACTGCACCCCCAAAATGGTCATCACCGTGACCCTTTGCAGTTGGAAAGAGCCCCTTGGCCTCTGGGATCAGGATGTGCAGGTCATCCCTATAGTCTTGAGAGAGGGTCCTTCCAGTACCCCCATCAGGCAACCCACCAAGGGGAGGCAGCCTGGGCCACCATCATCCAGCAATCTAGACAATACTTTTACAGTTTCCCAGTCCCTCCATCCCCCCTTTTTGTTTTTCCTCCCTTTTCCCCTCTGCCCTCCCATCCCAAGTTCTTATTGTCTGTGGTGAAAGTCCGAAAATTCATAGTGCCACTTATTCATCCTCCAGTCACTTGTGGCAGATCTGTATTTAAATAGGGCATCTCAGCCTTGTTATGTAGCCTTGGCATGGCGCTTACACCTATCTCCCCCTTCTCTTTTTGTCCCTCTCCTTCCCTTCCCCATCTCTTCCCTACTCCCATTCCCTCCACCCTTACTCTTCCGACTACTCCCATCTCCCCTGCCTCTCATTAGACAGTGTATAAGTATTGAAACATGTTTAGATAGGGCTTGCCTGGTCAACAGTGGTCTGCACATGCATTGCATCCTTCCCCCATTCCAAGGCTGAGGCACTTCTCTAATCGAACGGGCTACCCATGCCCCCCCAGACCCCCTCCGTACTCTCCTTCCACCCCCCTCCTGCTCCATCTCCCCTCCCATCTCCCCATACCCCCGCATTACCCTCCAAGATCCCTGCATCATATCTCAAAGCTCGGGGTCCAGCTCCCCCCCCCAGCCGCATGGGTTCAGTACCAGGCAGAAGCACGAGGATCCAGGCTGCATGTAGCCTGTCGACTTTCAGAACATACCTCAAACCCTCCCTCAGAGCACTCAGTGTCATCGAGTCTCCCCCTACACCCATGGAGCAAAGGAGCTGCAAAATCCTTTAAGGCTATGCCTGCTCACCCACCTCCATCACGACCCCCCCATCAAGGAAGAGCCCTTCTTACCCTCCCAGAGGCCAGCACCCTTTCCTGGTGTACGGGGTAGGTTCTTCGTGGTAAAGGAGACCCCTGCCATGGAGCACCCCTCTAACCCCCCTCCCACATTGGGAATAGAATAACATAGTTTTTATGTCTGTTGCTGCCACTAGGTCATCCCTCTACTGCCCTTCAAAATAAAGTGTTCAGGGAATACTTGCAGCCCCCACATGTTGCTGCACCCGTTTTCCTGTCTGTTGCTCCATCATGGCCGGCTGGGACACTCACAGTGCACCAATGATCTTCTGGAGGGCCTCCATGCCCTGCCTGCACCTCGTGCTTCCCTGCCCACTGCTCCACATCTTCTGGGCTAACTTGGAGGCCACAGAGGGCTCCTGACTCACATTGGGCTGGGGGACGTCGATGTTTCTCTTCTTAAGCTCTGCAGCAACCTCCTCAGCTACCTTGTAGGTGCGTGGGCCATTCGGGAAAAGGACCATCATCTTGGAAATGTAAGGCGTGTGAAACTTGATGCCAGCTACCTTCAGTTCTCATTACTGGGATATAAGCATGCCTTCACACTGTAATTTTGGGGGCAAAATCATCATCGAAATACAGTCTTTGTGCCTCAAAAAAGACTTTCCCCTTCCTCCAGGCTGTGTGCAGGACAGTCTCCTTCTCCTAGTATCTTAGAAATTTTATTGAGATGGTGCAGGGGTGAGAGCCTGGCGGCAGCCTAGGGCCCAGGGTATGGTGTGCCCGCTCCAGCTCTAAGGTGATAGACTCATGTAAGTGAAGCAGCTCCTCTAGTAATTTCTGCAGGAAGGGGATAATTTATGTTCCTTCTGTGCCCTCAGGGATCCTGGAGAGCCTCACACTGTTTCTCCATCTATGGCACTCCACGTCCTTGGCTCGGGACCATAGGGCTCTAATATCTCCATGAAACTGGACTATGGCATGCTCCATGTCCACAAGCCTTCCCTCTGCTCCCGCCATTTGGGTCTCGCTGCTTTCCTGACACTGCTCCAGTTTTCCAATATCTGTGCATAGTGCTGTTGCAGTCGATTTCATTTCTCGTCGAAAGTCCCTAATTTCTGCCAGCATTTGGGTCATTTGTTTCTGGAGAATCATGTGGGGGGCCTGATCAAGTGCCGCATTGCTCTGGCGTGAGGTTGATGAGGCCCAGGAGTCTTCACTCTCTGACCCCTCATCTTGCGATCTCTCCTCTTCTTGGTGCACTAACAGCGAAACTTTTGCCTCCCCTTGCTTCTTAGGCATTTTTTGTTGCCCTCCAAGTTTGTTGTTGTAAGAATGGTTATGGATGTGTTGAATTAGGAGGGTTGTTGTAGGGATCATTCGGGAAGCCACTTAGTCGAGGCTGCCATAGTGTTCGTGACATCACCGAAGTCCTCCCCAGATGTCTTTAACCAAACCCTGGGAATCTCTAGCAGTCCCTCATCAAGAGATCAGAGTGAGCAGGAGGGGCAGTAGGGAGTAAGAAGATCTTGCAAGTACTGGGGTCCCAGTTCATGTAGGGCTTTATAGGTTGCAACTAGACATTAAAAGTGATCCACCACTGAACTGGCAGCCAGTGCAGTCCGCGCAGCACAGGCTTAATATGATTAGACCTAGATGTACCAGTCAGAAGACTAGCTACCGCATTCTGCACTAGCTGCAAGCAGTGGATATCAACCCCCGGCAGCCCTGGATAAAGGTCGTTGCAGTAATCAAAGCGGGAGGTGACGAAGGCTTGGACCAATATGGAAAGGTCAGTCTGAGGAACCAGGTGTTTCACCCAGGCAATATTCCTAAGATGATAAATGGAAGGTTTGACAACAGCAGACACCTGAGATTTCAGTGTTAAGCTATCATTAAAAATAACGTCCAGGTTTTGCACCCGGTCTCGGGTCAAGAGCTGGACACCATCAAGCCATAAGCCAGATGGAAGTTGGGCCCTAGGACCCACCTCAAGGTGATCAGGGTCCACAACCAACACCTCAGTCTTATCCGGTTCAACCTCAGCCAGCTAGTGCGCATCCAATCTCTGATCTCGACTAGAAAGCTGCTAAGCATGGAGTTCGCACCTTCCTATCCGGGAATAAAGGACAGATACAGTTGGGTATCATTTGCATAGCAGTGAAAACCCAAACTGTATCACCCAATGATCTCTCCTAATGGCAGCATATAAAGTGTGAACAACATGGGCACCAAAAGTGAGCCCTGCGGTACCCCACAAGACCGGGGGTAGGCATTAGAGGAATAAATTCCAGTGACAACGCTCTGTGTCCTGCCTGTAAGAAAAGTTCAAAACCAATGTTGAACTGTTCCAAACAGTCCTCAAAGAAGCCGCAGGCACTCCAAAAGCACACCATGGTCCACAGTATCAAATGCCACAGAGAGATCAAGAAGGACTAGAATAGTACAAGCCTTAAGGTCTCACACAATTAGGAGATCATTTAAAACCCGGACCAGGGCAGTCTCAGTGCTATGTCTTTTTCTAAATCCAGATTGGAGAACATCATAGACATTGTGATTTGTGAGATGGTCATCCAGCTGCAGAGCAACCACCTATTCAATAACCTTACCCACAAAGAGCAGGTTAGAGACAGATCTATAGTTAGCTAAGCAGTCTGGGTCCAAAAAGGATTTTTTTAGGAGTGGTTGAACCGCCTCCTTGAGGGGATCGGGAAAGACCCCCTGCTCCAAGGACTTTCAGACAATTTCAGCAAGGATCGGGCATATAATATCTACACAACCTACTAATAGTGGTGTAGGGCTCAGATCCAAACTACAGCAGGTTGGTCGTACAGTCTAGACAATTCTCACATTGTCCATGAACTCCGTCCTGCTAAAGTCGAACCAGGCAACACGGGCGATCGCCACCTCACGCCGATCTCCTCAATCCCTTAAAGACTGAGCTGGGCTGATACCTGATCCAATGCTGGCAATCTTATCCGTGAAGAACAGAGCAAGCTCATCACACTTTATTTGTGAAAAATCTTTACCAGACTGCAGACCGACTGGATTGCACAATCTGTCGACAGTCCAGAAGAGTTGAGCTGGTCTGTCCTGCGCAGCAGGAATCTCTCTAGACAGGAACTCTGCCTTTGTACCAGTGATTGCTGATTGATAGACCACATAGTGGTCCATCAACCTAAGTCTGTCAACATCAAGACCAGATTTCCACCAACATACAACTGATATTCATTATATAACTTTTCTGGCCTGACAAAGGTAGTTGCCTCTGCAACCCATATACATATGCATGGTCATTCATTTGACCTGGTCTTCTCGCTTGGAGTGGAGTTCATTGACCATATGGTGGAGCCAGTCATTTGGTCAGACCATCATACCATGATATCCTCATTCAGAGCTCCCCTCCCGAAATGATCTTCCCCTATGGAGATGGTCCAGTACCGCCCTTTAAAGGGTTTGAACCCGGAAGGTCTTATGGCGGTGCTGGACCTATTGGGTGTAATGAGTGCTTGCGAGGAGCTGGGGGAATTGGTGTCAGCCTACAACAGGGTGGTCACTGAGGCCTTCAACTCAATTGCACTAACCATGTTTGATCCCTCACTTTACACCAGGGCACCCCTTGGATTGATGGGAGTCTCAGGGAGTTCTAGATGATGGAGGTTAAAGGTTGGAGTGGCGTTGGTGAAGGTCCCAGCCTGATGTGGACATGCTTATTTTGATGTCTCATTATAGAAACTATCAATCAGCAATCTTCTGTAAGAAGGCAGAGTTCCTGTCCAGGGAGATTGCTGCAGTAATTAACAGACTAGCTCAGCTCTTTTATACTGTTGATAGGCTGTTTAGTCCGGCCTGTCTTCAGTCCATGAGAGCTTTTTCACAATTAAAGTGTGATGAGTTTGCTATGTTTTTTTTTGGGGGGGTGGTTTGTATAGTATTTATCTCTTGTCTTGGCCGGCACTCATAGTACCATTGGCTGTCCCCCGGCACCGTCCCCCAAGGGTCAGGCAGCCTCCCTTATGCTCTGAGGACTTACCATTCATGGCAGGGTGGTGGGGAGTGTATCAACCCACCCAAAATGGATCCAGCCAGCAAGGAGCCTTCTCAGTGGTGGTGTCTGTGGGGACAGTGTCATGCTGCATGGCCAGGAACTTTTCTGTTTTTCTTTCCTGAGGTGAGGCATGTAGTGATGTGCATACTCCTCCAAGCGTCTGTCCCATCTCCTCCACTTTCTGTAGCATCGGTCATTCTCCTCACCCCCCCCACAACCCCTGGTAGCCTGTGCTCATTCCCAAACATGGGTTGCCAGCGTAGCATGAGGTAAAGTGTGCAGCGCCTCAGCCCTCAGTGCCACTGGGCTAGCTTGCTCTGTTTTTTTGCTGATAAGATTGCCACAATCACACATATTACAGGACCTCCTTGTGAATGAGCTTGCTCAATGGAGCTTTCCTGCAATAAACTTGAACTTGAACTTGAACAATCACATCTGGGATCCACTCAATGCCCTCCACAGGTGCTTGCAGTGGTGAGCTGGAGGTCATGGGCAGTCTGTTTGTTTAATCTAACTTTGATCAGTTGTTGGGATGAGGATGTTGTGAAGGTCATCTGGGAGCTGAGGCCCACCTACTGTAGTTTGGACCCAGGCCTAACACACCTTCTTGTGGGGTGTGTCGAGTCCATTAGCCCAGTCCTGGCTTTGATAGTCCTGTGTTCTTTGAAGAGGTGTTTTTTCCCGAGCCTCTGAAGGAGGCAGTGGTGAGGCCCCTCTTAAAGAAACCATCCCTGGACCCGGACTCCCTAGCCAACTGCTGATGTGTCTCTACCCTTCCCTTTATGAGAAAGGTTACTGAGAAGGTGTTGGCTGTCCAACTGGAGGACCATTTGTCATCTCATGACATCTGTGACCCACTCCATTCAGGTTTCCAGAAAAGGCACAGTATTGAGACTGTCCTGGTTTGGGTGCTAAATGATCTCCTGGTGGTGAGGGATCGAGGAAATTGTAGCATATTTACATTCCTTGATCTCTCGGCTGCATTTGACACTGTGGATTATGGTGTGCTGTTGGACCACCTCTGGGTTCATTGTGGGCTGACTGTCACAGTCCTCAAGTGGTTCCATTCATGCGGCTCAGACAGGATGCAGAAGGTGGTATTAGGAACGTTTTCCTCTGCACCACTACCCATGTCATGTAGGGTCCTGCAGGGTTCCATCTTAGTGCCCATGCTGTTTGCAGTGTATCTGCTACCACTGGGGGACATTGTAAGGCAGTATGGGCTGAGTTTTCATTGCTGTGCAGATGACAGTCAGCTCTACTTGTCTTTTGTGCCCAAACAGCAAGATGCTGTCTCAAGGATCAGTCAGTGCCTTGCTGAGATCCAGAACTGGATGAGTGTCAGCTGGTTGACATTGAATCCAGACAAAAAGGGGTACTTGTGGTGGAATCTGGTGGTCCAGGGGTTGGTGTGCAAGTTGGTCGAGTTTCTGGTCTTAGGATGAGGGATTCCCAACTTCTCACCTCAGAAAGGGTGAGGAATCTTGGCATGGTACTGGACTGTGGCCTGATGCTTAAGTTCCAGGTGTTAGCCATATTATAGAGTGCATTTTATCATCTTTGTAACATTTCCAAGATTAAACACCTGATTCCCCCGATGATCTGCTATCACTGGCCCATGCCTTCATGACATCCCTTTTCTTTGATAAAGCCAATTTTGGCTGCCAACTACAAGCAACCTGCACTTTGTAACTAGACCTACAGACTAGAGATATTTTTGTAATAAAAGTATTTGTGTTTGAGGTTATACTCCACATTTATCTTGCTTGTAAAATAGTCTTGTCACTTGGCTATTGTATGTTCTCATCATATGATGTAAAATGTACTATAGTGTATGGTGGAACATTGTTATCGCTGGAAATTCCACCATACCAAAATGCTGTTCATCCATACATAGAAGATTGATGGAATGCTGTTCGACTGTACGCAGAACAGCATTCTATTAATGTAGACTGCGCTTGAGCTCTGTAAACAGAAAACTGCCACATGCCAATTTTTGCTCTAAATGCACTGAAAATGGCAGTGGCGGTTTCTCAGACAAATATCAGTTAATTAGCAAGTTGGATCAACCAGACTTTCTGTGTTTATCAAGTTTACTTACATATTTTGGCATATGGGAGTTCGTTTTTTCTCGCTAAGCAAGATGTCTGATCGCCATGTTATTTTTTTTAGCAAATACCACCCACACAAGAATGGCAGCCAATGGGAGTGTGCGCTTCTAATGTAGGGACACCCAGTCCCTAGCAACCACACAACTTGTCACAACAAGAGCAAGATCAGTCTGTTTGCTGATGATGCCAAGGTAGGCACGGTGGTGGATGACCTAGGAGGATGGCAGGGGTTGCAGGATGATCTGGCAAAGCTTGAAACCTGGTCAGACACCTGGCAACTGGACTTTAATGCCAAAAAGTACAAGGTGCAGCATTTTTGGATGAAGAACCCAAGGAGGAGTTACCAGCTAGGGGGAGTGCAGCTAGCCCAGACAGAGGAGGAGGAGAAGGATCTGGGTGTGCTCATTACAGGGTCAATGAACAACTCAGCACAATGTAGGAAGGCAGCTGCAAAGGCCAACATAATGCTGGGTTGTACTGCAAGGGGTATATCCTCGAGGAGGGAGGAGGTGATTCTGCCACTGTATAGGTCATTATGTAACCCCTAGATGGCGCTATCCCAGGGGCTACTACCCCTGCCTGATTTGCCACTAACAGGTTGAGGGGCCTGGATCCAATGGCGGGTGCCTCCACCCAGAGGTCAGGGTTTGCAATAGTTAAACTAACTTGGTCACAGCCCTCTGGGACACTGCAACCCCCTTCTTCCCACTAGTGGCCCACACAATATATCAGAATTACCTTCACAGTATACACTTACCCCAGGTCTGGTTCCGCACTGGGACCTCCTGTGAAATGAGATACAGTGCAACAATCACAGTACAGTACTTTAACATAGACAAATACCTCAGGCAGTATAACTTTGCTGAAACAAGCAGCTGTGATTTATTTAGGGGGATATAACAAGGACAGGGGGAAATCAAGTTAATTAGCTTATCACTCTAATAATCTACCTATGGCTCTGTGCACAGGCCTATCCCTATCAGTTACTGTCCCTGGGTACCCAAGCCCTAGTGGCTAGTCCAAACTGTGGCAGCTGGTAGGGGCCCTTCACACAGAGAAAAGGAGAATTAAACAGTCAGCAGTACAGTAATTCCATTTGGATTTAATGTGGCAATTCAACAGGGAGCGACCCTGAATTAGTACTCACGACCTCCAAATAAGATAGGGTCCTTCAATGTCAGCAGGGCTCACTTGAGGTACACAAACCTCTTCACACATTTATATAAAGAAAGCACTATACCAGGCAGGCTGCATCTGTATCCCGATCGCAATTACTGCACAATACCGGAGAACACAGCAGATTCAGTTCCTGACAGACCGAGTGCAATTTTCAGCAATTCTTCCAGTCTTCTACAGGGTGAGCCTGGTTTCTACTCTTCAGAGATCCTTTGATTCTTTTCACAGGACGGATTCAGTCCTAACAAGCTGCAGACCGAACTCTGGGCCTTACACCGTTTTTGACTAAAACTGCACACTGAAAAAGCACAGGGCTCCTTCCTTCACTGCCAAAGCTCAACTCCAACTCCAACCGACAAAACTGGCATTTCCTTTGAGTTCCTCCCAGTTCTTGACTGGATTGGCTGTCACTCACAATAGACTGCTGCTGTTGGTCCAAAAAGGCACTGAAGTCTAAACTACATCTCCCAGAGTCACTGCCCATACAATCCTCTTGTGGCTGGCTCAGATTATGAGTCCAAGTTCTGATTCGTCAAGGCACCATTTTAGAGCTAGCTTACCCCACACTGATTGGTCCAGTTCAGCAGTTCAAAACTAGAATGGGGAACTAGCAGACACAGTTCTGACTGCAAAGAAAGCAGGTTAGACAAACTGTAATTTCATTATTACTCTAAATAATTTCTGGCAAACAGTTACATCTTTCAGATAGGTTCCCTTTGCACTCCTAGTGACTGCAAAATGAAGTGAATTGGCAGCAGCTCGAGTGGTACTCAGAGAAGAAACACACAGTCCCCATACAAACTAATTATGTCTGCAAGCAGACAGCTCTTAAAGAGACAGTACCAGAGCTCTAAAACACTCACTGATAAATGGCTTAAATGCCAAACACCATTCAGGCTTGGAGCATTCAAGCAAGCTCCTGGAAGTCTTTTGGGAACCCCCATTTGCAGGGGTTACACCCTTCCTGGTTTGGGAAAGCTTGACGTCCGCTCAAGCAAGTACCCCATAAGTTTCAACTGCAACCATATACATTTGTATTTAGGCTCGGCCATGTAATCATCAGTCAATATATCATTTTACCAAGAACACATTTTGAAAACATTGCAGTACGTCACTCTTTACACAGTATTACATACACATTGTACCATAACTCAAGTTATTATCTCTTGTACATGAAACCTGAAGAGAGGGGCCCTTCCTATCAGTTACCTTGGGGCTGGATGGGGCAAGGGCACCATACTTAGAGGGCAACACAAGTAACTTGGAGTTAGCACTGATGCTCAGTTTGGGCAATGAGCTCGGGGACACATACACTCTTTATGGACAACATTGAGAGGCAAGTCCACAGGCCTCCCAAGTGAATCATAACTGAGGTGCACCACAGGCTTTACAGCTCGACCAGTCTTTCTAGGGGAACTGTTTTAGTCTCTGCACTCTGAGCCTCATTTTCAGCATTGTCCTCACTTGTCAGGAGTCTCCATGGGGGTAGAAGGCTAGAACTTGGGGCACTTTCAGCTCCAGGAGTTACAGTTTCTGAGTCCACAACATTTGGCTCGCATGGAGAGCTTTGGACACTGGCAGTGGACTGTCAGGGCACTCAAAATACTCTTCTTGTTCGGGTGTATCACCAGTCTGCCCCAATCTATCATTTTCCTCCCTGAAAGCTCAAACAGTTCAACCATGCACAATGATTCCATTTCATCTGATCTGATGCTTTGCACTTCACTTTCTGGGAGCATTGGCTCCAGGGATGAAGCTGGGGCTTAGACAGTCCAGAAGGCCCAGCTTTGTCTCCAGTATTGACTAGGGATTGCCCTGAAACAATTGACTCAGTTCGTAAGAAGGATAGTATTCAAAGTCACTCTCACTTTCTTCTGATATGGACTGACAGTCATGCTCAACTGGGACTTGTGGAGGGAACACTTTAACTTTGCTTCTGTAGGTGCAGACTTTCTTGATCTTTTCTTAGCAGCAGCTCTAGTCACTGGTCCAGAGGGCATCTTCTGGGGCTCAGACTCAATCAGGATTTGTCCAATGGGCAGTAAATGATTTCTATGCATTGTTTTACATCTTTTGAATTATTCTCAGGCCTTACTTTGTACACTGGCAGATCATCTAGTTTGCCCACTACAATGTGAGGGAGATGGTGCTATCTGTCAGCAATCTTGTGCTTGCCATGCAGTCCCAGATTTCTTAGCAATACCCGATTCCCTCCTGGAGTTCCTGTGCTTTCACCTTTTATCATACCTTCCTTTGTTGGCCAGATTTCTTTGGCAGCCATGGTTTGAGCCAGTTGGTACGCATGAGTTAGCTGGCCTTTAACTTTTGCACATACTGTAAATAGTTGTCAGCTTGAACCCCATCAGGAGAGACCCCAAACACACATCTACTGGTAGTCGAGCTTCTTCCAAACATCAGGCGGTAGGGGAGAATCCATGGCATCACTTTGGTGCAGTTATAAGCATGTACCAGGGTGCTAATTTGTTGGCTCCATCTAGGCTTGTCCTTTGGGTGCAGGGTGCCAGCATATCTAGCAAAGTGCGTTGAAACGCTCAGGCTGTGGGTCCCCTGGGGGTGGTAAGGAGTGGTTCTGGACTTTCGGACTTCCACAGAGAAAGCATCATCTTTGATCAGACGACTCTCAAAGTCTCTCCTTGATCAGAATGGATTCTTTGTGGAGCCCCATAGTGAACAAAAAAGCTTCTACAAGTACTTTGGCCACAGTGGATGCTTTCTGGTCTTTGGTGGGAAAGCTTGGGCATATCTCGTGAAATGGTCAGTGACCACCAGCACATTACTGATATTTCTTTGATCTGACTCCAAACTCAGAAAATCAATACAGACCAGCTCCATGGTGCAATTGGTGGTGATGTTAATCAAGGGGCAGCCTCTGGGGCAAAGCTTTCCTCTGTAAGCAGCGACTACAAGTTCGAATGTGTTGCTCCACATCAGCCCCATCTTAGGCCAATAGAATCTGGATCTCACCAAGTCAAGTGTTCTGTCTATACCAAGGTGCCCCATGGTTGTGCAAGGACCTCAGTACTGAGTCTCGAAGGCAGTGGGCAGCACTAGTTGTTGTTTGTCTACTTGTCCCCTCTGTCTACTGTTTCTCTGTACAACAGTTTATTGATCAGTTTCAACTTAGGACCTTCTTTGTATAACAGTGCAGTTCTCAAATCAGTGGAGCGTAATTTGGACACATCTTTTCCTGCATAGAGGGCTTCTAAAGCTGCTTTGATCATGGATCAAGGGATTGAGCCCGACTTAATACTGTCATTGTCCAGCTGAGGCAGTGCTACCAATGTCATTGCAGAAAAGTGGCAATAAGCAGCAGGTATGCACTTTCAGAGGCCTCCTAAGCACCACCATGCAGTCCACTGCGTCCGTGGACATTTGTTCTCCCTGTCAAATCTGGCAGAGTGCCCAACGTCAGGTTCTGCAATCGGACCCAATCATTCTGGGGAACAGGCCTCGGGAGAGAGCATCAGCATCTATGTGGTTCAGACCTGCTCGGTATTCGAGAGCATAGTCAATGTAGATAATGCAGAAACACCTATGGCCAGTGGCATCCAACTTAGCTGAGGTCTGCACATAGGTCAAAGGATTATTGTCTGCTTATTAGTATTTTAGCTCCATACAAGTACTCATGGAATTGGTCAACAATAGCCCACTTCAAAGCTAGGAACTCTAACTTATGTAGCAGGATAGTTCTTTCAGATGGGGTCAGGCTTCTACTGGCAAAGGCCACTGGTCTCCAGGCCATTCTCTGCTCTTGGTACAACTACAGCCCCCAACCTTGCAAGCTAGCATCAGTGTGCAGGACGGAAGGTTTTCTTGGATCTGCATAGGCCAGCACTGGAGCATGGGTAAGTTGATATATGATCTCATGAAAAGCAGTCTCACAATCAGGAGTCCAGCGGCCTCAAATACTTCACTTGGATGAAAATACACCTTTTCAGTCTTGAGGGACGCTGACTTTTGGTATTTTTGTGGGTTGGGATACCTTAGAGTAAGGTTATAAAGGGCGGATCACTCTTGAATAGTCCTTGATGAAGCTCGATAATAACCACAGAATCCACAGGAATCTTTGCAGTTCTTTTAGATTTTTGGCTGTCATCCAGGTGGTCAAGGCCTCAACTTTACTTGGGTCGGTCTCTATTCCTCGGTGGATACTATGTGTCCCACATACTTTACTGATGTTTGAAAGAATTGACACTTATCAATGGACAGTTTAACGCAAAGTCCTCCAGTCGGTCCAATACCTTAAATAATCTGCTTTCATGTTCCTCCAGTGAGCTGCCAAACACAATAACATCATCTAGGTATACCAGGCACTCTAGTAAGTTCATGTCCCCACTGCACGCCTCCATCAATCGCTGAAAAGTGGCTGGGGCACCTGAAACCCTTTGAGGCATCCTCATGAATTCATAGAAGCCAGCGGGACAGATAAAGGCAGTCTCTCACGGTCCTCTGGGGCCATCGGGATCTGGTAGTACCCATCATGGAGATCCAGCACAGAGAACCACTTGTCTCCGCTTAGGCAGTCCAAAGCATCCTGAATGCGGGCATTGTGTACTGATCAGGGATAGTCCGGTTTAAGGTGCGATAATCCACACATCCTTACTGTTCCATTCTTTTTCCTCACTACCACAATGGGGGAAGCATAAGGCTTCTGATTCTTGTATTACACCAGCAGCTAACATCTCTTGCAGATGCCGTCTCACATCATCTATGTCAGCAGGTGCCAGGCTCAGACCTCTCACGAATGGTCTTTCGTCTGCAGCCGGATATTGTGCTCAGCCCTTGCACGCATCCTACATCCCATTCCTTTAAAGAAAACACCTGGTCTCTCTGGGCAAGCTTCACTGATCCTCACTTTCCATTCAGCTGGCAGGGGAGTCGCTGAAATCAAAAGTTGTATGCTATTTCGTCATTCTTCCTGAACTCTGTTGCTGGGTAGCACTGCAGTGTCTGCACAATGCACATTAGCCAGGATGCAACCTCTGTTTACTCAATGTCTCTTTCAGACACATTATGAACTTGGACCATTACCCTTCTGGCATAAGCATGGGCTCTAGCGGGCAAAATACTAGGCTTGACTAGCAGTCCCTCTGGCAATTTTCCACCGCCTGGTGCATCCAAAATATATTATTTTATTCTTAACATCCTTTCTGATACGGACCTCTCCTGTAAGGTACACTGGGCATTTGGCGCCAGGATCAGAGACTCAGGATCCTTCTTCCATACAATTCACTGGTTCCTCTGGTTCTGTTTTTTCAGCATCTCTGTGCCTCATAGGCCTTCTTAATTAAAGCCGAACCTTAAAGCTCTACTAGTCTTTGACCCCTGTTTTCATAACACAACTGTGCCAGCCTTCCAACATATAGCATTTGTTCCAATCAACAAAGGGACACCATCATACAGTCCAGTGGGGGGACACACTAAGGCTAGGGTCTCTACTTGTTCGGCCACCCAGCCACGGAGGTGGGGAAAGACAGCCAAATTCGGATATACCCGGAATAGGGTAGGCCTTCACTTAACCCCCATACATGCAGTCCTTCTAATGGTTGTAAGGGTACGCCTGACAAATGCTTCTGATACCAATCTTGGAACATAATTGTCACTTGGGAGCCACTGTCTCAATATAGTTTCTAGAGACACCTGCTCACTCACAGTGGTTCTCGGCGGAGGGACCCACTATTCTGGACCAGTCTGGAGAGGCGGTAGTGGGGGCCTGGGCAACTGACCTTGCCACAAAAGGACGTGGATTAGCATTTTGGTGCCTCACTGGGATCATGTCAGTGCACTCTAACTACTGATTTCTTCTCCCGAAGCTCTCTTGTAGCCTATATGCAACTTTGTCAGTGTCTTTTGGGGACTGGCATTCCTTTCATGTGCCCATCTTTCCTACAATTATAGCAAAACATACTTTCTGGAGTTTGAGCTGGCTGAGAGCGCCACACTGGGAGCCAGGGCGGGGTATTATTAACTGGAAACCTGGTGCCATCTCTGTCTGCGGCGTGATAAGCATTTGGAGACATCTCGTCAGTTTCTCCACTTCCATGGTCAAGGAATTGAGTTTGAGCTGTTATCAGTAGGAGATACATGGGTGGGTACCCCACCCCATAGCAGATGCAGTCGGATATAGGTCAGGGTCTGCATTTGCAGGCGTGGCCTTCATAAAGGGACTGTTTTTGAATTCTCGGATCTCTCTCAACAGTTCGCCTATTGTGGCATATCTTTTTCCTTGTCAGAGCACTCATTGACTGTCAACCTCTGCTCCTGAACTTCACTTGATGGGTCATCTCAGTCACTGGGTCGTAGCCACAGCTGTTGGTGCAGGTACCTCCCGAGGTCGCTTTTTCTCAACTCCTCGAATTTCTCATTAACTCATCAGGAGGGTGGATCATCGATTTTGCCAGGCGTGAATCGAAGCAACAGCAGTTCTGAGAAGGGGGCAGACTTATGATTCTGTCCAGTCTGGTTCGTCCAGTTCAATCGCTGGCAAACTACCCTTTCTGAGGCATCTTGCAACAATTTTTCCAGCCGAGAGACATACACAGACAACAACCCTCTTGGTACTGTTGTGTATTTTTACTCTCCACCATAGGTCCTCATCAGAATCTGGGCTCCCATACATATCTCCAAGGCCTCAAGATAGCCTGTGCAGTCGCTTCAGGGTTACTGGGTCTGCTTAGCACGGATGGTAGCCAGGGCAGGACCTCGGAGGCTTCTCACTAACCCTCTTTTCGCCGCTTCCGAGCATTGCCATTCTAGCACTTGGGGCAACATAGTTCTATCCAGGTCTCCCAGTCATCCCTCCCTTGGGGTGGGGAGGGTGCCAGAGAGATCTCAACCTTCCGTAAGAGTCGTGACTAATGGCAGGTGCAGAAATAGGAGTCTGCATTGGTTCAGCCACCATTACGGGCACTGGAGCAGGACAGGGTGTTGGGGAGGAACACCTCAGGTGGCAAGAATAGTTTCTTCAAGTCCTCCACAGTTTTCCCTCTCCAGCAAACCATTCAGCAAATTTCTCCTCAAAAGTTTCAGATAGTGGTGGGGCTGATTCCCCCGGGTCTTTACTGTCCTAGTTATCACTCAAGCAGTGAGGGCTCTCTCTGGGTAATGGTCTGTGGCACTTTGGAGCTATCTATGGGATCCTTAAACTCTACTAGGGCCAGGAAAGTGTGGGTGAGCAGATTAGCATGCCGACCCACCACCACAGGGTTTTGTAAACCTTCCACCTTGGAAAGTACTCCTGCACAGTGTCCGTATTGATACCCAGTGGGATGTCCAGGATAAGCATAGCATTTTGGGGGCCGATCTCCTCCCAGTACACCACTCCACCAGCCGGTGCACAGCCACTCTGTCGGGTACCTATTTTTTCTTAACAGTGGTTCAGAATATGGCCACTAGAGGACACACAATCCCAGCGGTGAGCCTCCAAGATGTAACCCCTAGATGGCGCTTATCCCAGGGGCTACTACCCCTGCCTGATTTGCCACTAACAGGTTGAGGGGCCTGGATCCAATGGGGTGCCTCCACCCAGAGGTCAGGGTTTGCAATAGTTAAACTAACTTGGTCACAGCCCTCTGGGACACTGCAACCCCCTTTCTTCCCACTAGTGGCCCACACAATATATCAGAATTACCTTCACAGTATACACTTACCCCAGGTCTGGTTCCGCACTGGGACCTCTGTGAAATGAGATACAGTGCAACAATCACAGTACAGTACTTTAACATAGACAAATACCTCAGGCAGTATAACTTTGCTGAAACAAGCAGCTGTGATTTATTTAGGGGGATATAACAAGGACAGGGGAAATCAGGTTAATTAGCTTATCACTCTAATAATCTACTATGGCTCTGTGCACAGGCCTATCCCTATCAGTTACTGTCCCTGGGTACCTAAGCCCTAGTGGCTAGTCCAAACCGTGGCAGCTGGTAGGGGCCTTTTCACACAGAGAAAAGGAGAATTAAACAGTCAGCAGTACAGTAATTCCATTTGGATTTAATGTGGCAATTCAACAGGAAGCGACCCTGAATTAGTACTCACGACCTCCAAATAAGATAGGGTCCTTCAATGTCAGCAGGGCTCACTTGAGGTACACAAACCTCTTCACACATTTATATAAAAGAAAGCACTATACCAGGCAGGCTGCATCTGTATCCCGATCGCAATTACTGCACAATACCCGGGAGAACACACAGCAGATTCAGTTCCTGACAGACCGAGTGCAATTTTCAGCAATTCTTCCAGTCTTCTACAGGGTGAGCCTGGTTTCTACTCTTCAGAGATCCTTTGATTCTTTTCACAGGACGGATTCAGTCCTAACAAGCTGCAGACCGGAACTCTGGGCCTTACACACGTTTTTGACTAAAACTGCACACTGAAAAGCACAGGGTCCTTCCTTCTTCACTGCCAAAGCTCAACTCCAACTCCAACCGACAAAACTGGCATTTCTTTGAGTTCCTCCCAGTTCTTGACTGGATTGGCTGTCACTCACAATAGACTGCTGCTGTTGGTCCAAAAGGCACTGAAGTCTAAACTACATCTCCCAGAGTCACTGCCCATACAATCCTCTTGTGGCTGGCTCAGATTATGAGTCCAAGTTCTGATTCGTCTAAGGCACCATTTTAGAGCTAGCTTACCCCACACTGATTGGTCCAGTTCAGCAGTTCAAAACTAGAATGGGGAACTAGCAGACACAGTTCTGACTGCAAAGAAAGCAGGTTAGACAAACTGTAATTTCATTATTACTCTAAATAATTTCTGGCAAACAGTTACATCTTTCAGATAGGTTCCCTTTGCACTCCTAGTGACTGCAAAATGAAGTGAATTGGCAGCAGCTCGAGTGGTACTCAGAGAAGCACAGTCCCCCATACAACTAATTATGTCTGCAAGCAGACAGCTCTTAAAGAGACAGTACCAGAGGCTCTAAAACACTCACTGATAAATGGCTTAAATGCCAAACACCATTCAGGCTTGGAGCATTCAAGCAAGCTCCTGGAAGTCTTTTGGGAACCCCCATTTGCAGGGGGGTTACAATTAGTTAGACCACACCTGGAGTACTGCATGCAGTACTGGCATCCGTATCTGAAGAGGGACATTAAGTTACTGGAGGGGGTGCAGCGCAGAGCAACAAAGATGATCAAGGGGCTGGGGGACTTATCATACGAGAGGAGGTTGAAGGAGTTGAACATGTACTCACTGGAGGAGAGGAGAGACAGGGATGACATGATTGAAACCTTTAAATACATGAAAGGAATAAACAAAATGGGTACAGAGGGGCTGTTCAAAGTAAGGGAGGAGAGGGCCACCAGGGGCCACGATATGAGACTGGAGCGAGGAAGGTTCAGGAGGGAGATGAGGAGACACTTTTTTACAGAGAGGTTGGTGGCTGGGTGGAATGCGTTACCTGTTGAAGTGGTATGCAGTAGAACAGTGGACTGCTTCAAATGAGGAAGGGACAGGACAAGGGGGAGGGTTAATGAAGGGGAAGGGTGGAAGGGAGGGGCAGCTACAGAATAAGGGGTGCTAGCTACACATTCAAGCAGACTTGATAGACCTCTAGGCCTTTATCTGCTGGCAAATTTCATATGTTCGTATGTTCGTAGGAACAAGCTGTGGTTGCCAAAGGACGAAATGGGAGACAGCAATTTATTTTAACATGGGAAAAGATTAGAAGGGCTCCTATTATAAAATACTGGTTGGTAATTCTACGTAGAACTATTGTGTCTGTTACACGGGGTCTGATTCCCAAGGACCTCTCGAGCTTTGCTGTTGAGGTCAAAGGTAATCAGACCCCTCTGTGGCAGAACACACTGGTTCTGCATGGTTACCCAGCCAGTATTCTATATGTTTAGTCTGTTCTTCTACTGACTTGGAGCCTTTGCAAAAGAGCCAGTTTGGTTCAAAGGTTGTAATTCCGTAACTGAAATAAATAAAAAAAAAAATCCTGGCTTGAATATTGCAATACCCTTTACTTGGGGATCTTGGGGGTTGAGCTCTGCTGCCTGCAGCTAGTGCAGAATACGGCACCCAGGTTACTGACTGGCCTTTCCTGGTCTTGTCACATTACACCTGTGCTCCGCTTGCTGCACTGGCTGCCTGTAAGGTGGCAGATCACCTTCAAGGTCGGTTTGCTGAACTATAAGACCCTCCCAGGACTGGGGCCCAGGTACCTGCAAGGCTTTCTACAGTTTTACTGCCCACTCTGTCCCCTCTGGTCAGCTGTTGTGGGCCTCTTGGTGATTCCAATGGTGTGTCTACAATCTGCTGGTACTTGAGCATTTTTGTTCCTGGCACAGACCCTACAGAATTCACTTCCTCTCACTATCAGAGAGGCTCCATCAGTAAATGCCTTCAAAGGGGAGCTGAAGACATTTCTTTTCAGGGAAGCTTTTCCCTCTTTTTAATTAACCTGAACTGTTTTTACGGTTGGACCGTGACTGTCATTTAAATTTATTTTAATTAACTTGCTCACGTGTACAGTGCCTTGCGTCGAAACTGAAAAAGTGAATTTTATAAGTAAATCAACTAAACATGTTAGTACATCTTTGACAGTATATATTGTGAACTTTAGAATACAGCATTATTCTGAAAGGCATTATGCAGCATGATGGCAATACCACTTTGGTTATTGCATAATATCGGTACCGTGTAGTGTAGGTCTGTCGCCACAAGAGGGAAGCCTTGAGACAGCAGCTTACGCAGCTAGCTGCAGCCTGCCATCTGGTAGCAACAATCACATGCTACATTCCTTGTTTGTTTGTTTTTTAATAAGAGGGATGTAATGTGCCTTTGTTGTCACAGGAGGGAAGCCTTGAGATAGCAGCTTAAGCAAATAGCTACAGCCTGCCATCTGGTGGCAACAATCACATGCTACATCCCTTTTCTTTTTTCTCTGAATTTTGTTGTTTCAAATATTTTATTAAAATGCAGCTTTTATAGAAAATAGTAGACATGAACAATGATATCAAGTTGTATAAAGTAAAGTAAGTAAAACTTTATTTTTAAAGTGCTTTTCATAGCCAAAGCACTGTACAAACACATTAAAACAGTTAAATTAAATTAAGCAGTCATATTTAAAATCATTCAGAATAAGCTTTAAGAAACAAAGAAGGTTTGAGCTCAGATTTAAAACTTGAGTCAGTCAGGCATTCTCTTATCCGACGAGGTAGAAAATTCCACAGGGATGGAGAAGCATAAGAAAACACACGTGCCCCAGATGTCTTTAACTAAACCCTGGGAATCTCTTGTAATCCCTCATTGGCAGACTGGAGAGAGTGGGGGGGCAGTAGAGAGTAAGAAGATCTTACAAGTACTGGGGTCCCAGTTCATGTAGGTCTTCATAGGTCGGCAGCCAGACCTTAAAGGTGATCTGCCACTGAACTGGCAGCCAGTGCAGTCCGTGCAGCACAGGCATAATATTACTAGGCCTAGATGTACCAGTCAGAAGCCTAGCTGCCACGTTCGGCACTAGCTGCAAGCGGCAGATATCAACCCCTGGCAGCCCTATGTAAAGCGCGTTGCAGTAATCAAGGTGGGAGGTGACGAAGGCTTGGACCAATATGGAAAGGTCAGTCTGAGGAACCAGGTGTTTCACCAGGGCAATATTCCTAAGATGATAAAAGGAAAATTTGACAATGGCAGACACCTGAGATTTCAGTGTCAAACTGTCATCAAAAATAACGCCCAGGTTACGCACCCGGTCTGAGGTCAAGAGCTGGGCACCATCAAGCTATAACTGAGACAGAAGCCTGGCCCTAGGACCCACCTCAAGATGACCAGGGTCCACAACCAACACCTCAGTCTTATCCGGGTTCAACCTCAGCCAGCTAGTGCTTATCCAATCTCTGATCTCAGCTAGACAGCTGTTAAGCACGGAGATCGCACCTTCCTGTCTGGGAATTAAGGACAGAGACAGTTGAATATCATCTGCATAGCAGTGAAACCCAAACTGTATCACCTAATGATCTCTCCTAATGGCAGCATATAAAGTGCAACAACATGGGTGCCAAAATGGAGCCTTGCGGTACTCCACAAGACAGGGGGAAGGATCTGTGTCCTGCCTGTAAGAAAAGTTTGAAGCCAATGTAGAACTGTTCCAGACACTCCACAAAGAAGCTGCAGGTACCCCAAAAGCACACCATGGCCCACAGTATCAAATGCCGCAGAGAGATCAAGAAAGACTAGAATAGTACAGGCCTTTCAATTTCTCGCAATTAGGAGATGATTCAAAACCTGGACCATGGCGGTCTCAGCGGTATGTCTTTTCCTAAATCCAGATTGGTGAACATCAAAGACATTGTGATTTGTGAGATGGTCATCCAGCTGCAGAGTCACCACCTTTTCAATAACCTTACCCACAAAGGGCAGGTTAGAGACAGGCCTAGCAGGCCTACAGTTAGCTAACCAGTCTGGGTCCAGAAAGTATTTTTTAAGGAGTGGTTGAATGACCGCCTCCTTGAAGGGATTGGGAAAGACCCCCTGCTCCAAGGACTTCCAGAAAATTTCAGCAAGGATCGGGCATATAACATCTATACAACCTACTAGTAGCGGTGTAGGGCCCGGATCCAAACTACAGCAGGTTGGTCATATAGTCTGGACAATCTTCACAATGTCCATGGACTCCAGCCTGCAAAAGTCAAACCAAGCAGCACAGGCGCTTGCCACCTCACACCGATCTCCGCAGTCCCTTAAAGACAGAACTGGGCTGATACCCGATCTAATGCTTGCAATCTTATCTGTGAAGAACAGAGCAAACTCATCACACGTTATTTGTGAAAAATCTTTATCAGACTGTAGACCGACTGGATTGCACAATCTGTTGACAGTCGGGAAGAGCTGAGCTGGTCTGTTCTGTGCAGCAGGAATCTCCCTGGACAGGAACTCTGCCTTCTTATGAGTGATTGCTGATTGATAGACCACATAGTGGTCCATCAACCTAAGCCTGTCAACATCAAGACCAGATTTCTGCCAAAATACATATGACGGGGGGACATGACAGAAACTTTTAAGTACCTCAAGGGAATCAACAAAGTCCAGGAGGGTAGCATCTTTCAGAAAAAGAGATGTGTAACTACAGGGGGGCACAATTTAAAGTTAGAGGGGGGATGGCTCAGGGGTAATGTGAGGAAATTCTTTTTCACAGAGAGAGTGGTGGGCACATGGAACTGCCTTTCTGGAGAGGTTGTGGGGTCTAAAACAGTGGGGGAATACAAACATGCATGGGACAGACATAAGGCAATTATAGTCGGGGGTTGCAGGAAGTAGGCTGTTGGTTAACTAGAATCTGCAGCTTATCCAGTGGGTAGGGAAATGGGCAGACTGGGTGGGCCAAGTGGTCCTTATCTGCCGTCAAAGTCTATGTTTCTATGATACTCATTATATCACTTTACTGGCCTGACAAAGGTAGTTGTCTCTGCAACCCGTATACATATACATGGTCATTCATTTGATATGGTCTTCTCGGTTGTAGTGGAAGTCACTAACCATATGGTGGAGCCAGTCATTTGGTCAGACCATCATACCATGAGATTCTCATTCAGAGCTCTCCTCCTAAAATGATCTTCCCCTATGGAGATGGTCCAGTACCATCCTTTAAAGGGTTTGACACACTAACTTGAAAGGTTTTTGATACAGATGCGACCTGGGAGCACAAGGAAGTTAAGTGACTTGCTTAGGTCACACAGTATGGAAGTGGGGGGCTGTGAGATTCAAACCCAGGTCTCCAGGTTTGCAGCTCGGAGCCTTAAACCACTGCACTATACTGCCTCCACAGCAAGAATGTTTTGGCTCCTTTCCTCTACAGCATTCCTCACAACTGTAAATGAGCCTCTGGCTCAAAGGTTGTTAAACTGATGTTAAAATAAATAAATAAAACAACTAAATCCTGGGGCAACTCCAAATCTTCGTAATTCTCTCCCCTACCTCTTTCCAAAATCTCAATATATTCTTGCACTCTCCAAAAAAACATGTGTAGTGTTGTTCCCCTCTCCCCGCAGTTCTGCCAACACTGGTCTATTTGACTTGTTCCCATATATTTGGATTTGTCTGGTGTAATAAAAAGGCATGTCAAAATTTTCCATCTGAATTCTCTCCAGCTCCCAGATGAGGTTGTGTGACGGACTCCCTGCCAGATCTGTAACCATTGTTTCTCACATACTGTTTCTCTCGTTTTCCTTTCCCATTGTTGTTGGATCCCCTCTACCCCTTGTAGTCCGGTTTCCTTGTTTAGTTCTGTGTACAGTCTATAAACCCTTTGTGTGGAATGTTGTGTTTGGGGTGAGCAGCCTAATTCCATTAGCTAGTTGATACTGTACTTCTGGCCTATTTATGTTACTGTCTTGTGATTGAAGTTAGAACCTTACTTGTAAATACCTAAAGAAGTCTTTTTGCAGTAAGCCATATTCTGTTTGCAGTTGCCCAAATGTTTTTTATGTCTGTCCCTGTTTTAAAATGTTCTGGGAGTTGTAGTCCCTGTCTGGCCCATTGTCTATAAGTGTGGTCTGTGTGCGCAGGTAGGAACTTGCTATCCTTCCAAATTGAGCCCCACTGTGTCGGAGTGTGTTGACTGTGTTGCTTTTTGATGATCAGCCAGTTCCTGTACGTATGCTTTGTCCGTTTATTTGTAAGTAGTTCTGGATCTGCTTTTGATGCTATGCTCCAGATCAATGTATCTAAGTGTTTTACCATGTTGGTGTGCCTTTCTATGTCTTTCCAGACCGGTTCCTGTGAACTGTTCGAGAGGTCTATGAGTGGGATCAGCTCTGCTGCTCTGTAGTATGCCTGCATGTTTGGAAGCCCATGCCCGCCCCATGTGTTTATGCCTTTGTAGTATTTTTCATGATATCCTGGGCCTGCGATTGTTCCATATAAATGTTCTTAATACGCCATTAAGTTCTTTCCAGTCTCTGACTGGAATTACCAAAGGTAAACATTGGTATAAAAACAAGAATCTTGGCAATACGTTCATTTTAACTGTATTCACTCTATCACTAAATGACAGGAGAGCATCATCCCCCTTTTAATGTCTGCATACACCTCTGTTTTTAACTTGCCATAATTTATTGTATATAGTTTGCTGAGGTGCCTGGGTATTTGGATGCCTAGGTAATGCACTTGCCCTGGGTTCCATTTTCCTGGCAGCATGTGCTTCAGGTCCCCATCTATGTCCCCACTTATTTTTATTATCTCAGTTTTCTTAACATTCATTTTGAATCCTAAGATTCCTCTGTATTCCTTTGCTCAGGCTAAAACAACCTTTAAGTTCTCCTGGGTTTCTCATGAATATCACAGTATTGTCTGCATACTGAGACCTTACTCTCCACTCCCCACCTTCACACCCTGCATCTTGCTTTGTCTGTCTTCAGTCGGTGGATTTTGTGTAAGTTATTAGCACCTCTGAGGGGTGTCTCTTATGGTAAAAGAGCCTACATGCATGAGGTTTGGGTGAGAGGCTCAGGAAGTGAAGCTGAGTGGTCTGGCTGCCTAAACCTTCTGAGAGGATTCTCTTATACCATAAGAAACACCCAATGGAGGCCTTATTAATTTATTTTAGTGAAGCATTGCATTAGGAAGAGTAGAGTCCAGGAGGGGAACTAGGATCCTAGCTGATAGGTTTAAATGCTTCATTGGCAAGCATTTACACTAGCCAAGGAAGGGGGAGGCACTGAAAAGGAGAAAGGAAATCCTAGCCCCCCTCCAAAAAATCACAGTAGTTAATGAGATAAACACAAAGAGAAATCCATAGGGAGATGGGCAGGGGTAAATTATTTCTTTATTTATTTTTATTTTGGTCTTTGATAACTGAGTAAGGCCCACTAGGCACAAGTGCCTATTTTCATGGGTGACCTGGGAGCACTGGGTGGTTAAGTGACTTGCTCAGAGTCACACAGTATGCAAGTAGAGGTTGTGAGAATCAAACTCAGGTCTAGTCTGCTGGATGTACCAAGCTCATTCACACCTCATCCCTCTAACCTCTAGGCTATACTGCCAGAAAAAGACAAAGGCAGTAAGGACAGGGATGGGGCAAAAAAGGGTAAGGTCGTCAATAAATGGAGGGTAATGAGTACCAATGCCCATAGCCTTGGTAACAAGTGCCCTGAACTGGTAGAGGGATGCCTGGATCTTGTGGCAGTCACAGAAATATGGTACACTGAGAACCATGACTGGGATGCCAACATACCAGGGTACACAATCTACAGGAGGGACAGGGAGGGTAGAAGAGGAGGAGGAGTAGCTCTCTATGTAAGGGAAGGGATTCAAACAATGGAATTAAAGGGTAAACATGGAGGAGAGGAGGCACTGTGGGTCACCTTGGAGACTGGAAATGGAACCACAATCTGCATGGGGTTGTATACAGACCCCCATCTCAGAGGGAGGAAATGGACAAAGAAATTATAGAAGACATCCTTAGGATGGCAGAGAAAGGGGAGATGTTGTTGATGGGGATCTGAATGTTAACTAGAGCACCTTTGCTGCAGCCATATCCAAGAGCAGGGCTATTCTTGATGCCCTACAGGGGCATGTTGGAACCCACTCAAAAGATAGCATTCTTAAACCTGCTACTCTCAAATGGGAATGGAGAGAGGATCTCGGATCTAGAAGTGGAAAACCTTCTGGGAACATGTGACCACCAACCAGTGGTTCACGATAAACTCAGCTGTAGAGTCAAGCCCTACAAAAGTGAAGGTACTGGACTTCAGGAGGGCTGATTGTGTCAAAATGGGAGAGTGCCTCAGAAAAGCACTAGCAAACAGGCAAGAAGGAGGGGTGGAACATTAATGGGGAAACATAAAAACTGCCATCACAGAGGCAACAAGCCTTTGTGTGAAGCAAATAAACAAATCAAAACAAAAGCAAAAAACACTATGGTTCTCAAAAGGGGTGGCGGGGAAGATTAGGGAGAAAAGATAGCATTCAGGAAGTATAAGGAAACACAGGAGGAGCAGGACAGGGAACTGTACCAGTTAAAGCAGAAGGAAGCAGGGAAGGCAGTCAGAATAGCAAAGGCCCAAACCAAGGAAAAGATAGCCAACTCAGTTAAGAAGGGGATAAAACCTTTTATAGGTACATTAGGGAGCAAAGAAAGACTAAGGCAGGAATACTGAGGCTGAATAAACAGGAAGGTGGTTGGGCAGAGAGCAGAGAGTGACAGTGAGCAAGCAGGGATACTGAACGAATACTTCTACTCACTATTTACAAAGGAAGAGCAGGGGAGATACCTAATCCAGTCAATCCAAGCACTCTAGATGGGGGGGGGGGTGATATTAGTCCTATCACAGAAGAAAGGGTTCAGAAAGAACTCCTAAAACTGAAGGCGGACAAAGCAATGCGGCCTGATGGGATTCACCCCAGAATTGTAAAAGAACTAAGGGGAGAACTAGTAACACCATTGACTACCCTTTTTAACAAATCATGGGGGGATGGTGTGGTACCTGAGGACTGGAGGAGGGTGGATGTGATTCCCCTTCACAAAAGTGGGAGCAAGACAGAGGCAGGAAACTACAGACCTGTCAGTTTGACCTCAGTGGTAGGGACAATTATAGAATCACTTCAGAAGGAAATAATTATTAAGTACCTAGAGGCCAGTGGGGCACAGGACCTAAGGCAGCATGGATTCACAGCGGGAAGGTCATGGCAGATGAATCTAATTGATTTTGACCGGGTGACAAAAGTAGTAGAGCAGGGAGGGGCTGTGGACATGGCCTACCTAGACTTTAGCAAGGCATTTGATGCAGTCCTGCAAAAAAGATTAATAAACAAATTAGCCAGCCTGGGAGTGGGTCCCAGGGTGGTAGCCTGAGTAAAACATTGGCTGGACAACAGGACACAGAGGGTCATAGTAAACGGAGTCCACAGGGAGGAAAGGGGGGTTACAAGTGGGGTACCGCAGGGTTTAATACTAAGTTTGATCTTTTTTAATGTCTTTATAAGTGACAGTGCAGAGGGACTGGAAGGAAAAGCATGTCTCTTTGCAGATGACACAAACATCTGCAACAGGGTTGATAAATAAGGTGGGATGGAAAGGATGAGATGGGAATTGGTAAGGTTGGAGGAATGGTCAAATGGCAGCTTAGATTTGATGCAAAGAAGTGCAAACTAATGTACCTGGGAAACAAAAACCCAGGGGAAGAGTACGCAATGGGGGTGAGATACTGACAGCAACAAAAAAGGAAGGGGGCCTGGGGGTAGTTATATCAGATGACCTAAAGGTGGGCAAGCAATATGAGAAGGCAGTAAGGAGGGCTGGGGGGGGATACTGGGATGCATCGGGAGATGCATAAGCAGTAGAAAACAGGAAGTTCTTATCCCTCTGTACAAACAGTTGGTGAGACCCCATCTGGAGTACTGCCTGCAGTTCTGGAGACCCTATCTCTGCAAAGACATAGACAGGGTGGAGGCTGTTCAGAGGAGGGCAACCAACATGGTGCAGAGTCTTCACCAGAAGCCATATGAAGAGAGGCTAAAAGAGCTTAATATGTGATCCTTGAGGACAGAAGGGAGAGGGTGGACATGATAGAAATGTTTAAGTACCTCAAGGGAATCAACAAAGTCCAAGAGGGTAGCATCTTTCAGAAAAAGAGATGTGCAAGAACAAGAGGGCACAATTTGAAGATAGAGGAGGGATGGCTCAGAGGTAATGTTAGAAAGTATTTTTTCATGGAGAGGGTTGTGGCTGCATGGAACAGCCTTCCTGAGAGGTCATGGAGTCAAAACTGGTAGGGGAATTCAAGACTGCATGGGACAGACGTAAGGCAATTTTACTGGGCGGTAGGAGGAAGTAAGCTGTTGGTTAACTAGGATCTGCAGCTAATCCATTAGGTAGGGAAATGGGTAGACTGGGTGGGCCAAGTGGTCCTTATCTGCAATCAAGTTTTACGTTTCTATGTAGAGAGGTACAGCCAGTGAAACACAGAAACATAGAATGTGACAGCAGATAAAGACTGTCTGTCCCAGTCTGTCCATTTTTTAACCTTCATTGTTTGCTGCAGACCCCACTTGCTCTGCAATGCCACCCCCTTCCTTACGTCTATGATTCCCTTGTGCCTGTTCCAGGCATTACTGAACCCCACCACTGTTTTTGCCTACCACTACCTCTGCTGGAAGACTGTTCCAGGTATCCACCACCCTTTCTGTAAAGAAACACTTCCTCACATCCCTCCTGAATCACCCCTCCAGCTTCATAGCATGCCCCTGTAGTCTAGAGCACCATTTTCTTTGAAAGATACCCCTCCTGTACCTTATTAACCCTAGTGAGGTATTTAAAGGTTTCTATCATATCCCCCCATTCCTCCAGAGTGCACATATTTAGCTCTTTTAGCCTTTCTAAAATAAAAACATTTCCTCATAGGACTTTTGATACAGACCTTGTACCATTTTGGCAGCCCTCCTCCAAACTGCCTCCACTCTGTCTAAAGTTCGTTGCAGGGATCATGGGTCCCTTCTCCAGGGTTATGCTCTGCAGGAGGGGTGACTGCTTCTTATGCAAACTCTTTGCAGAGCTCTATCCTCAGCTGATAGCAGCGAGGAAATAAATCTCTCTCCTGCTGCATCACTTCAACTGGAGCCAACAGCCCACACTCCCCAAGAGGCCCACTAGTCAAGGAGGGTGGACAGTGGTGGGGAGCAGGAGGGTGGCTGGGCAGCTGCAAGGAAGTCAACCACCTCCACAAATCCTGATGGCAAATCACTTTGCACCCCTGGAGGAAACTCAGGTACCCAACTCCACCAGTGGGGACTCTGGTCAGTCAGTGGGAGTGATGACCTGGTGGTACCTCAGGGTAGAGTAAGAAGAAGGCAGCTAGGAGAGTCTTAGTGGTGGGGGATTCTATGATTAGGGGATTAAAGAGGGTGGTGGGTGGGGGGCAAGGAGGGTTGGGGGATAGTTAGGTGCCTTTCTGGGGCATCAGCCATCTAGGATATAGACAGAATAGGGAGGGCTGTAAAGAGGGAAGGAGGAGATGGGGGTGCTGGTACACTTGGATAACAACAATCTGGCGAATCAGCCTGTGGAGCAAGTGAAGCGGAACTTTCAGAAGCTGGGGGCTGATTGCAGGCACACTCAACCTCCTAGGCCTTTTCTGAGGTCCTTCCTGTGAGGCTTATGATGAAGGGAAAGACAGAGGAAGGAGGGAAGAGATAGAGGAATTAAATGGGTGGTTAAAGGGATAGGGTCAGGAAAAAGGGAACCACTTTGTGGGGGACTGGGGGGACAGGAGGTTCATCAAAAGTGATGGCCTTCACCTGACAAGGAGAGGACCACTGCACTGGGTCAGAAGTCTGATGTCTACATCAGACAGTTAAACTGACTGTAGGGGACACTGAGGCGAGGGGAACCATGGTAAAGGGAGTGAGGGGAGAGGAACAGCTGGTGCTCCCCCTGTACTGGGAACTGATAGCAGTAAGGTGGGTAAAAATAAGGCTGAAGTTCAAAAGGGAGTAGTGGAGGAAGCAAAAAGGGGAAGGATCTCTGGATCTGCAGGCTATAGGAAACATAAGAAGGTAAAGAGAATGGAAAGGAATGCAGGTGTAGGATCACAAAACAGCAAAAGAGGATCCAGAGATAGTTGGAAGGGGCCTGCCTTAATGCCAGGAGTTTGGGTAAATAAGATGAGAGAGCTCCAGGCATTAGTGGCCGACCTCATCACCATCACAGAAACTGGGGTCACACAGAATAATGACTGGGACTTGTCAGTGCCGGGTTACACGACGTCTAGACAGGATAGAGGGAAAGGCAAAAGGGGAAAATAGCCCTGTATATCAGGGAGGGCAGGTTACACAATGTCTAGACAGGACAGAGGGAAAGGCAAAAGGGGGCAATAGCCCGGTATATCAGGCAGGGCACAGAGGCTGAGGAGGACAGAGACATCAGGGAATGCAAAGGGGAAACAGTCACGGACAAGAAAATACAGGTGGAGTGATCTACGGATGACCACCAGGGCAAGGAGAAGACAGAGAGATAGGGAGCTTGGAAAACAGCTGGCAAGGGGAGTAAAGAATGGGAAGTGGTGGTGGTGGGTGATCTGAACCTGTCAGATATGACCGGGAACATTACAGTGGCCAGATGCACATTGCAGGACTGCCTGCTGGTGCAACAGTTTAAGGAACTCACTAGACAGGTGGCCACTCTTGGTTTGCTGCTGTCCAACTCAGAGATGGTGAGTGGAGTGAGGGTAGGGGAGCCACTGGACTCCAGCAAACAAAACTCCATTTCATTCAGTTGGTGCTCGGGACCAGAATGCCCCTATCATAAACTGAAGTCCAAGATTTCAGAAGAGCAAACTTCAGCTGGATGTGGGAGCTGGCCTGAGACAAATTGACTGGGGTGGACAGCATCAGCGATGTAAAGGAAAGATGGGGGGTGGCAATCAAGGCAACAAAGTCCTACATGAGAATTGTTACAGAATCTGTTTACCAGACCAATATGGTTTTCGGAAAGGGTCAGAGAAGCAGTGAGGGCCAAGAAAAAGACTCGCAGAGTACAAAGAAAGGCAGGGGAGGAGAACTGGGGAGAGTACCAAATAAAAACTAGGCAGACACAGAGCTGTGTATTGCAGAGGGGGTCAAGGGTAGGGAAAAACACTTCTTCAGATCAAGGAAAAAAGGAACCAGGGAGGGGGTATTGTTAGGTGGTATCCTGTGATATGGGAAAATCAGTTTAAGCGAGTGAGTTTGGGTGACATCAAAATGGCCAGTGTAAAATGGGCTATGCGCACTTAATAGCATATAGTAATTATAGCGATATTGCGTGTGTAGGGAGTAGTAGTTCTGCAGTATAGAGGGGTATACTGGTTGAGCTACTCCCATGCCGGTCCTCTGGTGTAGTGGTTAGAGTCACTACCTCCGTGTCCGGCAGACCCAGGTATGGGACTGGCTATAGGGGTTTTTGTTTATTTGTTTTGTATGGGTGGTTTATAACTTTATTTCTCTTGGTTTCCAAGATCTCATCCCCCGCCGCCCTGCCATCTGTGTTCCCCCCACTGCCTGCACGTTGCCCCCGACATGCTCCTGATGATTTTACCCCCCCGAGTTTCCCCTTGTCACCCCCCCCGGAGTTGATTATAACAGAAATGGGTGGTGCGGGGGGCTAATGTAAATATAATTCACCCCCTTAGAGCCCCTAAGCACCACTCGCTGATTGTGGTGGTCGGTGTTGTGCTGATCGATGGTTTAACTTGCAGCAATGTGTAGTTGCCATTGTGTTCAGTGCCATTTTTTGTTGGCGCTATTATCACATAGAACAAAAAGCAGCCACCCTTACTGACTGGTTCTTAACTGTCTTCACAAGGGAAGCCAGTGGACTCTGTTTGAAGGTGGCATCAAGAGGCTGGTAGGAGTATTCGTGGAATGAGGCAGCCGGTATTTAGCAGAGAAAGGGTCCAGAAGGGACACGAAGTCCCAAAGGTAGCCAAAGCTTCAGGACCAGAAAGGATGCACCCAAGTGTGCTCATGGAAGTGGTTGGGGAACTGGTTAAATCACTAGCAGGGCTATTCAACAGCACAGTTCCAACAGGAGTAGTTCTGAAAGACAGGGGTGTAGTGGACATAGTCCAGTTACATGGGGGGGACAAGAAGCAAGTGTTAAATTACAGAACTGTCAGCCTTACTTCTGTAGAAGGTAAACTGATGGAATTACTGATCAATGAGGACCTTCCGGAGTACCAAGAAAGCAATGGGTTACAGGATAGTAAACAGCGTGGATTTGTTTCAGGAAGATTTTGTCAGACCAGACTAATAAGTCATTTTTTTATACTTGCTGACCCTAATAGTTTTGTTTGTCTGGGTAACAAAGGTAGAGATAAGGGCCATGCTGTGGATTTACTCTACTTTCGTTTCAGGAAGGCTTTGAACTCAGTGCTACAGAGAAGATTGCTGAAGAAACTGGAGCACCTGAGTGCAGCCAGGGACACAGTTAGATGGGTAGGAAACTGGTTGAAGGACAGACAGTATAGAATGGTGGTAAACGGGGTCAAATTGGAAGAGAGGGGGGTCACGAGTGGGGTGCTGCAGTGATCTGTCCTGCATCCAGTCCTCTTCAGTATGTTAATTAGTGACACTGGAGAGGGCTGCCAGGGCAGGTTGTGTCTCTTCGCAGATGACATGAAGTTCTGTAGTAGGGTAGATAGCAATGAAGGGACCAGGGAGATGTAGAAGAATCAACAAAGGATAGAGAGGTGGTGTAAGATTTGGCAGTTAAAATTCAATGCCAGAAAATGCAAGGTTATACACCTAGGAGAAGAAAAAGGAGACAGCAGAGGATGGGAGAGGTTAAGCTGGGCACTACAGCATAGGAAGGGGACCCCGGAGTCGTCATTAGTAACTCCCACAAACATTCACACCAGTGTAACAAGGGCTATAGTAAGGAAAATAGGATGCTGGGGTGTATTGGAAGGGTATTGATGGCAGGGAAAAGGAGGTACTACTACCTCTGTACAGGTCACTGGCGAGGCCACCCTGAATACTGTGCTGCATGCCAGAGTCCTCACCAAGGAAGGACAAGTACTGGATGCTGGGGTGGATTGAAGGGTATTATAGAGGAAAAGGAGGTACTACTACCTCTGTACAGGTCACTGGTGAGGCCGCATCTGGAATACTGTGCTGTGTGCTGGAGTCCTCACCTAAGGAAGGATAGGGACAGGCTGGAGACAGTGCCATGCACGGTGACCAAGACGATTCAGAGTCAACAGGGCAGATCTCATAAAGACTGTCTCAAGGCACTGAACATGTACTCACTGGAGACCAAGCGGGGATATGACAGAGACCTTCAAGTTCCTGAAGGGAAGAAACCCTGTATCATGCTGAGTTTGCACACTGTTTGCATGTTATTTTTTGTAACATCTATACTACTGTCTCTGCTTTATTGCATTCCTGTCCCCTTCCCCCAGGTTGCACCTGGAAACAAGCCTTGGCTCAGTGACCACAAGATCATGAGTGAAACTGGGGAGGTTAAGAAGGATGTGAGGAAGCTGTATTTTTATGGAGAGGATGGTGGTGGTGCCATGGAACAGTCTACCAGCAGGGGTGGGTGTCAAGACCATAAACAGTTTCAAGTATGGCTGGGACAGAATGAAGGGTTTGGGGGTTGCTCAAGTTAGTAACTGTAGGGAGGAGAGTGGGGGAGGACTGTGAGGGTAAAACCTTATTTGGACAGTAGGCCCTGGGAGAGATAGGGAACTCCAGACAGAGTAGACGGACCCTTGATCTTTTCCTGTGAAGTGAAACAGGCCATTCCTAACGCTGCTGCATAAGAGGACACTGTACACAGGGTAAGCAGTACTGTGACTCTGTGTGCTGATTGGCTGAAATCATGTAAATGATTGATAATCATGTGCACACATCCAGAGATATGGAATAAATGCTCCCATACTGGTTTTGTGGTTTATTTTATTCTCGAGATAAATATTCAGAGTATGATACAGAGCCTATGAATCAGATGCTCTGCTCCCTGAACACCCACCACCTGTTCACATCCAACCACAAAGACTGGCTCTTGGCTGAGTCCCACTGCCGTTGCTTTTCTGGGTGGACCCCCCTGCCCTCTGTCACTTCCTGCATCTACCGTAGGGTTCAACCGCCCTTGTTATGTTGCCAACCCTCCTTCTTAGCACTTACCCCTACCTCCTTACTACTCCCCTGCATTCTGTATGTTTTTCCCCTTTTCCCTTGCTTGGAGATTCCCCCTCTGCACTTGTCCTTGTTGGTCCAGCTACCTTTCTTGTAAACTGCATGTTTTGTCTGCTAAGATAACCTGACACCTTGTCTGCTGTATTGAGTTTGTTACTTTCTTATTGTTGTATTTTTGTCTCTTCGGCTTCATTGTGTTAACTGGTTCTAGTTCCATTGTACTTTGCAGTAAGTTTGCTCCTGTGCCATTGTATTTTGGCCCAGGTCATACCTGAAAACAGTCCCTGGGATCAGTTTGCCTACTCGATTATTACAGTCATAAATAAATAAAATAAACAGATGCCAGTGTTTTCTCGACACTCCACTGTTCTCACTGAAATTCAGTGTTATGCACCTTGATTTGAGACTGAGGAGTATAAGATTCATAGTGGTAAATCTTTTTAATGCTTTTCCACCTTTCTCTGGGTCTGCCTGACAGCATCCCACTGATTTACTGGTTATCCATCACTCACCCAGAGCCACAGTGTGGTGGTGGCCAGACTGTTGGTAACAGAAACACAAAATCTGACGGCAGGTAAGGAGTGCTTGGCCCACCCAACTGCCCATTTGTCCCTACCTACACTGTTACTGCAAACCATGTTCAATCTACAGTTCTTTCACCCTCCCACCTCCTTTCCACTATGATTCCTTTGTGCTTATGCTGTGCATTCTTGAACCTCACCACTGCTTTTGCCCTCACCACCTCAGCTGGAAGGCTGTTCCAGGAATCCATCACTCCTTCTGTGGAGAAGTACTTCTCATTTATTTTATTTATTCATTTGTTGACCAGGTTCACTGATCCAAGAATAATTTCCAGGCACGATCCGGCCACTAAGATGGTACAAGAATGCTGCGACACAATACATCAGGGTACAAATACATCAATGATAATACAATGCAATAGGTAAACAGAAATAACAGGGGAACTTAATTTACAGAGGTTGTGTGTGGGGGGCAGGGTAGGTATAACACCCAGAGAGTACAAGGAACTAAACAGAAATAGTAAAATCGCACAATGCATGAAAACAGGTTACTTATAAACTTCTTCTCCTCTCCTGCATCTACCTCCCTCCAGCTTCATAGCACGCCCTTGTTCTTGAGCACCTTTTCTTCTGAAAAATAATTCCCATGAGGTATTTAAAGGTCTGTTTATCATATTTCCCCCTCTCCCTCCTCTGTTCCAGGGTGTACATGATGAGGTCCTTTTATCTCTTCTCGTAGGGGCTTTGATGCAGACCCTGCACCATTTTAGTTGCCCTCCTCTGATCACCTCCACTCTATGTCCTTCCTGAAATTTGGTCTCCAGAATTGGATGCAGTACTCTAGGTGGGGTTTTAACAGTGACCTATAAAGAGGCAACACCACTTTACACCTTTTTTCCTTTTATTCTCTTTATCTCTTCGTGGCCCCAGGCATCCTTCTGGGTACTCTCGGCAGGGTCTCTACTCCTGCCTGAACCCCCACTGCCATTATCATCCCACTGCACACCCAGTCAGGTGCAGTCCCTGGCTAATGTGTACCCCAGCCCGGGAGGCTCTGCCTCCCGTGGCAACCTTACAGACTCAAAGGACCCTACCTGGGTGGCAGGGCCAGTGAGGGAGTCTCCTGGTGTGCTGGGCCGGCTTTGGATGTGGGCCTGCCCCTGGAGTTCCCATCATCTCCATGGCACTGCAGAGGGCTTTTGTCCCTTGCTTTAAGTTTTTCCCCACTGGAGTGTGGCATGCAATGACGCCAGTGCAAGGTGGTCCTTGCCGGTGTCACTGTACTCCACCCACCACATTAGCCGCTGTGCCTGTAGTACCCCAGTCTCCATCGGGAGCCACCAGGACACCAGGCATCCTTGAATCTCACCCCAGGGAGAGGAGAGCTGTCCTTAGATGATCCTCTCCCACCCCTGCTGACCCCTGCAACCTGAGTCCATCTCCGAACCTGGGTCACTGGCGTGTTGAGGTGTGGCTTCCAGTGCCTCAACCCTCAGTGCCACTGGCCCAGCTCACCGCCATCATTTTGCTGGTGATATGCCTCCCTGCGCATCCCATTCACTCTTCCTACTGCCTTGTTGCACTGCCTGGCCACCCTTAGGTCATCTGATATGATTATCTCCAGGTCTCTTTCCTGCTTGGTGGTCATCAATACCACTCCACCCATGTTATACGCTGATCCTGGGTTTCTGTGCCCTAGATGCATTATTCTGCACTTTTTTGCATTGCAACCTAGCTGCCATACCCTTGACCACTCTGCTACTTTTCTCAGGTCTCTGCTCATCCTTTCCACCCCGAGTGTCCACTGTCCACCCCATTACAGATTTTGGTGTAATCTGCAAACAGGCAGACCTTCCCTTCCAGCACATTTGCAATATGACTTATAAAGCATTAAAGAGGACCAGTCCCAGCACTGATCCCTGAGGTACCCCACTGGTCATCCTCCCTTCCGATGTGAACTCCATTTACCACCACCCTCTGTCACCTATCTCCCAACCAATTTCTTATTGAGTTACCACCTTGGACCCACTCTAAGCTACACAGCTTGCTTACTAGTCTCCTGTGTGGAATGATGTTGAATGTCTTACTGAAATCTTGGTAGGCCATGTCCACCACTCACTCTTGGTCACTCAGACAAAGAAATCTATTAGATTCATTTGACATGACAACCCCCTGTGAAACCATGCTGCCGTGGGTCTTGTAACCCACTGGATTAAAGATATTCCACAATCATTACCTTCAGCAGTAATTCCATTAATTTTCCCACCACTGATGTCAAGGTGACTGGCCTATAATTGCCACCCTCCTCCATACCACTTTTGTGAACTGGGACTACATCTGCCTTCCTCCAGTCCTCTGAACCACTTATGTTTTCAGGAACTGGTAAACAGAATCGCCATACGCAACCAGTATTTCCCTGAGCTGCCTCAATATCCTTGGATGCACCCCATCTGGCCCTGCTGCTTTGTCCAGTCATGTAAGAGTGTGTGTGTAACAGAATAAAGCAACCCATTACTCTTTTAATCCCAAGGGTGCCACATGCAGTGATGCAATGTGTATTTTGGCTGTGCACTCCAGACATCCTGTGGCAACCCTTCCCCTTTACTCATGGCCCCATCTATACTACCATGGTTCACTCTAACCTTATTGCTCTGGTTGAGTTCTATAGCAGTACTAGAGGGCAGACCTATGCTATCATTCAGCCGACCTTCCTGAAGACGTGTGCTCGCGATCTTGCAGGATGAGTCGCTGTGAGACGTCCAGTGGTTTCACCATATAGGATCACTGATATCTTTCAAGCATTGCAATCTATATTCTCATGTCTGATGAACTACTGGAGATGCAACACAATGGGACAGGAGTGCGGAACATTAATCACTTTTTTCTATCTTTTCAGTAAAGTCCACTGCATTATGCATGTGTAATGATGTGCACCTGTTTGCAATTACTATTTGGACAAAATGACTGAGATCCTTCCCTTACTGAGCTGTGCAAGATTGTGAAGCACGGATCTGGGTACTAGTGGCAAGTGCAACCTCCTCTTGCACTATGATAGGCGAAGGGGTGGCATCAGCTGGCAGCACAAGTATGCTCTGTATCCCTATTATATAATTCAGTGGGACAGCCATGGCTACCATCAGGGTCACAGAGTGGCTAGGCAGTAACAAAACAAGTGGCTCTCTGCCTCAAGTCTGCCAACTGCTCATACTGTAAGCTCTTGGGCTCGGTCTGCTCCTGAATCAATTTATGAGAGAGAGAGACACACAGAGTGTGTGTCTCTGCAGTTGCTAGCTGTCCTGCTAACTATGGTGCTTCGCGCCCTCTGCTGGCCAACAATTAGCTCATCTAGAATGCACCCGGCTGCAGACCAACCGAGTGTGTGCACATGTTGTGGCTTGCCCAGCGGAAGGGACAATAGGAGGAGAAAGCGAGGTGGACCGCTAGCAATCTAGGCGCCGCGCGCCCTCTGGTGGTCAATAACATAGCAGTAGTCGATGACGCTAGCCAGCCGGAAATAGGAATACCGGAAGTAGCGGGACGAGAAAGAGAGACGGACAAATATGGCTAATCCTCGTGGCAGGGTCTTTCGGGAAGCGGGGGAATGATTTGTAAAACAAATATCATGTCACTGTCCAGTAACCAGTCCTATCCCCTTATACTGTGCACACTTGGGCTCGATCTGCTGCCGATTCCTGGCCCGGGGCAGCTGGCTTGCAGCTTGCTTGCGTGGCGCTGTGCGCCTTCTGCCAGCTGTCAGTGAGCTGCTCGTCATCTGCCACCAGAGGGCGTTGCTCCATGTTGGGTGACTGCGCGCACCCGCTGTCAGCATAGCGCGCATGTGCCGTGGCCGCAATCCGGAAGTGACAGTAGGAGGGGAATCGGAGGCGGACAGGGTTGGTTACGGCGAGCTGTGGGTCCGGGAGGATGAATGAGCGGTAGCAGACCGTGCAGCAATACAGGCATTAGGCAGGCGGGGGTTGTTGTGCTAGCATTTCACTAAATGTCCCAGAGCTGAGTAAAGGCACAAGTAATTAAAGTTGACACGGAAAGAAAGTCCAGGCATACCTCTCAGCCAGTGGCGTAACCATGCATATTTATTGCACGCACCTGCCTACAGAAAAAAATGCAGCAACGCTCCTTTTTTTTTTCTTTAATATTGTTCCCAAAACCTGGCCTTCCAGTCTTTGGCATGGAGGGGTGACAGCTGTGGACCTCACTCCAAGTCAGACATGCAAGCACTGCAAAATGTTGGCACCGGCAAAGCCCTCGGACCAAGTGCGTCTTTACTGTGCCTGCCAACCACTAGCGGTAGTTTTTCCCGCCTGCTTTTGGGTTGCCCTGTGAGAGAGTCTTCAGCTGCTGCTCAGTACCATCGTTGGCGTGACTTGTGAGAGGAAAGTCGGACCGGGACTCATCCAGTCCATCGTCGTGATCGCCGATTGTTGTTCTTGTCCCTGCCTAGGGTGGTCCCTACCGCCCCCCTCTCCTTTTATTGCCTGCAATCGTGATAAAAACAATGCCCCCTTTCTTCAGGGAATTGGGACCAGCATTAAAAAAAAAAAAAAGTGTTGCTGCATTTTTTTCTGTATGCATGGTTACGCCACTGCTATAGGCAGGTCATGGGAAGGGGGAGCAGGTTAAAATTACTTGCACAAAAGTCCTTTTTACAGCTACACAGTCTACCATTTATTTGTACAAATAAGGGAGGAAATAGGTTGTGTATGATCTTGTCTTAAAATAATTCCATTGTTTTACAATGCAAACCACATATGAGAATCACAGCCTACTATTCTGCATCTCATTTGTTTTCAATACCTCAACCTTATAGCTACTGTATTATATTAGCTCATGTAAAAATAATAAAGTTATTGAAGGGTGTTGGTTCTTTAAGAGAATATGTAATGCAAAGTTTATTCAAAAGCCTTTGTGGTTTCCATATATTCTTCTGATCATGCCATTTATCTTAACATAATCATGTCATGAGTGTGGTGATTTGCTTTTTGATTTTTGCATGTTTCTAATGAAGATATTGAAATAAATAAGGTTTAGTATTGAAATTCTGTGTATTTTACTTTTGTTATTGGGTTTTGCTGATGTTTCTTATACCTGTTTTCTTGTTTTGCCTTTTGTACTAGTTTTAAATTTACTTTGCTTAGTTTTTCTCACCATGTCTCAGTTTGTTTTAAAATTTCCTGTGGGGTATTGAGCAGAGTTTTAAGTGAAGTTCAGGTGGCAGGGATATTCATAGTGTGGTTGCTAATGTTTTGTGTACTTGTGTCAAGTAAGCATTTCTGTGTTAGTTTTGGTAAGATTTTCTTAGACAAATGGATATTGCTTTTGGCCTTTGTAGATTTATTATTTAGTAGGGCATATAATTTTCTTAGAATAGTTTCTATTAATTTTCTATTGCTTATTGTATTTTGTAGTTGTTGTTAGTTTTGCCCATTGTGAAGAGGTATGTGAGTATTCCTTCAGTTCTGGGTATTTTGTTTCTATGTGGTGTTTTGTAGAGGTTTTGTTGGGGGTTTAAGTAATACTTTTCAAGTAGTTTTTCAGGGATTTTTGGTGTGGGTATTGCTTGGTTTTGGTATTTTGCTCTATCAAGGGTGTTTTATGGTTTTTCTAGAATTTTTATTCTTTTGATGATTTATTTGTTATTTGTTTTTCATTTTTCTTTCGTGGTTGCTATTTTTGTGAATACCAAGTGTAAGTACTTGCTGAGTGCTTATGTTTGTTTCTGCTTTTGTTTTGCATTATTCTATTTTGGATTTTAAATAATGTAATTTTATAAATTTCTTATGTACGAAGAAATTTTTCTTTATTTGATTTGAGCGCAATTTTCAGTTTTTGTTGTTTTATGTTTTGGATGGATTGACTTTGTCATTTTAGATGTTTCTGTGAATACTTTCTATCTCTCTCTTACCTTTGTTTTTTTTTTTGAACTTTTAGAATATGACTAGCCTTTTTTCTTACTTTCCTCCACTCCTTGCTGACCCAGCTAGGTTTTTGGACCTGGACTGTTTACTCTGAGATTTGGCACAGTGTTCGTGGCCTCATTCAGTCCCTTCCTAATGACTGCCCACTTCTATTCAGCATCCATCACTGGGTTAATTTTAGTAAAGTACCTATGTCATTATGGTTTTAATGAGGTTTTATTGTTTGTTTTAATTAATCCGCTGTATGTTCTTATTATGTTTGGTACCCAGAGCCACGGGATTGGGCGCCTTATAAATAAATTGCCTTGCCTAAATACGCCACTAGGATGCTGCCCATTCTGGCAAAATCTGCCTTCCTGAAGTCCGACAATCTTGTCCTGGTCTTAGCTGACTCCCTCCCAATGCTGAGGAGGAACCACACTGAGCGGTGGTCGTTTCCTGCTAGAGGGTCCTGTACTCCACATCTTGGACTTGATCACAATTTGTTAGCACCAAATCCAGTATGTTCCCTCTCTAGTAGGTTCCATCACCCCTGCACTAGGTAGCTGTCTTGGTAAGCCTCTGGCAGCACCTGTTTCCTGGCGTGTGCTGCAGTTACTGTGTGCCAGTCAACCCCAGGTAGGTTGAGTCTCTCACTACAATCGATTTCACTTGCCACTGGTACAGTGCTGTGCTGTTGACCATCACAAACTTGTGGTTACACCGAGCATAATACATCCTCAGAATATATCAAACATGTACAGTCAAAATGAACTTAGCTGAAGAGATATTGTTTTTAATTGTGAATGATGGGCTGTTTAATGACATGAGTCATTAATTACAAAATTAGCTATAAAAGTGGTTTGAGAAAATTAAAATATACTGAGTATGCATCTAAAGATGTCAAATACATTTTGCTAAAAAAAACTATATTATGATTTTTTGCAGCCCAACGAATACTGCTGCCATAACCTCTTTGTAATATTTCTAATTGATCTATGGGCTTTTTGAATCTGCCAGTGCATCAGAAATGGCAGAAACATTCTCTTCCTCCTCTCCTGGACTGTAAAGTGCTCTGGGATCCAGTCTGCATGAAGGCACTATAAAAATTAAATTTCTTTCCTATCGATTTGAGTTCCTTTTTTCATACTGTCATGTTCTCCACAGCCTGAATAAAATTAGTGGCACCACTAAGTTTGACACTGCCTAAATGTACTACCACCATGTCTAAGGTCTGACCACTAAACCTAACGCCTACTGCATATGCTTTAAAATCACTAAATTTAAAAAGCTCAGAAAACACAAGAAATTGCATATAATCAGATAAAAACCTTTGCAGAGGGAAGCCTCTAGAAAGCCCATACAGCAATTTATTCTATTTTTTTTTATCAAATGTGTATAAGAAATAAAGCTACTGGATTTGCTAATAGGCCCTCCAAGGTGTACTATCATGTTACCACAAGAGCACACCAATCAGTTCTCCAACACTCAACACAGACGTGCTATCACAAACTTACGTTATCTTTACCAATGGACAGTCTTCAACTAGGTCCTAAAATGAAACTTTTTAAGAAAAGAGGTTTTAAATGTTTCCTGATCATAGCCACCTCCTTACACACATAAGCTAATTAAAAATTAAGTACTTCTCATAATTTATGATCACTAGTGCTTTTTGCAGACCATGAAAATCTCCATCATAACTGTTACTCAGCTAATCAGGAAATCTCCCATCTTACACTGTCTTAGTTAAAATCACATACTGTGTGTGTGTGTGTGTGTGTGTGTGTGTGGTTCTTTAGCGAGGTGAATGAATATTCTACCAGTGGAGTTATGCAGAACTTTTAAATCCTGTATTCCACTGTAAACATTCTATCTATTGACTGTGGAGAAGCAAAGAAAAAAGGAACAGCGTAAATGAGGGAGAAAATTACACAAAGAAAGAGTGGGGAAGGTAGGAAGGCAAAATTAAATGGGGAGAAACAGAGCCAAACCACTTAGAAAAAGCATGACAAAATTCTTAAAAGCCCATGCATTGAACAAGGGATGGGTGGACCTGTTCAGAAGGAATCTGCAACCCCTCCGCTACAACCCACCACTTCAACCTGGCAGGTTCAATAGTTCTGCATAAGATAGCCTTTCCATTAAAATATGTGTATTGATTTGGAACACAAATTAAGTAATGCATATGTATTTTCATAAGACAGCTAGTTCCACACAAAGTTTTCGTGCTGTTTTATTGTTTTAGCTACCCCACCAGTTACCAGCATTGGGACAATTTTCTTTATCTTCCAAGTTCAAATGGAGGTATATTTAATGAAAGGTCTACATTTTATGTTTTAAAATAATTTATTCCTTTTAAATCAGACATATTGAAAACACATTTTATAAGCCTGTAAAGACACTCCAGAATGAGCAACTGTTGTGAGATACACGTTTCAGATGCATTTAATGACACTCAGCTGAGCCTCCTGCCTAACAACGCACCTGAGATGTTCGATTCTCTCATCATAACCGCACACTCTCTAATGTGTTATTGCTTACTTTGATGACCAAAAAAGGGGCAGGAAAAATGTTCAGTTTTAGCTAGATCCCAGGTTTGAGTACAGTATGCACAAGAGACAGCAGACAAAACTTGCAATGATGGACATAGCAGTAAGTATGAATCGAGAGGAGTAGTATATCTAGCATTAAAGCCAAGCAGAAGCCAGCCCATCGGCAGAGTGGTAGGACTACCACTGTGATGCCAGTAATCCCAGTTCAGGAGCGAGTTGGGTCATCCGTGGCCAGCTAGGAGGAGGATCAGCCATCTCAGAGGACACTCTCCTCCTCTGGGAAGGGAGGGTTGATGCCTTTCTGCCACCATACTGGAACCTTGGTGACCCCAGGTGGCAGTACAGTGGAGGTACTGCAAAAGGAAGAGGACGACACTGGAAAAACTGCGCTGCCATGCATGGCATAGGCTTGCGCTTTCAAGCATGCCAATGTCCTCAGGAAAAGAGAATCCCCGGCAAGGTGCAGGATGATGGGGCACGCTTGGCCTCTGGCCTGCATGGCCAGCCAACCTATTCTGGAGGTCCTCATATAGGAGGGCTAGCACCTCGCCTGGTGTGGTCAGATAGGTAAGCCCCACACAAAGGGACAGGTTGGGCGCTGGAAAAGATCAGGTACAGAGCTGGGTGGTAGCTGCCAGAAGGAAGCACTGGAGTGAAGGTGGCACAGACAATAAATTATAATAAAAAATAGTATAGATAATTGAGGTTTTATCTACATTTTAAAATCCTGGAGAGAGCTCTGGGGAATTACATAATCCCTTCCTTTTGTCTACAGATGGGTGAACATTTTCCATTTTAAAATATGAACTAAACTTACAAATTTAGGATTTCCCTATCAACTCAGTGGGAATACTATCACTCTTTTTCAAGGCTCTTATCCAATGCGAGTTTAAAAGCAGAAACAACGGGTTCTCTTTTCTGCACTGATTTTGCATCTGTAGTTAAAAAGTAAAAATAGCAAATAAAGTGCAGGAAATCAGTGCTGAACAAGTGAGGTAAAACTGTTTATTGAGTGGTTATACATCCATCTGAAAACTTTAGACATAGTTGGAGACCCCCAAAAATTAAAAAAAGGTGCTCTAATTGACTCACACCACTTTAAGGAGAGAAAAGGGTTACATGAATACACTATTAAAAACAGAAGATACAGTTAGAATAAATGTTTTGACCATGAAGTCCAAAAGAAAGCATTGTAATTGAAGATAGTAGGACGAAAGCAAGGATATGTACAGTATACATGGGTTACTCACCTGTAACCATAGTTCTACTAGTGGTACACAATACACATCAAACTCTGGCAGACTTCCCAGAGGGTGACATGTCCTCCGTGCCCACCCGTGACATCAGATCTTTACACACTGGAAGCAGGGATCTGGGTACCACTGTCAGGGTAGTCCAGGTGGCTTGTGTGGATGTGAACTGTATGCCACTAGTAGAACTATGCTTACAGGTGAGTAATCCATATTTCTAACAATGTGGATACAGATCACAAGGTATGCACTCCTATTTGGCAGAGACTGGAGAACTGTGGACCCAAATGCAGCATCCGACAACTCATGATGTTGATGCTGTAATGGGAGACCAAATGTGTACTTTATTTCAGGTTGCAGTCCTGCATATCTCCATAATGGGGAGGTCCCTGGAAGCAGACATCGAGGCAGCAGTATGACTGGTGGAATGAGCCCTAAGTCCCTTGGTAAATCCATACCAGCCAACCTACAGCAGAGGTTGATACAGGATATAGTCCACTTGGCAAATGTCATCTTTGCCAGTCTGCCAGTAATAATTTTGGAATATGTTCAAAACACCTGGTGAGACTCAACCTTAACACAAGAGCTGCTTCCACATAAGTCCAGAGTATGAAGCCAGTGATTGGCCTCTGAGGCTGGACTTGTAAAGTATACCAGAAGGTTGATCACCTGGTTAAGGTAAACTCTGATATGACCTTCAGAAGGAACTTCAGATGGGGATGAAAGATGACTATGTCCTCATGGAAGACCAGGTAAGGAGATTTCACTGGGAGTGCATGGAGCTTACCAATCCTTCTGACATGATGGCCACCAAGAAGGCAGTCTTCCATAACAAGTGTGACATCTCCAGGGTTCATTTTGGGTGGGGATTGAGACAATTGGGCGCACATGATTTTTAATTGTGTCCCACCTTTTCTGTACATTGGGACAAGCGACTTACTGTTCTAGAGCTTTTAAAAGCTGTTTTACAAATCTGGGCTTGGTTGAACATTAGGACCCATTATTTTTAATTTTACCCTTACTTTTTATACCCAGTGGGTCACTGTCCCACATAGATAAATATCTGAAATGAACCCTGCATCTCACACCTTTGCATTGGCTCAAATGGTTTCTCATGAACAGTGCCAATATCAGTAGTAAGTCTCATGGAGGTGGTGGTGGAAGTAAGCATGCCAGAGGAAACAAGTGATCCAGGCCTTTGAAAAGCAACTGACCACCTTCTCTGAGGCTATCATCGGCATGCCAGCCCAAGGCGGTATGCAGAGATGGATGCCAGGTGCACTTTAAGGGTCATCGCTGCAGACCTGACAGAGAGGGGCCACAGGTAGTCAAGGATGCTCCTAAGGAACAGGTAAGGGATCAAACTAATTACCATGGTACCAGATTGGGAACTTCTTCCAGTGAAATGCATAGCATTTACATGTCGACCACTTACGGGATGCCTCCACAATGCGAAGGACATTTTCCAAAAGACCCAAAGCCTAGAACTCCAAGCACTCAGGAACCAGGCTAAGAAGTGAAGGGAATGAAGGTCCAGTTGCTGGACCTTCCTCTGCTGTCTGGTCAGCAGGTCTGGGAGGAGGACTGCTGCAGAGGCAGAGGAACTCTGGATACTGGAACTGCCTGGGCCAGTATGGAGCTATGAGGATCATCAGCACCTTGTCCTTCTGGGCCTTGACCATGACCCTGTGGACCAAGGGGAAGGGAGGGAAAGCGCAGCAGACCTGGGTCCACGGCCTCACAAAGGCATCCAACAGTGTCCCAGACTGTGGGAGCAGGTACAAAACAGCCTCAGTTTTCTGTTCTCCCATGAGGCAAACAGGTCAACCCAAGGAGTGCCCCACTGAGAAAAGATGATCTACCACCACGTGATGCAGGGACCACCTGTGCGACATGTCTCTGACCTGACTGAGAGCATCTGCCAGCTGACTGTTCCCTCCTATGACATGGAAAAACAGAAGACCAGCATCAAGGCCGTGCACAAGTGTCCAGGTGTGGAGAGCCTCCAGACACAATGGACAGGAGTGTGTCCTCCCCTGCCTTTTCAGTTAAACATAGTCATGGTGGTGTTCATCTGGACCTGCATGACCTAACCCCAGATAAATACAGCAAACTCTGTCAGAGCCAGATGCACTGCATGGAACTCCAGCAGGCTGATGTGGTGGCAAGACTCCTGGATGACCAGAACACACAAGCTCTGTGGTCTCCCAGATGTCCTCCTCATCCTACTAGAGATGGATCTGTCATAAGCATGATGAATGGTTCTGGGTGGACAAACAGGATTCCATCCTCCAGGTGTTGTGGTTCTAGCCACCACTAGATGGCATACCACATTAGCTGGGTCACAATGATGTGTGACTGAGTGAGAGATGGGAAAAGACCACAGAAACAGATGTTTATTTCTCTTGCAAATCGTCAACAGTAAAGGCATGGTTGCAGGCAGATGAAGAATAGCAGGGTAGCACGGAGGACAAAATGTAGGGGAGAACAGTGTTAGTGCATACAAGCAGACCGAGATACTGTGTATTTGTTTATTTTTGCAGACTGGGAAGTACATCCCCAGTAGGCTGCAGTATAGAATTAGTGGGGCAGCAGCATGGTGAGTGCCCGAAGAACAGTGAAGCCAAAGTCCCCTTGGCACTATTAAAGTGGCTAAGAGAGAGAAAAAGAATTAAATAGCCAAACCCAGTGGACACATTCAATGTTTCTGGTACGCTTATGAAGGAAATTATGTTTCCCTATTCCCTTTGTGGTGCCTGTAAAGTTGGGAGAATGTTGGCCCTCAGTGGGGCTGCATGGCTGCAATGGCCTGCAGACTAATCTGCCAGCTAGACTCAACTGAATGCATGCTTGGAGGCATGGGAACTCCTGTCAAAGTGCCCCAATGTCAAAGAAAGCAGACTAGTATCCCCAGCCATGTATGTGAGTGGAGTTCAAGTGGGGTAAGAGTTTAGTCAATTTGGGAGTTAGGAACTGCACAGACTAGCTCAGTTTTAGGAACTTTTGTCTCAGAGTGACCAGCTTCCTTCATACTCCTTTTCCTCCCTCTTGTTAGCTTGTGGGCTGGCATCATTAGTGATTTCCAGGACTTCTTCGGATTCTTTTTGACATCCTTATATCTTGATTGACACAAATGACAATTCTGTGGTTGTAACAGAAACGATGTAAGTTGCAGTGACAGATTAATTACAGTTAAAACTCCCAGGAATTAGATCGGTAACAGTGGAAATTTCATTCTAGCAGAACAAAATTCATTAGATAAGAATGAATTTAAACTAAATTGGCAAAAAGGCGATAAATTAATATTTTAAAAATAATGAAAGGAGAAGAGGTGGGGACACAGAGCTCAGCTCATTGTGACCCGACGCTTTGGCTGCATTGGATGGACAGATGGACTTGCTAAACATGGCTGACTTAATATCGTCCTTTAAAGAGGTCAAGCAGAATGTTCAAAACAACAAAATGCATGGTCTCTGATGCGGATCACGAATATCCAGCCTTGAGGACATTACAATTAGAGACTCAAAAACCTGCAAATAACAGCCTGGATTGCAAAGCTAGAAGACAGAATGGAAGATCAGGAAGCCCACAGCAGAATAAACAACTTTGGTGGTTCCTGAGGAATGGGAAGGAGGCAACACAATTTCCTTAATTGATAAAATACTGATACAACACTGGCCCACCTTCTGATCCAACTCCTATACATTAGGAAGGGCGCATCACTCATTGAAACTTATGCAAGCCAAAGGAAAAGCAGAGACCCATAATTGTGAAATTCTAAACTTTCAGCAAAAGACCTATTTCCAGAGAGCTTTCTGAGGCCTTCCATTTCTGGAATACCAAGGGTGAAACTGAAATTGTTTAATCATCTCCCCTACAAACCACTAAAGAAGAGAGAAGCTTTTATTTCATCAAGAAAAGACTCAGAACTGAAATACAGTCTCCTGCATCATACCACCCTGAAAGTCTGGACATCAGAGGGTTTTCAACGTGTATAGCAGCTTTCAGGCAGCTAAGGAAGGACTTGAGAAAGACCTGCCTGTCCTATTTATTATTTTTTTGTATATTCTATTTTTGCTCCCCACAACCTGGACCTCTCTCAGGCTACTCCCACTCACCTTGACTTTCTACCGACCGCCTGAAGTCCTACCTTCCTCAGAGGTAGCTGCCCTCCACCATCCATGGCTTGCAGACCCCTAGATCTGAGCCGCCTGAGGCAGGGGCCGCCACCAATCTGGTGCTCTATCTATAATTTAATGTGCTGTATTGGAGGTGGAAGGACAGAGTGGGGCAGAGGCAAAGGACCAGATTGGTCATGTGGCTGACGACACTGGGAGAGCCGTCACCTATCCAGGAGCGAAGGGCTTTTCCATTAAGTTTCCCCATGAAGCGCGGTACAATAACACCAGCATGGCGAGCCATAGGCATCTGCTGCACTCCTCCCCTTGTTTGCTCTGTGCCTCTGTACACACCCGATCTCCACGGGTGTCACCGCTGCGTGAAGTCCCATGGTACCCTCCCAAGGTAGAGAAAGCAGTCCGCCAGGCGTTCAATCCTCTCCCTCCCCTACCGACCCCTTGTGCCCGAGCAGTCGCTCACTAACTGGGAGTCGCCAGTGCACAAGGTGTAGCGCCCAGTGCTTCAAACCCTCAGCGCCCACCGGCCGCTCTGCCTGTTCTATTTAAAAACTGTGACTTCTAAACCATAAACCACTAATTTCTTTACATATTGTAGTACCCTTTGCTGGTCAGCTTAACCCAATGATCTGATTCTCAATAAATTAAACTTATGTTATCTTTCTCTTTATTGCCCAGAATGAACACCCTTTCTTATGTATAGCCTTTCACCCTCTCTCTAATAAGTACTACTAGAGTGGCACTTAGTTACTGCATTCATCAATTTCTCTCCCAGCTGATATGAATGGGATCCATGGCAGGGACTCTTCCTGCTAGTTAGGAGGAAACTGCTTCTTGGTCTTTCCAGCCAGAGAGGATCCCGTTTTAACACCATCAAAGCATACTTCTGTTATGCTCTATCACCATACTTAAACAGCTTAATGAAATGTCAAGCCATTATTGATTGTAAATAGGAGAGGTAGACACTATGAATCAATCAATGACTGTTTATTTCTAAAAAGCGCAATTCAATGTGATCAAAGCGCTTGGTTGCCAACAGACTACAGGAACCAAGGCAACAGGGTTTCACCGGGTGAGGTCATGCCAGACCAACCTCACTGAATTTTTGACTGGGTGACAAGGGAGGTGGATCAGGGAGGGCAGTGGGCGTGGTCTATCTGGACTTCAGCAAGACCTTTGACATACGAAGGCTATTAAACAAACTGGGGAATATGGAAGTGGGCGGGACAGTATGCGGTGGGTAGGTAATTGGCTGGGTGGCACAACACAGAGGGTGGTGGTGGTGGTAAATGGCTGTCACTCCACAGAGATAAGAGTGACCAGTGGGGTACCATAGGGGTCAGTGCTGGGACTGGTCCTATTCAACATCTTCATCAGTGACATTGCAGGAGATAGCAGGAATGGCGTCAAATTGGCGAAGGCCTAGAGATGCAGCAGTAAATTCCTGGAACTCGTAGCAGGTGTGACCTCAACGGCAGGAGAAACAGAACTGGGAGGAGGAGGAGGAGGAGTCTGCAGCATCTAATGGACAACCTCATGTGCCACATGACTAATGTTGGCTCGTGAGTGGCGCCATCTGCTCCCCCCTAAAAGCTCCCATGCAGGTGCATGCCTCCAGCTTACACCCAGCAGTAATGAATGGTGAAGACTGACATGGGGAGATCAATGCCTAGGTTAGGCACCTAGCCAGAGGCAAGTAGCTGGGTCCCATCAAGGCATAGCCGGATGGTTGACCAGTCACTAAACCTAACTCCTGATGGTCTGGGTCCACTACTAACATCTCAGTTTTATCGGGTTCAGCTTCAGCCAGCTGGCCCTCATCCATCATGGATGGATTCTGGAGGCAGTTAACAAAGGACATGTAGAGCTGAGTATCATCCACATAACAGTGGAAGCTCAGCCCATATTGACTTACAGTGTCTCCCTAACGGCAGCATATACACCACGAACAACATGGATGAAAGTATGCAGCCCTGAGGAACCCCACAGGGCAGGGGAGGGGGCCAAGGAATATACCCAGACACCACTCTGAGTCCTACCTGTGAGGCATGATCGAAACCATCTAATTACTGTTCCAGACAGTCCATAGAATAGTCTAATCGAAGGGTCTTGTGGGTGTTTCTTTGTGACTGTTAATTTTACTCTGATTGGGTCTGTTGTTTAGCAAAGATCTTTAATAGCTGCATTAATTTGAAAACTGCTTAAATGTCCTGAATTTCTCCATTTTAAAACTGCTAAAAAGCTGTGGTCTGTTTTATTCTCCTAAAGCTAGGGTTAACATTACCATTTGCACTCACTGAAATCTGCAACTTCACACTTTCTTTTTTTTCTATGGTCCAATCCTTTTGAATTTTCTTTCGGGTTCTAATAATTTCTGTTAAAGTTTAAACAGTATTAAAAGTCTGTTCTCTTCACAAGCTAAAACCTTGCAGCAGACTAGCCCTTGATTTTGATTGGTAATTCTGACCTCTAAGGTATTATGGGAGGGACCACACTCGCATGTCACTAACACAAAAATGGCAGATCGTTCACCCTCAGAGCAATAAATCTGGTGATTCCAGGTTAGTTTTATTTATTTTTAGTAATTTTGGCTCCACAGATCCTGACTCCTTGATTTATCTCTGACCAAACAGATTTTTATATAAAGATGGTTTCGAGGTCTACCTCGTCTAAAAGACAGTAACATTGGTAATTAATAATCCACACAGACGGCCTCTTTCTCTTAGTTTCCCTGAATGCATCACAGGACAGAGCACATTTTGGTTATTAACAACAGCATACAATATTGTTTGTTAGATAATATTTGTTCTTTGGAATTAGTTTTTGAAGAGGAAGACAATGATAATAATAAGTGACGTTTTGTTGCAGTCTGATTCCTCGATGGGTGGGGAGGAGAGAATTACACAGTGTGTGCTGCTCAACTTCTACTGTGTGCAATGGGAATGAACTGGGGGCTTTTGGACTGTTTCTTTACCGTAGTTCAAAAAAATTTTATACCTAGACTGCAGTACTTTATCAAGTTACTTAATGTAGCAGCATGCTTAGAATATTTTTTCTATCTAATGTCTTTCTTTGATCATATTTCCTCCTTTCAGTTACCTTTCTTTGATCATATTTCCTCCTTTCAGTTACCAGTTACCTCCTTCTATTTTACATGTTTAGTTCCACTATTACTTTGCATTTTAACCTGTGGATTAAAATAAGTGTGAATACCTGCCTCAATTTTAAAACACGTCAACATAATCTCCCTATCGGAATCCCACAGAAAGAATATGCACTGCTAATTTTTCATCAAATGAATCATAAAGTGAATCTGATTACTTGGAATGTCAGAGGGCTCAATGAATAGATCAAGAGATACAAAATAATCAGACATCTCAAAAAGCTTGAAGCTGCTGTGACCTTTTTGCAGGAAACACACCTTAGACAACAAGATGTTGAACATAAGAGGACAGAGTGGGTGGGCTTGGCTGTTGGGGAGCAGGACTAGTAGAAAAGCTGATGTGATCATCGTAACACATATAAAAATAAACTTTGCCAAAGAGGAAGTATTGGCAGACAAAGATGGACATTTTTGATTGTTAAAGGGTATTAAATCCTAGCTCTACTACACTAGTTAGCATCTATGGTCCTGAAGATGGCACCTTAACATTTCATTACTTAATTTTGATGAAATGAAAGAAAAATATCCACAGAAATTAATAATTTCTTTATGTTGAATGATTGTAATGATACATCCTGGGTTATTAATTGGGAGACTTTAAAATATGTACTTAGGGTCTTTTTATTATCATCTAGACTGAAAAAAAGAGAAATACCTTAAAATATCAGGAAAAATTACAGCTTTTCATAAATTAGAATTACAACTCCCATTAAATAATTCAGAGCAGAAATGGCGAGAATGGTCTAAACCTAAGAATGATTATGATGAACTGTTAAAGGAAGAAGCTATTTTTCAGTTAGAAAGGCAAAATTACATATTTAGAGTCAGGTCCCAAGGACATAAAACATTTAGACATTTGACTTATGGACACAAGCAACCCAATAAATATCTTGCATATAAAAGAAAAATTCTGGAGAGGTAGCTACTGATACCAAAACTATAGTTAGAATCTTTACTGATCACTATACAAATTTATATAAGGAAAGTAAATAATAACTTTGAAAGGGATTTTAATGACGTTTTCCAGGGCCCACATCTCTCCAAATTAAATGAAGAAAATGAAACACTATTAGAAAAGCAAATAATAGAAGAAGAAATTCAGACAGCAATTTCCTCTTCAAATAAACAGAAATCACCATATCCTGATATACATCATAGATTTTACCAAACTCTTCTAAACAACTCACACCTATTCTTTTTAAACTATTCAATGAATTACAGACAAAAAAAAAATTGCTTTAAATTCTTTAAATAGGGGCTAATTACTCTCATACATAAGAAAGGTAAGGATCTGGACTTATGTTTGAGTTGTAAGCTCATCTCACTTATAAATTCAAATATGAAGATCTTAGCCAATATACTTTCCTTAAGACTTGATAAAGCTGTCCAGACATTAATAGGCCCTCACCAGACTGTTTTTTTGAAGGAAACATGCAGCCGATGCAAGGAAGATATTACATATTATCAGGACTGGTGAAAAGAGATACCCCTACAGCTCTGATTTCATGCAACGCTGAAAAATCTTTAGACAAGGTTAACTGGAATTACCTATTTAAAGTATTACAAAGCTTTAATTTCCTGAGACTTTTATTAAATGAGTTAAGATATTGTACACCAATCCCCAGTCAGCAGTTTTGATTAATGGAAAGATCTCTCCCTATTTCAATATCTGAAGGGGACTAGCGAGGTGTCCACTGTCTCCTGGTTTTATTTATTCTCTCACTAGAACCCTTACTGCAAAAACTGAAACAAGAACAGGAGTTATTGGGGTTAATATACAGGAGAAAAATATATCCGTCTGCATATGCAGATGACATTTTGTTGACTGCTTCTCACCCTCAAGAGACCCTACCTAAAATTATAGCAATAATACAGAAATATGGTAGTTTCTCTGGTTACAAAATGAATAAGGAAAAACTCATGTTCTCTCTTTAAATAAAAAGTTTACAATTAGTGAGGAAAACACTGGTCTGTGATGGGCAAATAATGAAATTACTTATTTAGGAGACAGTTAGCCAAATCCTACCAACATTTTTAAAACAGAACCTCAGTCAAATTAAACATATAGACAGTGATCTAGAAAAATGGAACCGACTACCTCGAAACATATGGGCTAGATTGGAGATAGTTAAGGCGATCCTCCTCCTTAAGACACTTTATCAGCTAATGCTATTTACTAACTGCATGCCAAAAAATGGTTTAACACTATTCATAATGCTATTAACACATTCATATGGTGTTGCAAAAGACCTCACCAATCTTATATCAAATTAACCAACAGCAAAGAACATGATGGTTTAAAACTACCAGATTTGTATCTGGTTCAGTAAATGGGTTAAAATATTGAACAAAGACCCCTTTATGAACCTGACTGGCTTACCATTGAGGAGGGAATGGACAAGGAAATGACAGAAGGCATCCTTAGAATGGCAGAAAAGGGGAGATATTGTTGATGGGGACCTGAATATGCCAGATGTTAACTGAAGCACCTTTGCTGCAGGCACATCCAAGAGCAGGGTCATTCTTGATGCCCCATAAGGGACATGCTCAGACAGCTAGTATTGGAACCCACTCGGAGGGAGCAATCTAGACCTGTACTCAAATGGGGACAGAGAAAGAATCTCAGATTTAAAAGTGGGTAGCCATCTGGGAACAAGTGACCACCAAACAGTGTGGTTCATGATAAACACAGCCATACAGTCAAGCCATACAAAAGCATATTGGACTTTAGGAGGGCTGACTTTGGGAAAATGAGAGAGTGCCTTAGAAAAGCACTAGCAAACAGGCAAGAAGGAGGGTGGAGGAACAATGGGGAGTAATCAAAAGGCCATCACAGAGGCAACAAGCTTTTGTGAAAGCAAATCAACAAAACACAATGAAGGAAAAAAAATGCTATGGTTCTCAAAAAGAGGTGGCAGGAAGGTTAAGAAAAAAGGATAGCATTCAGGAAATATAAGGAAACACAGAAGGAGCAAGACAGAGAACTTTATCAGTTAAAGCAGAAAGAGGCAGGGAAGGCAGTCAGAATAGCAAAGGCCTAAACCGAGGAAAGGATAGCCAACTCTGTTGAGAAGGGGATAAGACCTTTTATAGGTACATTAGGAGCAAAAGAAAGACCAAGGAGGGATACTGAAGCTTAATAAGGGAGGTAATGTGGGCAGAGGTGACAGTGAGATAGGGCTACTGAATGAATATTTCTGCTCAGTATCCAAAGGAAGAGGAGGAGAGGAGGTACCTACACCAAACAAGAGAAACACTCTGGAGATGGAGTCGATACCAGTCCATTTACAGAAGAAAGGGTTCGGAAACAACTAGTAAAATTAAAGGTGGACAAAGCAATGGGGCCTGATGGGATTCACCCAAGAATTCTAAAAGAACCAAGACTAGAATTAGTGACACCGCTTGACTACTCTCTTTAACAAATCATGGGAGGATGAGGTGGTATCCGAGGACTGGAGGAGGATGGATGTGATTCCTCTTCACAAAAGTGGGAGCAGAGCAGAGGCAGGAAACTACAGATCAGTTAGTTTGACCTCACTGGTAGGAAAATGATGGAATCACTTCTGAAGGAAAGAACTGTTGAGTACCTAGAGGCCAGTGGGGCACAGGACCCAAGGCAGCATGGATTCACAGTGGGAAGGTCATGTCAGACAAATCTAATAGATTTCTTTGACTGGGTGACCAACGTAGTAGACCAGGGAGGGGCTGTGGACATGGCCTACCTAGATTTTAGCAAGGCATTTGATACAGTCCCACACAAAAGATTAATAAATAAGTTAGCCAGCCTTGGGTGGGTCCCAAGGTGGTAGTCTGGATAAAAATTGGCTGCACAACAGGATGCAAAGGGTAGTAGTAAACAGGGTCCACAGTGAAGAAAGGAGGGTTACTAATGGGGTACCGCAGGGTTCAGTACTGAGACTGGTCCTTTTAATGTCTTTGTAAGTGACATTGCAGAGGAACTGGAAGGAAAAGTATGTCTCTTTGCAAGCGACACAAAGATCTGCAACAGGGTTAGTACATAAGATGGAGTGGAAAAGGATGAGAAGGATTTGGCAAGGTTGGAGGAATGGTTAAATGAATGGCAGCTTAGATTCAATGCAAAAGAAGTACAAGGTAATGCACCTGGGGAACAAAAACCCAGGAAGAGTACACAATTGGGGATGAAATACTGACAACAATAAAAATGGAAAGGGACCTGGGGGTAATTATATCAGATGACCTAAAGGTGGGAAAGCAATGTGAGAAGGCAGTAAGAAGGCTGGGTGGATACTGGGATGCAGAGGAGAGGCATCAACAGTGAAAACAGGAAGTTGTTATCCCTCTGTACAGAAAGTTGGTGAGACCCCATCTGGAGTACTGTGTGCAGTTCTGGAGACCCCATCTCCACAAAGACATAGACAGAGTGGAGCTGTCCAGAAGAGGGCAACCAAAATGGTGCAGGGTCTGCACCAGAAGACATACAAAGAGAGACTAAAGGAGCTTAATATGTATACCCCTTGAAGAAAGAAGGAGAGGGGACATGATAGAAACTTTCAAGTACCTCAAGGGAATCAACAAAGTCCAAGAGGGTAGTATCTTTCAGAAAAGAGATGTGCAAGAACAAGGGGACTATCTGAAGACAGAGGAGGGACAGCTCAGAGGTAATGTGAGGAAGTATTTTTCACGGAGAGGTTATGGATGCATGGAACAGCCTTCCTGAGGAGTTTGTGGAGTCAAGAACAAGTGGAGGAATTCAAGAATACATGGGACAGACATAAGGTAGTCCTAGTGGGGGTAGGAGGAAGTAGGGCTATTGGTTAACTAGGATCTGCAGCTTATCAGTTAGGTAGGAAAATGGGCAGACTAGGTGGGCCAAGCGTCCTTATCTGCCGTCAAATTCTATGTTTCTAAGACACCATGGCTAGTAATCAAACAGATATAAGGTCTCATGGTCTTTAGTCTGATTTTAAATAAAAAACTCACACAAAATCTTATAATATTAGACTCAATTACAAAACTTAGAATGGTAAGTGCCACGTTTGAACTCAAACTAAGTAAGTCTCCATAACAGCCACTTTAGGGCAACCCTAATATTAAAATTAATGATAGAACAGTTTTCGATTCTCAAATACAAGATAAAGAAATCATAAATATAATTGATCTAACAGAGAAAACAAATGGCTCAGTGACAAACAGCTAATAAAAACATTTGACCTAAAACAGAAACAAATCGATCTGATTGTTACTCTTAAACAACAAATAATCTGTACAATTTGAGAGAGCACATTTGCACACTAGTGATAACATTAGAGTTTCTTTTAACTTGTAATACTAGGCCCAATATGTTTAATTTCTTCTCTCTCCTCTTGAGTATAAGTAAATGTGAAATCTCTTATTATAAAGCTGACTGGAAAAAAGTTTCTAGTGGTTAAGCTCAGCATTGGAAATGGGATGAAATATAGAAAGTACCCCATAAGATCTTTTAATGACTTATCATACAGTTCTACAGTACAAACTACTGAATAATGTGTATTGTACACCCTTAAAATTAACACTAATTGTCTGATAATTGTGCTAAATGTGAAACAAAAGAAGCTGATCTTAAACATATGATGTGGGATTGTCCATTTGTGATGTCCTTTTGGGACCTCATTCAGAACTACTTGATAGGTGGAGCAGTATAGCACAGTGGTTTAAGACTCTGAACTGCAAATCTGGAGACCTGGGTTTGAATCCCACAGACCCCACTTGCATACTGTGTGACCCTGAGCAAGTCACTTAACTTCCCTGTGCTCCCAGGTGGCACCTGGAAACAAGCTTTCAGCTTAGTGTGCCACTCCTGGTTAAACAATTGAAAAAATAGGTCTTCCAGCATATCTAATAAGCTTAACTTCCATACTTGTATAGTGGGATTTTCCAGCCTCATCTGGGTCTGTCTTATAGTGAAAAATGTATAATTTCTCCGATTTCTACTACAGCTGAAGATCTTATACTCAAACATTGGATAGATAAGAGCTTCCCTTCTCTGTCTGAAGGGAAGAAAGCAATTATGGAAGCTGTTAAAATGGAAAGGACTGCACATGGTTTTCAGGAAATTCTGTTAAATTTAATAAGAAATGGGATTTGTTATTAAAGTACTGTACAACTACTTTAAACTAATATTGAACAGGTACGATCTTCCTATCTTTACATAAGCCCTATTGCTGCTTAACACCTTTCTTTACACTCCTCATTTTTATTTATAGTTCCTTTCTCTTGAATTTTTCATGTACTATTTCTATCTTATAATTCTTAAGCTTATGTTTACTGGAATATATGCATTAACTTATCTAAAACTTATAATCATTGTAGTTCCTGTTTACTTTTTAGTACAGTTAGATAATATCAGTACTTCGGGTGTACTTAGTTTATGATTTCAGTACAATCTTATGTATGGTTTTGTTGCTACTATATTGCGTTACATACAGTGCTTCTGAAAATTCAACAAACTACGGAGGAAAAAGTGGGGAAGAGTGAAAGAATATAGAACCAGGTGAACCAGTGCTCACTAAGAAAGAAGAAAGGAACAGCTGGAGAAGCTTAGGGAAAATATCAAGGTGTTGGCCAGTTTGGAGGAAGTTTATGGCGAAGGACCACCACTGCCACCCCAGCCACACACTGCTACAGTTCATTAGACTTTCCAAGGTGGCACAGAGCTCTCCACAGAGTCCGAACATGTTACCCCTCCACGCAAAGGTAATCCAACCAAGCACCCTAGCAGTGTAATCTCTTTTACTATACTATCCAGCGTTGATGTTCAGCCACAGGGAATTATAGTAGCAGCCACAGACACTGCCAGCTATTTCCCAAAATTTCTGTGATATTTCCAGAAATATCTCCTGCTTTCTGCATTTCCACAGAAGGGCAGCAGAGAAACTCTTCAGAAATTTCACGAAATATTTGGAAATAACTGTCATTGTCTATGGCTACTACCGCATTCCATAGGGTGAAAAGTGCCATATATCTCAGCTGAGAAGATTCCACAGGAGGCATGCGAGATCCTTATGCCACCCCACAACACCGTGGTGGGGAAAGCCCATCATGAAGTTATTGGACAAACTACCCCCCATCTATGCTGGCTTCCCATAACACTGTGTGGCTACCTCGTGGACAGAACCCAAGAACTCCAGTGAGGTGCTGACTGTGTGAGCCAGGTGGAAAGGTAAGAAGAATTATAAAAGGACTACCCTGAACAAAACCCCTCATATATGTCAGAGTACATGTGGGACATTACTGAAAAAATAAGACAGGCTAAGACGAGAAGGGCCATAATGAAGAAAGTATGGAAAAGAAAGGAGTTACCTTTAAGAATGATGAGGTCACCAAGAAAGAGACCCAAGTAGGCAATCTAAACCATCCATGGGGACTGTTTCAGGGGGATAACCCTGTTTAAACATTATGCCTTGGTCCACTAGAAATAATGTGACTTACTGGAGTTGAACCCAGGCCCCAGAAATACCATCGAACTGGGTTCAATTCTCAGGTCACATTATTTGTTTCTCACTACAATTTGTGATTTAAATTGCTTATCAGTGGCTAATACTGCACCAAAACATCTAATTATAATCCTGAGTGTCCGGGTCACAGGATTTGCAATACCAGAGAAAGGAAGTGTGCCTAGGAAAGTTCAGGTCCAACCATGTGAGCCTACACCTCAGTGGTTAGAGCACCAAAATGGTATTCGAGGGCCTAGGTTCAATTCTCAGAAGGTCACATTATTTCTTTCTCACTACAATTTGTGATTTAAATTGTTTAGCAGTGGCTAATACTACACCAAAAACATCTAAATGTCATACCAGAAAATGCAAGTGAGTGACAAAAATAGCCAAAATAGCTAAAAATAAAAAACAATAGCCAAAAAAGGTCTCTGGTTCCGGGGAATCAAAGCAGAACCAAAAGGACCAGGGTTTTAACAAAAATACCCTAGCTACTGCAGAGTATGAATTAATAAGTTAAACACTTACAATTGCTGATTACTTCTTTGTTTTAAAACAATCAAGAAACTGGAGACCCAGCTGTACGGAGTTTGACTTGGGGTGGCCTTTCACTCCAGGCAGAGAAACAAATATGCCAATTGCCAGGGTGGAAGGTGGCTGCAGCATTACTCAAACACCTATTCTAAGTTCTATTAGTAGAATAGGGTCTGTCTCCAGAGCATCCATTTCTATGGAGACTAATGCATTCGTGAAACTATAGGTGAGGAGATTCAGGGGTTAGCATGGTGAAATTGATTCTTGGAAGATCACATGTTTACCATTTTATCAGAAAATAACATTTGATTCTTAGCAGGCACTTGACATTTCAGAAAACATTTATTTATTTATTTAAGTGGCAACCTATGGTGGCATGCAGTTAGAATAATAAAAATACTGGAGATGGGAGTTTCATCATGAGGGACACAGCCACAGTTGGTGGGGGTATGACAAAAGGATAGGAGCAAACACTTTTTCATAGACAGGGTCGTGGAACTGTCTGCCAAATGAACTGGTCAATGTAAACACAGTTGCAAGTCTCAAGAAAGTGTGGAAAGACAAATAGGGCTTCTGAACATGACAGCAGGAAGAGCCAAAATGGCAGTGGGGTTAGACCAAGCATAAGTGAGGAATGACTTAGAACTTAGTGTTGAACTGATGAGGGTATATGGAGGAACAAGGCAGACTTGATGGTCTAGAAGTCTTTTTCTGTCTGCAAACATGTACATATCTGTGTAAATTTTCAGCATGGCAGTAGAGTACAATCCCGTTCATCCGAAAGCATTGGGAACACCAATTCCTTCTATAATCGGCGTTTGGATAAACAGAAGTCCGTTGGTTGAACAGTAGCACAGCAGTGTAATAACAAGCGTGATCACTTTATTGATTCTGTGTATTCCAATGCATTACGGCAAACAAGAGTAATAAATACGTTAAAGCATGTTAAAATATCGGCATGAACAGTCATTTGTAAAAGCAGTAAAAGCAATACGGCATTTGAAATGCATAGCAGCTCACATAGCTAACACTGCTTTGACAGTGGTAAGATGTATGCAATATACAGTACAGTACTAGCATTGAAAACAAGCTCCATTAACAGCAGCAAGCGAATTCATAACAGGTCAAGTAAATTTGCAGCTAACAGTAGAGACACGTTAAAGAGCAAGCAGCATTTTAAGTTAATTCAAGGTAACAGCAACTCACATAGCAGCTCTCACAAATCAGCAGCTAACAGTATGGGCATGTTAAATAGCAAGCAGAATTTTAAGTCAGGTTAAGTCAAAATGGCGTAGGCATGTTAAAAACAACATTTACAAAAGTGTCACAGTAGAAAATGTACAACTTTTAAATTCATAGCAGCTCTCAAATTGGCAGCTAATAGTATGGACATGTTAAGTGTGAGCAGCATTTACAAGAACAGGATTCACAGCAGCTAGTGTTAATGATTGCAGCAACAAGCTGCTACTTGAGTTCCTAATGACTTACTATGCAGACCTTTTGCATCTAACAATGAGGGAACAGCATTGGGATTGGGTAATGTGGAATTTTGGTAAATTGGGGATCGGATAAGCGGAATGTACTGTATATTAATCTGAATGGTAGTTCCCCCAACACTTAGAATTTCAAGCCCAATGGATACCTGCAACTGTTGGCTCTCATCCCTGATGCTGTTATGAAATTTAAAATATACCTTACTGCTATAATCTTACTTTTAACATTTTGCCACCCATCATTCTATGCCTTCCCTTCTCTTTCCCCTTTGTCCTCTTATTCTCTTCACAATGCTTGCTCTCCCTTATATGAAATCTACTGCCAGTCAAGCTGCCTTCTCGTTCTGTTTCCCTAAACTATGGGGTTCTCTTCCTTTTCTATTTCCTTGGCTCCTTCCTTTCCTGCTCTTAAAGATCTGCGATTTTGCTTCTCACTCCTGCAGTTGTTTCTGATGTTGCTTTGGACCCCTGTCACCTGTAACTTCCTTCATTGTTTTCAGCACTTCCCATTTCCCTATTATCATTCATTCCCTCTATTCCTTATTTTGATATGTTAATTAATATTTAATTGCTCTTTTCGTCAGTTCAGCAATTTACTGTATATAACGTACTGTTTGGTAATTTCATTCTTTTTTTTTCCTCTTCATTTCTTTATGCTCCGCCCTGCCCCTTCAATTCAGCCCCCCCAGCCCCGTCACCCCAGCATCCACTGGACTCACCTCTCACCCTAGTGAGGTGCCAGCTAGCCTGGTGCGGGCCTGTGAGGGCCAGCTTCATCCTGCTGGCCGACGTTTTTTCTCCTCCGTTTGGTGCCTGTCCCCGGTGGCGCAGCAGCATGCAATGATGCCAATGGCAGAGCCGCACATGCTTCGTGTCGCGTGCACGCCAGGCATCTGCCTGCTAACTGCCCCTATACCAGCTCTTGGCCACTGCTAGGGGTCAGGCAGGCAGCGGACTCTGTCCCACCCCTCCCTGAGAGGAGAGCTGTCCTTCAGATGCTCAATCCTCTCCTCCCAGTCAACCCCAGTGGCCTACTCCGCACCACAAACACAAGTTGCCGACATGGCAGGAGGTGAGGCCCAGATGCCTCAGCCTCCACGCCACTGGCTGGCCTGAAATTTCATTCTTAAGCATTATTTGTCTTGTTTATTTGTATATACTTATTTTCATTCCATGTATTTTGTACTGAGTATTTTGTATCTGTTCTCTCTCCTCTCTTCCCTCACCCCAGGGCACATCTGGAAATGAGCGATACCAGCTCAGTATGTCTTCCCTGGTTAAAAACTTTGAAATAAATACACACATACATACATACATTTCCAGTAGAATTTCCGGTGTGGCTACAGGTCCTACCTCCAAACCTCACACGTAAGAAAGTAAGCACCCCAGTCAGCACAAGATGCAAGACCTGCACCAGAAACATTTTAGTTGCCACCTGTTAAAGGCTCCTGCAGTGGATCAGATCGTGTACACATCCCACATTCAATCCTCTGACAGAAATCTGCCTCCAATGCCTGTTACAAGTCATGCCTCTAATCCTTGCTGAAAGTCCCTCCAAGTCCCCATCCTAGACACCAGTCCCACTCCTGATCGGGTAACAGCTGATTCCTCCAAGTAGTGGTGTTTCTGAGTAGAGATGGGTGAAGTCGGAAAATTTGCTCTGCGAATAAATCTGCAAACTTGCACCATTCATGTAGCGTGGATCGATCTCGAGAGTGCAATGTTTTGCTACAAAGTGCAAAATTTTGCCCGCTAATGTAAATTTCACAGGCAAAATTCCATACTTGCAGTGAAATTCCTCACTTCACGGCAAAACTTTGTGACTGGGTAAAGTGTAAGTTGCTGAGATCTTACAAAACTTCAAGAAGCTCTGCAAATGTGAATTTTGCCACTGCGGACACTTGCCAGCAAATTAAAACTTCACCACATCTCTATTTCCAAGACAGGTATAATCTTTTCATTTATTTTACATGAAAGCAACTAACTTGAATTCAAACTCAGGATTCTTCGGCTGCATTCTGCCAGGGCCTCTAACATAACCTCTACATGACAAGAATAACATGTCATGCCAGGGGCCTCAGGTGACACACTGGATGTGTCTTGGCTTTGTAAACAAAGGGGCAGAAGTTTGATTCCAGGTGAGAAAACTTATTTATCTTATCAAAAGAATAAATGGTTTGGTTATTAGCAAGCACTTAAAGGAATTTTCTAAGATTCAGGCACAACTTGCTTATTTTGGTACCCGAGGGCAGTGATAGTCTGTGTGCACTAGTTTCAAGATGTCTGATAAAGCTTGCAAGTGAGGGAAGGGATCATATTTGGCACCAGCAAGTGACCCACCGATCCTTCTACTTCCTATAGCTCTAATCTGCCCCCTCGCCCATGCGTAATGCTGTATGCTCAGGAACAATGTGGGTATTGCTTCATCGAACAAGGGGTAATTTTTCATTGCATGTAAATGCACATTAATGTCTATAATGACTTTAATCAAGGTCACTGTTCCAGTAAGATGGCTCACCTTAGTGAGCATCGGAGCAATGGCCTTGAGTAAAGTCACTGTAACTCGATAGCGAGCATTTAAAAGCAATGAAATATAATCCCAATTGACTTTAGTGGGGTGCTGCCCTGTGCTGTTCCTGAGCAATGTCATTCGTGCACTGAGCATGGGGTGGATCGGAGTTATAAGGGAAGTGAAGGGATCAGCTGGCCAACCTGTCAGGGCCAAAATACCATCCTTCCTACCACTTGCAGGCTTTACTTAAAATTTTGAAACTACTGGACACAGGCTATCACTGACCTAAAGTTCTGAAATATGTAAATAGTAGCCTTAAATAGTGAGGTTGCAAAACACTTGAACAATTTTAAAAACAATGTTGGGTGCTTTTTACTAGATTGGTTATACATGGCGGAGTAGAGTTAGAATAATAAAATAATGGAGAAGGGAGTTTTATGAGAAAAATTGGAACAGAGCGCTGCCTTTGAGGCTACCTTGATTGGAGAAATAGCTTCTTGCTCCTCGCACACCCGATACAAAGCCCCATTTCACATACCATGTGATGCAAGTCCCCACCTCCGATACCACAAAACATCCCAACTCCAGACCTACTACTTCACTGCATTCTACTAGCACCTTTAGTGGAACCCAGACAAACAGAATAAATAATTACTGTAAGTGTCTTAGTTGGGATTTTAATTCCATGCCCCAGAATACAGTTCAAATAAATCAGCAATACTCAAATATTACGCGGTGGCTATACACATGCTTTTACCAGTGCCCGCTACTATCCCATTCCCTACTACTTCCTGAATGGCATACACTCAGTCTCTAACTATAAGCTCTAGAACCACCGGCAGCCAAGAACAGAGACCTGTTTATAACATGGAGGTGTTGGGTTGTTGTGAAGTGGGGTTACAGGTAGGCCAAGTGTTGTGCCGCCACCTGTGAATCGGGGTTCATGTCACGAGATCAAGAATCCCATTCTGAAGCATGCTAGGGGTAAGGGCATCATGCATGGAGGTGAGTGACTCTATGGAAAAGGGTGAATCATGCCTCCTGCTGGGCAGTGGAGGCATGGCAGCGTGGTGTTGGCTGTGAAGGCTGCCACTCACTTGCCCTCTCTCCTTGAGAAAGGGGCAGACATGATAACCTTGACTGTTGGAGTGGTGGGGACAGGGAGATAGGAAAAAGGGGAGGGATATTAAATTTGAGAACAAGAAAAAAAAACACAAAACAAGGAATTTTAACAAAAACAAATCCTATGTCCAAATAATGCTTGTTACTAAATATGATCAATTTCCCCTGTAGATGCTAACTTCCAGCTGGCTAATAAGAATGTTGGAATGTAATGCCTTAATGGTTTGCAATTATATACTTGTTATTTTTGTTACAAAAAAGATTGTTATTAGAATTTAGTATTAACTGATGATAGCCCAGCTGGAATGTAACTGTGGGTTCCTCTTTCTTTCCCCCCTTACTCCTGACTGGCCCCTTTATTCCTTCCACCCTGCCCAGCCATCACCTGCCAATTCCAGGACTTACCTCACTCCTTGTTCCTCTCATGCCCCAAAGGAAGGGATGCCTGGGGTCAGTCCAACCCTCCAGTCAGAGCTGACATTTTGGAGGGGAGCAAAGCCTCAGTCAGCAGTGCAGGGCCTGTGACAGAGTGGCGTACAACACCCTGCTTGACCACAGGCTTTTTACTTTTCTGCCCCGCCCAAACATTGTGAGGGGTTGCATCTGATGCTGAGGCATCATTGTGACGACATTCCTTCCCTATTACTGGTTCCAGCCTGCACTGACATCTGTGGCCACCCAGGTGGCAGTATTGCAACGGAGATCTGGAACCGTCCCTTCCCGAGTTGGGCGTCCATGGGACGCTCAGCAATCCTCCCCAGCCAGCCCTCCAGCGACATAGGCTCGTTCCTGAACCCAGGTCACTGGCATTGCAAGTAGTAGTGCTACTGCTGCACCGGCAGGCCAGCGCACAAGTTCCTGTTCCTACCCATTTTACAGCTGAGGTCTGGAAGAGTGTGTGGGGGTTCAAGTGACTTACTCAGGGTCATACTGTGAGTCTGTGGCACAGGTGGGGTTTGAACTGCTATCTGCTGGTTCCCAAGCCTGAGCTCAAATCACTTAACCACATTGCGTTTAGGTTTATAAAACAACCAATGCCCTTCAAAGTAAGGTTTCTGAGGATAACAACCTACTTTGGATGGGGGAGTTGACAAACTGCCCCTATCTGCTTAATCCTGCAGCATAAGTCTATTGGGAAAATAGCTGTTATCCAGCTGAACTGCTAGCCAAATCACATATTTCTGTTACCAGTACTGACAACAGTGACAAGTCATGATACAGTATGTGGCTGATGGACAGGGGCTGAAGACCAGCGTGCCAAGCCTGTTCCACTTTTGGCATGACTCTCAAATAAGCAAGTGCCAGCAATCCTAATGGGGAGCTGATAGCCAAATCTGCCCTTTGCTGATTAAACAGCATTTTTTCTGCTTGCAACCCAAATATATCACAACCAGTAACCACTTAAAGATCTGCATGGTTAGGTGAGACTTGTAGGAATTACAGAATCGGTAATGACGGGCCTTATTGTGTTCTGCAAAAAACACAGAACTGAGCTTCATGCCCACTGACCAGTGAGTGAATAAAGTGATCTCTGTAGGTATGCAGACTCATATTAAAAAATGCTAAAGCAAAACAGAAATCAAAAGAGAACTTTAATATCAAAACAAATACCCGCTGTTCTATTAGCACTGCAGCAGGAAGGGCACATTAAGTTACATCTGTTTGAATGATCCCTGAGCGTTCTCTGCGCACTGAGGCTCAAACACTGAGAAACAAACAATTTAGTTGTGTCAGCCAGGTCTGGTACCAAACTCTTGCACTGCTAACACATTTGGGTACCCACAACTCCAAATGTTTCCTCAAAGCCAAAATACAATCCCTTACTTTACAGCCTGAACTGAAAAGTATGCCTCCACACCTCCACTACCTGCCTTACCTGGAGGTGAGGCAACTTAATGTTTATTTGGGACTTTTTCTCTATGTGAGCACAATTGTGCCTTTAAAGCTACCAGCATTACTAGTGGCCACAGCAAATGCTAAAGCTGAGTCGATTTGCACTGGGGCTAATGCACAGTACAAGTGCAATGAACAGTTTCAGTATTTGAACAGGAAATAAAATCTCCCAAATAGGCAATATAGTGGGACCCATTGGTCTGAAATAAAATTCACCTGCCAGCAGATCTACACTTAACTTTCGATAAAAAAAAAGTATGTTTTATTTAATGATCCTGTCCCTCCTCCGTCCTCTCTCATCTTGATCTGGAACCCTTCCCATAAGCCCCTGTGGCTGGCTCATTCCACTGACAAAAGTCAGCCGTGAGCAGGGTTTCCACCTGTTAAGTGAAAGTGATTCTCATACTGTCACTCTGTAATCCAGGATAAACATATATTTATTTAAAACACACACTCACATGAAAACGCTGCGGGACCTCTGCTATATAACTGGGCTCCCTGCATCACTACAGACTTGAGAACTTTATTTTATTTAGTCAGTTTTGTTAACGGGTAGGTACACTAGCCATTAAATGACTATTTTCAGGCATGACCGGGAGTACAACAATCAAAGACAGGTACATAGCATGAGTACAGTGAAATTACAATAGTATAGGTCAAAGCAATTAGTGGTAATGAATACATGCAGCCAGGAGAATAACAATCAATACAATTCACAGAGCATTTTAGGAGAGAAAATCTACAAAGTCTAGGAAGAGATACCACAACATAGCAGCAAGAAATATTGTTAAAATTAGTCACAACAGTGAAAATTCAAATAGGCAGCGAAACAAGGCAAGGGCAAATTCCTGACTGGGCAGGATACATTATCACGGACTCTGAAACAAGGCTCAAGTGTGTGTGTGTTGGGGGTAGGGTAGATTAGCTGTCAAGGAGATAGTAAGGGTAAGAAGTGCTATGAGGTAGGAAGGTTAAGAAGTTTGATCAATTTAACAGAAGCAAGAGATTATAACACCCCAGGGTAGGAGCCTGGAGTGGGGCCAGTGATGGCACTCAGATTATAAAGTGGTACCCCTGATCATCTGCGCTTTTGAAAAATAAGTACCCTATTCTTTATTATTCCCTATCTATTCCATATTGCAACTGATTCTGAATGATCCTTTTCCTTGATTCGACAGATGAGGAGGAGTACCACTCATTACGTAGAGTGGGGATGCAGTCTCAGAGAAAGAAAATTACTAGGTATGAAATTACCTTCCTCCTTCCCTCCAGAATTCATCACTCCAGCCCTTCACTTGGACAGTTAAGACTGCAGAGGTTTGTTTTATTCACATTATACCAATGGTGTGGTTGAGGCCAGGGGTCACAGTTCCCACTGCTGTTTGCACTGCCAGCTTCATTTTGTCATGCATGTTGTCTGACAATAAGCCAGATAAACTATACTCTACAATATATTGTACCTCTGGGAGATGTTTTCCATTATATGTTTATTGTATAATTATTAGTTAGGCAACAGTGCCATCTTTAGTACTTGTGCAAACTGCAACTGCAAGTGACCTTGGAAGCATCACAGACCTCATTGTTCACTTTTATCTTCTGCAAAGCTTAGCAATTTCTTATGTTAGTTAGGATACTTGTGCCTTTTATCTTCTTTAGTTGTTGTCATGGTTATTATCAGGGTATAAGACCCTTGCACCACGTATTTTCTCTCAGAGAGACTTGACTGCGCCTATAGGTAAGGAAACTGGATACTCTCCCAGTGATTACACTACTGGTTGTAAGCCTGTATTATTCTTACTTACCAGTAATAAATTACATTTATTATCTGGACACCACTTGTCTGTCATTTCTTCCTGTTGCGCAGTTCCAACAAGAACCTGAGAAAGGTAATCTTATTACCAAGTTACACTATTTTTAATTTCAGTAATCTTTTGGGTTTCCTTAATCCTGACCGAGTCTCTTTTATTTTTTGCATGTGAATGCTGGGCCAGTATTTGATAATTCTGACAAAACTGTTAACGGCTTAAGTGTTTACTATCTGACTAAGTTAAGAAAATACCTAGGTCTCAAATTGAGTCAACAGGGTAGAATTGTGAACCAGGCTGGTGCCCACTGGGTTAAGTATTGCACGGCATTTCCCAAAGAGGGTGCAATATTTGATCCTGTTAACTGGGTGTGCTAGCGAAAAGCGGTTCATATTGACCTCAGGACTCAAGACTAGTAGGTGTTTTCAAACCAAAAAACAGACAGGAGGTTTACCCTGTTTGTCTTCTGTTCACATATTACACTTTGAGGTTGGGCACTGTGGGAGCAAAGGGCCTGACCTGCGAAATCGTTTGAGACATACCCCACCCTCTGAGCACTGATACCAGCACCTCTGGTGCAGGGTCCATTCATGATTGCTCGGACTGATCCTGCTCAACGACTTTGCCAGCATATTGTTGCTCCCCGCAGGTGTATTGCAATAGAGGATTTTCCAGGAGTAGGCTAGGTTCCAGATTTCACTGCTTTTGTGTAAAGTTGTAAAGATCTTGTTTCTACCTGCTTATTTATGTAGTACATTGTTGTGGTATTGTCTGGTCTGATTTGAACAGAGTGACCCTGAATATGGGAGAAGAAAGCCTGTGTTGCCATGAAAACTGATATTAGTTCCACGAGATTTATGTACTCTAAGGTCTCTTGTGTGCTCCAGGTTCCACTCACAGTAAAGTCCTCAAGGTGGGCACCCCAACCTTGGAGGAAGTATCTGCTATGAGTATAACTGCAGGGGACTGCTGGAGGAAGGAATTCCCTCTCTGAGATTGTCTTCCTCTTCCAACATTTCATTGCCATTAACAATATTTTTGTAGCAGGCACTAACCTGGACAAAGGATCCCACCTCTGGCATCTGTGGTCACCTAGGTGATACTGAATGTCCCTCATTTGGAACCTGGTCCCTGGCACCACTGCAGTGGTTGAGGCAATGTGACCTAGTACCATAGAAATTCCACTGCAGGCCTTGCCTGGCCTGTCTTGAAGGATTCTGCCACTGAAACAGATCTGCTACCCTTGCTTGAGGAAGGAAAACCTTCTCCTGCATAAGATGATAGTGGGTCAGCAGGGTAAGGCATATGAGGAGAGGCTGAGGGCACTGAACTTGTACTCCCTGGAGGAAAGGGGGAGGACATGATTGGGACCTTCGAGTACTTGAAAGGGATAAATAAAGTGGATAAGGAGAGTCTTTTTAGCCGAGTGGCAACCATAAAATGAGGGGCACAGTCTTAAGCTGGAGGAGGAGAGATTTAAGAGGGAGGTCAGGAAGCATTTCTTCACAGAGAGGTGGTGGACACTTGGAATGCGCTGCCAGAAGAGCTAGTCTTGCTGAAGACAGCGAGCAGCTTTAAGAGAGGCTAGGATAGACATGGGGAAGGATTATGGGTAGGGAGGATGGGAGGTGTGGAGAGGGAGGGCAGGGACAGTAGCTCAAGTTGTGTACCCTGCAATACAAGCAGACTAGATAGACCAAATGGCGTTCTTCTGCTGGCTTCTTTGTATGTTCGTATGTACTATATTGAGTTCTTTTTAATCCATAAAGCAGCCGCAAACATAAAATCCAGAGCAATCCAGGAGACATATTTGCTTGTTTGCAGTTTGAGCTTGCTGCTAACCCGCTACAGAGCGGCAACCATCCTGGGTTCAAGACATACGTTCTGGATTGTGCTGCTTTATGGATTAAAGAATGCAATAAAATAGTGAAAAGAAGCTGAATTGTGGCTCTTGTGTTAACGCTACTGTGGTAAGCCATTTTCAACTGATTACCAAGTTCAAGTGGAGAGGTGCTACCCTGTCCGCTACGGTGGTGTTGTTTGCAGATGATCCATAAAGTCAGAGTTCAGCAAGCGGGGAGGGGCACACCAGGTACTCTGCCTCCCAGGCCAGAGAAGGCCATAACCCCATACCTGCCTGTCAGCTCTTCATTGGATCAGTGTTCCGCATCAGGTCACAGGTGGGTCTCTGCTGGGTCTCTGAGCTGCTCCTTCAGCTTGGTGCTGATGCTCTGCCTCGGACCTGACTTCACCATTCTAACAAGCAGCTCAGCGTGCAACCGCACAGCTTCCTGATCAAGCCTCGGATCAACACAGCCTGCTCAACTTGTTCTAGAGGTAGAGGATATTGTTGAATGAGCCAATTGGTAAAAAGCAGGGGACTTAAAAAAAAATCTTGCGATCACTGTTAAGGGGCAGTGTGCATACAATGACAGTGCTTATTCCAGCAGTATTCAGGAATACAGTCCTTTACATGCAGTGTACCCCTCCACACGTAAATGGCGTGAATTTCTTAATTTTTATGCAATTCACGCACTATGTGAATAGAACACTGGAACAGTGTACAATATGGTCAGGAGCCGGTACTGCACGCAAGTGACAAAAAAAAATGGTATTTCATACGGACACCAGGGCTCGAATTTTGGTATTCGGTATGAAATATGATACCCAAAATGTACCAGAATACCGCTAAATTGAGCCATGTTGGGCCATAGAAAATAATGCTGGAACCTGACAGACCCAGGCTATACCACGTTTAGATGGGATAGAGGGAAAAAGCAAAGGAGGAGGCATAGCCCTGTATGTCAGGAAAGCATGGAGCAGCGGAAGATGGAAATATCAGGGAGGTAATGAGGAAACAGAATCGCTGAGGGTTCAGCTCATGGAATCCTCAGGCAAGAAACTACAGATGGGGTGAGCTACAGACCTCCAGTGCAGGGGAAGAGAGATAAGTAGCTGGGGCAGAACTAGAAAGGGGTGGCAAATGGGGGCGGTTAGGAAGATCTAAACCTGCCAGATACTGATGGTGCTCCAGAAGTCCGGTTCTGCTGCTGGATACACTGCAGGACTGCCTGCTGGTGCAGCTGGTTAAGGAACCCACTAGGCAGGCTGCCATTCTCAATGTGGTGCTTACCAACTTGGAAGTGGTAGGAGGAGTGAGGGTAGGGGAGCCACAAGAGTCCTCACGACCCATAGCTATATATGATTCGACCTGGCTCTTGAGACAAGTAAGCCCTCATCAAAGGCTGAACTCCTAGATTTCAGAAAGGCACCCTCATCAAAGGCTGAACTCCTAGATTTCAGAAAGGCAAACTTCAAGTGGATGAGGTAGCTGGTCTGGGACAAGTTAGTCAGAGCAGACAGCAACAGGGACGTGAAGGAAAGATGGGAGCAATCAAGGGAGCCATTCTCGAGGCAACAGAGTTTTGCATGAGAATGGTAATCGAAACAAAAGGTACAAGGGGCAGAGTTGTGGCCTGGGAGACAGAGGGCTGAGGTCTCCTGTGATCCACGGCCAGAACTTTTGGACAGCCTCAGCCTGGACGGGCATAGGGCCTATGAAAGAACCACAACCCCTTTCTCTGGGTTTGGGGCTGAAAGTACTGAGGACCTAAGAGTCATTCTTGATGCTTGCAGATCCCTCAAAGTATTTTCAATATCACTGTCAAATAGTTGCTTTCTCTGAAAGAAGCATTCATTAGAGATTGTTGCACATCAGAGGAAAAACAGCCACCCAAAGCCAGGAGTGGTGATTAATGCAGATACCAGAGGCAGGAGCACTAGCAGCAGCGCGGAGGCATCATAGACCGACCTGAGTAGATGCTTACCTGTTTCTTGTCCATTAGCAATGTTTGCCAGTCCTCAGGCAATTTTTTAGCCAGACTAGCCATTGCCTTTCAGTGGCTAATCTGATATTTAATCATACATGCCTGATAAACTGCAATTCTTAGGCCTACGATAGCTGAGGAAAAAGTCCTTTTATTCATTACATCCAGCTTCCTAGACTCCTTGTCAGAAGGAGAGAGCTTGAGTGTTTTGGAGCTTTAGATCTGTTATGAGCAGCCATAAATTCTACAGACTCTGTTTCAGGCTGTGAAGAATAATATGTCTTTGCAGTAGGGGCAGGATACTGTTTATTCACCTTCCTGGGAACAGCAGACAACTGTGCAGGTCTGTGCCAGGCAACCAAGTAGTACACTCTAGAGCAGAATGCACTGGAGGAATAATCACTGTAGGAGAGGCTGAAACTTCCAACTTTTCCTCAGCCTGGAACCACAGTTTGGCCTGAATCTGTTTAAGGAAGGTCCAAAATGATGCATCTTCAGGAGGAGATCTAGGTGTAGTCACCACTCCCCTCAGAGCAAGAGTACTGAGTGGAGCTTGAGCCAACCACATCTATAATCTCTTCCTCCTCTTTCTACTTCATGTATTCTGGATTACTTTCCAGTTCATTATTGATGTCCAACAATATAGGCAAAGGTTGACTGGATAAGGAGAAATGAGAGAAGGTGCTGACAATGGGGCTCCTGTCGACTGTAGTTATTCTGGGCCCAGCATTACAGCAGCTGCAGAATAAGAAGCGTCGACGACTCCACTGTTGTTGGCCCAGCCAGAGGTGTCCACAGTGCAGGCATTGATGGCAGCGGCAACAGGTGCTGAAATAGCTTCGACACTGTCTGATACAATGCCTGCACATCAATGGAGGCAAAGGAATGTCGATGGCTGAGAGACTGATGGGACAGTGCCCAATGGTGGAATAGACAGTGAATCCCTGACTGGGGAGGACGAGCCAACACCGGACAATGGGCTGTGTGTGTCTGTCACAGCCGGGGGCAGCAGGACCCAAGGCCGTAGCTGGGGTCCTGTTTCTGTCTGTGGACTTACCTAAGTGGTGAATGGGAGTCATCTGGAAAAGTGTCCTTTTCCTTTCTGCATTTCTCCTTGTCTTGGTGGCAGTGTTTATCTGCCGACTTTGACAGACTTGTCTTTTTCTTTGACAATTCAGCTATGGCCGCCATCAATCACAGTGACTGATGGGCTGACAGCAAGCAGGGAATGGGAGCAGGTGACAACAGAGAAGCTGCCTTCACCACAGCCTGTTTCTACATTTCTTGGATTAAAATTAAGTTTTACAAATCCTTCTTACAATGTCTCCTGGTTGCCTGGTTAGAGCCCAGCAAATGGTGCATGCTTTAAAGTCATGGTTTGTATCAATGCAACAAATACAGAGTGGTTGTCTTTACAAATTTTAACATTGCCATAACTGCAGTATAGGAACAATGGTTCTTTGTCCATTTGCAGCATAAAAGGTAAATAATAAATTAACAAACATTGAAGAAATAGACAGTAACAGCACGTACATACAATGTTTGATAGTGTTCTTCATCAGTGGTGGACCAGTGAGTGGTTGTTGGCGGTAGGAAGAACTGAGGCATGCTGGGGATGCCGATGTGTATATACCTGCTGACAAGGTGTATCAATGTGGGTGGCCCCAGCCTGCAAAGTCTCGAGTGATTCTGATGCTGATGGCTTACAGTTCCATGATGTGGCTCAATGGAGGAGATATCCTCAAGAAGATCAACAGAAACAAAGAGGCTGGTTAGAAAAGCAAAGGCAGACACAGTTGCATATTGTGGAGAGGTCAAGGAGGGAGAAAACAGTTCTTTAGATACATTAGGGAAAAAGAAAGACGGGAAGAGGAACTGTTAAGCTAACAGAGGAAGGAAGGGTATTTCTGAAGGACAGGCAGAACGTGAGCCATTGTTGTTAACTATTCTGTATTCACAAGGAAGACAGAGGGCCTTCTGACAGAGACTGCCATTAAGGCAGCTCTAAGGATGATCCATGAGATGAGGCAGCAAGTATTTACTGGGAAAAGGTTCAGAAAGGGCTAGCAGCCCTGAAGATAAATAAGGCCCCAGGGTCAGTTGGGATGCATCTGAGGGTGCTCAAGGAACTGGCAACAGAACTAACAGAAGCCCCGGTATATTCAATAGCTCAATTCAGACAGGGGTAGTTCCAAAGACTGGAGGGTAGTGGACGTAGTTCCACCCTATAAGGGGTGGAGGACACAATGCAACCAGGTAACTACAGATCTGTTAGTCTTACCTCTGTTGTGGGTAAACAGATGGAGACACTAGTCAAAGAGGACTTCATGGATTAACTGGAGAACAATGGACTCCAGGACAGTAAAAATCACGGATCCGTGGAAAGGAGGTCTTGTCAGACCAGCCTAATAGTATTCTTTGACTGGGTAATGAGCGTAGTGGACAAGGGCCATGCTGGGATTTACTAACTTTGATTTCAGCAAGGCTTTTGACCCGTGCCTCACAGAAGGTTGCTGAAGAAGCTAGAGTATCTGGCACAGCTATGAATAGAGTTAGATGGGTGAGAAACTGGTTGGAAGGAAGACAGCAGAGGGTTGTGTTAATGGCCTCAAATCAGAATGGAGGGAGGTCACCAGTGGACTGTCAAAGGATCAGTCCTGGGTCCAGTCCTTTTCAATATGTTTGTCAGCGACATGGAGAAGAATCCAGAGTAAGATCGTCTCTTTACAGATGACACTAAACTCTGGCAGGGTACACAGTAAGGAGGGATTAGGGAGAAGCAGAGAGACTTGCTAAAGCTAGAAAGTTAGCCAGAGGTTTGGCAGTTGAAATTCAATGCCAAAAAGTGCAAGGTGATGCACATAAGGAACAAGGACCTCAGGACAGAGTACTGGATGAGAGGTAAACCTCGCACAACCTCTGAGGAAACAGACCTGGGGCCATCATCAGTGATGCCCTAAAACAATCAAACCAGTATAACAAGGCCTACAGTAAGGTAAAAAGGATGCTGGGGTGTACAGGAAGCGGTACTTACAGCAGAAGGAAGAAGGTATTACTACCTCGCTATAGACCACTAGTGAGGCTCCACCTGGACTACTGTGCCCAACTCAAGAATCCTCACCTCATGAAAGAGGACATGCTGGAGACAGCACAAGCATAGGGTGACCAAAATGATTCAGGGCCGAAGGGCAGATCTTATGACGGCTGGCTCAAGGCACTGAACATGCACTCACTGGAGGCAAGGCGAGAGGGGGGTATAACAGAGACCTTCAGGTTCCTGAAAATAATAAACAAAGCAACTGCAGGAACTATTACACATAAGTAGTGGATCAAGAACACCGGGCATGAGTGCAAATGGACTGGGGAGGTTCAAGAAGGAAAGAAAGTTTTATTTTACAGAAAGGGTGGTGGAGCCATGGAACAATCTGCCAGCTGATATGGTGGGCACCAGAATGATGAATGGTTTCGAACACGTCTGGGACAGCGTGAAGGGGCTTAGTGGTTACTCAGGATGGTAATGGTGGAGGAGCATGAGGGTGAATAGTGTGGGTTACAGCCTTGTATGGACAATAGGTCCCACGTTGTTAGGGTTTATGGGCAGACTGGATAGACAAACAGTCTTTTTCTGCCATCACTGTCTATGTTTCTATGTATTAAATTGTGTAGCAGCATCAGATGGTAAAATACAGATGGCAACCAGGCATTGCTCAGATGAACCAGGGAGTAGGGATGGAGTGTGCAGGTGGTGCAACTCACCAGGGCCCATGAGCTAGAGGGCCCATCCTGATTCCCTATTGTCACCAGACCATCCCATGGCACTCCCACTCTGTGACTCTGAGAGCCAGTGCTGAGAGATATAGCTTGGACAGATCTAGGCTCGGTGTCTGGCCAAGCCAGCGTATGCCCACTTGGCAGCTGCTGGATCCATTCTGAATGAATATGCATCAGGAAGGCACCTTGACCCTAGCACCATGTGACAGATTAAACTACACACCAAGTGGGGGCGGGGACTCAGGAGTAGCAGCTGCTGGAGCCGAAGGAGCCAAGCCATCGGAGCCAAGAGCAGAGGTGCTGCCTATCTGTCTGTCGTCATGACTGTCAGCTGACAGATTAGGCAGCGAATGGAGACTTCTGCTCTACCTCAGTACTAGCTGGATGGTGACCAATGGCTGTACCACAGCGGTGAGTTGAGGCGGGTGGGAGGTGGAGAGAAAGGACTGACATCATCACATCAGCAGGTGCTCAAGCTCCTCTGGGTAGCAGAAGGCACCATCTCTGTTACTGCTCGATGGAGTACAGGCGTGACATTGGACTGTGCTGTGCAGGGCTGCTGCTTCTCTGTTCAGACTTAAGTCTTAAAAACTGTTACTACCAGATCCCGAATTGATTTATTTCATTTCTTCTAACGCCTCTCTGAGCTACAAGTTACCAATACCTACCACTGCATATTTGTGTGGGCAGTGGTTGCCACAGCTCAGCTGATTTGTTTTGCTCTGGGGGTGGTTCAGAGGACTGGGAGGAGGATTTGGTGGAGGAAATTCAAGCTGGGAAGCTGGGAAAAGGAACAGGTCCAGGTCTGTCTGAGAGAGTCTTTCTAACTGAGAGAGGGAGACAGAGGGTTTTAGACAGTTTTGTTTCCAATTCTTATTTTGCTTAAAAAACAAATTACTCTGAGTCACACAAGTTATATACACTTGTGAGAGAACACTGAGAGACTAACTAAGATTGAGGAAATATACAAGAGGGCTGAGCTCAGCTGTGGAGAGATTGGAGAAAGTACTATGAAACTGAAAGGCCAGAGGCAAGGAAGGGATTAGTTAGGGATAGGAACATGAAATAAGTGCTACTGCTGTCTGCTTTGATAATAAGCAAATAAGCAACAGAAACAGAAAAGCACGGAAAGGCCGCTTCACTAGGTGACTGAGAGTGCACCAATTTTTAACCATACACTGGTGGGGGCATCTTTATTCCTTGTACCAGGGCCCATGCCAACCATGCTACGCCACTGAGATGAACCTTGGGTCCCACACCATATTGGCTACTCTAAATCCAGCCATGGGCTGGCTGTACCAAATTCATCTGTGTGATTAGCTGGGTCAAGATATAAGCTTTCAAATCGTGTCTGGTTACCTGACTCGTGCTGCATAGTTCGAGACAGGGGTGCCCCAAAGTCTCCAATGAACAGCTTTCTATGCATTTCCCACGAGGCACGTTGGCTGAATCCATGCACGAGGTGCAGGCATGAAGTGGGATGTGCAACACATGGCTTTGAAGCTTGTGGGCGGTGTATTACTTAATGGAGTTCCTTTCATCCATGAAGTTCAACAAGGCAGACATCAGATGGATTAAAGTACAGATCGCACAATGCAGGCTTTTTTTATTTTAATACCTCACTGACTTGAAGATCACATTTTTGCATCTAATTGTCAAACAAATTCACTTACTTTCAGAATCTATAAATGGTTAGCTGTAAAGTTGGGCTCTGGTTAACAATGCTATGTAGTATCAGTAGATTCTAATTACCCAGCATGCCAAAATAAAACAGAATTTAAATTATTTTAATAATAAGGATGCATTTATGAAAATGTATCCGTGTCCTTTACAGTTTGGTTTATTCTGATGCTATTTAACAGCTTGGGTCAAATCCTCTGACTGTGACATCCCAGTCTGTTACAGAACGGACTGTAATGTCACAAACTGAGGATTATGACCTGTGCTTCTAACAGTATCAGGACAGATTGAACTGTAAAGAAACAGATCATGTTTGATGCATGTATCCAATACATTAATAGTGTCCCTAACTGGACTCTTGGGTGTGAGGTTTGGGCCAGAGGACTAGAAGTGGAGCTGAGCAGTTCTGTCTGCCCAAACCTCATGAACAAAGTCCCATACCATAAAAGACACCCTCGGAGGCCCTATTAATCTATTATTTCTTTATTTTTAACTCTTTTACTGGTCCCTTAGACCTCTCTCCAGTGGGGTGAGGGGCGTCTGTTTCCTGCCCTGCCCGAGGTCCTCCTGAACTGGTTTCGCTGCTCCGGGAGCTCTCCTCCAGCTCCACCAACCACCCCCCCCCAGTTCCGAGCCCCTGGGGTGGGACCACCATTAACTCCTCCGTGCTCTATCTATAATCTAGAAGGGCGGCCAGGGATTGGAGGAGAGGCACAGCGACCAGCTAGACAGGTCCCAGCTGTGGGCATGGTAGACGTCCTTGGCCCCACCTTTGCCTGTCCAGGTGCCAGGGCTTTTCCTGTGTACAGTTGCCCCGGGGTGTGAGCATGCAGCAGCGTGTTGACGCACTCCTGCACCTGTGCATATAGCGTCCATCATCACCCCAACCCTGGAAGAGCGTGCTGCAAGTCGCACACCCCGCCACCACCACAAGCCGCTGGTACCACGGCAAGTGTACCACGTGCCCCTATGAGAGCACAGCAGTTCTCAGGATGCTCAATCTCTCCTGCCACTGCCAACCCCGATGGCCCGAGTTCACTCCCAAACCTGGGTCGCGGCGTGGCGCGAGGTGTGGCGTCCAGCACCTCAACCCTCAGTGCCACTGGGCCATCCTATTAACCTATTATAAATTACTTGAGTTAGAGGACTTACAATAAGTGGTATTTTTCTACATTTCAGAAGTTTCAGTAGTTGTCCTTCTCACCCAGCTCTGAAGTGGCACTCTTCACTTCTAACACTCCTGCACAAGAGATCACTGTATACGGAGGATAAGATCTACAGTGTTTTTTGTGCTGATTAGCTGAAATCATGTCAATGATTTATAATTACGTTCAAGAGCAGAATTGCTTGCGATTCCATTTTATTTTGAACTCGCGTAACTGGACTGCAATGATGCCAGTTATGTATTTGTTTTACTGGTAACTGAATGGCCTTTTAAAATGGTTTACAACATTTGAGGCAATGGGGTATTAGGGCTAACTGTAGTGTAGTGCCCAGTTTCAGGTGAGGTTTCAAAGTGCTCAGGTCAGAAGGCATTTTCACTGCGAAACTGCTGGGCTCCCATAGGGTTAACAGTGCAGAAACATCACAATTCTTGTTTTGTGGGGTCATAGTGCTCCCTCAGCACCAACATTAAAGAACGTCACACCTTCTTTTCAAATTTTGAATTGCACTGTTTTAGGAACACCATCATTTATGCATTTCTCCTTCAGAAGGGTTGCGTAAACATTCGTTCCAGTGTATGCCCCAACTGTCAATAATTATCTTAAACAATACCCTTTTTCCTCAGACTTCACAGTGGTAACTAAGTTTTATTTACTTCTGCTGCTTGCATCCTAAGAATTAATGTTTAGCTTGCAAGATTTTTCAAGGATGTGATGTTTTATTCAGCTGTCACAGCACTAATAGCCACAAAAAAGCCACCAAGAAACCCTTACTTGCAGACTCAGAGTCATTTGATCTGAAGGTCCCTTCATACAATCCTAGCAAACTGCTCTAAATCCTTTAACCAACAAAAGTACAAAGAATACTTTATCGATTTTATGATGCAAGACACAGGTCAAACACTTTGTTTGAGAGCAGGAAGCATAATTCACGCTTGTAGAAGGACATAAATTACTGTAAGCTTCAAATTTCACTGGGTTATACCACAGAGGTACAACGGTTTTAATTTATAAAGACAGATTAATGTAGGTAAAACCTACTGCGCGAGGCAATTATGACTTTCCTAGATTGGCTGCCAGTATGACAGAGCTCCAAAGAAACAACCCCATTCGACTGCAGTAGGACAATAAATTGGTTTCCTTGAATGCAGTAGTTGGAGCATCAAGTTCTTGACCCTGAATGTTTTACTGGTAGTACTGTGTACAGCGGGGAGCAATCAGTACAATGTTTGCTGAAATGCTCAGGATTTATGATATGAGAGGCTGTGCATATATGCCAAAAAACTAAACTGCTAAAAGCCTACAAAATCAAGACTAATTACCTCCTAATGACTAAAGAACATGCTGTCTTGTACAGGTGGTGTAACACGTTGTTATTTTGCCAGAAATGAATGGTATGGGATGTTCATTTTCTGAAGACTGACTTCAAGTACAATATTCCATGTCACACTCACAGCACAGAACGCTGTTAATTTTTACCTCTTTATTAAAAAGATTTGCGACTTCCCACACAGAATAACTAAAAGGTATTTCCAGTTTGTTTGTTCATTCTAAAAAGCTAAGAAGTACTTGATGCTTATATAAACATTTTTTTTTTCACTGTAGTACTTTGAAATGTGTCTTCCTGTAAGTTACTCGTGTTTTTTTTTGTTTGTTTATTATGGCAGAGGAATGGAATGCTCTGATTTTCTTGCTTCCAAGCCAGAAATGAGTACTTGTGAGTACAGGTACAGTACAAGATCCTGAAGATGTGTAATAACCCACACAAGCCACTTGCCGAGTTGCCTCAATATCCTCTTGCCATGAGGCCACGACCATCACCAGCAACAACAGTGTGCACAGCCCAAAACTGTGATATATTACCAAAATACTGAAGAACAGAAGTTGTACATTATCAGTGAAACTTCAGCATGGCTATCAATTGATGCTCATTCTGCACAAAGTATTAAGTAGAGCCCACCCAAACATTTTAATTTTATGGTGGGGAGGTTTCTCAGCCCATGAAGCTAAAACGTCTGTTTATCCAGCTTGATTCCAAACATAAAATGTCTTCCTATGCACATATAAGCCGTGAAGAGACAGTTCCCTAACCTTCATTCTCATTTTGCTTAGGTTGTCATGTGGATGAATGCAGAGCATGACAGATATTTATCTGAGTTACTGTAGTCTAATTGTTATGTCACACACTTAAGAAGCCAGTGACAAGGGAGCCTGCATCTTAATTCAGGCGCCACCTTTGGGGAGAACTATGAGAGCATCCCATTTTCCTACCTGAACTGTGCCAGCCTGTCACTGGCTGTGCCTTGGCCAATGTCCTAGTGGCAGTTCCTGGGATGGGGCACTTCAACTAGGTTTGTCTCCTGGCTATCATCCCAAGAGCCATGCCTCTGCTTGCAGTTTTATTAACATCCATCTCCATCTGAAGCACCTCGTGGATGCATTAATACCACATGGAACAGTGTGGGAACATCTTTCCTTAACTTTTCAGGAATCTTTTCCACTACGGGCAGAAGGGTGGACCCAAGGTATTGCTGGTGTTTAGCTGCACACCTCAGGTACATAACCACTGTAAAGGCCTGGTAACAATTGGAGCAACATCTTTTCCACAGGCCATCAGTCCTGCAACTGCCCTTGTCAGGACTGGCAGATGGAGATGTTCTAGATTTTCAGCTACCATTCTGGTACCAGGCTCTCAGCTGCAGGCTCCATAGAGGTTATCTGTACTGGCTCCTTTCAGACCTTGCACAAAGACTGGAAAGCAGGGAGACAGGCAAATGCAACCTCTGTGTGGTGGCCTACCCAAGAGATCTAAGAACTGAAATTCTCCCACTGACTAAATCCAGGACAGCAATTTCCAGGTTTGTAACCAATCAAAAAGCTTTTACTGCCTGCACCCAAGTGCCAAAAACATAAAGTTGGAACTGAGTGCCACCATCCAAAACTGAACTGGGGAGAACCAGGACTGGAGCTGGCACTGGAATATGGAGCCAAAAGCTCAACTGTTTGATGGCAGGAGCCCCATCTCACGCTGGGATTGAGGCAAGATGAGTTAGATGTAACCAGCGGGTGGGATCTGAACTGACCATTTTCCTTAGGGGCTGCAGAGATGAAGGACTTAACAGGGCTTGCATGAGCCATGAGGGACAGGAAAGCAAGTGACTGGGACCAGTGCTGGGACCCAGAGTAGGACTTGGTATGAGGACCAATCACTAGCATCCACAACAGGTAAAACTGGTAACTGGAGCGAAACAGCACAAGATTTCAAAAGCAGATATGGAAGGGTCCTCCCAGGGGCCACTGCTCAGAACTGATATTCTGATGCTTTTCACACATAAATCTGAAGGGGCCTGGTGTCTATGTTTTATTGACTAATTTGAACCATATCACCAACCCCCCCAATGGCTTTGTGACTGGAAATGAGACAGGTGAACTTACCAGAGAGATATGAGAGACAGAATCCTCCACCTTCTCAGCCCTAATCTCCTTGCATTTCTGGACATCTTGAAATAGTTCAGGAAATTGAATTTCTTGGTGTGGTATGGGCCCTGACATTCAAGAGAGTGTGTGTGGCAATCAGCTGATGGGATGGGTTTGTAGCATTTAGTGTACTTTTTAAACCATCGGAGGGGTTGGCCACCAGGCTCCGTGACTGTTGGAGAGGACATTCGCAAATAAACTTAACAAAAAATAGAAAAAAAGAAAAGCTAGAAAAGCAGTAGCGCTAGTGTAGAGATGGTGCTGTAACTTAGCAGGAAACAAAAACAGCACTGCAAACAAAGCAAGCCACAAAACTGGCCACCCTTATGCAGACACCTGCGCTCACTCCCACACATGTTCCTCTGGGCCACCAGGCAGCCGCCTATACTAGGATTTTTTGTTTTTGTTTTAACTTAATGAATGTTCCTGAGCAGCCTGTACTAATTTGGAGTAATATTTCCTCACAGTTCAGCGAATGCAATGGTTTTGAAGCGTTTTCTGCTTCAGCATCTTAGACAGTGAAATTGCACAGAGCTGACAAATGTGATAATTGGTAGCTGTTTGAATCAAAAGCACTGTGCATTTTGCTAGTGGATTGCAACACAGCAGCCATAAAACACAAGGCACTCACTGCCCTCACAGCTCTTTATCCTGGATAAGTCTGCTTCCTTACATGTCTACTCTCATTCAAAGCTGTAGGTGCGAACAGGAGAAAAGTGGATGGTGCCAGGTTTATAAGGCAGTGGAGCAGGGTTGATTGCCTGTCTTTCATGCAAAAATGTAAACATTTTATTTTTAAAGTACTGTAGTTTCTATAAGAAAGGAGTGAGGGATACAGCTGAGACATCACAGGAGTAAAAGTACAGGAGGGAAGTATTTTTCAGAAAAGAACAAGGGTCAAGCAATGAAGCTGGAGGGTAGATTCAAGAGAGATTAGAAAATACTTCTTCACAGAAAGAGTGGTGGACGCCTGGAACTGTCTTTTACAGGAGGTGATAGGGGCGAAAACAGTGGTGTGAATGAAAATGCATGGGATAGGTGTAAGAGAATTTTGTGGAAAGGAAGGAGGGAGAAAGAGCTGGAAATCAAGTATGGTCTGTAGTGACACTGTAAGAAGGGAAAATGGGCAGACTACGTGGGCCAGCGGTCCTTATCTGCCATCAAATTCTGTGTTTCTCAATTCCATCTCACTGTAATAAAAACTGCTTTAAACCGAATGATGAGATGGGATGGTGTGGGATTAATTACATCAGGAACTATAGGGACCCCCAATTGTATCGTACTGCTGCTTTAACAGAACTGCTGAATACACTAATCACTAGCACCGAACTTTCACAGGTGAGCATATAACAAAGCGTAAGATGGCAGAAACACAGTGCTTAGCACGATAGAAGGCAAGAGAACAGTTTGTTCTTCTATGCAGATGATTTGGGAAGATTTTAACTGGTTCCCTAAGTAACAAAGGGGGATTTGTCTGCTAGCCTCTCTACATCTTTACTCCAACTAGCCAAAAAAATCCAAAACCAAGTGTTCATTCTGCTTTTCTCTGTCCTCAATCCCTAACCCGTATCTACTTTTATCTGAAGCATTAGCATTTTTCCAAATGAACAATTTTATCGCAGTAATTTGACTATATTAATGCAGCTATGCAAACATGTATTTATGTAATTTGTAACTTCCTCACCATTGTGTACACTACCTTCTCTGCTGCTGTAACTGTTGCCAGAAACCTCTTGAAACATAGGAGCCTAACCTAAACAAGGTTATCCTAATGTGCAAAAATCTAAATAAATAAGATAAATAAATGTACAGATCAATAAATGGGAAAAATCAGGGTGATTCCTTAAAACAGTAAGACTTGGAAAGTATGCCAGCACCATCAAAATAACTCCTTCGAATAATATATTGCTTACCGCTGCACTTTAGTTGCTATGTTTCACCTTGTGGTAGTAATTTCATCAGAACAAAAGACAATGCAAGAGTAAGGACAAATTTTACTAAAAGGCTTAGAGCTCTGTTCCTCCAAATGTGTTCTTTGCTATTCTGCAGGTAGACAGGTGGTGTCACAGGCAGGGTGGGACAAATCAGGTAGCCAGGTGGCCAATCGCTACTTAAAAATTGGTTTGGCTACCAGAGTTTGAAATTTACCGCCAACTACCTGCCAAGTGATTTTGAGCCTTTAAAAGGACGGCCTCTACAAATATTGGATTGGCTACCAGATTTTGAAAGCTAGTGGCCAAACTGGCCACCAGTTCACAAACTGATTTGTCCCTCCCTGGTCACAGGTGTAACAAAACCTAAAAGCTCTCTATAGTTTCTTGTGCTCACAGCTGATTAATAGGTCTGCAGGCCACTCAGTTTTCTCATTTCTCCTTATCCTGCATACATCCTCAAAGAAGGCATTCTCCATCTATCACCAGTAGCGAGCAATGTGAAAAAAAAAAACAGACAAGTTATTGTTAGCATCGTCTGGAATGACATTCTATACTGTAAGGGGATCAATCAGTCAGGAAGAGCAGTATTTTTATCTCTTAACGGGGTAACTACTGGCAGAGACAACAGGGAATCATTGCAGCACTGAGCAAGCCCTAAGGGTGTTGAAACAACACTGCATTGCTGCACAGGAGTAGAGCAGGGTGTCAAGGAATTCTAAAACTACCAGACAGTATTAAGTCAACTCAGCTCTAAAATAAAGAGAACTGCACTAAAGTGAAACAAATTCAGGTCAGCTGATGAAAAAACCTACTTAAGCATAAAGCATTGTTTTTAGAAGCAGAAGGCAATGGCTCAGTTAAACATCGGCAAGAGTCATTTATTCACCATCTTTGAAACAAAGTGGGTAAACCTGGTGAGAAAAGCACTCTGTCCAGTGGCATCCATCAGGATCAAACGCAGTTGTAAAAATGTCAGATTCCTGCATGACATAAGGGATTAACTGCAATTGAATTGCTCTATTTCCTGTAGAAGTCTGCAAATTTCTGCAGAATCCTGTGGTTGATTCTTGTGGGTGCTACTGTACCTGGAAGAATGCAGTTTCCTTGAGGTCCGAACAGTATTGAGAAAATATAGGTTACTCACCTGTAACCGTAGTTCTATTAAGAGATATTCACTTCATAGCTACACTCTGGCAGCTCTGCAGTTGACAGAGGAGTCATCTCAAGTCTTTAAGCTAAGTTCCTTCCACTACCTAGGTGGTATATCCTTTGGCTCCACCCTGTGCCATCAGATCTTCTGCACACTGGAAGCAGGAATCCAGGTACCACTTGCCTGGGGAGGTCAGGTGGGCTGCATGAACTGAACTGAATATCACTAACAGAACTATGGTTACAGGTGAGTAACCTTTGTTTCTAATAAGGTGGATTCAGTTCACTAGCCCTAAACTGGCAGACTCTAGCAGTCCTCCGGGAGGAGGAGGAGGGAGCAAGGATGCACTCTTATTTGGCGAACAGCGACTAGAGGACGAGGACGAAAAGCAGCATCCTGACAACTCATTACATCGATGCTGTAATGGAAATGAAAGGTGTATGCTTGACTCCAAGTTGTCCAGCATATCTCCATAGCAGTATCCCAAAGCAGCCACTGAGGCAGTGGTATGTCTGGTGGAATGAGCCTAAAGCCCACTGGGTGACTCGCCATCAGCCAACCTATAGCACAGGTCAATGACAGAAGCTATCCATCTGGTAAATGCCTGCTTTGCTACTGGTCTGCCAGGTGTGGTTTCAGTGAATGTCACAAACAGCTGGCGAGGCTCACCTGAACTCCAGTCATATGCTCCTCACAGCAAGAAAGCACCTTCCACTGGCCCAGGGTATGGAGAATGCGATCGGCCTCTTGAGGTCGGATTAGTCCCACCACCAAACTCTCTGCCCCAACTCCCAACCCTACCCACTGATTATGTCCCTCACTCCTCTCCCATTTCACTCTTCCTCATTTTCCCTAAATTGCTTCACTACCACTTGCTTACATTTATTGCACTCTACACTTTAATTTAGCACCTCTTCTTGCTACCCTCTTGGATGCATTTCTGCAGTATATCATGACATTGTACATAATGCTTAAACAGCCTTCTGCAGTATACCAAGACATTGTACATAATGCTTAAACAGCCTTCTGCAGTATATCATGACATTGTACATAATGCTTAAACAGCCTTCTGCAGTATACCATGACATTGTATATAATGCTTAAACAGCCTTCTGCAGATATCATGACATTGTACATAATGCTTAAACAGTCTGCTGCTGTAGCTTGTCTGTGATGTTTAGTCAATTGTACATATGTGTTTAAAGACCAATATCACAGCATCATCTGATTCATCACAGGGCTCCCTTTAGGATGCACCAATGTGATCTGAACAAGGCTTCAAACTGGCTCCTCCTGGAGGATAGATTTGACAACATATTTCTCACTTTTCTTTAAAATCCAATTGGGCTCCACACCTAGCAGCATCTCCTCCTCTTCAATACTGTAAAAGTCTGTCCACACCAGGACCGCCAGGCACTCCAGTACACATGCCTTAGTGATTCCTCACTGTCATACCTCCCAGGGCAACACACCCTCTACTGCAATGGTGCCAAACTTTTAACAACCTTCCCCGCCCTTGGTCCTGTGTAATACACTTATACCATTCAAAACCAATTGAAATCCTACTTTTAGACAAACTCCAATGCAGCTGCCCTGATCCACACACTTAGCTCCAATCTCTTCTTTTCAATTCCCTTCTCACCTGGCATATTTTTGCTTTTCCTTTCAAATTTATTATGAATCATAGAAATGTGACAGCAGAAAAGGACCCTCTTGGCCCATCAGTCTGCCTCTTACCCCCCTCCCTACTTGCCCCCTCACCCAGAGTTCCCCTCCGCCCCTGGTCAACCCCTTGTGTCTGTCCCATGCCCTCTTATATAGTTATGTTATCTTTAACAGTACCTTCCCTATCATTTTATGTTCCCTTTGTATGACTTTATTTCCGACGATGTAATGTTCACCAATATGTGTTCTTGTACCTATTTTGTATGCACTCTCATTCCAAACTACGTAATGTTTACCAATATGTATTATTGTACCACATTTTGTCACTGGACGGCGAGTGAAAACAGGCAATTTTGCTCACATGCCTTTCCAGTATAAAGAACAAAAATGAAATGAAGATAATTTATGACTATTGTACCTTGTTTTTGATGCTTAGTTCTGATGTTTCTGCTATGTAAATTCTGCTCCTATTGCTACAACCGACCCTGCTCCTACCCCCGGATGCATTTGGAAGCGAGCTGCTCTTCAGTTCAGTGTGTCTTTCCTGGTGAGACTTTTGAAATAAATAAATTAGTAACCTATACAGGTAAGTTAATCACCTGGTTACGGAAACTGACAGAACCTTTGGATGTGGGTGAAAGACAACCTTGTCCCTGTGGAAGGCCAGGTATGGAGACTCCACCAAGAGCACGTGGATCTCACTGACATGATGGCCACCAGGAAGGTAGTCTTCTATGACAGGTGTGATATCTCACACCTGTGCTTTGCCTCAAACTGCTTGCCCATGGGCACTGCAAGCAACAGCATTAGGTCCCACTGAGGCAGCGGTTCACACCCCAGAGGGGACAACTGATTCAGGCCTTTGAAAAAATGCCTTACCATCTTCTTCTGGACCACCACTGCCATACCAGTCCCTGCCTGGTATGCAGACACAGCTGCCAGGTGCTCCTTTGGGGTGTCTCCTGGAGTCCTGAAAGAAAGGGATCAAAGGTAGTCAAGGATGCTCATCTTTAGGCAATTACGGGGCTCTAGCTCCTTACCCTGGCACCAAATAAAGAACCTCTTCCACTTAAAAGCATAACATTTACAAGAACGCATGATGCTCATCGGTCTGGGATTCCACTACAGCTACCCAGGATTCCACCCTCCAGCTGACCACCGATGGAAGCGGCATCCTTGGATGTCACCCTTAACATAGAAACACAGAAGCATAGAATCTGTCGGCAGATAAGAATCTCCTGGCCCACATAGTCACCCTATTTACCCTACCTATAGTGCTGCTGGAGACTCTATTTGGTCTCTTAAAGTTTGCGGTGCTGTGATTCATGTCAGTGGAAGCAGTTGCCATGATGGAGGGCTGGCTCTCTGCAACTCCAGGTAGTCCCAGAACTTTACGTTCCACTGATTTGCAGTCTCTCGGTTGGGTTAGGCTGGCAAGTCTGATATTAAAATGCAGATGGGGCATTTACTGATACTAACTCCACTGTTTGTAACCAAACCAGAGCACTGTTTCAGTCAGATGCCTGAAGATGCAAGCAGAGAGGTGGCAGAGCTGAAATCCTAAGCTGCCATTTTGGTAGAAGGTTAGCCATGCCCCTACTACCCTGCCTGTTCAGGTAAAGCATGGTAGCTGTGTTGTCTGTCTGGACCTGTACGACTTGACCCCGGATTAATGGAGCAAACACCATCAGGGTCAGGAGAACTGCACAGAGCTTCAGAAGGCTGATGTGGTGACAGACTTCAGTGGTAACCAGAACCTGTGGACCCTGTGGTCCTCCAGGTACGCTCCCCATCCCACAGAGACATGTCCATCATGAGCATGACAGATGAGTGAGATGATTCTTGGCAGACAAATGGGATTCCCTCCTCCAGATGTTGTGGGTCCAGCCACCACTGGATGGCCAGCTACATTAGCTGGGTCCCAACGACTGGCTTGTCAAATGACCTAGGCACTGTGACCAGTGAAGGCAAACTCCCACTGCAAGCAATACATCCACCAGTGAACCTAACAATGCCATGTACTCCAGTAGCCACAGAAAGTCCCAAGCAGGGCATAAACACCCAACCTGAGAGGATCTGGCAAAGGAGGTAAGATCCAGTGCCTGGTCTGTAGGGAGGTGGGACTTGGCTCACACTGAGTCTAGTTCTGCTCCAATGAACTTGATCACCTACAAGGGATCAGCTGTGACTTGACCTGGTTGACCAGAAGGACCAAGTCCTGACAGGTCTGTAGAGCCATATCCCTGAACCTCTCCATGCCCTCTTGGGCCAACCTAGCTATCAGCCAGTCCAGACAGGGATTTACCCTGATGCCCTGTGCCGCAGGAAGGCCACCACAACTGCCATGCACTTGGGAAAGAAACTGGGTACAGATCAGAGGCTGAAGGGCATAACCTGAAACTGGTACAGGATCCTCTCTGCCCAGTGCTGTACCATCAATGGGAGAGATAGACTGGGATGTGGAAGAGCATGTCCTGGAGGTCCAGGGCGCAAAACCACATGTCCTGCTCCAGAAACTGAATGATCTGATTCTGAGTGACCATCCGGAACTTGCACTTCCATTTGAACTGGTTCAGATCTTGCAGATCCAGTATGTGGTGCCAGCCCCACTGTCCATTTCGGAACCAGGAAGTACCTGGCACTTATCACTGAGTGGCTATGGAGTACTGAACATTGGCTATCACTCCGCATTCCAGGAATTGAAGCGGTGTAGGCTCGGAGTGCAGAAAACATGTCCTTTGACACCCTGGACTCCAGAGGAGCACAGCGTCAGTATGGTGGGAGAGCCTTGAAATCTAGAGGTAACCTTTGCCCGTCACTTCTAGAACTCACTTGTCTGAGGTAACAGCAGACAACTCGGCAAGAAGTGGTGAAGCTGATCCTGACCAAAAGTTGGGACAGGGACTGGAAAGAAGGAGGAGAGTGACACCCACAACCCATCACTGGACAGTCTTAGAAGGGCTCCAGCCGCAGGGGCTATGGTGGCACCACCACCTCTGCCCCCTTTTTGCCTCTCTGATGCTGAACTTGAGCTTCAGACACCAGCACTGAAAATGTCCCTGCTGTGGCTGCTGTTGAGGTTGTTGTGGTTGAAAGGACTGAACCTGAAATACCTTCTTTTTAGGACTTAAAGCCCTTTGGTCCTTTTGGGACAAAGCCACAGAATCTAGGGTGGCACTGGACTTCTCAATCCTCATGAGATGTCCTTCCATACTGAGGCCAAAAGGTTGATGCCCAAGAATAGGACATCAGTTTATGCTGAGTGTCCGCTGTGAAGGTGGAAAGCCACAGAGAGACCCTATGACATATGGTGATAGCCACTGTCATGGCATGGGCATAGAAGACACCCATGACCAAAGATGCCTGAAGCTGGTGTTAAGCAAACAAATAACCCTGGTCTCTCACTGTCATAACTGGAAGCTGTTTGTCAGGTGAAAGATGGGAAGAGCTTCTAAAATCCCACAAGGAAGGGCAAAAGTCAGCCAGCAACACAGCATGACTGGCCTAATGAAGAACCAGTGACGTAACAGCATATACATTTTTAGTTGCGTGGTTAATCTTTTGGACTCTTTGTCTGGAGGCTTGCCCACATCCCGTCACCCCACCATTTATGGAAGGCAGAATCTGAAACCAGAACCTCTGCAAATGGGTAGTCAGAAAAACAGAAATGGTGCCCATTGGGACTGCATACTAGCAGACCATATGGATGGAGGGCGCCTAGCAGGATGCTGCCAAATCTCCTGGGCCTGTCCCAAGATTGCCTTGAAAGGCAACCACCAGGAAATCATCTCTGCCAGTAAATGTGTACTTAGCCTGCTTTGGGACTGGTTCCAAGGGCACTTTCATTGACTCCAATATAAATTGGATGAGAGCTCCAAAAGACACCAGTCCCTGGTCAGTGGTCAGCTCTTGACCGATACAGTAGAATGTATGAGTTGCGGTTGAGGCCATCAATGACTCACCTTGGAATCAGAGGATTCCTCAGAAATGGCCCTCGACCATTTGCCACCATGGACCACCCTGGTATCCTCATCCTGGGTGATCTCCACCAACAGCCACTCTACCTTGGCAAGCCAGCCATGGAGCGAGACTCCATGGTTGGTGCCCTGAACAGGAGCTTCAGTAGAGGTGGCTCTATCTGAAGAGGTGGGGAAGCAGATGCTGGGGACTGCTGAAAACATAAACTGGCATGGAATGACCAGCAAGTAAAAAGGAATGAAGGTTCAGGGAGTCAAGTCAAGTCATGTTTATTTAAAAGACGCCTAACTCAAGGCTCTGGGTGCCGACAAAAACTTCATAGCATTTCATACCACATAAATAAATAAAAGAATATAATAAATATAAATAATCAAAATTAAACCCCAAAAGCTTGAAAATAAGAAGGTCTTCAGGAACCTTAAAGGCAGTTATAGTGGGGGCCTCCTAACTGCAGCTGGCGAGGAATTCCAAAGAGCAAGGTAACACTAAATGCTCGACGCTTCACAGATTTTAATTCGCTCTTGGAACAGTTAGGAGGCCGCCACAGAGGAGCGGAGATTATGGGAACAGGAAGAAGGTACCAGGAGAGCTGACAGGTAACCAGGGCCCTGTCCATGTAGGGCCTTATAGGTGAGAAACCCCACCTTGAAGAGCACTCTCCACCTGACAGGCAGCCAGTGCAATTCTGAGCAACACAGGTGTAATGTGACAGAATTTACTCTGCCCAGTTAAAAGCCGGGCCAGCATTTTGCACTAGCTGCAGTCTGCGGAGAGAACCCCAGAGACCCCGAGATAGAGGGCATTACAGTAGTCAAGCCTAGAAGTGACTAAGGCGTGTATCAAGGTAGGGAGGTCCAGAGACGGAACAAGGGCTTAACTCTGGCAATGTTTCAAAGATGGAAAACAAGAACGGACCACGGAAGATATCTGAACCTCCATGGACAAATTCCTGTCAAACATCACGCCAAGATTTCGCACCCAAGGGAGGCCATCAATGACGCAGCTCCTAGCACAAGGCCAGTTGCAGAGTCAGAGGCTGTCCCATCACAAACTCTGTTCGACTCCACTACCAGTACCTCAGTCTTGCCAGGGTTCAGTCGAAGCCAGCTGGAGGCCATCCAGTCGCTAATCTCAGCCAGACAGATATTTAACACATCTACTGCATTGGATGTTCCTGGCAAAGGACAAATATAGCTGAGTATCATCAGCATAGCAATGAAAACTCAGACCATACTTCCTAATGATCTCTAGGGCAGCATATATACTGCGTAACAACATTAAGGCCAACACCGAACCCTGAGGGACTCCACACAAAGAGACTGGGTGTTGATGAGAAATTTCCATCACAACCCGCTGTCTCCTATTGGTGAAAGGACTCAACCATTTGATGACAATACCGTGAGTCCACATAATTCCCTCAGGTGGAGAAGCAAACACAATGGTCCACAGTATCAATGTTGAAGAGAGATCAAGGAGAACAAGAATTGTCTTGTCCCTTGGTCTCTAGCCCTGAGGAGGTCATTTTGCACCGAACTAACACAGTTTCAGCACTATGTCTGGCCTGAAAAGCCGACTGGAAAGGATCGATAACTCGTGAGTCGAGATGTTCCTCCAACTGAAGCGATACCACCTTCTCAACAATCTTCCCAAAAATGGGAGATTGGAGATAGACGGCACTTGCCCTGACCTCCGGGTCCAAAGAAGATTTCTTTAAAAGGGTCTAACCAGAGCCTCCTTCAAGGCATCCAGAAAGACACCCTGACTTAAGGAACACCGGACAATCTAGGCAAACACCGGGCCAACAGAGTCAATGCATCTCATTAAGAAACGCGCTGGCACTGGGTCCAGTTCACAAAAGGTATGCTTCAGATTGACTGCCACCTCAATAACCTCACGGTCCTCCACTGGCCTAAACTCTCCCCAACTAGGTGGAGTGCACTCCAGCACATGACTGGTGACCACTGACAGCAATGGTATTGCTGGCTGAAGAAACCTCCCACGGATCAAAAGACACCCTGTCCGAGAAAAAACGAGCAAAATCCTCACAATCCTCATTTGAGGAAACTCTTCCGGGCTGAAGACAGACAGGATGAAGAAGTCTGTCAACAGTCCGGAAGAGTGAGGTTGATCAGTTTCTCCCAGCAGCAATCTCCCGGGACAAAAATAATGTATCTTCTGGGTTGACTGCCTCTGATATGCTGTGTCATGCGCAGGACAGTTTGTCCGTCCAAGTGGGACTTCCTCCAGCAGCGCTCAGTCTCCGACCCATCTTTTCATTTCCCGAGATCTCCATCATACTGGAGACCTCAGGTACGAAGTTCTGGGTCGACACGGATAGGTGCGAGGAGTTGATGGTGTCAGATAGCACCTATTATAGGTATCCACACCGACATCAACAGCTCCGGACGCATACGCCACCTATACTAGATAAATCGACTGCCGCCATAAAACCCTCATGAGTAGATCGCCAAAGGGGCGGCAGCTAATCATCTCAGCAGGGGAGAAAACTACGGGGAGCCCCAAGCACGAACCCTCACTGTGCAGTGATCAGACCAGAATACCTGATCAATCATGAGATCCAAAATCTCAATCCCAGTGAGAACACCAGGTCCAGTGTGTGGCCATCCCGATGGGTAGGTGCATCAACAAACTGCAAAAGCCCTAATAAGGACATGTTTTGCAAAATATCATGGTACATCTTTGAGCTTTATTCTCAGCCCAGACATTGAAATCCCCAGAAAACACATCTAGGGAATCCAACGCCTCGTCGGCAACAAACTCGGCAAATTCCTGCAGGAAACTCCCCACCGGGCCAGGAGGGCGATAGATGAGGAGGATCCTGCAGCCAATGCAGAGTCCTCCACGGATGGCCACACACTCAAACGAACCCGGGTTCTCACCGGCATGGTGAAGGACAGGCTAGATTTAAAACAAATGGCAGTGCACAATGGTATAACCTGAGGGGACCGCAGCCTCAAAAACAGGGCCAGCATCATCTCCCACCCAGGTCTCCATTATGCAGCCAGGTCGACCCGATGAAATCAAGGCAGCAATAATTGCCGCCTTGTTTCTGATCGACCTGGCATTGCACAGCACTGCCGACAGAGGTGTAAAAGGTGGTGTAGCCCTCGGGTTACATGACCACTAGGTCTGGTGGTTTCTGGAAATGGGCACCAACCACGCCTGGCATCGCCTAGATGCCCTAAATAATCCAGGGTGTCTCCTGGATCCAACCACCTCTATCCTTCCATCAGCGGCTCCTGGTCAACCCACAGCCATAAACCAAACAGTCCTTACAATCCCCACTTCCTGCAGCGCCTGCTCATAACATCAGACACAGGAAAGGGATAAAGAGACAAAGCATGCAGCTGTGCCTTCCCATAAATAATCCTAACCCCCACAGGTCGCCCTTCAGACCCCTACACATTCCTAATTTAAATAAGAATAACAGACAAACTTTGATTGAAACTAACTCAATCAATTTAAAACATTCCTTACTTAAAACCTAACACAATATAAAACCCTCAATAAACAAGCCCGCTTCCAACTCTCATTTCAGAACGGAATAATTCTAGCACCTGAGGAGCCGCACCACTCAACAATGCTCGCGCTTGTGAGCGCGCTACTTTATGCAGAAACTCCTCCCACCCCTCCACAGCAATGCAAGTTCCCCGCTCACTCCTCCAGTACCAGCTAGAATCAGGCACTAAACACAGCCTCTGACGCTGTGATTCTACCAGATCAGGCAAGCAGGCAGAGGGGGCAATAGACATCAGGTAGGGATATAAGTCCCAGCTGTAACGACACAGTTCCAGCCGCAATAAGCAGCTGCCCACCAGAAGCAAGAATCAAAACGCTGCCGCCACGAGAGGTACAAGATAATGCTGACATACAATGCTCAGCTGCTGCTTGCAGCGGCACTTACTTTTATGCAGAAACTCCTCCCCGCCTCCACAGCAAACTCTTATCCCTCCTAGCTGTGTTCCAGTTTTGCCAGAGGAGCTCCTCCTAGTGTCAACACATTTTTCTGTCGATGCCTGGCTTCGTATGGACTTCCTAAGAGTCAATGCCACATCCAAGTTTGACACCTACTCTATGCCAGGGGTGAATGAACTTTTGGACCAACTGGGAAATTCCTATTACATCAGTATACCGACATGATGAAGAGGTATTGGGTTTGACAAATTCTCATTAACTCCAAGTCCAATGAAAAAAATGACTTTTGTCACCCTTTTGGCTACTATCAATAATCATGCTATGCTTCAGACTACATGGAGCCCCAGTGCATTCCAGAGGAATAAGGACTACATCCTCTGACCCCACAGACAATATACAGCAGCATATATATATGTAATTTATTTATTTGTTTAGCTTTTGTTGACCAGGTAAGTACACTAGACAAGACATTTGCCTATTTTCAGGTACAACCCGGAGAGTACAAGGAAAGGCGAGTAAAGTACAGAGGACAACATGATACAATTGTCATATTTAGCCATGACTGGGACAGCTAACTGAGGAATGTGACTGCTGCACATCAGTCACTGGGAAGCAGGACTCCCAGTCAACGCCATGAAATGTGCACATGGGTGTCAAGAAACAAAATACCTTTGGTAAATGATTCAGAGCAGGCAGGTATGCTCCAGTTATTGATAACATGAAGACCCTGGCAACTGCTCCCCTTCCCAGCTTCCAAGAAGCAGGTTAGGTCCTTTTCTTGGACTTGCAAGGTATTATTGCTAGTTTATTCTAGAATTCTTAACCCTCGCTACCACCCTGACTTACCTAAGAAGGCCATCTCTGAGTAAGGTCCAGTGGTTCCCGGAGTGTCAGACTGTGTTTCGTCCATCACGCAAGTACTGTGTAAGAGGCCAGTCAAAACAAGTCTGGATTTCATCCCTCCCTTTATTTTTATACACAGATGCCTCTGAGGTTGGCTTAGGGTCTGTTCTTTCCCAAGACTTTGAGGAAAGGATTCAGCCCATCCTCTGTCTATTCTGGAAACTTTTGTTTTACCGGAAGCAGTGATATACCACACTGAAAAGGAATGTTTAGCAGTGAGGCAGGCAGTAGTAGCCTTATGCTACAGCCTGCTGGGGAGGCAGTTCATCTGTGTCATGGAGCATGCCCATCTGAAGTGACTGCATGCCATGCGAGATGCTAAGTTTTGGATTACCTGGTGGTACTTGGCTCTTCAGCCATTCACCTTGATGTGCACCACAGGGTGGGCTCCCAGCATAGGAAAAGAACATTTATGTACTTACCGTAACAGTAGATCTTCAAGAGAATCTCTTTCATCAGGCCATACTTTTGGAACTTATACCGTGTCAGCTTTAGGACCACACAGAAACTTTGGCAGCTAGGGCCTCCATGTCGACATCATGCATCAAGTGTCTATATAAAGCATGGGTGGCCCCTCCCTCAGTTCCCAGCTGGAGATTGTGCTTGGATGGCCTCTCTCTAGGGAACTAGATCATGGCAGCACTCAGCTAATTAGGTGACAGAGGGTGATGCACAAAAGAGCTATGAAGTACAGCAGAGCAGCAAGGATGAAGCCCTTACCCCCAAGGGGATGGAGGTGGACAGCATGACCTGATGAAAGAGATTCTCTTGAAGATCTACTGTTATGGTAAGTATGTAACTATTTTAGCTTCTTTGAGAATATCTCTTTCATCAGGCCACACCTTTGGAATGAGTCCCAAGCAGTATCAAAAGTGAACAGTCTGGGTGGAAAGAAGATATATGCTCAGGAGAGCAGGCCCTGTAGGACAGCAAGGCCAAACCCTACTCTTCTATGAGAGGCAATGTCCACATTGTAATGCTTGGTGAAAGTGTGGACAGTACTCCACGTGGCCACTGCACAAATCTCTGCAGCAGAAACACTGTGAAAACAAGCAAATTAATTGGTCATTTCCTGGTGGAGTGGCCATGCACCACCCAAGAAGTGTCTCACCATACCTGATGTAACAAAAGACAACAGAGTTGGTCAGCCATTTGGACAGGCACTGTTTCGACACTGAACACCCTCTTTTCCAGGGCTGAATGACCCAAAAACTGGGAGGACTTTCTGCAGTCACTGGTGCATGAGAGATAGTACCTGAGAACTGTATGTACATCCAAAGTGTGGAGCAATGTTTCACCTGGATTAGCAGATTCTGGGAAATACACTGGAAGGTGGATAGCTTGATTCAAAGTACACTCAGACACCACCTTTGGTAAAACTTAGGATTGGTGCACGAAGACACCCTGTTCTTGTGGAGAATCAAATTAGGAGGCTCACATGAGAGCCTGCAGCTCTGAAATCCTTCAAGCAGAAGTGGTCAGAAATAAAAGTAACACTGTCCATGAAAGACAGTGTAAGAAACAGCTCACAGCTGGCTTAAAAAGAGCCAAAGTAAGCTTTTCCAACACAAAATTCAGGTCCCAAGCTGGGACTGATATCTAATGGGAGGCTTTAAATGTAAAATGTCTCTCAGAAAGGTATGGAACCACCTCAAGCTGGGCGACCATATGCCTGTCCACAAGTGCATGGAAGGTGGAAATGGCAGCCAGATGCACCTTGAGTGAGGAACACTGAAGACCTGAGTATGACAGAGACAGCAGGTATTCTAGCACTGCACTGACTGGACAGATAAACAGAGCCAATTGTTTGGAAGTGGCCCACAGAGAAAACCACTTCCACTTCAACGATAGGCGTGCCTCATGGAAGGTTTCCTGGTGGCCAGAGGACATCCGCCATCTGGGAGGATACACTTCGAAACATGCTATGGCGACATCTTCCAGAAGCTATGCATACAGGTGCAGGGGACTTTCACTCTAGATGGACCAGGGTGCCCTGGTCCTGAAACAGCAGGCCCTTGCACAAAGGCAGAGGGACTGGTGGTTCCACAAGTTAGTTGCTGGAGCAGTGGAACCAAATATGTTGAGGCTAAGAGGGCAATGAGTATTAGAGTTGCCCCTCCCACCTCAGTTTCAGACGCACCCTCTGTATGAGAGAAAAGGAGGAAAGGCATGCAGAAACCTCCTTTCCAGGAGACGGAAAGCACGCCCCACCAGAAAACTCCAGGCTCTGTAGTGAATGAGCAGAAACACAGCAGTTTCACATTGCATGGGAACACAAAAGGTCCAGCTCTGGGTGACCCCACCTTGCAAAGAGGTCAGTCACTACTGAGAACAGTAGTTTCCATTCATGGACCCTGGACTGTGACCAATTTAGTTTGTCAAGACGTTCTGGATGCCGGAAACATGGACTGCTGATAGGTCTAGCCCACGTTCCAGGGGCCAACTCCAGACTTTTCACTGCTCCTGCATAGCAGGTAGGAAGGCTAATTTTGTTTGTTGGATGTAGTGCATCACACCTGCATTGTCCATCCATATTAACAGAGGACCCAGAGCCAGATGTTCCTGAAAGGCTTGTAGGCTGTTTAAGACAGCCCTCATTTCCAGGACATTGCTGTGCAGTGCCGCTTCCACCCAGGTCCAGGTACCTTGAGTCTGAAGGGACCCTAAGTGAGCGCCCATTCCAAGCTACAGGCATGTGTGTGTAAGGATATGGGTCAGGATGGGACAAGAAATGTAATGCCTTCAGGAGATTGTCATGGCCAATGTACCATTGCAAAGCTCGATACAGAGAGGACATGACCAGGACCAGTTGATCCAGGTTGTCCATAAGTTGGTCCCATTGGACTTGGAGAGTCCACTGCGGATCTGCATGTGTAACTGGGCCAAATGCATGGTGACAATGGCTGCCGTCATGTGGCCCAGTAGACGTGAGAAGGACCTGGCTGGCACGTGCTGACTGCTGCAAAGCATCCATGCCTGCTCCATGAAGCGTTTTGCCCTATCTTGGGGCACAAAAGCTTAGCCTTGAGCAGTGTCCAAGACTGCCCTACGTACTGTAGTCTCTGGGAGGATGTCAAGATTAGTTTGGCAGGTTGAGCATCATCCCTAGAGCATTGAACACTGGTCTGGTGCCGGACAGTGTGTGAAGAAGGTGTTCCGGAATGAGCCTTCAAGAGCCAATCATCCAGATATGGGAAAACATAGAGGCCTTACCTGAGAAGGGCTGCTATAATGACAGCTAAGCATTTGGTACAAAGACCCATGGCACAGAGGACAAACCAAAGGGCAATACTCTAAACTGGTAATGCTCCCTTCCCAGAGGAACCTCAGATACTTCCTATGAGGTTTTGCCAACTTTAATTTGGAGGTAGGCATCCTTCCTATCCAGGGAGCAGAGCCAGTCTCCTGTATGCAGAAGGGAATGTGACCCTGCAGGGACACCATGCAAAACGTCCTTGCACTCTATGAAGCCAAGGTCACTTAGACCCCAAATAAGTCTCAGGTCTCCTGCCTCTTTGGGGATGAGGAAAATCTTGAATAGAAGCCCCAGTGCCTCTGTTTGGGAGGAACTGGTTCTATGGCACATTTCTGAGTAGGACTGGACCTCTTCCTAAAGCAAAGGAAGATGGTTGGGGGATATGTGGAGACTGGTGGCAGATGAGCTGGAGGGGTCTCCAGGAGCTCCAGAACATGACCTTCTCTATGATCTCTAACATCATTCATCTGAAGTGACCTCCGTTCACTGATCCAGAAGGAGGGAGAAATGACCTCTACAACCACCCCAGAGGCAATGGTGGTTTAGGGATGTACTGCAATTCATACAGATCCTGCAGAGGCTGTGGCTCCTGCTCCACCCCTTTGGGCTCTTTGGGCTGCGCATCAGGGTGGAGGGGCCTGCCATGTCTCCAGCCCCTCTATATCTGCCTTCTGTGTGTAGGCATGATGGTTACCCCTAGGTGGGGGTGAAAGGAACCCTGGCCTCTGCCCTGGGAGAAATAAAGTGATCTGACAGATTGGAGAGTTATGCCAGAGTCCTGTAGGCCTTTAAGGATGCTTTCTTTATCCGGGCCAAATAGTCTATGTCCTCTGAAGGGGCACTGAGAACAGCACACTGGACGTTGGTGGCTAAGCTCACACCCTGAGCCAGGCATAATCCCTGGGACAAATACTGGAGGAAGCGACCCTGGTGCAGGTGTCTAAAACATCATAAATGGAGCACATAAAATGTTTCCCTTGTCTGCCCCAGCAGAGAGTGTGTTAAGCAACTCCTAATTGGAAGGACGTTCCGTAAACCCAGTGCCAAAGCCTGTGCCTAGCTCCACAAAGTTTTGTGGTACGTGATCATATGGGCCTGAAAATTGGCAATAATAAAAACCCAAGGATGATGAGGCATACATGCACTTACCCATAACATTCAACCTACTGGATTCTTTATCAGGAGGGAGGGAGGAGAGGTGCTTGGATACCTGGGATCTATCATGGGCAGATGTAATCACCACTGAATCCATTTCAAGCTTAGTGGCATAAAGGGTTTATTGGTAAGAGCTGGATACAGCTTGTCCACCTTTCTAGGGACAGCAGATGTATCATTAGGCCAGGCACAGGCAGCAGAAGTGTCATCCTCCCAGCAGGAATAAGAGAGGCATGACAGAAGCAGGAGTTTATGGGAACTCCAGAAAGTTTATGAGATTCCATCTGGTGGAATCCAGCTCCTCCTTAGAGACACCCATGGCAGCCTGTAAGTGTTGCATCACGGTGTGAAATGAGGGGTCTTCTAGGGCTGACCTAATGGTGCTCACCAGAGAGTCTTAGCTGCCTGAGAAAAGGTAGAGATAGTGCCAGGAGGCACTGTCCACCTTCCTCATATTCCTCCTCATCCAGGATGATTTATGGATTGTACTGGGCTCATCAACATCTCTGTTGATGGCGAGAGATGAGACCACACTGGGGACGCCGTAGCGCTAGAGGAGATCTGAAAGGCAGTATATTAGACTGTGGTGTTGATGGGATAGGGACAGTGGTCACCAGCACTGATGGATTAGGAGGCTGTAAAGGCAGACCTGGCATGAGCCGCTGTATCATCTGAGAAAATGATACTAGAACTGCCTGGCGTTGACAGCCCCTGATGAAAGGGTTGCGACTAAAGATGTCATCAGCAGGGAAGCTACTGCACTGGCAGCAGCCGCACTGACTGTAGAAGGCTCAGCAGTGTCTAGGCCAAGCTCCGACCACGGCGTCTTATCAAGGTCTGAGGTCACAGTCACCGCCGCCAGAGCAGACAGTGACAAAGTAGACAAAATGCCAGAAACCGCAGTGGAGACTTGGATTGCATCGGGATGCCCTTTCCTTGTCTCTATGCTTGTGTTTGTGGGTTCAGATTTCAACAACTGGAGTCAGTCAATAGGGTAGGCAACGTGGTCTTAGTCCAGATTCTGCTGCTCCATAGCCATGACAGTGCACTGCAAAAGATGCCTCTCAACACAGCTTCTCAGCATCCTTGGGTAGCAGAGCTGAATCTTTGGCAGATCTCACAGGCAGGAACACTGGGAGAGAAGCCCAAACAACAAACACACACTTTAAGTGCAACAGTTTTAAAAGTTTTAACTCTGCAGACACAGAATCGAAAAAGAGTCGATGGTTCATTTGGCAGTATACAGTGTGCCATAAAAACTAAAGCAGTAAAGAAAAAGATGGCAAGTAGTTCTGATGGCAGGTCCGAAAAGCTTAATCGATGGCAGCAAAAGAACTGAGGAGAAAGGGTCCGCCCATGCTTTATATATATGTTAGACACTTGATGTCAATGCAGGCAGTCATAGCTGGCAGATTCCATGTGGTACTAGCATTGGTGGTATAAGTTCCAATGGTGTGGTCTAATGAAAGAGATATCCTTGATGAAGATCTCCGATTCTTCCTCCGAAGAGCAGGTCAGTGGCACTTCTTTCAGCGCCCTAGTGGCAACAGAGGTGGGGGAGCAGGAGAAGAATAAATCCAGACCCTGGACAGAGGGCAGTACTGGGGAGCTTAGTGCCATGTGACAGGCACAGAAATGAGTCCAGTGGGCAGAGGAGTCACCGATGCAAGGATTTGAAGAACAGAAGCATCTTGGGGTTCAGGGACGCGATAAAAAATATGTCATCTAGCTGCAATTCTAAGTTTGGTTTTACTTGCTTGGAATTTTTTTTGACCTTTTCTCAGGAATCTGTACATCCATAAGAGCATACAGCTGTTTAAGCCACAAACACTCTTTGTGCTAAACTTCTCTTACAGGTAGCGGCGGCGTACAGCTCACTGAAGTTGACATGTTTCAAAGAGGCTCCTCCATCGATGCAAGGTTCATATATTTAATTAAAGTTCTCAAAAGTGGTTTTGCTTAGTTTAGTGTGTAGCGAGTGTCCTACTAACAGGATTTGTTGAACTGGCAAACATAGGCAATGCCAAAGCCACACCAGACCACTTCTTCCAATGCCAGCAAGGCCGAGCAACAAAAGCCATAGAAGATGGCCCTACAAAGCAGATTGGACCCTGCAGCTGGAGGGAGGCCAAGCCGTTAAATGCAGCTCTACTGAAAGTGATCAGGGACTTGGACTACAAAAGAGAAACTTAATTCAAGATGCATTACAGAGACAAAAATCGAGGGTTTTGCATCTGATGTCCATACTAATACTGGACTCAATGAATAAAATGATGACCACAGTATTGGGCTTGATATCTGAAAACAAAGTGTTGCATCTCAGGCTCAAACACCTAGAAAACAGTGTTTGCCAAGCCAAAATAAGAACTCAAGGGGTATCAGAAGAGGTTGAAGGATCAGACCCTTAGCAGTTTGTAATCTAGCTACTTCTCAAATTGTTGGACATGGACCTGTCTGGACATATTTTCAAAATTTATAAGATTACACAGAGAAACCAGCCTGCCAATTTGGAGCAACCATGTGCCTTTCTACTGGTGACCAGTGGCCTGAACATGACAGCTAACATTTTGCACCAAGCAAGAAACAAGTGTTAATTAAACCTTAGAGAATGGCACTTGTATACATCAGTTTCTGACTTGGGTTACTCAACTAGACAGCAGAGAAGGGCATTTGACACTGCCCAGTCAGAGCTCCACCCACTTGGAGAAACTCATGACTTACAAATGGCCCCAAAACTGGGAAGTCCATGGGACCCAACGTGGCTAATTTTACTAGGGTCGGCATTTTTAACCAAATGGATTATTTTAGATTATCTCTGCAGCAGTATCACCAGAAATGGGTAAGGCACCAATTCAGCAGGTGCAATTCTCATTCTACTTAACTTGGTGGATCTTTAAGTCTGTAGTCATTACTGTTTCTGACCAACTTGCTGGGAAGTATGTGCTGTTTTCTGCTTATATTGGTGGGGGTGAATGGTTTACTGGGCGGTTTTAATTCTGAGCATGGATGTGCTGACATAGGAAGTGCTAAGCGTTACTAAAATTGTAACTGTTAAATTTGAAACCCACCTGCAGTCCTTGGTGCCAGCATGATAAAGGGCAACAAGATGGCCAATGCTATACAGCTTGCACTAGGGCTACGTGACCCATAGTGAGCTTCCCATATGAACAATTTCTCAAAGGTCAGCCTACACTGGTTGTTACTGGTATATCAGTGGACTCAGTATTACTACAGCATTGTTTACTCTACAATATACTCTCTTAAAAAGTTAATTAACCTTCGTTGGCTTCTTGGTCTTATTGACACAGAGGGCAATTCAATGGTTCTCGCTACACAGTAACTTAAGTATGTTCAAACACAGTTTCTACCTACCTGCACCAGAGGGTTAAGGGAAGATTATGTACACTTTTGGTTTTAAAATGACTGTACATTTAAAAGTCTAATTCTGGCACAATCAAGCCTACTTCTGTAATGTATCCCACATTTTCTGATTTATTTTTGGTTTAGGATATGGACTTGCAAGTCATGTAATGTAACATGTGCAAGTGCTCTGGCACTAGAAAGCTATCACTGGACATACTTTATTGGACCTTAGTCCATATTTTTACTGCAACAGGACCACCTTCTCTATTTTGGGACTTGTATATCGAATTGGAGGTTAGCCTCAGATGCCAAGCATCAGATGAGGAGTTTTGCAATACTACTGTTACATGCTGTTTGCCAACTGCTGTATTCTACACTAAGTTACACAAGTGTCTGGTCAGATGAAAATGAATGCATGTAAAATAAAAAAATAAACATATTACCAATATGTCATCCGACAGAATTGGTTTATCATGACACTTGTCATTAATCATTCCCATTTTCAAAAGTGACAGTTCTAGCCTTAGAGAGCTCCTGTACGCAATGCAGAGCAGTCAGCAGACTGTACAATGCCCAAATTCAATATTTAAACTAATTACTGTGGTCACGCTATGAACTGTTAAAATGACAATGATACAGTGCAGCAACCATAAATTAGGATTAAATGTTTTTAATCTTCTAGCTCAGATGAACGATACATTAATTAGACCCAGCTGCAAGCAAATAGTCTTTAACATGATTCAGTTCTCTTCATGGATAATTGGACTGCTCACAGTGAATCATTAATTCAGTTTATTTATTCATATAAGACCTCAGAAAAGCTCTGTGGTACCTCCTCATACATGGGACAATTAGCAAGATTTGTCCTTTCTGATTACAGGTTTCATTTATATGGCAAGATTACCTCATAAGACACATTTAGTTGCCTATTCTTTCAAAGTTGTGGATGCACTGGAAATCACAGAGGTCCAACACTTAGAGCAAAGATCCGTTAGCCAAGAGAACCAAGTTTCATATCCCATCACAGCAAAAGGCTCACTAAAAGAGCACAGCAAGCCATGGGACTTTCCTATACTTCACACTAGGGATGCCAAGATATCCTCATGTGACAATATACAAGGGATATACAGTGGCCTGACTCTAAATATGTAATTTTCCATCATTGGTGAGGGAGCAGGACCTTCAAACTTGTGGCTTCACCACTTTTGAGTTATGGTCCTTCCCCTCACTCAGACAGATAAATGGCATATTTGGAGTCAGAACATCGATGCCCAGTTTACTCTAAAGTTTTCTAATGTAAACCTTTCCTATTAGCTCTGTTTGGAGCTGTAAAGGTCTATTTTGACTCCTCTGTTCTGGTAAGACTGCTGCGTAGCTCCACTGTGACATCACCATGCACTGTTTCAGCTACTCTCACTGGTTAAGTACAGCATTATGAGATAGCTAACCAATGTTATTTCATTTGTGACATATCTACTATCAGATAACATTTCTTCATCTTTGATAGTAGCTCTATCAAAAAGTAACACCATTTATCTGGCAAACTGTATTTTCATTTGTGTGGCATAAATACCTTATTTCCCACTGATGCTCATTTATCATTGTAAACAAGCAATCCTGTGACTGTCGTGCAATATATAGAGAATACTGGATGGGCAACTATACAACCAGTGTGTTCTGTAAAGAGGGGTTATGATTCCTCTGACCTCGAGAGCAAAGCTCGAGAGGTTCATGGGAATCAGAACCCTGAGGTGGCAGAACACACTGTTATGCATAAAGTTGCTCATTCTATATCTTTGTAGTATATAGTATTATGTGAAATGTGTGCATTGTGGGTTTTTTTCTTTCACAATGAAACTGACTTGTGCAGTTTCTAGAGGTTCTAGAATGCTGTTCTATCATAGAAGGGTACAATCACATTCCATGACCTTTGAACTGTGGTACAACAGCATTTTGAAAAGGATGGATTTAATACAAACTGGTTACCGATAGAATGACTATACATTATATTTTAAAGTGTATGGTCCCAAGAAAAATGGAGCGGTGCCTTTTTCAGTATTAGTCACCGCCATGGCCATTCAGGGTCATTCTCTCACCGCAGCGCCCCTCCGTCAGTTCATGAGAGAAAAAAGCTGCGCACATGTGCAGACTGTTCCTGTTGTTAACCCATCAATGTGATGTATCACTGATGGGTTAACAACATCATGACGTCACATTGATGGTAAAACGTGGTTATAAAAGGTAGATTTCTACATATAACAACATTCTACCATATATTATAACAGAATAACAGGGGCATCCATCTGTTACAGTGCTATAAATCCATTGAGGGATTCCTGTGACGCCATAACCTTGAAAGCACAGCTTGAGAGGTTTATGCAGTCCTAGGAATCCCGAGATGGAATTAACATCAACCGTAACAGATGTATGCCCATCTGTTATTTTTTGTAATAAAGATGCTGTTTTTCTCCTCTGTTACTGTTGCTGACTTACCAATGCTCACTGAGCTCACACTGATGGAACGGATTATATTCTCCATTCCGTTCACGGTAAGTAGGTAATAATGCCCACAGGGTGGCGGTATTAGGCAATACCGGACCGGCCAGGGCGTAATAAGGCCGCACGTCAAGACCGCCCACCCTGGAGGGCATTATTGCACTTAGAAAATGGGCTAACTGTGGTATTTTAGGTGGTATTTTAAAATTACCCCAACAAATTCCAAACAAAAACCCGAAAATAACAAGGAAGTTAGTAATAAAGTAGTTCCTCGAGTTTTGTGCTGTTCCACCTGCTGTTGAGCCATTAACACCCCCGCACCACCATGTCTACAACATGGTATGGAGTTTCTGTTTCAGGTTCCCGTCATCCGTCCCCCCTCCCCAAAATGTCTCGATATTGTTGAGGCAATAAAAGCTTTATTTTGTTGCAGGAAGACTGGATGCCGGACGGATGATGAGAGAATGCCTTCCTATTGCGAGCTCGGGTCAGTGGACAATGAGTTAGTAAGTGAGGCGACTTTATTTGACTGTGTACAAAGCAGGGAAGTGATCAGAACTATCACTGCTGCTTGTCCTGGGGATTTTGCCTCATTTTTTTTTTCTCATTTCTCGGTCCTCGCTGCCTGCCCTGAGGACCGGGAGTATGAAGAGGAGCGCTTTCAGTGGAGCGAGTGTAATGAAACTGGAGCAGCAAACAACAACAGCCGTGCCAGTGCCGTTTGGTGGAGCGATGGATTAAGGCTGGAAGCAGAGGAGAAAGAACAACAGCTCTGCTAGCAGACGTAGGTACTAATGTTCAGGAATGGATATCTCCGGAAGGGAGAGTCTGTTGTAGTTTGTTGCTGAGAAGGGTTTTTCTTTTGGGTTTGTGATGGGAAGGACTGTTGCGGGTCTGGCATGCTGCTTCTGATCTGGCTCGCTCTATTACTCCGTCAGTGAGTGGAAAGAAAGAACAAGAACAACTAAAAATATATATATATACACCTGCATTTGATGTCTTTTATATATATTTTTGGCTTTACTTAGTATTTTTTGATATGTCTGCTTGGTAGCACATTGAGTTTATGGGGGCTCTCACTGTCTTTGTCTCCGCTTAACGAGTAAAAAAAAATGGCGTAGTTTGAAATTATATGCCCACTGCTTCAGCCAATAAATGAAGTAGGCTGGGCACGGATATCTGGCTGGGCATCAGGCAGGTTTGAATGGGGCTTTTTATTTGTGGGCATCTATTGTCTGATAGACGCCCACCTAAATAAGTGTCAGCCAATCAGATGAAAGAATTTTCTTTGCCCATTTTCTAAAGACAAATACAGAAACGGAACTACACACAGATGTGTCACCTCCTCCATCCCGCCACCAACCACCACTCAGACAGACTGACAAGTCAAAACAAGCAATTCTATGCTAAGAAGAAATTAATTTAATCAGGGTAAAGGGTTCTCTAGTATTTTAGACATAACGCCTGCCATGTCAGCTGTTGTTGGTGTGAGGTGAGATTTGAAAGCTGTGACAGGAGCAAGCACTGAGAACTGCTGAGCACAAACTGCGGTGACATTCCATGCTGTAATACCATCGTTCTGATGTCAGGTCAGTAGTATTGTGGATTCCTGACATCAGAATGATAGTATTACAATTTCAATCGGCCTCATTCTCACAGTAAAAAAAAAAAAAATTGCCACATACATTACACTGTAATAAACTGGCTTGAATATTTTACCTCCACTGCTTTGACAATATCTCCCCTCAAAGCATGACCAAGATTCAGAATCTCCCCTCCCCAAAAGCCAGATTTCCTCTCCTGTTTCTTAAAATTATTTATCATAGTAATCAACATAATGTGTGTCACGAGGCACAAGTCAGGAAGCATAGGAAAATCAGCAGCACTTGTAAAATTCGCAACAAGAGTTTTATTATTGATAACAGTAAAATAAAAAATTAGAATTGTTTAGAATAACTATTTACAATGGTAGTAGAAACATAGAAAACAGAGCCCTTCTGAGTTTTTCTTATCAATTTCCAATCTCAGCCTCTGTCTCTCTCTCCTTTGTGAAACATTGCAGCTGTTTTATGTCTGTGCAGGAGTTCCTTAAGAAAACATCATGCTTCTCACACAGTGTTCTTGTACGTTTCCAGTGTTCTTGGCAGTTTCAGCAGGTGTAGCAAAAGAACATTATGACACAGAACTGACCTCTTGTTTACATCTTCTGCAAAAGGCTTAAAATTGCATCTCAGGTTAACCCCTTGAGTTCCAAATAGCTTTACAATCATTTCAACAGTATAACTATATACAGTTTAAAACAAAGGATCCCAGTATCAACTGCATTTCCACAAAATGATTCAGATAAATTTTATACTTGCAGATATGCGGGGACAGAACAGCACGTGAGGGTAGAGAGATAAGAGAGGCAGAGAATTGCAAGGCCGTTGAAGTGATCAAGTCCTAGGTCTCACAAGAAAATTTGGTTATGCAACCAGACAGAAGAGGACAGAAAAGGAGAGAACAGAACAGATCCTTGCATTTAAACTCTTTCTCCATAACAAGTGGGACAGGGCAGTATTCAACCCCATCACATACCCTCTTTAAGAGGGAACCTGTTTATTTGCAAAACTTTCTAGTAATTCTCATCAAACATAAACATATAATCTTTACAGTTTGGTGCATATGCAGTATCATTTTTCCATAACAACAGTACAGCAAATAGTGAAATTTAAACTCACACATTTTTGTTTTTTGCCTTCAAATTCTCAATTCCAGATCCATATCTAGACAGAAAGTAAGCACTGACATTCTCTGTCCCAGATTTGTGCATCACTTTAAATTTAAATGGCTGTAGTGCCAGGTACCACCGTGGATTCTAGAATTTTTATGCTTCATTTGGTTAAGCCAACAGAGAGGATTTTGATCTGTTACAAGTACAAAGTCAGCTCCTAGTAAGTAAAATTTAAGGGACTCAATGGCCCACTTTGCTGCAAGGCATTCTATTTCAGTGGTGAGTACCCTTTCTCTCTATCGTGCAACTTCCTACTTATGTACAGAATAGGACGCTCTTTCCCATCTATATGCTGACTCAAGACTGCACACCTAGGCCTACCTCGGATGCATCTGTCTATAACAGAAATTTCATTAAGAACTGGAATTATACCAGAAGACTGGAGATCAGCAATTGTGATCCTTATTTTCAAAAAGGGAGATAGAACTGTTATGTCTAACTATAGGCCAATCAGCCTTACTGTCATCTTAGGGAAACTCCTGGAAACAATAATCAAAGATAAATTAGAAATAAACTTACTGGATTTACACCACATAGACAAAACACAGCATGGTTTTAAAAACATCGCTCATGTGCAACAAATACCTCAGTGTTTTATGAGAAACTAAGTAAACTTCTCAACAATAAAAACAGGTGGCTGTAATATTCCTAGATTATAAAAGCATTAGACAAAGTTCCATGGAATCTTCATTCATAAACTTAAGACTATAGGCATAGACGTCCATCTAATAAAGTGGGTTGAATCCTGGCTTAACAACAGAACCCAGAGGGTGAGGATAAGGGCTTCACATCAGGAAGCGGGATGTGTTGAGTTGGGTGCCGCAGGGGTCGGTCCTCGTCCAGCACTGTTCTCCATATTTATTGCAGATATGCATGGTGAACTAACTAATATGTGTCTTAAATTTGCTGATGATGCTAAACTACTAGCAGAAGTGGGATCTTGGGAGAAATCCAACACTCTTCAACAGGACCTTAACAAACTGGAGAAGTGGCAAATGTAACGGCATGCAGTCTAACTTAGACAAGTGTACAGTGATGCACTTCGAAAGGATAACACAGGGCATCAGTATAGTGTGAATGGATGCAGATTAAGGAACACTACCACAGAAAAGATCTAGGGGTACACGTTAGTAATGATCTGAGCTTTAGTTTCCACTGTACAGAAACTATTAACAAATCTAATAGAATAATTGGATGCATAAAAAAAATTTGCTACAAGAAACAGCGCCTGTATTATGCAGTTATATAGCACATTTATTAGGCCACAATTGGACTACTGTACTACTCTTTGCAGTCCCAAATATGAAGAGACATCAATGGGGTCGAGAGAGTGCAGCGAATGACTAAGATGGTGGAGGGATTACGGGCGAAACATATGAGAGGAGACTTGAGATCTTGGGTCTGTACTCAATGGAGTTAGGCGCTGAGAGGATCTTCTACATAGGTTCAGGATCACTAAGGATTTGGAATTATCATAAAGTTTGGGACTGACTACAAGTGCAAAGTGTCTAGGCTAAAAAGCAAAAAAAACGGATTAATCTTACATACCCAAGAACAAAATTGAGGCGGCTTTTTACCCCAAGGATTATTTTTGTTTGGAATGGCCTCCTAGAACGTAGTAGAGGCTGAAAACCTTCAGACCTTCAAGAGAAGGTTGGATATATACCGACTAAATAGATAAGAGTACCAATGCCGCTTGTGCGGGACTTGCCACATGGGCCTTGTGCCTTCTGCTAGTCCTACAAACCTAGTATTGTAAAGTCTGGACTTCTTGAACCAGGGCTGGACATAATGCAGACTTAATGGCCCAAAAGCTTCATCACACTCTGGGGACCATTTTATATTATTCAGGTACCATTTTTTGTAAGTTCTGTGAGGAGAGTAGCTAACTCTGCAAAATTGGGAACAAATCTACTATAATAATCAGCCAGCCCTAAAATGATCGGACATATTTCTTGGTTTTGGGGACAGGGCTGTTAGCTAAAGCTTCTATCTTGGAAACCTCTGACTTGACTTCTCCATTTACCAAAACATGGCCCAAATATCTGGTTTCTTGCATGCCCAATGCACACTTGGTAGAATTAATTGTCAGACCTGTCTTTTGATTGATTGGATAACTGCTCATAGGTGTTCCAGGTGGCTTTTTCAGTCTGGACTGTACACCACATCATCATCCAGGTACGCAGCACAATAACCAGTGTGAGGGATAAAATTACATCCATGTACCGCTGGAATGTAGGGTGCACCATGTAAACCAAACAGCATAGTGGTGAACTGACAGAATCCTACAGAAGTGGTAAATGCAGCTTTGTCTCTGGATTCTTTAGCTAGAGGAATTTGCCAATAACCCTGGAGAGATCGAGGTACTGATATACTTGGCACTCCCCAGTCTGTCTACCAAATCATCTATTCTGGGCATTGGATAACTGTCAAATTTGACACTTGATTAAGTTTCCTAAAACCAAGGCAGATTCTTACACCCCTTCTTTTTGTTTACAATCACCACTGGTGATGACCAAGCACTCTCAACTCTTCTATGATTCCTAATTCTTTCATTTTTTGTATTTCCTTAACCACGTCAGCTCTTAATTGCTCTGGTAATCTGTATGTCTTTCGCCTAATAGAGTGAGCATTCCTCATCACTATTACATGTTCAACCCTTTGCTCGGCCTGATACTGTGGCAAAAGTACTGTTAAATGTCTTTAGCAAGTTACAAATTTCTACGATTTGTTCGGAGGTTAAGGAAACATTCACCTTTACAGCATCGGCAGTAACAGTTTGTTCCGTCTATTCTTCAGGCCCAGTTTTTTTGTCCTGTAGGGTGCCTCAGGGTTCAATGCTGTCACCCATGTTGTTACAGTGTATATGCTACCCTGGAGACATTGTAAGAAGGTATGGGCTGAGGTTTCATTGCTATGCAGATGATACCCAGCTCTGCCTCTTCTTTACACCTGACCAGGATGGAGCTCTCAGTCCTTAATAACTGTCTGGAAGAAATCCAGGAGTGGATGGATTCCAGCTGGCTGAAATTGAACTCAGAAAAGACTGAGGTACTGGTTGTGGACCAGGATCATCAGATAGGGGCCAGGTGTTGGTGCGCCCTCTGGAATTTTCTTGGTGGCATCTCACCCGGCCGCTGAATGGGTCGTAACCTGGGGTGTTTTTGATGGACTGACCCTACATTCTCAGGTGTCGGTGATCGTCAAAACTTCCTTTATCATTTTAGGAATATCACCAGGATTAGGCACCTAGTTCCATTTGGACCTTCCTAACATGGTCCACGCCTTTGTGTCTCGCGCTTGATTACTGCAACTTCTTTATCTAGGGCTTTCTGGGGTTGAAATCCATCACTTGCAGCTGGTGCAGAACGTGGCAGCCCGGCTTTTGACAGGATCTACTCGATCCTGACGACATCTCGGTGCTGCGAAACTGCACTGGCTGCCAGTACAGCGGTGGATCACCTTTAAAGTCAGTTTACTGACTTTCAAAGCCCTACATGACAGGGCCCGACTATCTGAAAGAGCTTCTGGTCCCTTACTGCCATGGTTGATCACTCTGCTCGCCAACGAGGGGTTGTTAGAGATTCCAAGGGTGAATTTGAAGTCATCTGGCTCAACAGCTTTTGCTTATGCAGCCCCCACCTTTGGAATTATCTACCTGTCGGTTACGGAGTGTGCAATTGTAGAGCAATTAAACAGGGCTTAAAACTTATCTGTGGCAACAAGCTTTTAGCCAACTGAAAGTTTGTAATTGATTTACTGTTATGTGATTTTCATTGAACTGTTGTTGGATGCTGTATGATTTTGCTCTTTTTATATTGTTAGCGCCTTGGCAATGGAAAGGCACCATATAAATAAATTTATTATTATTATCATAAGCTACATTAATATCTTCTTTATCAGTTTCTGGTAAAACCAGCAGAACAGCTTTTGGTGATTTTTCAACCCATTTCTTGAGGAGGTTAGCATGGTACTGCATATCTTAGTAGGGTTTTTCCTATCAGGGTTTCAATCTCATAGTTAACTGTGCCAGTATATCTAAGCACTTTGAAGGCCCTTGCCACTTCATCAACAGTTTGTTTGCTGTAGTGGGTAACAGCAGCAAGACCTTTTCACCTGGCTCAAAACTTTTATTTTACCCCATGGTCATAATACACCTTCTGCTGGTTTTGGGCCTCTTCCTGATTACTATGGGCTATTTCAACATATTTTGCCAGCTTCTTTCTCAGGGCACAAATATAAGATGTAATAGATTGTTTCTGATGGGGGTTATCTTCCCATGTTTTTATTACATCTAGTGGCCCTCTAGGTTGTCTACCATACAGCATTTCAAATGGTGGAATACCTGTTGATGCCTATGGCATTCTCTGTAAGCAAAAAGCAGGTAAGGCAAGTATTGGACCCCATCTTTCCTTCCCTTTACAAACCTTTTAACATGTGTTTTAGGGTTTGATTAAAATGCTCAACAAGACAGTCTGTCTGAGGGTGATAAGGGTGGTTCTTATGGCAGTGATACCTAGTAGTCGGTACAGCTCTTTCAGTAATGCATCACCAAAATTACTACCCTGATCAGTAATAATCTCTTTTGGTATGCCCACCCTGCTGAAAATTTTGGCAAGCTCTGCTGCAACTTTTGGGGCTGTGACAGTACACATGGAACAGCCTCTGGGTATCGAGTAGCATAGTCACATACTACCAAAATGAATCGATTTCCTTTTACATTTGTCTAAGGGGCCAACCACATTATTGCAATTCTCTCAAAAGGCACATCTATCAAGGGTAGAGGCATAAGGGGCACCTTGTGTTTTTATTAGTCACTGGAGCTACTTTCTGACACTAAGCACAAGAACTGCACTAGATAGCAACATCTTTCATGAATTCCAGGCCAGTAAAATCTGTACAGCATCTGGCAAGGGTGCGAGCTCTCCCAAGTGACCAGCCATAGGACTATCATGTGCTATTTGTAACAACTCAGATCTACAATTTTGTGGCATAACCAATTGTTCTATCTGGTGCTGTGTCTGAGGTTTAACCCAAACTCTGTACAGTAACCCATTACATTTTTAAACATAGGTTCACTCTGTTTTGGTTTCACCCCAGCTGCTTAAATTAACCCTGGAGAGAAATACAGTTGGCCTGTTCTGAAAGAAAATCACAATCGGTGATCAGTTTAGTTTCAGCATTTTCAATGTTAACCCTTATGTCTATCAGTCTTTGTTGCCACTGTTTCTTCAGGCATCGACTTTCTTTCCTGGACTTCTGGATCTTGGAGCTGTGCTCAAACAAGTCTGAATCAAAATCAGCTAAAGGAAAAGAGTCCTCACCATCTGAGATTTTCTTTGCCTGAGCTCTTGTCACCACAGCTGCTGAAACATCAGGATTTACTCCTCTTTGATTAACTTAGTAAATCCTGGAAAATCACTTCCATAATCACAGGTACACGTAACATAGGTACTACCCCACTTTCATTTGGTGCACTACACCCTTAATAGTCAGAGTCACTTGGCTGGTGGGATAGTATCAAGTGTCCCCATGGATGCAGATGACACCAGTACCTGGTCCTTTTGGACATTGTTTTCCTAGCACTTCAGTATGCACTAGGGTCTGTCTGCTTCCGAATCCAAGTCATAGAAACATAGACTTTGACGGCAGATAAGGACCGCTGGCCCACCTAGTCTATCCATTTCCTACCTACTGGATAAGCTGCAGATTCTAGTTAACCAACAGCCTATTTCTTCCTACCACCCTCCCACAAGAATAGCCTTATGTCTGTCCCATGCATTCTTGAATTCTCCCACAACCACCTCAGAAAGGTGGTTCCATGCATCCACCACCTCTCTGTGAAAAATACTTCCTCACATTGCCCTGAGCCATCCCCCATCTTCAGATTGTGTCCCTTGTTCTTGCACATCTCTTTTCTGAGAGATGCTACCTCTTTAGACTTTGTTGGTTCCACTGAGGTACTTAAAAGTTTTAATCATGTCCCCCTCTCCCTCCTTTCTCAAGGGTATAATATTAAGCTCCTTTAGTCTCTCCTTGTATGACTTCTCTTGCAGACCCTGCACCATTTTAGTTGCCCTCCCTCTGACTGCCTCCATCCTGTCTATGTCCTTCCGGAGATGGGGTCTCCAGAACTGGACGAGTACTCAGATGAAGTCTCACCAACTGTCTGTACAGAGGATAACAACTTCCTGTTTTCTGCTGGTGATGCCTCTCCCTATACATCCCAGTATCCCCCAGCCCTCCCTACTGCCTTCTCACATTGCTTGCTAATCTTAAGGTCATCTGATATGATTACCCCAGGATCCCTTTCCATTTTATTATTGTTACTACCTCCCCATTGTGTACTCTTCCACTTGGTTTTGTTTCTCAGGTGCATTATTTTGCACTTCTTTGCACTGAATCCAAGCTGCCATACTTCTGACCATTCCTCCAACCTTCTCATCCTTTCCACTACCCCCCACTGTGTATCAACTCTGTTGCAGATCTTGTGTCATCTGCAAAGAGGCATACTTTCCTTCTAGTCCCTCTGCAATGTCACTTATAAAGACATTAAAAGGACTGACCCAGTACTGAACCCTGTGGTACCCCACTAGTAACCCCTTTCTTCAGCGTGGACTCCTTTACTATTACCTTCTGTGTTCTGTTGTCCAGCCAGTGTTTTACTAGGCTACCACCCTGGGACCCACTCCCAGGCTGGCTAATTTGTTTATTAATTTGTGTGACTGTGTCAAATGTCTTACTAAAGTCTAGTAAGCCATGTCCACAGCCCTCCCTGGTCTACTACTTTGGTCACCCAGTCAAAGAAATCAATTAGATTCATCTGACATGACCTTCCGCTGAGAATCCATGTTGCCTTGGGTCCTGTACTCAACTGGCCTCTATGTACTCAATTCTTTCCTTCAGAAGTGATTCCAGCATTTTCCCTACCACAGAGGTCAAACTGACAGATCTGTAGTTTCCTGCCTCTGTCTTGTTCCCACTTTTGTGAAGGGGAATCACATCCGCCCTCCTCCAGTCCTCAGGTACCACACCATCCTCCCATGATTTGTTAAATGGGTAGTCAGTGGTGTCACTAGTTCTCCCTTAATTTTTAGAATTCTGGAGTGAATCCTGTCAGGCCCCATTGCTTTGTCCACCTTCAGTTTTAGAGTTCTTCGAACCTTTTCTTCTGTGAAAGGACTGGGATCGACCCCCATCCAGAGTGATTGCTAATTGGATTAGGTACCTCCCCTCCTCCTCTTTTCTGAATACTGAGCAGAAGTATTAGGTTCAGTAACCCTGCTTTTTCACTGTCCCACTTTGCCCACCCAGCGTGATTCTATTCAGTCTCACTATCCTCCCTTGATTTCTACGCCCCCAAAGGTACCTATAAAGGGTTTATCCCTTCTTAACCGAGATGGCTATCTTTTCCTCAGTTTGGGCCTTTCTATTCTGACTGCCTTTCCTGCTTCCTTCTGCCTTAACTGGTACAGTTCTCTGTCCTGCTCCTTCTGTGTTTCCTTATACTTCCTAAATGCTGTCTTTTTCTCCTAACCTTCCCATCACATCTTTTGAGAACTATAGTGGCTTTTTTTTGTTTTGATTTGTTTATTTGCTTCACACAAAGGCTTGTTGCCTTTGTAATGGCAGTTTTGATGTTTCCCCCACTGTTGCTCCACCCCTTCTTCTTGCCTGTTTGCTGAGCTTTTCTAAGGCCATAGAGCATATAGTCTCAGACCAGCTTACGGAATACCTTGATAAGTACAATATCCTGTGCACTCAACAGCACAGTTTTATAAAAGGACACAGTACCACCTCAGCCCTTCTCAATTCTTAGACAATCCATAGTTCCCTGGCCAATAGACTTCTTACAGGATCGGTTATTGGATCGGTCTTCATTAACTCGATTAAGGCATTCGATATCGTCCACATCATCTCCTACTCTCTCAGATGCTAAATACCAGGCTATCCCTTGAGTCTACAACATGGTTTAAGAGCTACCTGGAAAACCACTCTCAAAGAGTGAAAATAGCTGATGTCTCTCTGATGCAAGACCAGTGTGCTCTGAGTGCCACAAGGGTCCATCCTTGGGCCTCTTCTCTTTAGCATCTTCCTAAATAGTCTTCCACAATCCTGCCCTGAACAGCAACTCCTATATGCCAAAGATGCTGTCATCTACTCCACCCACAAGGACCCCACCTTCTGCAAAAAACTACAGCATGGCGTCTCCTCGGTTGAAAACTGGTTCAGTAAACACAAACTGGTCCTCAACTATAAAAAATGAAGTCTATGCTTTTCTGCAGCTCGCAAAACAAGCACGGACCACCCTCACTATTGCAAACTGCCTAGGTGCAATCCTAGAACAAGTGCAATCCTTCAAATACCTTGGAATCATGCTTGACAGTAATCTATCCTATGGGACTCACATTGACAATGTTGCAACAGTGGCTAATACACGACTGGCATTCTTTACAGGCATAGGCAATGCCTAACCCAGTAGTTTTAAGGATAGCAGTCCAAAGCTCGATGATTCAATAATCGACTATGGCCTCATCATCTACGGCCCTGCTTCCACCATTGCCCTCAGGCGCACATCTTTGGCCTTGAACAAAGCTTGCTGACTCATCACCAGATCCCATCGTCTCACTCCACATTAGCGACCTATCGCCCAAACTGGGTGGCTGCAATCTCTAGCCACATCAAGTACCAATCATGCATAATTGTTAAAAAAAAAAAAAATTGATGGGCCCCCACCCAGAGTTCAAGCTCTGCTACAGTCTGCACAGAATCCACCTTACCAGGGCTCTGAATCTCAATTACTGCATATACAGAGATACTGGACCTCACAGGGCCAAAGATCCTTTGCATACAGAGCTCCCAGCTGGCTAAACGGTCTCCCCAGGGACATCTCCTCCCTACCTAAGCTAGGCCCATTCAAATCTTACTTCTGCCTATTCCTCTCTGCCTCTAGCACGTGACTGTCTTCTCTAACCTGCTGTTCCCATCTGGCACCTGTCCCCCTCATCAGCCCCTACTATCCCCTTTCTACCTATCCCTCCAACTCCCTCAACTTCTGCACTTTCCACTTGCTCTTCATGTGTGTTTGACAATCGCCTCTGGCAGCATCTTCAACCTGTGTCTCACCCAAGTTCTTGTTATCAATGTTATCCCTGTCTTGTGCATGCTCCTAGTACCACCTAACTGTATGTATTCATTAGCTGTGATGGTAAAGAACTGTAACCTGTTATCCTGTAATTACTAATGCAATAATGTAATGTAATAATTAATGTCCTGCTTGTTTGGACTCATTCTGACGTGGAACCTTTGTAAAAGAGCTTGGCTCAAAGGTAACTGTAATCCTAGACTCTAATAAATAAGGCACTCTCCCATTTTGACAAAGTCAGCCCTCCTGAAGTCCAGTACCTTCACCACACTGTTTGATGGTCACTTGTTCCCAGATGGCTACCCACTTCTAGATCTGAGATCCTCTCACTGTCCCCATTTGTGAGTATGAGGTTCAAGATTGCTTCCTCCCGAGTGGGTTCCAACACTAGCTGTCTGAGGCATGCCCCGTAGGGCATCAAGAATGGCCCTGCTCTTGGATGTGGCTGCAGTAAAGGTGCTCCAGTTAACATCTGATATATTCAGGTCCCCAATCAACAATATCTCCTTTCTCTGCCATCCTAAGGATGCCTTCTATCATATCCTTGTCCATTCCTCCCCTGAGATGGGGGTCTGTATACCACCCTGTGCAGACTGTGGTGCCATTTCCAGTCTCTAAGGTGACCCACATTGCCTCCTCTCCTCCCTGTTTACTCTTTTGTTCCATTGTTTTATCCTTCCCTTACATAAGAGCTACTCTCCCCTCTTCTACCCTCCCTGTCTCTCCTATGGGTTCGTGCCCTGGTATGTCAACATCCCAGTCATGGTTCTCTGTGTGGCATGTTTCTATGACTGCCACGATATCCAAGCATCTCTTCCATCAAGGCCACCAGTTCAGGGAGCTTGTTGCCTAGACTGTGGGCATTGGTACTCATTACCCTCCATTTCTTGATGGCCTTACCCCTTTTGCCCCATCCCTGTCCTTACTGCCTTTGTCATCTTCACAGTCTTATCTCCCACCTTCACATCTGTTAAGTACTTGCCCCAATTTGCTAAGAACAAATCTGCTCCAGTGTCACTCTTCTATACGTACTTCTTGCAATATGACCGGCTTATTACAGTTATAGCAAATAAAGTCTTTGGGCACAGATTTGTTACCCCCACCAGAGTTCTTATCAGACTTTGAGTTTAAATGGGAAAATGAATGTGACTGCCACGATATCCAGGTATCCCTCTTCCATCAAGGCCACCAGTTCAGGGAGCTTGTTGCCCAAATTATGGGCATTGGTACTCATTACCTCCATTTCTTGATGGCTTTTCCTTTTGCCCCATCCCTATCCTTACTGCCTTTGTCATCTTCACAGTCCCTTCACAGTCTTATCTCCCACCTTCACATCTGTTAAGTACTTGCTCCAATTTGCTAAGGACAAATCTGCTCCAGTGTCACTCTTCTTACTACGGTAATTTCTTGAAATATGACCTGGCTTATTACAGTTATAGCAAATAAAGTCGTGGTAGCAGATTTGTTACCCCACCAGATTTCTTATCAGACTTTGAGTTTAAATGGGAAAATAATGTTTTACCAGTACTTGGCTGTTACCTCACTGCTGGTGTCTGTCTGGACATTTGGTAATCTTCTGCCAAAGAAACAGCCTTTTCACCTCTTTCTGGTTGGTGTTCTTTTACCCAAAGCTGAACATCTGTAGACAGGATGTTGATGAATTGCTCCATTGCAAATGTGTTTCGATAATCTGTATGACTGTTTTGCCTTCTGGTTGGTTTCATTTTATCAGGAGTTCTCTGAGTCGGGTGAAGGCTTCTCGAGGATTGTCGACTGAGTTATACTTAAGAGACCGAAATCTCTGCCTGTAGGTCTCTCCTGAGATGTCATACCTTTTCAGGATTTTGCTTTACACCAGGTCATAGTTTTCTGACTGCAGTGTCCATATTGCTGTAGGCAAGTTGGGCTTTCCTGTCAGGTAAGGTATCAGTCTTATTGCCCACTGCTGCTTTGGCAGGTTGTAGCAACCCTTTCAAAAGTTGCCAGGTATGCTTCGATATCATTGAGGGACACAACTTTGTAGTTTAAGGCATTTGAAGTTGCCTGTGTCCTGTTGCTCATCTGGATCTGTGCCAGATCCTCTGCCTTGATAGCCTGCAAGGCATCCAGCCACCACTGCTCTGTCGCTGCATCTCTTCTCTCTGCTGCTCCTGTCACTGCATCTCTTCTCTCCTCTGCTGCTCGAGTTGTTGCATTTCTTCTTTTCTCTGTTTCTCCATCTCTTTTTGTTGTATAGCCCACTATTCATCAGGCTTTCAGGTTCTGTCACTACCTGTTCTTTTTCTATAACTGGAGCTGGCTGTACAGTCTCAGCTTGGATTTCTGTCTCTGCTAGCTTGGCTGCCATCTCCTGGTAACCACTCCTGGACTATCTGCTGCAGAATCCATACCTTTCTTCTATGCTTCCTGGTACCAGGTCTTGTACCCATGCACAAAACTCCTGGCTTAGAGTATGCACAGCGTAAACCCCACTTAGGCTGACACCATCTGTCATCGAGGCACAGGTCAGGAAGCACAGAAAACCAGAAGCAGTTGTAAAATTCGCAACAAGAGTTTTATTATTAACAGTAAAATAAAAAATAAAACTGTTCAGAATAACTATGTACAATGCGCAGAAACATAGAAAACAGAGTCCTTCTGAGTTTTGCTTTCAATTTCCAATCTCAGTCTCAGTCTCCTTTGCAAATCATTGCAGCTCTTTTTATAAGTCTGTGCAGAAGCTCGTTAAGAAAACAGAATGATTCTCACACAGTGCTCTTGTAAGTTTCAATGTTCTTGTCAGTTTCAGCAGGTGCAGCAAAGAACATTATGACCCGAACTGACCTCTTGTTCACATCTTCTGCAAAAGGCTTAAAAATTGCATCTCAGGTTAACCCCTGAGTTCCAAATAGCTTTGCAATTATTTCGATAGTATAACTATATACAGTTTTAGCTTTGCAGTCATTTCAACAGTATAACTATATACCGCTTAAACAAAGGGATCCTAGTATCAATTACATTTCCACAAAATGATTCACATATATTTTTATACCTGCAGATATACGGGGGACAGAACAGCAAGTGAGGGTAGAGAGATAGCGAGAGGCAGAGAATTGCAAGACCATTGGGGTGATCAAATCCTAGATCTCATGACAAAATTTGGTTGCACAACCAGACAGAGAACAGACAGAAAAGGAGAGAACAGAACAGATCCTTGCATTTAAATTCTTTCTCCATAACAACTGGGAAAGGGTCATATTCAACCCTGTCACAATGTGATGTTGTTAACACAAAGATCGCAATACTCTAAACTTGATATTGTGTCATCCTTTGGAAGGAAAAGGACCTGCAGGTCATAATAGACAAAGGGCTAAAGCACAATCAGCTGTGCCCTCTAATATACACTTGAAGTATTTGTTAGAGAGTTCAGCCTGAAAGTGTTTTTAGATATTTGCATCTTTCGGTGCATTTGACTGTATTATGTACCGCATATCAATGTGCTTACATGGTTAACAAACAAACAAAACCCACTGAACGTGAGATGTTGGTATGCAGTCTTTATAGCTGCTGCCATGTTTGTACATATTTACAGTAGTCCATGCATGAACAGTAGCTCGCTAATTTGCATGTCAAGTACTTTGAGATGCAATGTGTATGAAATACGCTATACAATTGGACCCAGGTTAGAAAATAACTAGAAAAAATTACTAGGATCTTCAATATTGTACACTGTTTTTAGGGCTCCATCGTGCATTTAACATTTTCATGTAGCACAGTCCTGTAAATTTTCATTATTTACCGTGGAACTTGAATTGCTCCATTCTTTCTCTATGGGCAATACATGACTATTGTAATAATCTCCCTGAAGACCGCTCCATTTCCTGTAAAGAGGCATGTCTGCATGCAGATCTGGAACTGGGAGCCCTGCTATGAATCAGTACAAAATGTACAGTACAGTAGTTGTCAAGGAATGAATAGAAGTGTTGAGGAGCTGGCAGGGGACCTGGCAGATCCTGTGGCAGATCCGTTCTCAACAGTTCACTGGGTTTAGGGTGGGCTACAGGAGGGAGAACCATGCATATAGTGTCACTCCACAAGAGTGGGCCCAGAGATGACCCAGTCAATTATAGACTGGATAAGGAGGGAGGGGGACATGGATGAAACCTACAAGTACCTAGAAAGTATCAACAAGGTGAATGGGGGGCCTCTCTAGTCTTATTGGGAATATGACCACAAGTGAGCACAGTATAAGCTGGCAGGGAGAGGTTCAAGAGGGAGGTCAGAAGACATTTCTTCATAGAAGAGTGGTGACAGAGTGGAATGAGCTCCTAGAGGAGGTGTCTCCCTGGAGATGAGGGATGGATTAAAGATGGAATGGGACAGAGTGAAAGGGAGAGTCAGGGTCAATGGAGGAAAGAAATGGAGGAAAGGTTTGTTGGGGGTGGAGCCCTCTGTTGTCTCTGAGAAAGGGCTCTGCAATTCAAGCAGACTAGATAGACCAATAGGCCTTCTCCTACTGGCACTTTTCGATTTTCCTATGTTCATAAAATAAAATGCAGAAATTTGAACTTCATTTGAAACATTTTCTCCATTTGTTTTCCTTTGTTGCCCCCCACTGACAATTTGGTTGCTATGACTACTCCTTCCACTAGCCAGGAGGTGTGGATGAGCAGCTGCCTTCACAACCAACATTAATACCACATCCTGGCCTTATCCTTGGGTCATCCGATATGATTACCCCAGCTCTTTTTCTTGGCTGGTGAGCGTCAATACCACTCCACCCATTTTATACTCCACCCCTGGGTTTCCTCTGCCCTAAGTGCATTATTTTACACTTTTACTGCACTGAATCCTAGTTGCCATACCATGCCTCGAGTTTTCTCAGGGCTCTGCTCATCTTTTCCACCCCGCCACCCACGGAGTGTCCACCTACTGCACATTTTGGTTTCATCCACAAAGAGGCAAACCTCCCTTCCAGCTCCCTGGGAGGTACTTTTGTCAGTGCCTAGGGCAGCAAGGCTAACACAGAAAACACCTAAAGGTGGCCAGGCAGTTCAGCAAGGCAGTAGGGCGAGGCTAGTGGGATTCTGGAGTGCATAGGAAGGGTATCGCCACCAGAAAGAGGGAGGTGGTGTTGCCTCTGTATATATCTCTGGTAAGACCCCACCCTAAAGTACTGTGTTCAGTTTTGAGACCACATCTCCAGAAGGACATGGAGTTGGTCAGAGGAGGGCAACTAAAATGGTGCCAGGGCAGCATCAAAATCCCTATGAGGAGAGGCTAAAGGACTGCAATATGTACAACCTGGAACAGAGAAGGGAGGGTGGATATGATAGGGTCCTTTAAAAACCTCTATGGGGTAAATAAGGTTCAGGAGGAGCATATTTTACAGTAGAAAAGGTGCTCAAGAACAAGGGGACATGCTATGAAGCAGGGGCGAGATTCAGGAGAGATGTGAGGAAGTATTTCTTCATAGAAAGGTGGTGGATTCTTGAACAGCCTTCCAGCAGAGGTGGTGGAGGAGAAAACAATAGCAAGACTCATGAATGCATAAGATGAGCACAAAGGAATCATAGTGGAAAGGGGAGGAAGAAGAGCAGTAGATTGGGCACGGTCTGAGGTAATAGTGTAGTAAGGAGAAATGGGCAGACTGGATGGGCCAAGCGGTCCTTATCTACCAACAAATTCTATGTTTCATGTTCCCCTGACTAGGATGGTCTCCGGACATGTATTCCTCTATTCATATTAGTGTACTAAGAAACTGCAATCTAATGCACTGCTGTGCTATTGATGTTTGGATGAATGATTATAGCTGTTTTGATTAACCTTTTCTTTTGTTTGTTTTGTTTACCTCCAATAAAAATTATTACTTGGGGAACAAAAAAAACATTAATGCCCTTCTTGACTGGCAGGCAGGGAGCTATGCCCCACCTTTGCGATGCTTGGCCACCAGCTGACCACAATGTGGAATCCTGGAACTAGCATGGGAACCAGGGCTCTCTGTAGCTTTTGCCCTGGGTGGGCCAGAATGCACACAGTATGTAGTGCTCCACTCGTGACAGTGGAGAAGGAGCACCAGCAGTTCATAATACATGGGGGTGGTAAAGCATGAGGAGTAGTGGGCAACTGAGGTGAAGGAGGGAAGGAAGAATGCTGAGGCATATGAAAGGAGGAACCAGCAGAGCAGGAAGCAATCCTACCTAATTACAAGGCCCTGGTCAGACCCCACCTGGAGTACTACGTGCAGTTTTGGGATCTCCAAAAATACACTGAGGCAGTTGAGATGGTGCAAAACAGGACCACCAAAATGAGTAGCAGTATGAAGGACAAAAGCTAGGAGGAGGCTGGAGGCCCTTAACATACTCACCCTGGAGAAAGGGAGGTTGAATTTTTGTGATCTTGTCTTTCCTATACTCATGGGTGTCAGCGAGGTCAAAAGAAAAGATGTTTGATTGTGTTCCAGCATGACACAAGGACACCCTGAAGCTCAGAGGTGGTAGATTCAGGGTTACTGTTAGAGACATGTCTTGTTCAAGAGGATAGTGAAGCTAACAGCCTAGTGGATATGAAGACAGTACAGGCATTCAGCAAAACCTGGAAAAAATGTATTTATCAAGGAAATCACAGGTACCCTAGGTAGTACAGTGTGTCATGAATCCCAGTAACTTAATACATGTTTGCACAGCCTAACTATGCGCCCCTCCTTATGAGGTGGGGCAGGTACACTTGATGGACCCTGAGTCCTTTCTGACCTTACATTACTATGCACAGTGCACTCCACTTAGAGCAGACATGCTTTAGATGGACAATCGGTTTATTTGGACAAAATCTCAAACCAAATCCTTTTGCATAAAGTAATGTTAAAACTGCTGTTAATACAAGTGCAGCAGGCCAGTTTAGTGAAAACATTTTCCAGAAACTGGAGACTGGCAGACTAGCAGTCTGAGTCACTACATGGCTGACCAGGTGCCTGGTTAAGGGTTAATTGCTGGCCTGTACTTAAGCGACTTTTGTGTGCAGGTTTACCTACTTAGCTGTTTCCTGGTGCATCCTGTTGGTTGTTTGCTTCAGATCAAAACTACCTGCCACCATATCTAAGAGATCTGGCTCCCATTTTTAGGAAAATTGAGTTACTAAAACAGACAGACTCCCTGCCCAAGATGAGCGTGCAATACAACCAAGCAACAGTAGTTTCAAGACGACTGTGACGAGGTGAACAACCCAGTCACCACTACTGATGTTCAATATGCACTCCTAACTCTGAGGTGGACTACGGAGCAGTGAATCGATCTCAAACTGTAAAGGACTCTGACAGAAGGCATCAAGAGAAGTTCTCGCCCAAGCACTGCCGCCACAGGAAAGCAAACCAAGATTATTAGTTTCTTTAAAACTCAAAGCAGATCCAATTATCAGAACTTCATTTTTTTTAAATCAACTATAGATAAAGATATGTTTTAACCTCCACCACCCCCTTGACAGTAAGCAGTAGCAATACAGCAAATTTGCCCCAGAAATCAGAATAAAGATAGCTTATGTTTTTATGAGCTTACTGCTGACAACAAGAAAGTTCATAAAATCATGAAGAAACATATAAACAAGTGCTGACAACACTTTAGAGATGTATATACAGAGTGGTACAGAAAAGTATACCACAGATTGCAATCATGATATAGCCATGCCCTTGCTGGCTAGTGCAGACATTGCTTAGTACAGGCAAAATTAGATTACACCAATCAGTCTGCCCTAAGTGGCTTGTACTGTAACTATGCAACCCAAAAACAAACTGGGTAACTGTAACCAAAAAATAAAAAATGTGGGAAACAAACTATTTAAATCCAGCACAGTTGCTTTGCACATCCCACTGCAGTGGACATAGGGGCCAGGCAGCAGATTATACATCCTGAGTGCCAGCCGCGCATCTCAAGGACCCAACTCACTTTCCAATGCATTTCCGTGGGCTGAGTGGTCCCCAACAGCCCAGCAAACCTCAGATTGCTAAATGGTAGTACAACGTACCATAGCCACACCACTAGGCTAACCTTCATTAATGCCATGGACACTATTCAAACCTGCCTCCCAGTCTACTGCCGCTCTTTCCTTAGTATTACCTTCTTTGCAGGGTAGTATTTTGCTATGATTTGCCAGTTATTCTCCTAACTCCTGGCCTCTCCTAGGCAAATCAGGTATAAAACAAGCTTCAGTGAGCAAGCATTAGAAAAGAAGTGATTGATGAATTAAATCCATTTATTCTGATTACTGCAACTTTTTTATTTCACTGAAATAATGGATGGGCAAGTAAATGGGCATCTTAAAATCAATCACTGTATCGAAACAAGTTAACAAATGTGCATCAAATTAATCATTTACCTAGATACCGACATTTGAAACTACAATATATTGTGAGTATGATGTTCAGGTACCTTGGGATCTCATCAAACTGTAATCCTTCTTTTCACTGTTGCACTAGCACTGTGATCTGCAGGTTCAGGTCATACCTCTCCAGAGCCTGGCCGACACAGCATTAAGTGTTGGTTCATCGCAGACTGAACTTTCCCATGGAGTCCCACTGGACTCTGTACTAACACCACTGATGTTCAATGTTAAGACGCACTGTCACATCACCACCCAAGATGTCCTAGGTGGTCGCAGCGAACCAGCTTGTTCACTCAGTCATGCTGTCACCTCAGTTGTGGCTTACTCGGCTGCTCTCTTCACATCCTACCATAGGCTCCTGCTCACACCAAACAAAGCCAGGCTCTTCCGCACATGCAGTAGCATAAGGCCTCTTGAGTATGGGAACCCTGCTCTGTATCAGATGAGGATTTACTTTTAACTTGGTAGGGCTCTTCACAGAACAGACCATTACATACACTATCTATGTTACCTGTACTTATTACAACACTACAGTCACAAATATTAAATATAAAATGTACTATGTACACAAAATGTACAACACACAGCATACAGTAAACTAGCAGGGAATCTGTATACACACACACACTAAGAAATTTAAAGTCAAAAGGTCCGAACAGAATATCACAGAATAGGAAAATGCTACTGCTAAATCCTACCCATGGATCTTAGAAGTCCTTGTGCATAGCCAGCAATTCTCTTTGCAAACAATTGATCCTTTCTCTTCTGTTGCTCACAGCTGTCCCAGTATTGTTTCTCTGCACTAGGAAAAGGTGGTCCAGGAGGGGAAGCCTGGAGTTAGAGGAGACAGGCACGTGAGAGAGAAGGCAAGGGTGGGGCTGGTAGGTCACCTGGTGAGTAGATGGGAGCTATTACAGAGTGCAGACCAGGAAAATAGTCAGCTTTCATGCAGCAGAGTTGTGGCGTTTCCATGCATTTCTCCCTCACCCCACAGTCAAGGACTCCACAGCGCACAAACACACACACACATACACACACGCACACAGAGCACTTTCCAGAGAGAAGCCAGTCAGTGTCATCTCTATATCTGGTGACTTCAGCTGCACCAACACCTAAGATCACCCAGGTGGTGGCAGACCAGCTGCTCTAGAGACCCTCCTTCCTGAGGAGAACCTCATCCTCTGGGTGCTCGATCCTCCCAACCTGCGGCCCTCCCGACACTCCAGAACTGAGTTTCAAACCAGAGTCACCAGTGCCATGAGTGACGACACTACCACTGTGTGTGACCGTTTGGCCTCGGTTTTCATTTCCATATTTTATTTCAAATTGACTGCCATGAGTCCGTCCTGGTTGTTAAAGGAAACAGCACCAAGAGTCCCACAACCAAGTGCAGGGCTGCTCCCAATGTTCACCTTGTATGCTAAAACTGTTTGTTTTTATGTACTGATTAGTGTAGTAGATTGTATCAGACTGATTCTGCTTAATTCTAGGCTGATATTTTCTATAACTACAAATCCAGAATCCTAGAATTGATATCAGAGCAGGGCTGTAGTGCTGGGAGATTCAATAAGCTACAGTGAATGTTAGAACTTTTATAAGCTCTGATCAAATGTTTGCTGGTCCCCATCTCCTGGGGCTAAGCAAAGTCCTCTGTGACTGTATTCTTGGTCAGAGGACATCAAGACTCCAGCAAACATGGATCAGAGTTTACATAAACTTTAACATGCGCAAACTATTTAATCTCCCACTACTGCAGCCCCGCTATGAAGTCAACTGCAGAGGATTCTGGCATTTGTGGTTACTGAAAATAGAAACACAGAAACACAGAAACACAGAAGTTGATGGCAGATAAGGACCGCAAGGCCCATCCAGTCTGCCCATTTCTTTTTCTATCTTATGAATGTGCCATAGGCCTTTGCTCTGCCAATGTCCTATCTATTCATACTCATCTGTACTGCTCCCTTATGCCTATCCCATGCCTATTTGAAGCCCTGCACTGTATTCATATCCACCACTTCTGAGGTAGGCCGCTCCATGCATCCACCACCCTTTCTGTGAAAGAAACTTCCTCACATTACCCTTAATTGGTCTCCCTCTATTCTCATGCTGTGTCCTCTTGTCCTGCTATTTTCTTATATTAAAACATGTTAGACATGTAAAACAGCCTCAGCTTGCGCTCTCCCTGGAGGTGAACAGGTCCACCTGAGGGTGCTCCACTGGAAAAACAGACTATGTACTACCTCTGGGTGGAGACCACTCATGGATGCCTCGCCCACATGGCTGGAGGACATCTGCCAGCCGACTGGAGGCCCCTGCCACATGGATGGCTAGGAGATCAGCCTCCAGGCTGCACACGAGGTCCACACATGGAGAGCATCCTTGCACAGTGGCAGGGAGTGCATCCCGCCCCGCTTGTTGAGGTAGTACATAGCCGTGGTGTTGTCCATCTGAACCTGGACCACCTGACCCAGAAAAGCTCCAGTCGAACTGCTCAAGCTCCAGCAGGTTGATATGACATCGGGACTCTCGGGAGTCCAGAGCCCGTGGACTCTGTGTTCCCCAGGTGGGCACCCCAGCCCGTGAGAGAGGCATCGGTCATCAGGATGACCGTCGGCTCTGGGCGGACAAACAGGATCCCTTCCTGCAGATGTTCCAGGACTAACCACCACTGGAGGATGTCCCACATCCTCTGGGTCAAGTGACCAGCTGGTCAAAGTGACCCCTGTGTGCTGAGACCACTGGCTGGCCAGCTCCCACTGCAGGAAGTGCATTCTCCAGCGGGCCCATCAGACCACACACACTGCCCAACCCGAAATGACTGGGCAAAGAAGGAGAGAGCTCTGCCCTGTCTGCCATGAGCCAGGCTCCAGCTCTGCAACAGCTGAGCTCCGCCAATAGAGCTGATCACCCGCGAAGGCACGAGTTATGACTTCTGGCCTCATTGACCACGCAGGTCAAGGGAGACACAGGTCTGGAGGGCCAGGTCCCTGGACCACTCCATCTCCTGCCTGGAGGGACCTGCAACCAGCCAGTCATCCAGGTAGGGGTAAACCAGGACCCCTCAGTGCCTCAGGTAAGCTGCCACCACTGCAATGCACTTGGTGAAGACCCTGGGGCCGAGGACAGGCCGAATGGCATGGCCTGAAACTCATAGAGGGCCCTCTGCTAGGAAGCAGAGCAACCTTCTGTGAGACAGACGGATCGACATGGAAGAACGATCCTCAAGATTCAGGAGCAAAACCACATGTTTTACTCCAGAGATGGTATGATCTGAGATAGAGTTACCATCCTGAAGGTGTGCAACTTGAGAAACTTGTTCAGGTCATGCAGATTTAGAATGGGCGCAGTCCCCATCCATTTTGGCACCAGGAGATACCTGAAGACAAATCCTGGGTGTTCCAGAGGATCTGACAGAAACAACGACCTCCTTGTGGAGAAGCTGGGCAATGTTGTCCTGAAGAACTGACAACATGTCTGCAGATACCAAGTCCTCCTGTGGGCACAGGCTCGGCAAGGAGGGTACTGCTCAATTCCAGAGGCAGATCCTGACCCACCACTGAGAACCCACTTGTCCGTGGTGACAGCGGACCAGGTGGAAAGGAAGTAGCTAAGCCGACCCCTCATGGGAGGACCCAGGGAGGTGTGACGGGCATGATGGAGGCACCCCTCATCCTGTCACTGCGTAGGCTTGGAGGAGGAAGGTCCAGCTGAGGGAGCCACCAGAGCCTCTACTCCCAGGCTTACAGATGACCGAGACCATTGACTTTAGCCAAGGTCACCAGGCCTGGGCTGGTTTGGCCACAGGAGTAGAGGTGGACCAAAGGACTTCCTTTTCTGCTGTTGCTTAGAGCCCTTGGGGTCCTTTTGGGCAGATGTCATGGAGTCCAAGGTGGCACTGGACTTCTCGATGTGGGTGAGGTGGCCCTCGACCCTGGGTCCAAACAAGTCGGTGCCCAGGAAAGGGACATCTGCCAGCTTCTGCGGAGTGTCAGCTGTGAAGGTCAAGATCCTCAGCCAAGCCCTGCAGTGCATGGCCAATGTGACTGCCACGAAGCGGGCACAGGAGTTCCCAAGTCCATGGCTGTCTGGAGCTGTTGCTTGGCTACAGCCCAGCCCTGGTCTTGGACCTGTTTGATCATGGCCTGGAGGGCCACCGCACGTGAGAAAGCACCTCATCCAGGGTGACCAGCAGGTAATGGGAGAAATGGGCCATAAAGAGGCAGAGCTCACCTGGCAAAGACCAAGCAAGGAGGCAACGTAGACCTTCTTAGCCGCATGGTCCAACTCTGACGGCTTACGAACATCCCCAGTGTTGCCCGAGTGCCTGAACACAGAATCAGCCACCAGCCCTCGGCCAAGGGTGTCCTGTGAATCCCGACAGGGAACCAGTAGGTACTGCATACTTGTGGGCCATCCAGGCAGGTGTGCAGGGAAGGAAGGGCACTGCCAAAGCTCCAAGGCAGTGCCAAGGATGGCCTCTACCACCGGAAGGCCTCCCCAGGATTATCTCCCCATTCCAGGATATCAGTCAAAGCGTATCAAGCCCGCTTTCTGGACGGCTCCATTTTCATACCCATGCACTCGAGATCAGATGGAGAAGGCTCATAAAGGAAGTAAGACCTTCGTCCATCAAGAGATCCCCCACAAACTCCACACTGACTGAACTGGAGTGCAAGGAGGAACCCTCTGATTCTGAGGAGTCATTAAAGAGGGGCGACTGCCCAGTCCCTGCTGACCCTCTGCAGATGGTCAGGGTGATGGTGGCCGACAGCCAATGGGAAACCCTTGGCCAGCCGAGACTCCTTGGTTGGAGTGCAGGTTTTGCTGTATAGAGCAGTGGAGACACCAGGAGTGGCCAAGCTGAGGCAGTCTAGGAGACTCTTGAGGCGGAGGCGTCCGCCTGTCAGGGCGAAAGCCAGGAGATGGCTGGCAAGGAGCTGGAACTGGCTTCATACCAGTGAACACCAGCTGCTGCCACATGAGATCCTTGAAGTGTTGATGCAGTTTGCATCAAAGCCTCTCCTCACCCAAAGAGGATGAGGATGAAGAGTAGCAGCGGCACCCTTCGAAGCAATGAAAGCGGAGTGCTAACGCCAGCGAGACCTGCTCGAACCCTGGGAATAGGACCGAGACCTTAAAAATCGACTGCTGGGGACCGCAGCAGGGCTCGGAGGAGTCAGTGAGCCGGGCTCTCAGGGTCTTGTTCAACGACCAGAGGCGGCAGATCAGTGGGCTGATCTGTCCCTGAAATGGTCTGGGTCAGGACCGAGTCCTGGACAGAGAAGTGCTGGCCTCTTCAGTTGACAACTGGTCGACCGGCTCAAGAAAGATCTCGGCTGGAAGATCAGCAGCGCTTCTGCCAACTGGCCTGATGGGGTTACCACGGAGCTGGCGGCCTGGGCAGATGATTTGACTGAAGTCTGATCTGAGAAGCACGGAATCTGGAGCCCTAGACCAAGAATGCTCTGATCCCATGATCGATGGCGAGACCATTTTTAGTCTCTTTCTTCAACTTGGATTTGTGCCCAGAGTGGCCCTGACTGAGGTTGGCAGAGCCTAGCAGAATTCTTTGAAAGACCGTAAACAAGGCGCCCAGCTGAAGCAGCAGGAAGGCTGAAGCTGAGGAGGTGTGAGCCGTGGCCTGTGCCGCTGCCTTCTCAAACGCTGCAAGCTGTTTGGCAGACCCCACAGCCACAGAGACCACCTGATGGGCATCTCTGGATTTGACAAGAGGGTTCTGTTCGCTCGGCCAGCCTAATTTGAGTCAGGCTAGACGGTCCTCAAGAATGGTAGGATGAAAATTTTGACAAATGTTGCAGGCCTCGGGGTCATGCTTGTGCTCAGGCAGTAGATGCATGGTGGTTGCAAATCCGTCGGGACATTTCTGCCCTAAGGCACCAACAGAACCCGGGAGTGGACTTTGTCATCAATCACAGTCATGATCAATGATCGATAATCGAGCTGAAGACAAAAGTTTTGAAACATTTTAGGAAGTAATCCAAAGGTTTATGTCGCAAGGGCCTATTCAGAGAGAGTGGTAAGGAGGGAACCTGCTTCTTCCAAGAGGAAAGGAAGATCTGGCATCATGGGGCAGAGCCAAGGAGTCACCACCTGGGTGGGTGGGAGGAGCCAGCTTGAGGCGTTCTGGCAAGAATTAAAGGGAAAGGCAACTGCCAGAAAGTGTGGACAGAACATCATATCCATGTCCCTAGAATCTGCCATTCCCTGTCTGAGCTCTCATCCTACAGGTCACTCAGGAATTCCTGCACAAAGGCTGCCCGCAATGCAAGGTCTCTATTCATATCCAACCTACAGTCTAACCTTAGTACCCCAAGAGAATTCTGAGGTTATCCACCCCTTTGACCCCCGCCTAGTCCGCTCCTCCAGTCCTACTGGTGAACAGCTCACTAGTCTCCTACCCTCCCTCTGTTGCTGCTCTTTTACTGACTTCTTCACCACCTGTGCACTCCCCTCTCCTCTCTCCTGGCCCCTCTCCCCACTATTCTCTGCTGCCCCTCCTGGTCCCACTCACCTGAGGGCTTCCATTTCCTCTGGACTCCCTTTAGGAAATCTTGCTCACCCTTACCTCTCAACTTTGATAAGTCCAGCCCTGACTGGTCGGACCCCAAATGTCTCTGTATCTCAGCTCCTGCCACTGCCTTTCCACTCTCTCCCGCTAAACATCTCCTTCTCCTCAGTTGCTGCCCTCTGGCCTGGAAGATTGCAATGCTCTAGCTCTGCACAAAGGGGCAATCCCTTCCTTGGCAACCTTCGGCCTATCTCACCCTCCTCCTCTCTTGCTAAGCTGCAGGAGAATATTGTCTACTTCAAGCTTGCTGATTCCTTCACTCCTCCAGCTTCCTCTCCCCTTCCATTCTAGCTCTAGGAAGCACCACTCCACAGTCTCCTCCTTGCTGTATGTAACTGATGCTATCTTCATTGGGATGGATCAGGACGAATCACCACGCTATGTTCATAGATCTGGCCAAAGCCTTTGACTCAGTGTTCCATCCAGTCCTCATGGATAAGCTGAGCTCTGTTGGCCTCTCTCAGCTGTTGCCGCTGACTGGTTCCGCTCCTACCTTCAGGCAGTCGATAGTCAGTACAGGTGGGAGACGCCCCATCCCTCCCTCCCCATCCTAGCTGGGGTCCCATAGGGCTCTATTCTGGGTCCTATCCTTTCTCAGTTTTCCTCAATAACATTCCGCTGCTTATTTCTCTCGCATTTCCACATGAATGCAGAGGATATGGTCATTACATCTCTGGCCACCTCGACAGTGGCTGTGGAAGATCCCGTTCCAGCAAGGCTTCCAAACATACTGCACTGGTTCCATGCTAACCAACTCTGGGTCAACACCAAGAAAACAGTGTCCATGACTTTTGGCTCCAGCAAGAAGTTGACCAGGCTCTCACCTCACCTGTTTTCTCCATGCTGGATGGCCCCCTCTTGAAGTAGTCCCTGCCTTCAAATAGCTCGGTGTGTGGCTCGATAGCAAACTTGACTTCTCTGCTCACAATGATGCCATCCATGCCAAACTCCACCCCAAACTCTGTGTTCTGTACCACAACAAAGACTGCCTTCCCCCAAGTGTGCCGGGCTGGTCATCAAATGTTTCTCTCAGTTTTTAGACTACGTGGATGTGGTCTATGCATGACCCTTCCACTTCCCTTGTCAGACTGAATACCCTCTGCAATGCTTTCTGCTGCTTTGCTACCAACTCCCACCCTCTGCTCACCACTGCTCCCTCTACTCCTCCCTTTCCATCCTCCCATACCCTTCACGTCACCAATCTCACTATGCCTCATTCTTCTCAAAATACTGGTTTTGGTTCCTTCTCTCCTCTCTCCATCCCTCCTCTTCCTACTGCTACTCTCTCAGCTCAGGGTTCTCTGTACCTTTTCATCCCCACCCTCACTCCTCTAATGGGTAGGCTGCCTTCTCCTACCATCTCCCTCCCTCTGGAACCTGCCCCCCATCCACCTCTCCCTCATTCCCATCCCTTAGATACCAATTATACAATGGGTATGAAAATCCTGTAACCTCATTGGTCAAAACACATCACATGACCGTGGTATATACTGTAATAACCCACGGCTGAGAACTGGCATTTATAAAACATACTTATACACATTTAAGATTTATTTTACACATAGGTCCATTGTATAATCATGACAGGCACTCCAGGATATGGGTTATTGATTTGCCACTTCTTGTGTGGTTAATTCACTTGGCTGTGCCTCATGACACACTACACAAGGGTGGGTGAATCCCCAAAACCCTTCACCCTGTCGTGCCTTACTGCTTAACTAAGGCACCTCCCTGTTCCCACCTGTCCCTGTCAACCCTCACGTTGACTCTCCTCCGTCCTCTTGTCCCCCCACCTTCCCTCCCCTTCTTAATTAGGCTGTGCCTTTGTCTGATTCTGTGCCCAAAAGCACTATCAACTTCTCTGTCAGGCACTGTGCATTTTATTTATTACCTGAACACTTGTTCTACAAGTCACTGCTAGGTCCCATGGCACCGCTTTCCTGTTTTATTCATTTTGCTTTTCACTTATTAGTTGACAATGTAACTGCTTTCTCATGGTTTATTGTAACATTGTTTTCCTGCACCCCTTACCTCCCCTGTTTGCAGATGGAACGAGCCTCTGTTCAGTGTGCTTTTCCTGGTTACCAGCTTTAAACAACTAACTAAATAAATAAGTAAATACAGGTGCCCAGACTTCGTAGGTCCACACGCTCATATCACTTTAATACTGTGTGATCTGCCGTGACTACTGCTTCTAATTCAAGGTCCCACTGTGAGTCCTGGGCCTATGTAATAAGACCTCTGTCCATCATAGAGACCCACTAATGCACCCTATACTCCTCTCTATCACTCCTCCCCATCCTCCCATCATCACTACCACCATACCTCCATCATCACAGCAAAATATTCCTTTGATTCTCTGACCTCTTACCTCGCCTCCGTCCCTTCCCTACCTCCCACACATCCTATCATCTCCGCCTAGAGACCCTCACACCTTCTCACTTTCCTGTCCCCACTCAAACTTCATGAAAGCTGCTTTGTCCTACCATTTCCGCATACTGGAACTCCTTCCAACGACTCGCTATGATGCTACCCTCACTCAATCTCCCTAAATGTGCCCTATCCCACTTTTACCTCCCCTGTTCTTGCTACCAGCCAGGCTAAGTCCCTACTATCTCCTCAGGCTGCTAAAGGCGTGTAACTTAACTCTTAGCTAACCTAGATCAGCTAAGTGCTCTTGCTGTATGTAATGCATTGTTACACACGTGTATAAATTATGTAAACCTCATTTGTTACTTTACTCTTGTATTAATGTGTACTTGTACTCTACCCAGGCTATTTGTAACCAGCCTGACAAAACTGTTGTAGTCGTGTACTTTGTCCAGGCTATTTGTAACCAGCCTGAAAATTATTTTTGTAACCATGTCTCCTTTGTTCCCTCCCCGGTCACACCTGGAAACGAGGCTCGACTCAGTGTACCTCTCCGGTTACCAAACTTTAACTAAATAAAATAAATGAATTCTGAAGTTCTCTTTGTCCAGCTGTGATCTCAGATCACCTGTTAAGTATCAGTTTTCATGCCTGCAAGAGGTCAGTGATCATGCATTTCTAAGAGCAGTCCCACTGTTCTGCAGTGCTCTCCCAGTTCTGATTAGGACCTTTCACCAGTGTTAAAATGGACAGGAAATTTTGTGAATGTGTAACTTTTGTAATGTTCCTGTTTTCAGACATTATATTCATACCACCTACCCCACCACCACAATCCATACTTAACGGTACCTACATGAAAGTTAAAACTGCACAGTATGTTTCATTGTTTTTGTTATGGACATCATTCCTACATTTCTCTTCATGGAACCGGAATAAGGAATTCTGACTATGTCTCTGCATAAATTCAGAACACTGATCGTGAGCTGTTTACCTACCAGAGCCAGTGCTCAGAACTCTAACTCCACGCAATGATAGACAACGCCCAACTGTTGGTTCCATGAAGAGAACTGTACAGAATGTTGTCCACCAAGGAAAACACAACACAGTTAACATTAATAGCCATCCATAATCATTTGTTCTTGTGCAGTTAAATGTGGATCATTTTGTGGGTATGAATATCATTTCTGAAAAATCGGGCGGGCGGCAGGCGGGGGGATGCTGCCACCCGCCGCGGGGAGGGGTGGGGCTCGGGTGGGGGTGTGGGGACACTAGATCACCAGGCTATGGTCTTGGGGGAGCTTTCATCACTTTGCAGCCCGTGATTGGGCTTAGCGGTCCACTGGACCACCAGGATCAGTTCTTGGGGGTGATTCAACATTTTGCAGCCCGCGATCGGGCTTAGCGTCCACTGGACCACCAGGGATATGTCCTTGGGGGTTGAACTCTGTGCTGCCCGCGATTGGGCTGGTGGGGAGGGGTTATTTTAGCTTATGCCTGCGATTGGGCCAGTCGGGGGTATTTATGCTTTGCCCGCAATCGGGCTGGTGGGGGTTATTTAAGCTTTTGCCCGTGATCGGGCCAGTCGGGGTGGGGGATTTTTACACTTTGCCCGCAATCGGGCTGTGGGGGCACAGGGGTAGGTTGAGGGCCAGCCACAGCTGGCAGCTGCTGTGTTGCACCCTGCAATGTGACAGCTCACTTGTGGGTGGCCCTCGACTTACTCCTTTTTTTTGGCTCAATGTTGTGCAGGTTGGGGGTTGCGCCTGCACAACTCTGCACAGCCCACTGAATATCGGGCTGTGCAGTTTATGCATGGTTCCTCCCCCTCCAGTTCAGCATGCATTCATTTGCATTGCGCTGTTGCTCAGCTTGCCTTGGGGGCGCGCAACTGCCTCCTGCTGAATATGGCAGAATGGCACAATTTTGGACTTGCGCAGGTGCAACCCTATTGCGCATGGCGCAACCCTTTTGAATATCCAGCCCTTTATGTTCTTTCTACCTGGGCTGAACTCACAAGTAGCCCCCATCTCTGTTTTGGATAAGAGATCAAAGTTGTTTTGAATAACACTTCCAGCCTTCTTAGTCCTTGTTGAAATTAGCCCCCCACCTGGGCCACTGGCACCCCCTGTGCTCCATCCCCAACACCTCCTATTTCGCTCATTCCTTTGGCCCTGGGTGCAGCAGCTGGGCCCATAAAACCTGCCACCTATTTCCTTCCCTAGCCCCAGTCCCACTCCACCTACCTGGACAGTCTCCCTCTCCCTACCCTCTCACCTAGGTTCCACCTACCTCCTCCTTAATCGTGCCAACTGGCGACACACCAAACAGCCCCATCCTCCAAGGCTAGAACCATGGCCGACCCGCACCTGACACTCAACCACCCTGCCAACATTGCCAGTCCTAGCGATATGTGGCCCTGCTTAACACCCATCACCTTCCTATAAAAAGTCAAGCAGGAATTTTAGTTTCAACTATAGGCACCCACACACCTCTCTGATAAAAGCCTCACAAGATACAGTTCTATAGGGCCTGTAAATTACACAACAACAGAGTCCTTAAGGTAGAGTCCTCTAAACTTTTACCCCTACAGGGTACTGTCACAGGGTGCCCCTTGATGAGTACAGGCCCTAATATACTTATAACTACCCCCAAAAATAAAGTGCTTAGGTATAAAGCACCAGGTGTGTAGGTCCAGCTGGCCGAGGTAATTAAGGTGTTGGTTGCTTAAACAGAGTAGTACGTGCCTATAACAAAAATAAGGTGCTTACGGTTTAAAGTACTTTGAAGTTTAAATACAGTACATGAGAGGCATTTACAAATGTTCACTGGATTTAAACTGAAGTGCGTTTGTGCCTTTAAATAATAAAATGCTTTTTGTCTTGAAAGTAAAAGGCAGCGGTACTTGCCAGGTAACATTTTGTACTAGATGTCAGTTATAAAATAAATAAGAAATAACACAAGTTGAGTTGCTTATGCTACATACATACAGGGATTCCATAGGAAAGGAGAGGTTGAAAAAGAACTCCAGGTCTTTTCTGAAATACTTATATGTAAAAGGGGCTTACCAGTGTTTGCAGTTCTCCACAGCAGAGCAGCAAGTTAAATTTCTATTTAGAGAGCCTGCTGCTTTGCTACACACCTGAAGCAGTTAAGGATTTAAAGGGACAGGAATATCCCTGTGAAACCACAAAGTGTAAAATGGTGGCAGCCTTCAGTATAAGAGTTGGCTACAAGTCTTAAGAATGAAAATGCACAAATGAAATAAAATAATAGAGCTAACATATAAAAGACACCCAAGTCTCTGTAAAATCCACACACAGTTTCTCTGAGCACTGCCCTGCTGCATGAGTGTACACAAGTGAAGGGGTTGACAAACATCTATCTGGAGAAAACTAGGTACCTGCCTGTGGTTTCTTTTAAAACAGACAGGCCTCATGTCTTTAAGGCAAGGCTGGAGAGGTTTAAAAGCAATAAGGTGTGAATAATCATTGAAATAAAAGAAAGAAAAAGAAACTTACCATATATTGTATTATTAAATATCAGGCCTTCGCCTGTAGGTCTACTCTCCAAGAATGGTATGCCAAATGAGGTCCGCTATAGGGTGACAGCGGCCCCTAGTGTCCTCTTTTATACTAATGATGCTGTCAATCACAGTTCAATGGAAAGTTTTCCTCTTACTGTTATATTCTTTTCTTGCAGGACTTTTCTTGTATGATGGTTTCTTTAGTTAATTATCATGTTTAGAAGGCCCTCTGGCACTGTATAATTTAATATGAGGGCCTAAACAAAAAGTTTTATAAGTTGATGATGCTGAGGTCACATGACTTCATTAGGCAGGTATAAACAAGCATTTGTCAATGTCGAATGTTTGCTTGCTGGTATTGGCAGTGGTAGTGTAGAAGTTACAGAGCTGCGTAATAGGAATGGCAGTGAAGTATTGAACTGAAGCCAACCCCACCACCACCTTGCAGAGAGTGACAGGCATTGGGGTGTGCGTTTGGGTCGTCAGGCATAACGGGCACACCATTTCACCACACCCCACCCTGCAGACACTGACAAGTGACACGGTGTTCCTTGGGGTCTTTGGCCCTTATGCGCACCCCATTTCATTAGGAAATATGGTGAGATGGGTGTGATATAGGAGAATGGGGTGAGTTTGGGGCCGAAGAGTCAAGGCATACCTCCATGCCTCTCACTGACGCAGGGTGTGGAATGGTATGAGCATCACAGGCAAGAATCCCAAGTCACACCCCTGATGCCTGTCATTCTCTACAGGGTTGGCGTTATGGTTGGAAACCCTAATACCTCAGGCATTCTTGGTATTTTCACTCCAAATTTTCAACATGTTTGTTTTGTGACCCCACCTCATGAACAGGGGAATATCAGTTTGTTAGCTGAAAGCTGCTTATGCACAGTGACTACGGGATTTAGCACCACAGGTGCAAAACATTCAACAGGATGTAAAAATGACAGCTGTACTGTTCATGGGAGGTGTAAAAATGGCAATGTTGCAAATCTGTAGTAAAATATTTAAAAAATGGTGAAGTCATGAATACATAGAAACTGTGCAACGACACCTGTAATATAATTAGTTGGGGATTTTTACAGCAGATTGTCAACTCAGGCATTTTGGTGCCTCTGATCATGAACAGTGTCACTGTGATTTTCTTTATCTGTGCTAACAATGATTTCCCAGCGACCATGCATCTCTGCGCTGAAAGTGTGAAAACACACTTCAGCCATGTTGTGAAAATGACAGCTGTACTGTTCATAAGGAAGTGTGGAAAATGCCACTGGTGAAAATCTGGACTGAAAATATTACAAAGTCATGAACTAACGAGGGTGCGTGGAAACTGCGCAATGCTCACTCGTAACACAGTCATTTTATGGACTTTTGTCACCAAATTTTCAACATAGCCATTTTAAGACCTCTGCTCATGAACAGTGTAACTGTGATTTTCTTAATCTGTCCTAAACATTGCTTTCACACACCAACAGCACCATTGTGCGCTACATGTGCGAAAACACATTTTGGGCAACATATGAAAAATTGCAGCTGTACTGTTCATAAGGAAGTGTAATAAAATGGCAATGTTGAAAATCTGGAGTGAAAATATTAAATTTGCAAACTTACGAGCATGCATAGAAACTGCAACGCACGCTCGTAACACAGTCAGTTTTAGGAATTTTGTCACCAAATTTTCAACAAAGCCATTTTAAGACCTCTGCTCATGAACGGTGTCACTGTGATTTTCTTAATTTGTCCCGTACATTGATTTCGCACACCGACTGCGCCATTGTTCGCTACATGGGCGGAAACACATTTTGGGTGAGATGTGAAAAATGACAGCTGTACTACACATAAGAAGGTGTAGTAAAATGGCAATGTTGAAAATCTGGAGTGAAAATATGAAAATTCGTGAACTTATGAGCCTGCATAGGAACTGCGCAATGCAGCTCATAAAAACAGTAATTTTTGAATTTTGGCACCAAAATTGGTGTTATTCAGGCCGAAGGGTGATTTCGCGCAGTGACTGTGAAATCACCCTCGATGATCTTCCATGACAATGAATCTCATTCATGAGAAGGGGTCCCAAAAGCCCCATGTTGAAAATTTGGTGCAAAAATTCCAAAAGTGCCTGAGATATGCAACAAAGTTGAAAACCCCCTATTTAGCCCATTATACAGCTTACCGGCATTTCCTCAGTTCACGGTCGGCTTTGAAGAGTGCAGATGTGTTCCCGGTCCACCGAAGATCGTTGCACTGAGGTCGGAGTAAGTATGGGGTGTGGGGGGTGTGGGGAGGCAGGGTGCACAGTGGGTGGGTGCAGGTTGTGGGAGTGGGGCCAGGGAGACTACGTGGGACCGTTTTTCCTTTCCAGGTTAAAAAAAAAAAATGACGTGGGACATTTGCCACGCTGGGGTGGGCTCCCAGCGTGGCACAAGGACGGTTGGGGGGCATTCAGCCGGCGGAGTTGGGCACCCCGTCGGTCTAACATCAGTTGCCACGCTGGGGTGGGCTCCCAGCATGGCACTTACTACTCGGGGGTGAGGACAGTGGAGCTGATGGGGATTGGGCACCCCGTCCGGCTATCATTGGTGCCACGCTAGGGTGGGCACCAGCGTGGCATTTGAAAGGTTTTGTGGGGGCAGGGGAATGCAGCACAGCCGGCGGGGACTGGGCACCCCGTCGGCTATACAGTGTCGTGTGTGCAGAGGCATGCCTGCGTGGGCATGTGTGTGTGTGGGGGAAGCTGCGCGCGGGCAGGCGATATCTTATAAGCTGCTCACCGTGTAGCTCCCCCTTTGAACTGTATGCCACTGCATTTTGGAGCTTGTCATAGACAGCTCCAGCATGCATTGGCTTACAGGGGCCGCGCCTGCCAGCACACTGACTGAATTGGAGGAGGAGGAGGTGACACACCTCCAAAATCTCCGATGATGTCACTATGTTTCTTGCACATGCGTGCAAGCAAACATAAAAACCTACTTTAGCAAGCTGTATTGAGATAGGGGAGTCCGTTGGAGCTGACTGTCAGAGGTGGTGGGTCACTGAAGTGTATATGTTTGTGTAAAACAGGCGAGGAGACAGCCTGGTGGCACTGCTGAGCAGAGCAGTGGCCCTTCCTGAGCATACTGCATCTGTTTATTATTTTGTTGAGATTCTGAAAGTAAATGAATTGACCTTATTTTCCTGAATTCTGTGAAATCTGATGTCAACATTCTCTGAGAAAAATAAAATAAGTGCCTTGCCAGCACTTTTTATGCACTAAGTTTGTGGGTCTGCTTGATTTATTATCCTGACTATCCCAACCCGCTACAGGTACCACATAAAGTCCTTGAAATTGATCCCCCACTGTGTAGTGTCAATCTGAGCAGCCATTCCCCCTGCACGAAATGTTCTGCTCCATGACACCCCCAATATACACCACCTCAATGGAAGGACCCAAACAGACTATTTAATAATGGAGTGTGGGAAGGATAGGGGAGAAAATCCTGACAAGCAATTACAGCTCCTTATCCTAAAGCAGTCCAGTTAATGGAGTGTGGCTGGGCACTGAGCTTTTAAGCCCAGCCACCGAGTCCAAAAAAAGGGTGCCCTTGAATCCAGTTGGCTCCCAGTTTGGAGCCTCCTCCTTCTCAGCAACGCTGATTACGGCCGAATGCCCCCACTGCAGCTGCTGCCGATGAAGCCAACAACACAGCTCCTCCTGGTTCCTGGATTAGTAGCCTCTGTCCCCTGAATTAGGAGCCTCTGTGCCCTCGCGCCTCTCTGTAGCTGTCACCAATGTGGCAAGCAATTACAGCTCCTGATCCGAGGCCAAGCAGTCCAGTCAATGGACCACGGATAGGTGCTGAGCTTTTAAGCCCAGCGCCAAGTTCAAAAGAAGCACACCCTTGAATCCAATTGGCTCCTGGTTTGGAGCCTCCTCCTCCTTCTCATCACCACTGATTGCAGCTGTATACCCCACCACAGCTTCTGCTGATGCAGCCAATAAGACAGCTCCTCCTGGCTCCCAGATTAGGATCCTCCGTCCCCTCCATGTCGCCGATGTGGCTGAGTGCCTCCTCTGTAGCTACCACTGATGTGGTAGCAATTACAGCTCCTGATCCTGAAGCAGTCCAGTCCAGAACAAATCTTTTCTCTCAAGCACTCAAACTTGCACAGAAGGAACACACCTTCTCACTTGAACAGTCCCATACTACTGGACAACACTTTTCTCAAATTGCAGGTGCTCACTGGAACAGAAGAGGGGATCTCTTCTTACTTGTAGCAATAAACACTGAAGATAGATTTATTTATTTATTTAATGATTCAAAAACACCTTTGAGTACAAACTCTTTTACAAAGGTTCCACGTCCAATAGAGCAAGAACACTGACAAAACAGTCAGATTAAATACAGTGGTGGATATGAACAGTAAATTACAAGTGCAAATAGGGTAAACACAAGCATGTATCACAACAGTAAATCACACACTATAAACCTTAACAGCAGTTGTAGATCATAACATTGCAGCCCTTGTCTAGTATAGGGTGGACAGGAGGACATGGTGGGGAGGAGAAGGGAGGTGGGATGTTGACAGGTGGGGAGAGAGGACCCTTAAACATTGCAGCCCCAAAGGGCCTTGTCCAGTATAGGGTGAACAGGAGGACATTGGGAGGAGGAGTAGGAGGGAGCCGAAGGGGAACATGGACAGGTGGGGAGAGAGAGGACCCATGCAGGAAGCAGAGAGCCTGGGCAGGAGCAGAATAAAAGAGGGGATCTTGAAGGTAGGGTGAAGCAAGAGGAAAGGAGTGAGGATGAGAAGTGGGTGCTGAGGGGAAGGGAAAAGGTGATTGTGGTGGGAAGAAGTGGGTAAGGAGAGGTGTCAAATGGGTCAGCAGGCAGTGCAGGGAGAATGAGTGGATAACAACAAGGGAGGGATAACTCATTATAGGCAATTGCAGTTGTTCAGATTAAGGAGGTGTTTATTTCAGTTTTAAAGGCCCAGAGATTGGTTGTGCTTAGTGCAGCTGCAGAGGTCTCATTGAGCCAAAGTGGAGCTTGGTAGGAAAAGGAGAGTTGTCCCAGAACAGGTATGTGAAATGAGACACTGAGAGATTCGCTGGTGTACTCTGGTTTTGTAATTGGAGTTAGTTACCTTTACCAGGTTGGAGATGCAGGGTGGGATCAGAGAGAGCATGGCCTTTCTCCCCAGAAGACAGGTTTGATATCTAATTCTGTTGCTGAGTGATAAAAGGTTGGACTGCTCGTATAGGGTGCAAGTGTGCATGAGGCAGTCAGCATTGAGCAGTAGTTGACAGGCTTTATTTAGAGCAGTAGCAACCCATTTGAGAGCCGTATCTGTGGCGGTGCCATAGACCACCAGACCATAGTCTACTGTGGAAAGAATAGAGCAGGAGACCAAGATCCTGAGGGCATTGGGTGTGAGGCTTTTCCTGTGCCTATATAAGACTCCCAATTTGATGTTCATTATAGTGAGTCTCCCAAACAGACAGGATATGTTTCACTGTTTAGTAAATACTCTTTACACTTTAGTTTTCTACAAGCTACTCAGCCCCAAGCAGGTTCCATCTTACCCAAAAATCACAGCAGGCTTCCTCTAGCAAGAATCTCGTAGACATCTCTCTCACATCTGAAGTTGTGTATCTTTGCATCTATCCCACCACTGAAGTTGTGTATCTTTACATATCTCTCACCACTAAAGTTATGTATCTTTACAGCTCTCTCACAGCTGAAGTGTATCTTTACACATCTGTCACCACAGAAGTTGCATATCTTTACATCTCTCTCACCACTGAAGTTGTGTATCTTTACATCTCTCTCACCACTTATCTTTACAGCTCTCTCACAGCTGAAGTTGTGTACCTTTACATCTCTCTCACCACTTATCTTTACAGCTCTCTCACAGCTGAAGTTGTGTATCTTTACAGCTCTCTCAGAACTGAATTTGCTTATATTTACAGCTCTCTCACAGTTGAAGTTGTGTATCTTTACATCTCTCTCAGACCTGAATTTGCTTATCTTTACAGCTCTCTCACAGCTGAAGTCGTGTATCTTTACATCTCTCTCAGAACTGAATTTGCTTATCTTTACAGCTCTCTCACAGCTGAAGATGTGTATCTTTACATCTCTCTCAGAACTGAATTTGCTTATCTTTACAGCTCTCTCACAGCTGAAGTTGTGTATCTTTACAGCTCTCTCAGAACTGAATTTGCTTATCTTTACAGCTCTCTCACAGCTGAAGTTGCAGGTCAGAATTCTTTAGGCCGATTCCTCCAAATGTAGAAATGCAAACACAGGCTCTTGTGGACTAACATTGGTCAAACCCCAGGAAGGCCATTCTTCAACCTTGCAGCCACATTTTTTTTAGCAAAGGGGCTGAAACCCCTCTCCTTCTGGAGAGGCTCCCACTGAACTGAACTCAGAACCAAAAGTGTCTTGGGTTTGAGGCACTCCAGGCAGCTGCTTAGGGGCTGAAATAACTGTCCCATTGAAAAATGAATATTCATCAGGCTCCTTCAACTCTTGATTGGTCCTTCATTTGGGCACCAAGAATTGCCCCTGTTTTTCCCCACAAGTCCTTTACACAGTCCCATAAGTTCCTTGACAATATCCTGGCTCTCCAATTGGCTAGGCTGGGGTCAAAGGCTGCAAACAGGGCCCTGTGAAAAAAGTTCAATGCAGTTCATACAGTGTCCCAACTTTCAAGTCCTGGTGCAGCCAGAATAAAAAAAATGCTCCACGGTCTTAAACTAGTCTCTTTGTCCTGGAGCCAGGGTGGGGTAAAATCAGGGTTTTCCCTTCCTGTTGCTGCCATTTTGCACTGTCCCCAATACAGCAGGCAAGCTCATTAATATTCATAGGCCCGTTGATTAATATTTATGAGGTAGTTCATAGCACTTATTGGTGCGCTCAAATAAAACAATTTTGTGGCTCTTCTGTATATCTGCATCCTGACGAACCGAGTTTGGGGACTGGGAGAACTGGGATGCCTCTTTGCCAGAATTACAGCAAGAAAACAAAATGCACTGCTGCATGGTGGGGTGCACTGAAATCTGTTTTTTTTTTGTTACACGCCACAAAACCAGTAGCACCTCTCAGCAGAAATGAGATTATAACTTTGTGAATATTACAAGCGTTAGAGCATGCTAGACTTGAATGTGTTTAGAGTTTGGGAACTTGTAGTTCTCCTTCTAGCATGCTCCTTTAATCACCTGTGAATTACCTAGGTGGAAAGCACTTTACTTTAAAGGAGCCAATTTAGGAATTAGCCACTGCAGGCATTTTCATTGTTAGGACCAAACCATAGTCTTCCACCTTGGTGTCTTGTGGTTTGGTGTGTTCATACTGGAATTCCAATCTAATAACTATGAGCAGGAACACTGGTTTACCGGGATTGAGAAAGGGCATATTCCATTTTGCACATTGTAAAAACGGTATTGTCACCGGTATCTACTAAGCCAAAATCCAGTTTTACCAGTGTTTGGTTTTGTGTACTTTATTTAGCAATTTTTAACTCTGCTAACATGCATTTTAGCAATTTTGACCTACACTATTACACATCCTTCCATACTTGTACCAATTTAAAGTTAGTTTAGGTACCAGATGTGATGGCAGCAGCAACACTACAGCCTCCATCCCTAAGGTGTGATGGAAGCAGTACTACGGTCATATCCCTCAGGTGCGATGGCAGTACCAACAGCACTATGGCCCCCATCCATCTGGTGTGATGGAAGCAGCAGCAGCAACAGCACTATGACCTCCCTCCCTCAGATGTGACAGAAGCAGCAGCACTGTGGCCCTCATCCCTTAGGTGTGATGTCAGCAGTACTACATTCGCCATTCCTCAGGTGTCATGGCAGTATCAGCACTATGGCCCCATCCTCAGGAAGAACAGCAGCAGTACTACATTCCTCATCCACCAGTGGTGATGGCACAAGCACTACAGCCCCACCCCTTCGGTGTGATGGCAGTAGCAACAATGCAGTCCACATCCCTCTGGGGTGATGGCAGTAGTGACAGCACTATGATCCCCTTTCAACACCCACACGCTACATGCACAAGTTACAAATGACTTGGTATCTTTGCTTGTTAGAACTCAGATGTGAATTAATCTGAACCATCACCGCTAAGGTGGACTACCTTTGTTTTTTCCCCATCTATAATTTTACTGCCTGAATTGGATTTCTGCCTGTGACACCGCTGACCATGATTAGGGAACAGACTTGGATGTTTGAGGGCTAGCTGGTGAGTGAAGGCTTGAGTGTCCAGTGACCATTCACCTTCTCCTGGGAGGGAGGGTGGGTTCATGGGTCACACTTGCTGGCCCCTGGTGGAGGCCAGAGGCACAACAGCATGTCAGATCTTACTGCAGGAGGGAGTGTGACAGACATCGGCTTGTGCCTTGACATCATGTGTCCTGTCACGCTCCCAAGAAAATGGGAAAACACTCGCTGACCAACTGAAGGATGGCTGTTCATCCCTCCATAAGCTGGAAGCCCCAGACGTGTCCATTCTGACCCCTGCCATTCCCAGGATACACAGGAAGCTCTTTGGGGCAATTCTTCTCCCTGGTAGCCTCCACAGGGGTAGGGGCCCACTGAATGAAGGGTTACTTTGGGTTACCTGATAGCACAGCAGTAAGAGGCAGTGGATGGTGGTCAGGACTCAGCAGCGGTGGTAGGGGGCCTTGACAGAGCTGAAGGTGTGGATGGCCAGGGTGTAGGAAGAGCAAAAAAAAACTGCTTGAATTTGCCTCTTTGAAATAAAGTGTCTTCACTTAAAAATCCACAAGTGATTATTGGAGGACCTTCAAATGTATTCATGCATCTCCCAGACATGTGGATGCTTTTTTTTTACTTGGTGTCCATGAAAAGGTGTCTCCCAGTTTTATGTCTTTGTTCAGATGTGAATTGAGCACCACTTTGCCCACCAGCATCATACAGCCCCTAGGGTCTTACCTTCTGTATGTCATTGACTGTGCTTTCAAAATCCACTGGCCAAACATAAGTACTTAAATACTTAACATTTGCTTTTGTTGAAGCTGTCTATCAGAAAACTCTTTGTTGTCACAGAGACTGAAATAGCAGGTGGGAGAAAAGGTGCAAATGATCCAATTCACCTAAATGGGGTGATAACTGTGAAATCTTCTCTATAAGTAGTAAGGCAGTTTGTTCTTTGTGAACATACTTTCATTCAGACTAGTTTTCATTCAAGCAACTGAGGATTTTGGATGGCCCTACTGATTATAAACTTGAATAAGCTAGTTGGTAACAGTGATCCTGCATTTAGCAATCTACTACCTAGATGCTTATATGCAAAGAATACAATAAAAACTTGACTAAAATCTAAAAACAAACTTATAAAACCACAAAAATTATCTGAACATTTATCTTTACCTATACAAAATCATTGCAGCCCAAGTAAAACTCAGGCAAATTATATGGTACCCTGACTACTATTCTATGATGTACTAAGCATATATTGGTATTTTTTTTTATATTCTTTGTAAAAGCAGGCAAGTCCCACTAGAGCAGAACTGTCTGTTTTCAGGAGTAACCTAGACACACTGGGAGGTTAAGTGACTTGCTTGGAGTCACACAGCATGCAAGTGGAGGTTGTGGGAATCAATCCCAAGTCTGCTGGATGTACCCAGTTCAATCACTGTTTGTTACTCTAACCCTAGGCATGGGTGCTTAAACTGAATGGCTGATTACAACAAAGCAGTGCGGGTGATTTCCTTACTGACTGTGTATGCAGCAAAGCAGAAAGAATGCAAAGCACAGCAGCATTCATTTTAAGATGCTGAAATCTGGGTCAGCCCGCTGGTGCTGCAGTAGCACTATTTCTTGCAATGCCAGTGACCCAGGGCAGAAGCGAACTCGGGTTGCTGGAGGTCTGGCTAGAGGAGTAGGATTGAGTACCTAGGGGACTGCTCTCTTCCTCCGGGGAGGGTGGGCTGCAGGTCCTGCTGCTTTACCACCACCTGTGTGACCATGGGTGGTGGTGCAATGGTGCTGCAGAGTGATCAGGAGGGGAGGATGCTAGCCAGGATCTGGAGCAGTGGCATGTCTCTATGTGACCTACCTCCTTGGATCTCCTCTAGTGCTGGTGCCCTCGGGACAGAGACCAGAAAACCAGGAACAATCACGCCACATCGGCCACTGGCAGAAGGGACCCAGGTGCCCCAGACTTCATACCAGGCTCCATGAAGGACCCACTGAGCTGCCCAACACACACTAAGGGGTGTGGAGGGTGACCTGGGGTCCCTCTCTCCCACCTGGGAGGGACACAATCCAGGCAGGATAGGGGCAGGACCACAGGAGCTCATGAGCATTACCTGGGCATGAAGCTAAGGGATACCCAGCCTAGGGATCTCTGAAAAGTGGAGACTGATGCTGTGAGAAGGGGACATAGAAAGAGAAAATAAAAAAAATGTAAAAAGATGCTGAAATCTTAGAGATTCTGCGCAATGACATGCAATTTCCATGAGGCACCGGTACAATAATTCAAAATCCACAAACCAAGCAGGATTCCGTGATTGTTACCGGTGTTACTGGTAAAAATGGAAAACCAGGGTCCCTGACTATGAGAACCCTTTTTCCATGGCGATAATGTTAAGAAAATAGGCAATTTATAAATTGTGACAATGTTCCAGTTTTCAGATTTGCCACATGGGGTGTAGGTTGGGCACTAGATTCTGTTTGTTACATGCCACAAAACCAGTAGCACCTCACAGCAGAAATGTGATTCATTTTTTCTATTATCTATTTATTCTGCTGAGCCTGGCAGGCAGCTCTGGTCTCTCCCTTGGAGGGACTCGATCTCCAGCTGCACCATTCTACTGCCTGACACCCCCTGAATCCCCCACAGCCCCCATGGCAGGGCCGAGGTGAAGAGGTGCCCGGCTTTCCCCACCCTCAGAGTGAAATCCAGATGTCGGGGATGGACGGGCACTGGTGCATCTTTCATGGAGCCTACCAGCCCTTTTCTCCATGTTTTCTCCTGTCCCCTCCCCACCAATGATGTATATCAGTGACGTGCCTCCCAGCTTGCATCGCCCCCTCTGGCTGATGCCAGAGGACGATCGATGAGCAGAAAGGCAAACCCTCCCTCCCTGAGAGAGGAGAGCAGTCCTCCTGATGCTCAATCCTCCCTCTCCCCAGCTGATCCCCAGTGGCCCGGGCTCATTCCTGAACCCGGGTCACCAGTGTGACACAAGCTGCAGCAACCAGTGCCTCAACCTCCAGCATCACCAGGCTGTCAGAAATGTCATTTTTAACTTTGTGAATATTGCAATAATGAGAGCATGCTAGTCTTGGAATGTGCTTAAAGGATCTTCCAGAGAGCAGACTGGGGGAACTTCAAGCCCCAAAGGGGAGAACAGGAATGTACACCTAGATGAGGAATCAACAGTTAGGGTCACTGGAAGGGAATGGGTCTCACTGCCAATGGTAAAGAGGGGTCTGTTATCCTGGGGCAACAACAGACAGACTTATTGCCAGGGTGAAGAAGCTCATGAGACAGGGGTGGAAATACCAGAACTGATTGTGTATGTGCACACAACGATCTGAGCAAGTGGGCGTGGAGCAGGTGGATGCTGTCTTCTGAACTATGGAAATGGTAGCAAAGGAGACAGCAAGACCAGTGACCTTCTCTGAGGTGCCACCCTGGCCATACCTGAACCAAAGAGAACAGTTTTACATGTTTCAGTTCAATGCATGGCTAAAGGATTGATGAAATGAGGTGGGATTTTGGTTCTTCAGGGACTGGAGGCCAACTGAAGGGGTTGTAGGTTGTTTAAAAGAGATGGTTTGCACCCCACGAGGAGGAGAAGTGCAGTAGGGTACTGAGAGAAAAGTGGGCACCACACATTGCTAGTTTAGACTAGTAAGGGGGGAGTCAGAGTGGCAATGCACATACAAATGTCACAAAGGGGTCCTAGCTGACTGGACAACAGAAAAGTGGGGATTAGGGTGAAATGTTGGAAACTTATATGTGCCAATGGAAGGAGTCTGGGCAACAAAAATGCTGAAACTTCAGGAACTGGTCATGAGAGGGGCATGAACTAGTGGCAGTAACAGAGTCGGGCAACCTCAGACCATGACTGAGACATGATCAAACCAGGATACCTACTATTCCGAAAGGACCGGATAAAGGGTAGGAAGGAGGGGTAGTGCTGTATGTTAAGGAGGGATTGAAGCAAAGAAATAGATAACCTAGGCGCTGGATGAAGTAACACAGAAACATAGAAGCTGACTGCAGATAAGGGATGCATGGACCCTCCAGTCTGTGCTTTTCTGTTACATTGCTTACACTATAGACCCCTCATGGTCTATGGCACTATCTCTGCCACCTATCACTTTATTTATTTATTTAGTCAGTCATAGGAATTACAACCCTTTGAGTCATAGACTCATTTACAAAGGCTCTGCGTCAGCATAGTCATACATTCAGAGATAGTACATTAGTGGGACATCACATTTCAAGTAATTACATATAATAGCCAAGGTGGCTGAAAGTCTATACACGTAGTAGCTAGGGTATTGATATTATTACAGTGGAACAATTATAATACAAGTGCAGCCTCTGGGGCATTGTCATATAGTAGTAACCACAAGGAGTCCCCCAAATAGTCACCATGCCCCCCACTCAGTGCCCCTACTCTCCTTTCTGGATAGCTGCTTACTGTCTTTTACCTGACAATGCCACCTAGGCTGCTACTGTTACCTGAATTATCCTAGTGTTAAAACCATATCTGTTTCCTATTTACAATGTATTTTTGTCTATGTTTACTCACCTAGCTAGATACTCCTAAACCCACAATGTATGTATACCCACCCTTTACGACGTGGAACCTTTGTTAAACAGTGGTCTCCCACTCAAAGGTATTGTAATCCAAGTTTGAATAAATAAATAAAATAAAAATGAATACATAATAGATAACAGTGATCTATACAATAGTGAGACAACACAGTTTTAAGGAAGTATTTACATATAGTAGTCTGGGTGGCTGTTGACCTCATACATTTAGTAGCTAGGGTATTGGTCTTAGTACAGGAGGTATAGTTACAGTGTAGGTGCAGCCTCTAGGGCATTGTCATATAGCAGGGACAGAAATCAGCAACAATGATATCCTATACAGTTAGTCCCATACAGTATAGGTGCAGCCTCTAGGGCATTGTCATATAGCAGAGACAGAGATCAGCAGCAGAGATGTCCTATACAGTTAGTCCTATACAACTGGTGGCAATGTCAATGGGAAGCGGCCATAGTGCAGCTTTGTGCAGGTCAGTTAGGAGGATTAGCAGCTGCACTGGCATTGGTGCAAGGAGAGAATGTGTTTTTTTTTAGGATGGTCTTGAAGTGTCCCAGATTGGGAATGGAGGTTATAGCTGGGGGGAGCTCATTGTACCAGGTGGGAGCTCTATAGGGGAATGATCTCTGAGAAAGGGAGGTTCTGACCCTGGGCACGGTCCACAGATGCTTGTTGGCAGAATGAGTGGTCGCAATGCGGGAACATGAGAGTAGTGAGGCTGAGACCCCCAATGGAGTTACCCCTAGGTGGATTTTTTTTGTGAGGAGACAGGATTGATATTGTAGTCTTTCCTCAAGGGTGAAGATGTTTGTAACAGTGTAGAGGGTGCAAGTATGGGAGTGTTTGTCTGTGCCTAGAAGGAGTTGGCACACTTTATTAATGGCTATGTGAATTTTGTTTAGGGTGGTGTTGTCCACAGCAGAGTAGATAGGGGAGCCCATAGTCAACGAGAGAGAGGACAGAAGAGGTGACAGCCAGGTTGAGAGCCTCTGGTGTCAGGCAGTCTTTGTGCCGGTATAGGAGGCCGATGTGGGTATTAATGGCTAATTTCAGCTACAATTAATACACATATAAGCACACCAGACAAATCTCCTTTTCTATAACCTTTCTGTGGTGCACACAGAGTTTTATTTTTTTATTTTCTTGCTAGTAACTTTTACCAGGTCTACAACATTATTTCTGTGCCAAATGTGGTGGCCATCTTTTTTCTTGAGGAAGAAAAAAAAAACTACATTAAAACTTTTATAAAATACTTACATTTTGTTGTAGCTAGACAATTTTATCACCAGTTCGAAACTGGAAAATGTCTGAAATCTTTACAGTGGAAAAATGGTGGGTCACCCCCAATTTTATAGACTGTTGCTTTAACGTATCTTTCAGAAAGGAAGAAACTGTGGCCTCCTTATCAAAAAAAGGGAGTCCACAAGAAGGTATAAGAAAAAATTACTCACCTTAGTAATTGCTTTTCTTCTCATGGAGTCTTGCTATATTATAACAAAAGCAGTTAGCCACTGCAGCTGAACTGCCCCGGAGAGGAAGGAGTTAACTCCAGAGGATCTGGAGTTCTACAGTGCGAGGGCACTGTGCCAAAGCTCTATCTGGCCAGTTTCAAATGAAACTGTCAGATCTTTACAAAGCTAACACTAAGCAACAAGTCTATGTGGAAAGCTCTACACTAGCCAAATGGCTACCTACTAGTAGTAATAACAACAGTATAAACAACAATAGAAACACCAATAACCATAATAACAATGAATAATGGTATTATTATTAGTTTTACCCCCCTGACAAGCACTATTAGGACCCCCCCTTCCCCCAAAGACTCAAGTCCAGGAAGGGGGCCAATATATTACCTAAACGAAACAACCTAGTTCCCTAACCCTAAAAGAAAGAGGGTAAAGGGAAAAAACTACAATGGCATGACACAGTGCTTGCACTAATTTGCCACCCCTACCCAAGTAGAAGTTCTGAGAGGGCAGGAGGGAGGGTGGTTATATATAGCAAGACTCCATGAGAAGAAAAGCAATTACTAAGGTGAGTAATTTTTCTTCAAACACCATGAAGTCTTGCTATATTATAACAAAAGCAGATTGGGTGGATGGTCATAACACAGCAGTACCTCCATGGAGGAGGGTCAGAACCTACTTAGGAAATAGGCTCTGAAGCACAGCTGTGCCAAATCGAGCATCTCTCCTGGGCTGGACATCCAGGGAATAATGCTTGGTAAAAGTGTGAATTGTCTTCCAGGTAGCAGCTTGACAAATTTCCAGAATGGGAATGTCTCTAGCAGCCGCTAGAGATGCAGCTGTACCCCTGGTGGAGTGGGCCCTCAGTCCTGAGGGGGGTTCTCTACCTAGTTTTTGGTAACAAAATTGGATACAAGAGACAATCCACCTTGCAATTGTCCTCTTAGTGGCAGGTTTCCCTTTGCCAACCTCGCCATAAGTAAGGAAGAGTTGGAGGGATTCGAACCTGTGACCCTTGGTGCATTCCAAATAGTAGCGTAAGGCTCTTTTGACGTCCAAGCTGTGCAGTCTCCTCTCACCTGAGGAAGAATGCTCAGTGAAAATACTGGAAAGAGATGGATTGGTTCAGGTGGAAATCTGAAACCACCTTAGGCAAAACTTTCTATAGTCCTGAGGACTCACCTTATCTCTGTGGAAAGAAATAAAATCTTCTTCCACTGAGAGGGCCTGTAATTCACTTATGCATCTGGCAGAAGTGATAGCCACTAGGAAAACAGTTTTCCAAGTTAGATACTTGAGCTCTGCTGAGACAGAGGCTCAAGGGAGGTTGCATTAACTGAGCAATGCAAACATTCAGGTCCCAGGCAGGAGCTGGTTCCCGAGGGGGTTAGTATGAAGTAACCCCTTAAAAACTTGGAAACACAGGGTGAGAAGAAGGGGAGCAGGCTTCCCTGCTGACACAAAAGCAGAGACAGCTGCCAGATGAACCTTCAAGGTAGCTGGTCTAAGGCCTAGGGAATTTAAATGGACCAAATAGTCCAGTAAAATGGGAAGATCAGCGGATTCTGGAATAATCTGCTTCTCAGAGCATCAGATGGAAAACCTCTTCCACTTAGAGTTGTAAGTGGCCCTAGTGGAAGGCTTCCTTGAAGCCTTTAAAATATCCAGGACACCTTGAGAAAGGTGTAAATCAGCAAATTCTAACTCCTCAAGAGCCAGGCCTTGAGATGGAGGGATTTGAGGTCCGGATACCACACTCTCCCCTGTGCACAGGCCAGCAAGTCGTGGACTCTGGGCAGGCTAGGGCAGGGTGGACTGTCAAGGACAGAAGCAGAGGGTACCAGGGCTGTCTGGCCCAGTCTGGAGCAATCAGAATCACTTTGCAGGGTTGAGATCTGATTTTCACTAGTACCCTGAAAAGAAGAGAAGGGGGAAGGCATACAGGAACTTCCCTTTCCAGTCCAACAGAAAGGCGTCCAGGGGACTGAGCCCAGCACTGGAGGCCTGCAACAAAATAGAGGAAGTTGGTGGTTGTCTGGGGCTGCGAAAGATCTATCTGAGGGTGCCCCATCTGGCAAAGACGGACCCCAGCACCTGTGGATTCAGAGCCCATTCGTGATGGCCTGAGAAATTCTGCTGAGGGCATCCGCCAGGACTGTTGTCCTTCCTGGGAGGTGAACTGCTATCAGGGAGGTGTTCGGGGAGTAATCCAGAGACCACAACTTCATTGCTTGGTGCACAAGGCTGATGACCGAGTGCCCCTTGCTGTTGATGTACCACATTTGTGGTGGTGTTGTCTGTCCTGACTTGAACCACTTTGTTCTGGACAGAAGCTGAAAACACCTGAAGAGCTAAAAGACAGCTCTGAGTTCCAAAGATTGATGTGGAGCAGAGATTCCTGAGGAGACCACACTCCTGGTGGACAGGTCGCCAAGTGAGCTCCCACCTAACAGGGAGGCATCCGTGGTGAGGGTGAGGGGTGGGAAATGGGAATGAAGGGAACCCCTTGTTTTAGATTGCTTGGTCCTGCCACCAGTGGAGGCCAGGATCAGAGTTTGAGTCACTGGGACCAATTTGGAAGGGGTCCTTCCTTTGAGACCAATAGGCCCTCAAATGGAACTGAATGTCCCTCATCTGGAATCTTGCTCCTTGCACTACAGCTGTAGAAGCAGCCATGTGCCCCAGGAGTTGCAGAAAATGCCTTGCTGGTCGAGAGACTACTTGGAGGTAAAGGAGGATGCCAGGGCAATGAGTCTGTCTACCTTCCCGGGGAAGAAATGCCCTGGCTAACTTTGTGTTCAATTCTGCACCTATGAAAGTTAGTACCTGAACTGGTTCCAGAACTGACTTGATAAATTTAGCAGGAATCCAGGAAGTGAGAAGCTGCTGGGTGACTTGCAAGTGGGATTTCACCTGATCTGGAGACTGACCCACAATGAGCCAGTCGTCCAGGTAGGAAACACAGCAACCCTTGCCTTCTTAAGTGAGCCACTACCACAGCTAGACATTTTGTGAATACCCTTGGCGCAGAGGTAAGGCGAAGGCATTGCCCTGAACTGGTAGTGGCCTGAGGGCAGTTCGAACCTGAGGTACTTTCGGTGAGAAGGCCTGATCAGAACATGAAAATAGGCATCCTTGAGGTCAGGGAAGCTAGCCAGTCCCTGGTCTTAGAGAAGGCAAAATCATTGCCAGAGTCAACATTCTGAACTTTGGTTTCAAAGATGCTTGTTCAGGTACCTTAAATCTAGAATGGGCACCATTCTCCTGTCTTTAGGGGTGAAAGTATCTTGAATATAGCCCTTGCCCTGATGGCAAGGAGGGACCCTTCCACTGCTTTGCAGTCCAAGAAGAAGAAACCTCTGCTTCCAAAGCAAGGGCTTCTGAAGGATTTGCAGGTGGAAAATGTCTGGCTCTCATCTTTGGAAACTGTTTGAAGCGGAGAACCAGACCCTGGCTTATTACCTCCAGAACCCATCTGTCTGAAGTTAAGGACAGCCAGTTCTGGCTGAAATAAGCCAACCTGCCCCCCACTGGTACAGGAGAATCGGCCCTGGGCACCCCATCAGGGTGCCTGCTTGGCAGCAGCCTTAGGCTGAGGGAAGGGGGACGGTTTACTTGTGCCCTCGTCTACCTACCTCTGAAGAAACCCCTCTGTGCAAAAGCAGAGGAGGCTTGAGATTGGTAAAAGGCCTGTGGAAAGGCCTGCCCTTACCTCTGGGAGCGTGCCTTTGTGGAGTGGCATGCCTCTCCTTAGCCTGGGCACTTTTGTAGGTAGTTCTGTATTCATCCATCTTTTCATATAGTTTTCTGTTTGTTCCCCAAACAGAGAATTTCCCACTACAGGAAAATCCATAGCCTTTGACTTAGTATCTTGGGACAGATTAGTGCAACTGAGCCATGCCAACCCTACTGAAAGCTACAGAAGTGGCCATGACTCTAGAGAGACATCATTAACATCAACAGCAGTATGAAATTGAACTTTAGAGCTTCAATGCCATCAGCAGCCACCTGTTCAACTCACTAGCCAGCTGGCCATGGGCCTGCTTGGCTAACTGCAATATTGTGTCCCATCTAGATTTCTGATATCTAGCTACATAAGCCATATAATTTGCCTGCCTGAGTCCCAAAAAGCTGCCATATACTGTTTTTCACCATGGCATCAATCTTCCTGGAATCCTTATCAGGAGGATGTGAGGCCAGGGAATATTAGCCTGTCAGCGGCTGCAGCTTGTACCACACCTACATGACTACACTGCTCAGTGAGGAAGTCTGTATCAGAGCTGACAAAGTATACCTTCTGTCCATTTTTTTATCTACAGGAGGGACAGAATGAGGATTTTTAAATCTTTGTTGTTTGCTTCTAAATGACTTATGTAAAGGAATAGACAACCTCCTAGACTCTGGTATATCCATCATTTCTACATAATCAGGCTCTCTTGCTCATCCACAGCCTCCTCTAAAAGGAAGCTGGAGGGTTTCTTCAACCTTTTTGTAAAACATAAAATGAGAGGGGACTCAGACAGAAGGAGGAGATTCTAAAGGTCTGTCTGGAGAAATGTCGGTTCAATGGGCACGTCCAGACCCTCCAGCCACACATATATTGATCAAATTCTCCTCCCCTCCTGTGGTTCATAAAATTCTCAACATCATACTCCTGAACCACTGGAACTGAGCGAACCAACCTTTACCAACTGTTGGTGGTTCGACAGGTCCTTGAGACAGTGACTGGACAATCTGAATGGCTTTAGCTATCTCTGCAGCAGTTGGAGAGACAATTTTGGACTCCAAACCTACTGATTTCTTTGTCTTTTCAACTGGGACTGGTTCCTCTGAACCAGCCTTCCTTTTGCCCGAGGAAGTCTCGCCCTGGTCAGAGGGCACTCCCTCTGGTCCAGTGGGTGCTGGACCGGGCTGGCCATCCGGGTCAGCGGACTTTTGGCCTCTCGCTCCTGAGCCGGTCCAATCTCTTTTCCAGGGTGGCTGCAGGAAATTTTTTACACACCTGGCAGTCTGACAGGAGGTGGTCAGCCCCAGACAATAGACACAAGTGGTGGGTCAGCCTTGGCAAAGCTTCCCCACAGACATCACAGTGTTGAAACCCAGGGGCCCGTTTTTCTTTTGGGTTTCTCAGACATAATGCCAGCCTATCCAAAAACTTGCCTTTTGATGGCAGTGCCAGGCAAGACACCCTTATCGGTTCCTAACACGTGTCACGGGTATTTGAAAAACGCATTTAAAACCAGGTTTTAGAACTGATAAGAACCGGAACCGGCTCTAAAAGCCCAACCAACACTTTAAAACGTTAAAATCAGCAAACCGATCGGTTCAAAAGCCGAACTGATAATTGAATTTCCACACAGACTTTAAATTTGTACTTATGGTTTACCAGATAGAGGCTTTTAACCAAAATGCGGTAAAATAAATACTTTTGCGGTTCAAATGAACGAAAATGCTCGCTTGAACGAGAATGAACCGAGCTGAAGGAGCTGATCTCCGGAGCGACTGTTCAGTGAAGCGGAGTAAAGAATCTGACAGTTTCATTTGAAACTGGCCAGATAAGAGCTTTGGCAGAGCGCCCTCGCACTGTAGAACTCCAGATCCTCTGGAGTTAACTCCTTCCTCTCCGGGGCAGTTCAGCTGCAGTGGCTAACTGCTTTTGTTATAATATAGCAAGACTTCATGGTGTTTGAAACAGCTGTTTCTTACGTATTTCTCATTGGCTGGATAACCCCAGTTGTTCATATTGGCTTTTTGTGCAGCCATCTGGCTTTAAAACCAGTGTATTTTGTATTACTTTATGCAGCTCATATCTAAGCATATCTGTCAGGATGACTTCCCCAGCCCAGTCACCCAGCAGGGTTATCTCTCAGCCCCCCCCCAGATAAACACACACACGGCTTACACCTCCATGGCAGAGATCCCCAAGTCCCATCACAGGCAGTGTCCAGTCTGGCTGAGGGCCATGTCACTTGGGCAGGTTGAGCCTGTCCATGCTTTTCTGGTCCCAGTGCTCTCAGGACATCAGCAATGAAGGTTGTCATGCAGCGTGGTATACCAGCCAGTAGTCTCCTGCTGCTACAAAGCTGCTCCTCCTATTGCAATGTCACCCAGGGGTGGGGGGTAGCACTGCAGAGTGAGCTGATCACTGTCCATAAAAGCTTCCTTTGGTACTCTTGATCCTCCCCCGGCATCCCCAAATGACTCAGACTTGTTCCAGAACCCAGGCCACTGGTATTGTGAGTGGCAGTACTACTGCTGCACTAACTGGCCAGCTAGTATAAATATGTTCTAAAAGAATATCTGTGGAGATTCACTCATGTTGAAGTGTCTACATTTGGGAACACTTGTACTACCTGTGCAAGCCCTGCACTTGTCCATTATTTATCCAATAAATTTGTTTGGAACCCAGGTCACTGGCATCACGAGTGGTGACACTTCTGCTGAGCTGGCAGGTCCACTCATATCAATAATTTCTGAAGGAGTATCTGTGAAGATTCATTTGTGTAAATGTGCCAAAACTCAGGACACTTGTGTTGCCTGTATGGATCATTGAACTTGCCTGTAATTTGGAATCGTTGGGACCAGAATTGTTTGAAATGATTTTAGAACTGTGAAATAATTTTTGGAGGAAACTACCTTTTTGCCAGATCTCCCCAAAGGACACTTAAGATCATATACAAACATACGAAAATGCCAGCAGAAGCAGGCCTTACGGTCTATTGAGTCTGACTGATTGTGCAGCTAGCCCCTCAACTTGCAGCTGCCCCACCCTTTCCACCCCCTCTTCATCACAACACCCCTCACCCTGTCCCAACCCCTCTTCATCACAACATAGAATCATACAGCAACTGCCGCTCAGGGAACAGAGGCTGAATCAGACTGAGCACTTGGAAAATATGACACATGACATACACTTTCCTTGATTATCTGCAGAACATTTATTATACATTTTCACAGCAAGGATCAGTAGTTTTTAATAGTTATCAAATCCCATTCTTAACATAATTACATTTAGACTAAATGTCTTAAACACACTATGATAAAGAAACTGATTACCCACAATCCATTGCTAGCTACCTCCAATCAAGCAAAGAACTATGGGTATTTTTGCACATAACCAGCAAATTTAACATCAGTTCCCATGGCAACAAGGTCCCAGTTGCATCACATAGTTCTCTGCCTACTTCCCTCCAGTTCTGAAGACAGGGACTGGGTCACCGCTCAAGTCAACATTTTTGCTAAAATACTCCTTGAGGAAGAACAGCAGTTTGGATAAACCCCACACCATGGAACACCATATCATCTCCCTCCAAGATGATGAGGATCATTCTGGTGCCAATTTTCATTCCAATCTTCTGTCCTTGGTCAGTCCAATATCTTCTGCCCCTTTCAAGGTACAGCGTTTACGAGTACTCATGAATCTTTGCCTCACCCCACTCACCCACATTTTAAATATTTTGTGCTCTGCACTGTGGAACACTAGTGTAGAAATTTAGAAAAAGATTGGCTTGCCACATCTAGTAATTATGTTTTACAAGCCCCTATTATTTATATTAGTTCTCTACAGCTTTCTCTGAAGTTTCCAGACAAAACATATTCCAGATAAAGCAACCTAACACAGAGTCTGTAAAGAGAAGACTGTGAAGAAAACTTAGATAAGCAATACAGTACTCAGAAGTTCTCAGCTTTTTTCAGTCAGATGGCATTAACATTCTGGCCCAGTCAAGTCAGCTATCCGGGGATACAAGTGTGCACCTTATACTTTTTAAAATATTTATTACAGTAGTCCAAAATGCATAAATTGACAGAACTTGAGACAAAACGTTTCATTTATAAATATTATAAATTAAAAATGCAACCAGTGCCTGCAAAAGTAATATTGACATCTGTGCTGCTTAAGCAATCAAATTAATCAGTTTTGATATTCCGATTTAGTGTCCTGACCTACAGCATTTGTAAGCACTGATCTTACAGTACTGTAAAATACGCCAACCAAAGGAAATAACTCTGAATTGCAGGAAAACAAAATAAATAGGATGGTATTTGGTCCCAAAATCAAAGTAATGTGAACGACACTACAGAGGCAGGTCGGGGACAAGGTGCATTGCCAGTCAATTAGCAGCTTTGGTGGTCACTTCATCAGAAAGGTTCTAATGAAGCTGTCAAAAGTACACACTATGATTTCTCTGTTGAGCCTGCTATCGTTCCCCGAAAATGCCTACGTATCTATATTGCTCAGCTGTTCCATGAGAACTAACCCAATGTGCAATTTAGAGGGTCTCTGTCCCACATTCACGAAATAAATTTTAAAGGCCAACATACAAAGTAATCCTTATTGTGCAAATCAACATACTTAATACATGAAAGCATTTATTTCCACTGTGCTAAGGGCTCCAACCCTAGGATCTGGTGGAGTGTCCCACCTGGGAGACAAGGTGGCTTCTTGTTTCATTCACTTGGTGACTAACGGAAAGATTAAGCTAGAAAGTGGAATTTATTTTAACTGAATATACTGCTTAACCAGTGCTTTCCTTTTCTCTGTTTATGAATGTGATAGAGCAAGAATCTGAATGGTGCTATCAGTACATTACAACTCAAACCAGATAAGAGCTCTGGCACCACTGTCGAATTTCCACTTCCACAATGACAGCCCTGGTACTACTGGAAAATACATACTTCCATACAATTCTATGGACTGCTTTCCATCTGTGCCTTTACAGCGCACATTAACCCCGAGCTGGACAGAACACCTTTGCTGCTACTAGCTGGGAATTTCACATCTCCAGACTTTGTCAAGGGGGCACCCTTTATATACTACTTTTAATAATATCCTTCAGCTTCAAACTGATAGCAACCTCACTGACAGAACTATCATCATGCCACTTCTTTGCACATCCTCAGTTTGGACATCTCAGTGCTAAGGCAGTATGGTTACACTAATCTGTGGCAATTATGTTGTGGTGAGGCTGGGTGTGCTCTTGAAGTCTGAACAAAGGCCTTCTGAATTCATTTTACATTAAATCTTTCAGATAGAGAGTTTATCAGTCAGAACTCTGTCCTGGGTCCCTGAGGTTAATATTACTGATGCAGTGAGACACCTCGTTCCCCAAGTTTCTTCATTCCCATTTTTAAAAGAGAAGCACTACAGACAACAGTCTCAGGAAGCTGCACAGTTTTGCTCTGGCAGTCTGTGTCGTTACATGAGCTAACACACTGTACTGCCTTCTAGAGAGAGCTGTAGGTGAAAAATATCTACGGTTTAACTTCAGTCCTTAATCTCTACTTTGTTACTCTACAGTTAAAGCAAATTGATCACACAGATTCACTTTCCATTGCAAGTAACTTCAGAAGAGCCACGTTAGACCTAGGAATGCTATAGAAAGTATACACAGTACATCTGAAGGAATGTTATAGAGTCATACAAACCACAAAAATAAGCATTTAAAATTGGTCCTCCTCTACCGTTTCAATACAAATCAGTACATTTAAAAACTAAAGTCAAGAAAAATAACTTCACATCTATAAATATTCTAGTAATAAAAGTCTACAAAACAGACCCAAAAATATAAATAACAAAACGGGCTATTTACAGGTCACATGCACACACGCAGACACACACACACACACACACACACACACTGGGGACTTGTGAAGGACCCCAGTGGAAGGGGACTGGAAGATATGGCTGAGATTGTGGTCCTTCGAGCCCTCCCTGCAGCTGTCGCAAGAAAGACTCCGATCATACTCTTAGGTGCTGAAGTACACTGCAACAAAGAGAAAACAAAATCAGTCTTTTTTCAAAATTATAAATGAGACCACAGTCATGAGATGCGTCATCAGCCCCTTCATCAACACACAAAATTTTTCCCAGTCAGGTAATATATTTAAGACCCCCCAACAACCTACTACAGCTATTAAAAGATCATCCAACTGGCGAAGCCCTGGTGATCCTTCTACCACCTTGATCTGCAGATTTTGGGATTTCCAATCGACTGCCTAGTCTGGCTCACTGCTTGTACTTGAAACTGCTGTATTCACTTCACTTGACTGTTCTCAATTTGGCAGCTTGACGGCAGCCACACCCCCAAATAACCTCGTAAACCTTCATTTTTGATCCCTTAATTTGAGTAACAAGCCCAGAACGAGTGACTATGAATAGAAACACCCATAACATGCAAAACTCATGGGGCAGTGCTAAGGTGACCAAGAGTGTAGCAAAAGGTGAGAGGATATTTTGGGTTGCCACAAACGCAGTCAGTACTAGGCTTCTGCAGGTAAAGCCTGATCAGATTTGCCAGGGTATTCAAAGCTTTAGTGCATTACCAGAGGACATTTAACTCAGCTAGCAGAACTAATTCAAACCGTGCTCTATCCACACCTCATTTATGAATCTGTGTCTTGATCTGAACTGTTGGAACCTGCAGCTATTACCCAGACAACCCCTAGTTAACAGTAATATACTGTTCACTTACTGACTGTACACTCTTAGCTAATATGCCTTAGTGCGGTATATTGACCTGAAGGAACATTTTGTTCCCAGAAATCCATTTCCAAATGAAACATGATTTATCATTTGAGATGTTACTTGGGTGTGTGTGTGGGGGAGAGCAAAATCCTTCCAGAGCTGGGAACTCCAGAAATTCATGGCATTGTCATGAATGCTGCAGTTCAATACACAGCATAGTTTTTCACCATCAGGGTCATCAGCTGTGCAACAGTTTACTGTTACATGCAATATAGGTCAAGACAGTCACAGTTTTCAAGACCAAGTTGGAAGTCTTCTTGGATACAAGGGAATAAAAAGGGTGCAACCACTGAGATGATTGGGGGGGGGGGCAGACTAGATGGCGGTGCCTCTTTCTGCATCAACTTCTCTATGTAATATGCAAAAAGAGCATTTTAATGCTCTTGTGACACTAGACAAGAGTATCAGTGCACCAGTGCATGAAAATGATGGGATCAAGCTAGCAATACTAGCAAGTTATATTAAAAAGGGAATTTTAGCCAGTCCAATGGCACAGCAGGAAGGCACTGCCTGCTACCCTGGTTCACACACCAAACCACCGGCAGAAGGGGGTCTGAACATCCAATAGGCTTCTCCCCTCTGGGGACGGAGGGCACTCCAGTGGGTCTGTGGGGGGAAAAAGATTCTCCTCCATTGAGTCACATCATGGAACTGTAAGCTGTTGGTGTCAGGACCACACAAATATTTTGAAGTCTGGGGCTGCTCACATCGATATACCTCACTGATGTCTATATAATGTGGGCATACCCAGCGTGCCTCAGTTCCCCACCAGAGAGGATCGTCAGGCCAGCAGGGAGTGAAGCGACCAGGACCAAAGCAGGCACACAGGACAGGATATGGAAACCTTTGTACAGATGCCATTGGGCATCAGAAGAGGACCAGCATGTGAGAGCATGCAGGAAAGTCACACATCACCAGACAAGGTGGAAGGATAGCCACTGTTCAATGAAGGCGATTCTCTCAGAGAGCTACTGTTATGGTAGGTAACTGGAAAAATGGAAAAACACTATAAAATGTATATTGAAAAATAATATCTCCTTTCATAAAGCCACATTATAGAACAATTCCCAATCTGTACCACGAACAGAGGGAGGATGGCAGGACCTAAAGGTCCTGAGGAAGGAGGCCTTGCAGAACTCTGAGGCCAATGTTGGCACTTCTTGAGACACATCAAGAGATGATGCCCGGACTGTAGTGTGCAGTGAATGTAGGAACAATACTCCAAGGGACGCAGCAGAAATGTCAGCAACTGTAGTGTGTAGTGAATGTAGGAACAATACCCAATGCGGCAGCAGAAATGTCAGCGACTGTAGTGTGTAGTGAATGTAGGAACAATACTCCAAGGGCGGCAGCAGAAACGTCAGCGACTGTAGTGTGTAATGAATGTAGGAACAATACTCCAAGGGGCGGCAGCAGAAATGTCAGCAACTGTAGTGTGTAGTGAATGTAGGAACAATACTCCAAGGGGCGGCAGCAGAAATGTCAACAGTGGACACATTTTAAAAACAAGCCACTAAGGCAACCACCTTGTGGGTGGAATGAGCATAAATGGGACCAGAAAGCTGCTTACTGTGCTTCTGGTAAACAAAATACAACTGGCTAGCCATTTAGACAGGCACGGTTTAGTAATCAGCGCACCTACCATCCGGGTGGGCAAATGCAATGAACGCTGAGAGGATATTCTATAATCCTTGGTACAATCCAAGTACCAATGGAGTGTCCTATGGATGTCCAACATGTGTGTAAACTTTTCCCACTATCAGTGGGAGACAAAAAGTAAACAGAAGGTCTACGGTCTGATTTAGTGTTCGGGACACAACTTTTGAAAAATGAGGATTGGTACATAACAATAGATTACTCACCTGTAACCATAATTCCAGGAGTGGTATATGGTTCACATCTACATTCTGACAGTTCCACTGGAATGCTACTGGCCGGATGTCTTTAAGCTAACCTCCTGCTACCACCACCTGGGGGGGGGGGTATATCCCTCAACTGCAACCCATGATGTCAGATCTAACACGCAGGATTGTGTGCCAGGAGAGGCTGGGTAGGTTGTGTGGATAACAAGAATATACCATTCCTAGAACTACAGTTACAGGTGACCAACCTATTCTTCTTCTTGGGGCACGGATATGGTTCACTTATCCATACTCTGGCAGACTCCTAGCAGTTCTCTGGGAGAAGGGGACAGTCACGATCCCTACTTGGTGAAGAAAGATTAAAGAATAGAGATCTCCCAAGCGTGACTCCAGGTCGATGCAGCAGTGGTAAATAAACATGTGCATGGACTCCAAGATAGCAACCCTACAGATCTCCTGTATGTGAAGATCCCTGAAAGCAGTGCCCGAGGCAGCGGAATATCTGGTGAAATGAGCCCTACGTTAGTTCCCTACCAGCAAAACTACAGCAGAGGTCAATGCAAGTAGTAATACACCTTGAAACTGTCCGCCTTGCTACCAGCAATTGTCCACTTGCTGCCAGTCTGCCATGTACAGCTACAGCATATGTGATAAACAGCTGGTGATCCTGTCCCTGAACTCCAGTTGTACGCGCCACATGATATGACAGCACCCATCGCACATCCAGGGTATGAAGCCTGCGGTCGGCTTCCAAACACGGGAAAGTAAAATGAACTTGCTGGTCTGTTACCTGGTTCAGGTGAAACTCCAATATCACCTTCAAGAGGAGCTTCGGGTTGGGGTGAAAGACAACCTTGTCCCTGTGGGAGACCAACTAGGGTGAGTACACCGAGAGTGTCCCCAATCCCCCTGGTTGATGTAATGGCCACAAGGAAGGTGGTCTTCCATGACAGGCATGACATGTCACCCCTGTGCATTGGCTCAAAAGGCTTGCCCATGAGCACTGCCAAAACCAGCAGTAGATCCCATGGTGGAGGTGGTACATGCACTGGAGGGAAAAAAAGGTCCAGACCCTTGAAAAAACACCTGGCCTTCGTCTCCTGAGCCACCACTGGATTACCAGCCCTCACCTGGTAAGGAGAGATGGCTGCCAGGTGCACCTTAACAGTGTCACCTGCAATCTCATCTGGGAAGGGACCAAGGTAGTTCAGGATGCTAACCACAGGACAAGCAGATCCAGCCCCCAGCCCCAACACCAAATGGAGAATCTTGTCCATCTGAAGGCATAACATCCAAGAGTAGACTCTTTCCCGGATGCCTCCGCAATGTGGAGGACATCCTCCGAGAGACCCAGGGCCTGGAACCCTAGCCACTCAGGAACCAGTGCAGGGACTGATGGTCCAGGTGCAGGCTCAGGAACCAGTGCAGGGACTGATGGTCCAGGTGCAGGCACAGGAACCAGTGCAGGGACTGATGGTCCAGGTGCAGGCTCAGGAACCAGTGCAGGGACTGATGGTCCAGGTGCAGGTTCAGGAACCAGTGCAGGGACTGATGGTCCAGGTGCAGGCTCAGGAACCAATGCAGGGACTGATGATCCAGATGCCGGACTGTCCCCTGTATTCTGGTCTGCACATCTGGGCAGAGAGGCAGTCACTGAAGATGCTTGCTGATGAGGCTGAGGAGATCTGGGTACAAGAATTGCCAAGGCCACTCCGGAGCTTTTAGGATTATCTGCTCCTTGTCCTCCTGGATCTTGACCACCTTGTTGCTCAGGGGAAGGGAAGAAAGGTAGACATGAAGCCAGGGGTTCAGGGCATTGAAGGCATCCCCAGTGGTGTCCCGGACTGTGGGTGGGCACAAACAGCCTTAGTTTGGCATTCTCCCAGGAGGCAAACAGATTCACCAACGGTGTGCCGCAAAGGAACAGCAGGTGGTTGACCATCTCCTGATGCATGGACCACTAGTCGATGTCTCCCATACCCGGCTGAGAGCATCCACCAGCTGACTGTTCTCTCCCACAACATGGGTCACCAGGAGATCTGCACCAAGTTGCGCATGAGCGTCCAGGTGCAGAGTGCCTCCCAACGCAGAGGAAGGGAGTTTGTTCCATCCTGTCTGTTCAGGAAGAACATGGTCATAGTACTGTCCTCTGGACCTGCAGGTCCTGACTCCTCACTAGTGGAGTGAATGCCATCAGAGCTACACAGCTTCCAGCTGATTCATGTGGTGATGGGACTCCCTAGGTGACCAGTTCATATGGGCTCCAAGGTCTCCCAGGTGCACTGCCCATCCCACCAGAGACACTTCTGTCATGAGGATGACAGTCAGTTCTGGGTGGACACATGGGATTCCTTCCTCCAGGTGTTCTGGGACTAGCTACCACTGCATGGCACCCCACATCAGCCGAGTTATTATGACCGACTGGTTCAAGTGGCCTAGGCGATGGGACCACTGATGGTCCTGCTCCCACTAAAGGTGGTGCATCCACCAGCAGGCCCAACAGACCACAATGGTGCAGGACACCATGTCCCCCAGCAGCCACAGGAAATTTCATGCAGGGCATGAGATCCCAACCTGAAATGATCAAAGGAGACAAGATCCAGTGCCCAGTCCAAGGGGAAGTGGGCCTTGGTCCACAGGAAAGCTAGTTCTTCCCTGAGGATCTTGAACACCAGCTTCGGTACCAGTTTGGATTTGTCCAGGTTGACCAGTAGGCCCAACTCTCCACAAGCCTGAAGAGCCAGACCTGTGGCTCTCTCCATGGCCTCTTTGGATTGAGCAATCAACAACCAATCACCCAGGCAGGGGTACATTCTAACCCCAAGGCATCACAAGTGGGCCGTCACCACTGCCATGTATGTGGTGAAGACCCTGGGTGCCAAGAAGAGGCTGAAGGGCATGACCTGGAACTGGTACAGGACTCCTTCCACACAGAACTGAAAGTACCGCTAATGATCGATGGACCAAAATGTGGAAAAGCACTTCTGGCTCCAGGGATGATATAATCTTGATCAGAGTGACTATCCTGAAGTTGCATTTCTGCATAAACTGATCCTGTAAATGCAGTATAGGGCGCCAGTCCCCCGTTTCAGGACCAGAAAGTAACTGGATACGTATCCCAGATTGGCCAAAGTGTCCAAGACATGGGATTTCACCAGGAGCTGAGCAATGTCCACCATTAGGGCAGACAGAGTGTCCTGTGACACCCCAGACTCTTGAGGTACATGGAGGTGGCAGGGTAGGAAAGCCTCAAAGTCTTGAGACAATCTTCTGCCCACTATGTTCCAACATCCACTTGTCCATTGTGATAGTGAACCAATGTGGTAAGAAGTGACGTAGCCAGCCTCCAACAGGGAAATCAGTCAGGATCAAGACAGGTGGAGGCACAACACCCCCAATCCATCACAGGGCAATTTTGTAGGGGCACCATCAGCTGATGCCAGAGGTGCACTACTACCCCTGCCCCCCACTTTTTTGGCCCCATGCCTTCTGCTTGGGGTGCCAGGCCTGGAACCGCCCCTGCTGGAGCTGCTGATGGGAAGGCTATGACTGAAAGGACCGGTACTGGAAAGTCTGTTTCTTAGGCTTCTTTTTCTGGTCCTGCTGGGATGAAGTCAGAATCCACAGCAGCACTGAGCTGCTCAATGCGGGTGAGATGTCCTCCCCTCGCCCGAGCTGAAAAGGTCAGTGCTTAGAAAAGGGACATTGGTCAGCTTATGCTTGGTGTCTGCCATGAGAGTAGACAGACATGACTAAGTCCTGTGATGCATGGAGACAGTCATTGCCATGGCATAAGTGCAAGGATCATCCATGTCCAAGGCTGTCTGGAGCGGACATTTAGCCAGTAATTGACCCAGGTCTCTGATGTTGTCCTCCCTCACCTCCCTCACCTCTCTGTCTAGCAACAGTTGGCAGTGAAGCTCATCAAAGACTCCTATTAATGAGTGGCTAAATTTAGCCATCATCGGCTGCAGTGGTAGCAACTCCACTTGAAGAGGTGGAGAAACAGTTATGGGTTGCAGCTGTTTTGCATGGACTGATTGGAGAGGTCACTGGTAGCATCCAAGAAACCAAAAGTTCGGGGGTTACAGCCTTACCTTACCCTGCAATACCCCACTGTTGCCAGAGGAGCTCCTCACGGCACCAGTACCTCTTGCAAAGTGCCTCCTACCGAAAGATGAGGAGGTTGAGGAACATCTATGGCAATGTCTCCTGGTCTAGCAGGATCGAGAACAACTGTGCCTCAACCACAACCTTGACCAGCATCGACAGTCCAGTCAACAGCAAGAAGAATCTTCCAGTAGGTAGCTGTAAACCATGTGCCTGCCCATGTTAAGCTACACAGGTGCTGAAAGCCGACCCCAGATGAGGTTGATCCTGTGGTGGACCAGGCAGGACACTGACTAGACCATGTTCTCCTGGGTGAGGACTGGGAGCACTGGGGTATGCAAGATTGAGTCCTTGACCTTGTCTGACAACTGGTCGACAGGCTCAATAAAAATCTTAGCAGCCTGCTGAAGACTCAAGCTTAAGTCGAGTGGCTTGATAAGGGAACCCGTGTCCTTAACCTGCCTCATCTGACCCAAGCCAAGGGGTACTCAACAACCGCCGAGTAGTTGGGTGAGTCGAAGGACCAGGAGGACCTCTATTGCTCCTGGTCCCATGACCAGCATTAGTGGGGCTTGAGTTTAGCGTCACAGGGGGCAGGGCTGTCCCTCAAGGTCCAAAGGGCCAAGCACATTTCATGGAATTCTCCTGTGAAAAGACCCTCCAATGCTGGCCCCAGAGAATGGTGCTGAGACCAAGGAGGTGCCCACATTGGCAGCTGCTGCTTCCATCTCAAGGGTACAAACTGTTCAGCTGACCCAGCTGCAGTAGAGACCTTCTTATGGCCCTTAGGGTGGACTTTGATCCCATCCTGAAGGTCAATCCAGTGAGAGTTGGAGCTTTGTTCTTTAGTGACTTGGGAGGCACACTTTTGAAAGGCCGTCCTCTCCATGCCCAGGGACACGTCATGGGGATCGTGACTGACATCTTTTTCTGGCACCGTATGCAGAATTTGAAATCTGTTTGGTGCTGGTCCATCATTGGTCTGGAAATGGCATTGAGGGAACTGTAAAACAAGTTCGGAGGAACACTGAAACCTTCAACAATTAATGTTCGCTTATAATGCAGACAACCTAAGCAGGAGTCACAAAGGAGGTGACCTGTTCTTCCAGCAGAAAGAAAGATCTGATGTCACAGGGCAGAGTCGGGATACACCACTCAGGTGGTGGAAGGAGGGAGCATTTGCAGTTTATGCTGCAGGTGTCATGGCAGACAGGAAACAGTATGGCCGACAGGAATACCATTACAGATGGGAGCTCCCGCCAGTGCCATAACTGTCTGTCCATGGCAAATCTTTACCAACTTAATTCACACTTCTTTTGTGTGTGTGCAGGGCACTGCCCCTCCCCTTCTTAAATAAATATAATCAACTCAGAGGTTGAACCAAACTGAAGAAAAAAAAAAACATTTTTTTTTGTAGACCTCTTTCAATTTGCAGGTGCGACCTCAGGGATTTTGCTTGTTGAGCTGCAGACAGTGGGATGCTGAGGGAATCAAACCCTTTCCCTATTGCACTCCTGCTTGCCTGCCTACCACAGTCAACTAACCACTTTGCTAAACAAAGTCAGCTGCCCGAACACATTCCGCTTGTAACCGTTATAGTTTCCAACGGTACATTCTGAGTAGCATATGAGTATTCCTGAGCAGCACTCTTGTGCAGCACAAGACTCTCATCCACCGTAGCACTTCTGCTGCAAGGAGTCCGCCATGACACCTGCAGCAGAAAGTGCAAGCGAGCCAGGAAGAGCGTAGCTTATTTTTTTTATCACTACTGATTTTTCTGCACCTGCTGCGGCGGTCAACCGGCGGGGGCATCTAGTCGCCAGACCTGCCTGCCGGGAGAGCAGCAGGCTCACACACATGATGGGGGATTTGGTATGGGCTGACCCACTAGAGAGCCTCCCTGTACCCTGCCAAGCCGGGCCGGCCACAGACCCCCCCCCCAGTGAGATTCCACAACAGTCCTCCCAGCAGTGCAGGGCGCGGCCATCAAGCTGCATGGTCGTGCCCAACCATTTTTCCTCCTGTTTTCACCCCACAGGACCACGGACATGCAATGACATCAAGGCACTACATGCAGATGTCCGCCGCTCTCATACACCCTGTGCTAGTAGTGCCACTGGGCATCCCCAGTGGCCGCCAGCACAGTGTTTTTCCCCAACCTCCCAGGACTAAGAGAACAGTCTCACGGATACTCGATCCTCAGTCCTCCCTGCCGACCCAAGCTCATTCCCAAACCCGGGTCGCCGGCGTGGCATGAGGTGTGCTGTCCAGCGCCTCAACCCTCAGTGCCACCCAGCTGGTAAAAGCTTAGCTTATAGAAATCCAGCCAATAACATAATTCCAGTGAAACTGCCAGAGTGTGGCGAAGTGAACCATATCTACGCCCCTAGAAAGTAACCCTATCCTTGTCAAAAACAATAAATAAAGGATCTGTAACCAAAGCTTGTAACTCAGAAATGCATTTAGCAGATGTCATCACCACCAGAAATTGTGCCTTCCAAGAGAGGAAGTGCAGCTCACAAGTTGCCTTAGGCTCAAAAGGAGGGGCAGTGAGGGTCTCTAGGACTAAATCAGTAGTTCCACACTGGAACCGTGTATCAGACCGGGGATGCGGAAGGAGAATACCTCTTAGGAATCTATGGGAAACCTCTAATTGAACCAGTCTTGTCCACTGTTAGGGCAGGTACAACCAACACAGTAGCCACGAGGACCTTAACAGGGGAATATTCAAGTCCCGAGTCCTTAAGGGACATGAGGTGGTCCAGCACTTTAGGAGCTGGAGATATGAAGGAATCTTGTTGAGTACACTACATTGTAAAACTTTTCCATTTTTGTGATGAGGTGTACCTGGTAGACGCTTTCTAACGCAGAGAGAACATCTGCCACCGCTGGGTCTGGGGTGTAGGTGAGGGTGGGGGGGAGACGGAGACACCAAAACAGAAAAGTTCTATGTCCTCAGAAGCGGTTCAAGGTTGCAGCATGTTGGAGGAAATCCGGTCTGGCAGATGACAAACTTAGACTGATAGCCCACTATAAAGACTATCAATCGGCAATCTCCTGTAAGAGGGCAGAGTTCCTGTCCAAGGCGATTGCTGCAGCAAAGAACAGACCAGCTCAGCTCTTCTGGACTGTCAACAGGTTGTGCAATCCAACGTGCCTTCAGTCACAGGGAGCCTTTTCACAGGTTAGATGTGATGAGTTTGCTCAGTTCTTTGTTGATAAGATTGCCACTATCAGGTCGGAAATCTGATCAGCACCCTCTAACGGGTCTTGTGGTGATGGGAAAGAGGTTGCAAGCACTTGGCCTGTCTGATTGGACTTTAACCAGCTGGTGATTTTGGACATGGTGCAGGTCATCCAGGAACTGCATCCAACCTACTGTAGTTTGGACCCAGGTCCAACATGCTTCCTAGTGGAGTGTGTTGAAGTTATTGGTCCAGTCCTTGGTAGGGTGAGAGAATGAACTGAGGCATGCTGGAGATGCCGGTTACACAGGTGCCCTACCTGCAAAATGTTTCCGGTAGTCCTGATGCTGATGGCTTACAGTTCCATGATGTGACTCAGTGGAGGGAGATATTCTTGAAGGAAATAGGTCATTACAATTTTTCTTATATATAGCCACACTTATGCTGTGTGTTTCAGAGCATCAGTGAAGTCCTCGGCATACCCCAGTTACAGCGCCAGCTCCTCCCTTCATTTTGGCCCCCATATCTTGATCTTTATTTATACTTGTTTTTTTGTAATTAAAAGTTTTATCAGAAGAAAAAATTTCAGGTGTACAATAAATCATACATATCTGCACAGAAGTCAGGCACACACAACCTGCAACACAAGGGCACCAGTCTTTAAATAATTAAAAATAATTTACTGTACCATGAAAATAAAAATAAAACAGGCAATGCCCGCCTGATGCATTTCATATGGCAATCATTCTCATCTTCCCAGAGGGCATATCACTGGAATTTTTCACTTCAAGTTGGAGTAGAATGAAACCGTGGAAATGACAGCAGTTTTTCTGACATCTGATCAAGAAGCAGCACCTTAGCAGGCAGCGCCCCAAACCCCATACAAAGCACCCTATGTTATGTGTGGTACCACCTGTGCTGCCCTTGACTCGAGTCCCACCCATGCCAGTAGTGGAGGTGGCCCCCAACCACCTTCAATGTAATCAGTTGTGCCCATGCCTCTGTTCTGCTGCTGGGTGGGCATACACAATCTCATTTGGTAGGCAGTTCTCTACCTGACAATACGGTTGATCACCTGACTCCTTTTGGGTCCCCTTAAGTGCACACTACCAGACGGTACGGTTATGGGCCTATCCCTACATCATCACCTCATACCATCTCAAGCAGGAGTCAAAATGAGGAGGGCACTGATGTCTGACAGGCCGCATGGGTAAAATCTGTTTTTTCCCAGCTGCATAAATGGTTTGCTCCTGGATTTTTCGTCCTCTCTACTGTTTGTTCCTTGTCGTGTCAAATGACCTTTCAAGTTTCCATGCCAAGTCCAATTCAATAAACTCCTTGTTGATCATTTTAACAAACGATGACTAAAATACTGGCCAATACTAAAGTACCTCTTTGCAACATAAAGCAGGTACTGTGTTTGAACTGCGCCAAGTACTCAGCAGTAATAAGTGGCAATGGCTTAGGTTGGAGGCGGAGTACTTAGCGATGACAATAATGAGGATGATCGCACATATCACTCCGAGAATGATCATCATCTACAAAAGGAAACAAAGGGATGAGATTGGTATTTCCGTTATCCTATACATCTGCCAGAAAGTACTTAATATGCTTCTATAGGAGCAAGTCCACATCTCAAAACCAGCAGTCCAACTGCAATCCAAGCTACCTCTGCAACACTATGCACAGTTCTTACACCTCAACTAAACAGAGCGGGATGGGGATGGTGGAACTTTCTTCCTGGCTGGTCAGTAGAGAGAGAGAGAGAGAGAGAGAGAGAAAAAACACACAACCTGATTCTTCAAATATTACCTGCCACACTCGCCTCCAGTCAGCAGTTGGCATCAACTGTGGTGAAGCCCACAGCTGCTTGTACCAATTTCTCAGTAAAAGTTCGTTTGGAGAGAAACATGGTCCCTTCCATGAGGCTATAGGCCCTCTACAAGGGTGACAGCGACACATGCAACTTTGTGAAAGAAGCCAGGTTAAAGTCAGATTTAAACACTGCCCTAGGTAGCTTCTACCAGAGAACTGGCAGAGAACACCAGGACGAAGGAGCTGCTGTTGTGACCGGACTTCTCTACTGGGACTATTTTGCCCTCCTTTCCTCCCCCCCACCCAAAGCCAGTTCTACTTTTATAGGCACAGGATTTGACTGACAACAGGAACTTCCTGTTTGGGAGCAGAAAGTGAGTGATCAGAGCCACCAAAGACTCACCTTCCTAGAAGGACAAGAGTAGCACTCCATCCCCCCACCCCCACCCAGCTGCTGGAGGTCTGCCTCTGAGCAAGTAAGGGGACGACTGAGAAATATAGGATATTTTTGTCTCAGAACAGGAAGATCAGGAGCCTAAAGGGCACAGAGGCAGTAAGTAAGTAGGGAGAATAAAATAAACAGAAGAAAGAGTAAGGATTCCAAACAACAGTGAAGGGGTCAGAAATAAGACATGATGGGAGTGGTGCAGTGCAGTGGTTGTGAAGCAGCAGTCTTCCGGGAGACATTTTGAAGGATGCATTGTTGTCCCATCTGCAGTAGGCACCTCTCTGGGCTGAGGGAGGAGGTTGCTCATCTCCAGGCTGAGTTGGCCAGGTTTTTTGGGATCTCCTCTCCCATCCAGGGACCACCAGGGCCACTGCCACTGCCTCAGAGGTTGACAAGAAAGAGAAGCGGTTGGACCACAGTGGGCTCAGGAGGTGAGGGTGGTGGAACAGAGTGCATCCCTCCAGTTGTACTTCTCCACAATTCATACGCTATTCTGGCAGAGTGTGGTTCCTCTATGGAGGCACCCACAGTGGAGACCAAGGAGGATGCTGGGAACCTCCACAAAGGAGACCCACAGGAGGGTGGCATGGGACCCCACAGGGGGAAGGAAACAACTCCTGGTGGGGGACTCCATTGTTAGGAAGGTAGAACTGGGGGAGGAAGGGGAGAGGGAGTTAAGGTGCTTGCCTGGTGCCATGGCTTGGAGGGACAGGAAGCGAATCCTCAGGATCGCTGGAGCAGCTGCACAGGGGAGGGAGCTGGATGTCATTGTCCACCTAGGGACAAATGACCTGGCTAAGAAAGGGATCAGAGCAGTGCAGGAAGAGTTTGTGGAGTTGGGGAGGGGACTTAGACAAGTAGCATGCACAGTAACCTTCTTAGAGGTGCTGCCTGTCTATGGCACGGATGAGGCCAGGGTGCTCCGCACCATGGGATTCAATCAGTGGTTGAAAAACTGGTGCAGAGCTCAGGGATTTGGCTACATTGGGGACTGGGGGTCCACCTGGAGGGATGCAGGCCTATACTGGCATGATGGGCTGCATCTGTCCAGGAGGGGAACCAGGAACCTAGGTGATAGGTTTAAATGCTTCATTGGCAAGTATTTAGACTAGCCAAGGGGAAGGCACTGGAAAGAAGCCGGGAAATCCTAGCCCCCAAAAAAAAAGTCAGGGTTGTAAGTGAGATAAACACCAAGTTAGAGATTTTGATAGGGAGAAGGGCAGGGTAAATGGAGAAAGTGACAAGGGCAATAAGGACAGGGATGGGGCAAAAAGGGGTAAGGAAATCAGGAAATGGAGGGTAATGAGTACCAATGCCCATAGTCTGGGAAACAAGCTTCTTGAACTGGTGGCCTTGATGGAAGAGGGATGCCTGGATATCATGGCAGTCACAGAAACATGGTACACAGAGAACCATGACTGGGATGTTAACATACCAGAGTACATAACCTACAGGAGAGACAGGGAGGGGAGAAGAGGGGGAGGTGTAGCTCTCTATGTAAGGGAAGGGATAAAAGCAACTGAACAAAAGAGTAAACAGGGAAGAGAGCAGGCACTATGGGCAGGGCCCCGATTTTTCTACGGCACATCGGAGCAAAGTTCTGCGGCAGGGTTCTCATTTGCCGCAGAACTTCTGCGGCACTCAACACCAATTTCTGCGGCAATGGCACATTTTACCCTTTAATTTTTTCCTCTTTTGCCATATCTGACACAATGCACTGCGCACGTACACAGTCATTTTGGAATTTTTTCACCAAATTTTCAACATAGCCATTTCAAGACCTCTGCTCATGAACAGTGTCACTGTGATTTTCTTAATTTGTCCCGTACATTGATTTCGCACACCGACTGCGCCATTCTGCGCTACAAGGGTGGAAACATATTTTGGGTGAGATGTGAAAAATGACAGCTGTACTACTCATAAGACAGTGTGGTGAAATGGCGATGTTGAAACTCTGGAGTGAAAATATTGAAATTTCGCGAACTTACGAGCCTGCGTGAGGAACTGCGCAACGCACGCCGTTAAACAGTGATGTTTTGATTTATACACCAACTTGGTCGATACGGTTTCTTCGACGATAAACATTGTTGTATGTAGAGCTGTGCCCGGCGGTGATTTCGCGTCACTGGCGTGAAATTACCTCGAGTCCAATAACGCCATGACAGTGATATCATTCATGAGAAGGGTCCCAAAACCCCATGTTGAAAATTGTGCAAAAATTCTCAAAAATGCCTGAGATATGCACAAAGTTGAACCCTCCCTATCTAGCCCATTATACAGCTTACTGGCATTTCTCAGTTCGCGGTCGCTTTTGAAGAGTGCAGACGGTTCCCCGGTCCACCAAGATCATCGCGCCGGAGTCCGGAGGTAAGTATGGGGTGGGGGTGGGAGGCTGGATGCGCAGTGGGTGGTGCGGATGTGGGAGGGGGTTTCGGAGACGCCGCCGAGGACAGTTTTTTGTTTTACAGGAAAAAAACGTCGTGGATCTGCTTGCTACGCTGGGTGGGTTTCAGCGTGGTACAACAACTTTGGGGGCGTTTTAGCCGAGTTAGGGGATTGGGCAATTCCTCGGCAAAAAAAATAAACAATTAACATTTGCCACGCTAGTGCAGAGCCCCAGCGTGGCACAACGACTTGGGGGCGGCGCTCAGCCGATGGGGATTGGGCACCCCTGGCCGGCAAAAAACAATTGGTAGGTTTGCCACGCTGGGTGGGCTCCCAGCGTGGTAGCCCACTTTGGGAGGCGTTCAGCTGACGGGGATTGGGCACCCCTGCCGGCAAATGAAGCGGACGTCTAGTTCTGGCGTGATGAATTCGCGGGTGATGGGCAAATTCACGGATATTTCGCTGCCTACGTAGATCCCGAAAACTGGGCCCTGACTATGGGTCACCTTAGACACTGGAAATAGCATCACAATCCGCACAGGGTTGTGTACAGACCCCATGTCAGGGAAAGGAATGGACAAGGATATGATAGAAGGCATTCTTAGGATGGCACAGAAAGGGGAGATACTGTTGATGGGAGACCTGAATATGCCAGATGTTAACTAGAGCACATTTGCTGCAGCCACATCCAAGAGCAGGGCCATTCTCAATGCCCTACAGGTGCCAGGCCTCAGACAAATAGTTTTGGAACCCACATGGAGGGAGCAATTTAGACCTCATACTCTCAAGCGGGACAGTAAGAGGATCTCAGATCTAGAAGTGTGTAGCCATCTGGGAACAAGTGACCACCAAACAGTGTGGTTCAAGATAAACTCAGCTACAGAGTCAAGCCATACAAAAGTGGGGGTACTGGACTTCAGAAGAGCCAACTTTGGCAAGATGGGAGAGTGCCTTAGAAAAGGACTAGCAAACAGGCTAGATAGAGGGGTGGAGCAACAATGGGGAAACATCAAAACTGCCATCACAGAGGCAACAAGCCTTTGTGTAAAGCAAATAAACAAATCAAACGAAAATAAAAAGCCACTATGGTTCTCAAAAGAGGTGGCGGGGAAGGTCAGGGGGAAAAAGACAGCATTCAGGAAGTATAAGGAAACACAGAAGGAGCAGGACAGAGAGCTGTACCAGTCAGAAGGAAACAGGGGGGAAAGTCAGAATAGCAAAGGCTCAAACTGAGGAAAAGATAGCCAACTCGGCTAAGAAGGGGGATAAAACCGTTTATAGGTACATCAGGGAGCAAAGAAAGACTAAGGCAGGAATAGTGAGGCTGAACAGAATGGACAGTGGGTGGGAAGAGAGGGACAGTGAAAAAGCAGGGATACTGAATTAATATTTCTGCTCTACTCACAAAAGAAGAGGAGGGGGAGGTGCCTAATCCAATTAACAGAAGCACTCTGGATGGGGCGATCCCAGTCCTTTCACAGAAGAAGGGGTTCTGAAAGCACTCCAAAAACTGAAGGTGGACAGAGCAATGGGGCCTGACAGAATTCACCCCAGAATTCTAAAAGAACTAAGGGTAGAACTAGTGACACCACTAACTACCCTTTTTAACAAATCATGGGAGGATGGTGTGGTACCTGAGGACTGGAGGAAGGCGGATGTGATTCCCCTTCACAAAAGTGGGACCAAGACAGGGGCAGGAAACTACAGCCCTGCTAGTTTGATCTCTTGGGTAGGGAAAGTGATGGAATCACTTCTGAAGGAAAGAAGTGTTGAGTACCTAGAGGCCAGAGGGGCACAGGACCCAAGGCAGCATGGGTTCACAGTGGGAAGGTCATGTCAGATGAATCTAACTGATTTCTTTGACTGGGTGACCAAAGTAGTAGACCACGGGGGGGGGGGGCTGTGGACATGGCCTACCTAGACTTTACAAGGCATCTGACACAGTCCCACACAAAGATTAGCAGTCAAATTAACCAGCCTGGGAGTGGGTCCCAGGGTGGTAGCCTGGGTAAAACATTGGCTGGACAACAGGACACAGAAGGTAATTGTAAATGGAGTCCACTCTAAAGAAAGAGGGGTTACTAGTGGGGTTCAGTACTGGGTCCAGTCCTTTTTAATGTCTTTATAAGTGACATTGCAGAGGGACTGGAAGGAAAAGTATGCCTCTTTGCAGATGACACAAAGATCTGCAACAGGGTTGATACACAAGGAGGTGTGGAAAGGATGAGAAGGGACTTGGCAAGGTTGGAGGAATGGTCAGAAGTATGGCAGCTTGGATTCAATGCAAAGAAGTGCAAAATAATGCACCGGAAACAAAAACCCAGGGGAAGATTATACAAGGGGGAGTAGTAACAACAACAAAAATGGAAAGGGACCTGGGGGTAATCATATCAGATGACCTTAAGGTTAGCAAGCAATGTGACAAGGCAGTAGGAGGGCTGGGGGAATACTGGGATGTATAGGGAGAGGCATCACCAGAAGAAAAAAGGAAGTTGTTATCCCTCTGTACAGACAGTTGGTGCGACCCCATCTGGAGTACTGCGTCCAGTTCAGGAGACTCAATCTCCCCAAGGACATAGACAGGATGGAGGCAGTCCAGAGGAGGGCAACTAAAATGGTGCAGGGTCTGCAAGAGAAGCCATAAGAGGAGAGACTAAAGGAGCGTCATATGTATACCCTTGAGTAAAGAAGGGAGAGGGGGGACATGATAGAAACTTTTAAGTACCTCAGTGGAATCAACAAAGTTTAAGAGGGTAGCATCTTTCAGAAAAAGAAATGTGCAAGAATAAGGGGACACAATTTGAAGATGGAGGGTGGTGGTTCAGGGGCAATGTAAGGAATTATTTTTTCACAGACAGGGTGGTGGACGCATGGAATAGCCTTCCTGAGGAGGTCGTGGGGTCTAAAACTATTGGAGAATTCAAGAATGCATGGTACAGACATAAGGCAATTTTAGTGGGGGGGTAGGAAGAAATATGCTGTTGGTTAACTAGGATCTGCAGCTTATCCTGTAGGTAGGGAAACAGGCAGACTAGGTGGGCCAAATGGTCCTTATCTGCCATCATAGTCTACGTAGTCTGTGTTTCTATGTTAAAACACCCAAACAGACTCTGAAATCACTAACAACGTGAAAACTAGTGAACAATGTAAACGATAGCAGCTTGATTCAAGTGGACAGCCAAGTTACCTTTAGATTCTTCCACCAGTATTTACGTTTCAGCTTGGCAGCACTGGTTTCAAACTGAGAAGCACCAGCCTGCAAGGCATCAGCATGGTCATCAAATTCCGATAACTTCTGATCTCTCTCCAGGACCTTGTCAACATTCACCCACATGATATCCACCACCTGGAGGGAAGTAGGGGAAGTGGGTTAACAGAATTCCAGATATCCACCACCTAGGGCGAGACAATAAACAAAGTGCCTGCATGCCTCACCAGGTATTACTGCTATCTGCATGGTTGTACCCAGACCCATACTGCCCAGGAAAAGTACAACAGACTGAAAGCAAAGAGGCTTGTATGGTATACTACATGTTATGCAGAATACTGGAAACTGTTAATTAGTGAAGTGGTTATTAAAATCACAGAATTTCACAGTCTCATTCTTGGCCTAGAGTCATGAGTGTGCGAGTAAGAATGAGGCCCTGAATGAGGCATTCCAGAATCTTTTGAAAGGGAAGGAAGGGCAATTTGAGTAGGTTTATTTCCCTATCTTCATGGACTCTAAATCTGGAAGGCCTTCATTTTACGGAAATGTGTCTTGGCCACTGCTTATGCAGTAATCCAGACTGACTTACCCTGGCTCCTAAGCAACTCCAGAGCACCATTCTTTGCATCCATCATTTTACATTCTAACATTCTTTATTGCCCAGTCCCCTTGACCTTTCTCATAGTCTAGCCTATTTGCCAAGTCTGCACTACATCTCTCCAGAGAGATAAGGGATAAAAGCTTTGTGGGTTCCCAGTAAGCATTGCACAACCAGGATAAGGCATCTGTCTCCCAGTATGGGGTATGCAAACAGATTATAAAAGCTTCACAGTTTCCAAATAGAGGGGATGCAGAGATAGGACAGACAAAGTATAACCTACCTTTAAAATAGGTGGGTACGTAGCAAGAGGATAACGGCTTTAGTCTCCCAGTAGGGTGTGTGCAGAGAGAGGATACTTCTTCACTGCTTCACAGTAGGGAAAGGCAGAGAAAGGATCAAAATCTCAGTTTCCCAGTAAGAGGGTGGAGTGCAGAAGAGAGGATAAGGGTTTTACAGTCTCCCAGTAGGGGGTAAATCTCTCCTTGCACTCAAAACAGTCAGCTTGCTGACCCTGTGCTGGACCCTCTCAATCTCTTCAATGCCCTTTCTGTAGCATGGCAACAAGTGCTGGCATAGTACTCTAGGACTGGGCTAATCGAGGCCTTGTACAGTGGGAGGGGTCTCCTTAGGCTGCCCCTTAATCATTATGCTGATATCCTCGTTTAGACAAGGGCACCAGAAGTGCACACGATACTCAAGATACAGTTTCACTAGAGATCCATGCAGTGGCAGAATAACCTCAGCCTTCCTGCTGGTAAATCCCCTAGCTTTCAGCCCAGCATCTGATTTGCTTTGGTTGCTACTGTCTTGCAGTATGTCAAGTGTTTCGGGTCACTCATGACAATTACTTCCAGGCCCTTTCCTCCTCTGATCTCATGACCTGCACACCACCTATGGTTATGCACTGGTCTCTCCCCTACAGTACAGGCTGCTACTTTAAGGAAAATTAAGCACACCAAGTATATGCCCTCTTCCCATCAATACAGCAACCCAGGGAAGTAGCTGTGTCTCTGTCAGCAGTTACTGACTGATCACAGCTGATGATGTCATTGCTTGGAACACCTATAATGGCACTATAGGTGGGATACATCACAACTGATGATGTCATTGCTTGGAACACCTATGTCACTATAAGTGGGCTACATACACAGCTGATGATGTCATTACATGGAACACCTATAATGTCACTGTAAGTGGGCTACATACACAGCTGATGTTAAAACCAGAGAGACAGAAAATAAACAGGAGAAACGGGAGGGGGGGCAGAAATGGGGAAAATATGAATTGGCCAGACTGCACCTTGTTCTACCCTTAGTTCCCTCCTCTCACTCATTACTGCTCCATATACCCAATCTCTCCTTCTCTTTAGACTCACGTCTCCTCCACTGCTCCTGCCTTCTTGCAAATCTGGGATCTCTACCCTTTCCTGCTATTTATCTAGCCTGCTTTCCTCTTCAACACCATTCTCCTCTCTTCACTCCTCTGATGCCGGCCCTTTGTTCATCCCTCACAGCAACACCACAGCTCGTCACTTTGCTTTCTCCATCACCTCCCTTTTCTCTGAAACAGCCTTCCTCTCACATTTGTCTTTCTTAAATTTGAAATGGGGGGCTTTTCCATCTTCCTCCTTATTTCTGGAACTTCCAGCCTTTCACATTTATCTCTCACCTTTCTTCATTCAGTGAGGGACCCCCCATTATTACTGGAACTGCCCCCTTCTTACATTAATGTCTCCCATCTCCTCCATTCAGCACCCCTGCACAGGTTCCTGCCCACCAAAATCCACAGCTCTTACCTACACCTCACCCACCCTACTCCTCTCTCTGTCTACCCATCCTCCTGACCTCACCTGAACTCTTACCTACACCTCACCCCACCCTACTCCTCTCTCTGTCTACCCATCCTCCTGACCTCACCTGCCCCATGACCTTTTTAGATTGCCTTGCCTGACAAGCGGCACCTCCCTATCCTTGGAAGCTGGCTTATAAAAACCAACCACGGCACTTACTCGCCTACTCTTATCTCTCTCTCTCAGTCCTGCCTAGATTTGGCCCCAAGTGTTAATCTACAGCAGCAATCTGTACTCTATGTATGTATGTATGCACGCCTCTGGTATACACTTTTAGCTGACTGTTAACCAATGTTGTAACCAAGTGTAACCATTCTCCTCATATACCTGATTTAATTGTTACGGTGATGACCTGCGTGTTATCCTCATCTTGTAACCCTTCCCCCAGGTCACACGGAGACAAGCATCGTTTTGCTCAGTGTGCCTTTCCTGGTGAATCAATTCAATAAATAAATAAATAAAAAGATGCAGATTGTAAATTTTGTGCTGAGAGATGCCCAGCCTCTGGGCTGCTCATTAGCTGGACTGCTGGTCTGAACACCTTGTGCATTACTACAGTTTTAGGTTCTGCTACTCTAATTGGTACAACTGTCTACCTGCCTGTGTCATTTCTCTTTAATATGTTCTCTGTACTTGCCTTGTATACCAGCCATGGAACCTTTGTAAACAAGCATGTTGCTCAAAGGTTGTTGCTGAAAATTTTAAATAAATACATACAAGTTCAAAGCTTTCTCCATCCACCTCCCACCTGTCTGGAACAGACTCACCTTTCACATTCACCTCTCCCTTCACTCAACCTCTCCTAGATGGCCTTACCCCCTCCTTCACCTGGAGTGTTTGTAGGAACTGGCTCTTCTGTGCCAACTCTCCTGAGCACAAGGTTTGAGAATTTTTTTTGTACAAAAAAAAAAAGACTACTTTTGTAATTCCGCTGTATTCATAATAACCTTTGTATCCTGCCACATATATCATACCATCAAAACTTGGTACCATGACATTCCTACATAGAAGAACCTCACAACATACCTCATCAACCTGAGCCTGAGTTTGCTGCAGCCTCCTGTTGCTGGTCAGGTTGGGAGGTGCGGCAGGGACAGCGCCATCTCCTCCGGCTGCTGGGGGTACGGCTGGGGCAGACCTGTAAGCAGAAATGGAAAATAAGAGAGATTACATCTCACCTGATACGGTGCAACTTTTTTTTATGTAAATGTATTTTTATTAACAAGTAACAGGACACTTGGGTATTGTGTGAGATGCCCATGATAACACAGAGGAAAACCCTCACCATACAGAGTTTGGCCCTGGACTGCCTAACATATTTTCTAAAAGCGAAGGAAGATAGATTCCTGTTGGAATGTGGAACGTTCCTGGACTCCATGACACTGGCAGGAGCCCAAATGCTTACAGAAGTGATCACCTAAGGAACAGCAAAAGAGAATAAGGAAAGAACGAGGGGTGGCAGGGCAGAAAATGTTTAAATCGGCCTGTTACAGACAAGGATACTGTAAATGATTTAGACATTTGAAGAATGAAATGGTGAAAATCTAGACTGTAGAATGAATTGAGCGGTAGAGTTAGAGGTGACCCTTTTCTTTCTTTTTACTATGGGTGTTTGTATAAAGTTACATAGCAATATACTGATGCTCTGGAGTGTATGACATTACATGTATAAAGTCAATGATGTTTTATATCTTGTTAAAAATCTAAAAAGAAATTTACCAAAAAAAGTAGTAACAGGCAAACACAGCCATTCTCAAATACATATGTAACCCCTAGGTGGCGCTATCCCAAGGGCTACTACCCCTGCCTGCTTGGCTAGTAGCAGGTTAAGGGGCCTGGGTAATGAAACGGGCGCCTCCACCTCCACCCGGAGGTCAGGGTTATTAGTGATCAAGCTAACCTGGGCACAGCCCTCCGGGACACTGTAACCCCCCCCCCTTTCCCTTCGAGTGGCCTGAACAATATACAATAATCACTTTCACAATAACCCTTATTCACCAGGCAATTACCCGCACTGTCTGCACTTACCAACAGGGCTGGTTCCTCTAGCTTGACCCTGGGGACCCCCTGTAAAACAAGGTTAAGCACATCAAATAGCAACAGTACAATACTTTTGGCACAAACTGGAACCACAGTCAGGTTAAATGCAAACAAAGTTAAATCTGATTTATTCAGGGGACTTGAACAAGGGAGGAGCGTAATCAGGTTGATTTGCTTAAAAGCTATATTAATCAGACAGCTGTGCATGCAGTTCAAAGTCCCTACACAGTCACACACTCTGGGTACACAGGTAGGAAAATGGTGGGCTAGCCAGGAACGTTGCAGCTCGTTGGGGCTCTGTGATGGAAGAAAGCAACATGCACAACACACACTATTTGTAATCCGGAGCCAGAGGGCTCAGTTCACTAAAGAAAAAGGCAACAAGATAATCAGCTGACAACACTTTTAGATTTAGCAGTTGCTGCAGGGAGCTACCCTGATGTTTACTCACGATACCCAATACTGGACACAGGCAGGACGAAATCGAGACTGCAGACTGTTGAGCTGGAGTGCCCAGAGAAATAGGACCCACACGAATCACCAAGGTGTCGTTTCTGTTCAAGGCATTGAGCAGGGGGCTGATCCCTAGGCCGGTCTCTCGTCGATGACTTTCTCTGCATAGCAGGTATTCTGGCTGGGCCAGTGTAGCAGGGGCCCAGGCAAACAGAAATGGATATGGATTCAGTCCGTGGAGCTGGAAACAGCCTCCAGCAAGCAAAACACAGTTCAGACACACAGTGGGGAACCAAATCACGACTCACTATAAGCACACAGCACATTTACATGTAAGGAAATTCCACTGTACCAGGCAAATGGCTTTCCGATTGCAATTACAGAGTCTCTGCACAATCTGGTAGTTCAGAGGTGGCTGGAAGTCCGGACAGGCCAATCGCATTCAGCAAATCTTCGGTCTACTTCAGGATAAAGCCTAGCCACAATTCAGTGGCTTAATTCACTCTCCAAATTCGGATTCAGTCTGAAAAAGCACAAGTTCCCTCTCTGGGACAGCAGGTGAGCATGCAGGCCAAATTCAGGTCTTTCCACCATTCTCCCACGCAAATCCACTATGGATTGCTGCTCGAACTATCTCGAGCTGTTACTTCTTCACTTCTCAACTCAGATCTGACTGAAACTGCAAGCCTCCTGAGATTTCCCCAGGATCCAAAAGGTTCGGTTGGCTGATTCTTCTGTCAGTCACAACTAGGGCTCCCCCTCCAGGTTATTTTAGGCGCCAAAATGCAAAAACTACAATTCCTACAGAATTTGCCCCAACCAAGCCCCTATAGGTAGACTCCATTTTAGAGTCCCCAAAGGTATTGATTGGCCCATTTCAGCCGTCCAGGACCAAGATGATGGAAACAAACAGAACTGTCCATGCTGCAAAGAAGGCAGGTTAGAACAAACTGCAATATTATTACTACTCTAACAAATGATCGGCAAACAAGCACATCTTCTAAAAGAGCTCCCTCTAAGATTAATTATGACTGCAATCCAGGCAGCTGTTAAAGAGACAGTACACATAGGCTAAACAGGCACTGTCTGGCAATACATTTAAACTGCTAAAACGCAGAACACCAGCCTGACAGTGAGCATTTAGGCAAGCTCAAGGAAGACTTTCAGGAACCCCAATTTATAGGAGGGTTACACATACAAGTAGGAAACACAGCCATTCTCAAATACATACAAGTAGGGAAACACAGCCATTCTCAAATACATACAAGTAGGGAAACACAGCCATTCTCAAATACATACAAGTAGGGAAACATAGCCATTCTCAAATACATACAAGCACGCAGTGAAAGTAAGTACAAAAACAACATAACAGAATGTGCCACCATTCTAGGTATGACAAAAGAATTACCTCTACAGCTCAACCAAACTACTGGCTCAAGCTTTGGGGTTGGGATGCCCCATCTGGTATTAAGCATTATCTAGGGGCCCTACACTAATGCATAAGGGGGTATATATTAAGAATCAAGGGAAGGGGGAGCCAACCGTTCCCCCACAGCACATTTCCAGACTGCGTCCAGGAACTATAATGCATACCCATGGTTGCTCCCGCCACCTCTCCCACAGGCCTCAAGCTGCGAGATTAGACAATCATGGGACAAAGTTGGGGTCATGCTGTATGACATGAAAGTACCATGAATCCCATCTGGATGTAAACACTTCAGTTTATTTGGTTAAAGCCAAAGGTAGTTTGCACCATAAAATATATGGAGTTTACTGTATCCCTCCTGTGCCCGAAATTTGGCTCAATACGACAACCAATTATGGGTCTTGTGTTTTTTTGGCATCGAGATGAAAAATTCCAACAAAGCATCTCTCCCTGCAGTCCTTCAGGGCTTGAGGATACTGATGCAGGAGAAAATCTCCAGAGAGAGGGCACCCTGGTGTGTAAGATGTCCCTTATTGCCCCATCCAATCCCTCTATAAAATGTCATATAACTGGGCAACCCCACAAAAAGTAGGTGCAGGTTCCACCGAGTTCTCCACACTGTCTCTAACAGGATGCATCACACTTCCTACTATATGGAGCCGTAACTTTCTGAGGTTCTGAAAAAGTGGAGTGTAACCCCTAGATGGCGCTATCCCAACGGCTACTACCCCTGCCTGCTTGGCTAGTAGCAGGTTAAGGGGCCTGAGTTCTGAAATGGGTGCCTCCACCCGGAGGTCAGGTTGGCAGTGGTCAAGGTATCCTGGGCACAGCCCTCTGGGACACTGTAATCCCCCTCTTTCCCCTCTAGTGGCCTGAACACTGTACAATAATCACTTTCACAATACCCGGTACACCGCACAAGTACCCTCACTGTCTGCACTTACCACCAGGGATGGTTCCTCTGGTTCAAACCTGGGGACCCCCTGTAAAACAAGGTTATGTACAGCAAATAGCAACAGTACAGTACTTTAGGCACAAACTGGAACCACAGTCAGATTACATGCAGAAAAAGTTAGATTTGATTTATTCAGGGGACTTGAACAAGGGAGGGGCAATATCAGGTTAATTAGCTTAAAGGTTACATCAGTCAAGCAGTTATGCATGCGCTTTCAGTCCTCCCACACAGTTCACCTTGGGTACCCAGGTAGAGAAGAGATGGGCTAGCCAGGACAGTTGCCCGGGGTTGCAGCTGGTTGGGGCCCTGTGATGGAAAACACAACACGCACAGTACACAGTATTTGTAATCCAGAGCCAGAGGGCTCTGTTCGTAAAGGAAACAAAACAAGACGACACACTCAGATTAAGCTGTTGTTGTAGGGAGCTACCCTGGTATTTACTCACGATACCAAGACTGGACACAGGCTGGATGAAAATCGAGACTGCAGGTGATTGATCTGGAATGCCAGGAGAAGAAGGGCCCAAACGAGTCGCAGAGGCATCATTCCTGTTCAAGCGTGGAGCAGGGGGCTGATCCCCAGGCAGGTCTCTCGTCAATGGCTTCTCTGTGTAGTGGGTAGTTTGGCTGGGCCACTCTGGCAAGGCCCAGACCACATGGAGACAAATTCGGATGCAGTCCATTTTGGGCTGGATACAGTTTCAGCAAGCAGAACACAGTTCACACAGTGGGGAACTAACTCACAACCCACTAGCAGCTCATAACACATTTACTTGTCGGGAATTCTACTGTACCAGGCAAAGCGCTCCCGGGCACAACTGCAAAGTCTCTGCACACACGGGAGCTTAGGGTAGCTGAATTCCTGACAGGCTGATCGCATTCAGCAAAAATATTCGGTGGTCTTCAGGTTGAGCCTGGCCCACTTCAGTAGCTTACTTTAGTCATATTCTCTTCTCTCCTCTCAGGAGCAGCAGGCAGACATGGAGACCAAACTCTCAGCCTTTTCAAAGTTCTCCCATGCGAATCCACTCAGGATTGCTCTCAGAAACACTTTAGCTCCTCTCCTTTTCTTCCCAGCTCCAAAACTAGCTGAAAACTGCAAGCAGCCGGGACTGCCCAAGATCCCAAAGATTTGGTTGGCTGGTTTGGCTGTCAGTCAAAGCAAGAGTGCCTTCAGTTGCAAAGAAAGGTGCAAAACTCAAGCCACAGTTCCTATAGATTTTGAATTCAGACAACTCCTGTAGTCCGGCTACATTTTAGGTCCCACAGAACTGTTTGGTCCAATTTGCAGTCAGGACCAAGATAGTGGAGACAAACAAAACAGTCCTTGCTACAAAGAAAGCAGGTTAGACAAAGTACATTATCATTATCACTCTAAATGATTTTCAGCCAATAGTTACATCTTTCAACAGAGCTCCATGTCAGATTACTTACACTGCAATCAAGCAGCTCTTAAAGAGACAGTACCCAGAGGCCATACAGACTCTGGCAATCACGTTTAAACTGCTAAAATGCAGGACACCAGCCTGGCAGTGAGCATTTAGGCAAGCTCGAGGAAGAGTTTTTGGGAACCTCCATTTGAAGGGGGTTGCATGGAGCAAATTCTTCTATGCATATTCCTGACAATATGGGACAAGGTTATCCTACTCACCTGGAAACACCCCCCACACACACACACACTCCGGTTGGGCTATGTTTGCACCCATTTCACAGCCCCATTTGTTTTGCCACATTCAAGGAGGTATGTGGTTTTGTAGCTTGTAGGCCTCAATATAATATAGAAATGATATGCCCAATGTTTGAGGCCTGAATGTGTGCTATCAGGGTGAGAATCAGGGCAGGGGCATGAAATGGGTCCCTGTCCACCAGGGGGGAATGCCTCCAAATAGTTTATATGTTGCATCTAAATTTTCTTTTTAAGACATCACCTGGCATGCACATCTCACTAGTTAATTAATATTCCTGATTCTTACACTTTGTTTCTCCAAGAAGTCCGGTTAGCACTGGAGCAGCTATGAGTTCCAATATGACCACTGCACCTACAACATTGCCATCAGTGACTTCTGCTGGGAGGCTGGGACTGCAGTAAGGAAAAGTTACCTAGCTCACTATAGTTCTCCTAATCAACATTATCATCTGGTTAAAAAAAGCAGCACACATGTAGGCAGAGAAAAGTCCACATGCGAGCTATCTGCCAGATTATGAAGCAGTTTTAGTTAGAACTGTGAGGCTGCCCATAGCCAGCACTTCTACAGCAACTAGTGCTGGAAGAGGGTGGGCATGAGCTTTTTGCAGTTAACATACCCAATTCACTTTTTATTCATAAGAGTTGAAAACACATGCTACTAAATTACACTGAAGAGTAGATATTGTCAGTGGGTACCTGCTCACTGCATTAGGATTTTGGTTATCTTGTCCATTCCTCTTACTCAGCAATACATCTGTTTACTTGGCATAGCTACCTCAAATTCAGCAAGGCATCCGTTTACTTTTTTTTTGTAAACTCTTTTTGCCTCCAGTCACCACTGACTGCATCTCTCTTGGTCATCTCCCAGCCTAATCCCGTCCTGCCTGAAATCCTCCCTAACTGTGACCTCGGCCCTCTGACCCACCCATGACACACCTGTAAGGACAACCTCACAGCTTGCACCCCCCCCCCTGAGGTGGGGCTGCCTTACATCAATGTAATGGCCCCATATGCAGAGGTGAAGCTATGAGGGGAGTCAGTGCCCAGGGGGGTAAGATCCAGTGATGGATGTGGGGGCTGTGGAGGTACATCAACCATCCAGCCTGCAGGATTTTACTGTGTTCCGTGCATCCCCAATGGGAGCAGACGTGCAATGACATCCAGTGGAAGCTCACAGGCTCCCGTGCATGCCTCGTTAATGTCCACCGCCTCCCAGCATTCCCCTTCACTTGAGGGCTGTTGGCTCAATACCTCAAGGCCACCACCAGGAGGCATCCTGTTGTCAGAGCCCTTAAACAACCCACCCCAGAGAAGGTGAGTTGTCCATAGGATGTTCAAGCTTCCTCTCCAGCCAACCCTTTGACACACTAGGCTCACTCCCAACCCAGGTCATTGGAACGCAACAGTAGCTGTATCACTATGCTGGTGGCCAGCACTGGCACCTGTTTACTTGGCATGGCTACCTTTACCTCAGCAGGACTACCAGTTTATTGGGTGTGGGTACATTTTACTAAGCACAGTATTTACTATGCATGGTACCAACGTACTCGGTATGGCTACCTTTACCTCAGCAGGGCTACCAGTTTATTGGGTGTGGGTATACTTTACTAAGCACAGTATTTACTATGCATGGTACCAACGTACTCAGTATGGCTACCTTTACCTCAGCAGGGCTACCAGTTTATTGGGTGTGGGTATACTTTACTAAGCACAGTATTTACTATGCATGGTACCAACGTACTCAGTATGGCTACCTTTACCTCAGCAGGGCTACCAGTTTATTGGGTGTGGGTACATTTTACTAAGCACAGTATTTACTATGCATGGTACCAACGTACTCAGTATGGCTTCCTTTAATTCAGCATGGCATCTGTTTAGTTGGCATGGCTACCTTTCCCTCAGCAGGGCACCAGTTTATTGGGTGTGGGTACACTTTACTAAGCACAGTATTTACCATGCATGGTACCAACGTACTCAGTATGGCTACCTTTACCTCAGCAGGGCACCAGTTTATTGGGTGTGGGTACACTTTACTAAGCACAGTATTTACCATGCATGGTACCAACGTACTCAGTATGGCTACCTTTACCTCAGCAGGGCACCAGTTTATTGGGTGTGGGTACACTTTACTAAGCACAGTATTTACTATGCATGGTACCAACGTTCTCAGTATGGCTACCTTTACCTCAGCAGGGCACCAGTTTATTGGGTGTGGGTACACTTTACTGAGCACAGTATTTACTATGCATGGTACCAACATTCTCAGTATGGCTACCTTTACCTCAGCAGGGCACCAGCTTATTGGGTGTGGGTACATTTTACTAAGCACAGTAATTTACTATGCATGGTACCAACGTACTCAGTATGGCTACCTTTACCTCAGCAGGGCTACCAGTTTATAGGGTGTGGGTACACTTTACTAAGCACAGTATTTACTATGCATGGTACCAATGTTCTCAGTATGGCTACCTTTACCTCAGCAGGGCACCAGTTTATTGGGTGTGGGTACACTTTACTGAGCACAGTATTTACTATGCATGGTACCAACGTTCTCAGTATGGCTACCTTTACCTCAGCAGGGCACCAGTTTATTGGGTGTGGGTACACTTTACTAAGCACAGTATTTACTATGCATGGTACCAATGTACTCAGTATGGCTACCTTTACCTCAGCAGGGCTACCAGTTTATTGGGTGTGGGTACATTTTACTAAGCACAGTATTTACTATGCATGGTACCAATGTACTCAGTATGGCTACCGTTAATTCAGCATGGCATCTGTTTACTTGGCATGGCTACCTGCAAGGCCCCTGAAATTCTGCAATTCTTTGATCATGTAATGTTCTGCAGAATTTGCCACATGCTGCAGAATGTATGTAAAGTACAGAATTCTGTGCTTTTGGTGATTTCGCAATCAGATATATCAGTTTTCCATAGTTCCTGGGTCATGTCCCCTTGTTTATCCTGAAGCCCCTCCTCCATGCTCAGCATGCGACATCACTGATGACATCACAAAGAACAGAAACACAGAATCTGACAGCAGATAAGGACCATACGGCCCATTTCCTACTCAGTGCGACACCCCCGGATCCTATATGATCTGTGGCTCACCTGCTCTGCCCAACCGCAGGGTGCCCTTAGGCTTATCCCATGCTCTCTTGAACCCTGTAATATTTATGCTCCCACCACCTCTACTGGAAGGCTGTTCCACAGATCCACCACCTTTCTGGGAAAAATATACTATTTTCCCAGCCTTCCTCCCTCCAGCCTCATGATGTGTCCCCTTGTCCTTGTGCAATGCGTCCTCAGAAATACGCTTCCCTCCTGTGCCATGTTTATACCCCTAGGTACTTGAATGTCTCCATCATATCCCCTCTCCCTGCTCTCCTCCAGTGAATAGATATTAAGGCCCCGAATCTTTCCTCGTGAGGCTTCTGATGCAGCCCAGGTACCATTTTCGCACCCTTCTCTGGACTGCCTCCATTCGTCTATGTCTGTCTTGAGACACGGTCTCCAGAACTAACCAACCTCTGAGGAAGCTCCGCCCAGATGGAGCAGAAATGTAATTTTTTTTCACCCTACGGGTGTAGCTGCAGCATTATGAATTGCCATCCCTTCGTACTCTTTTTTTATTTGTCTCTCTGTATATTAACACAACCATGTAGCAACATGAGTTTTTTCCTTGCTATTTTTGTCACTAAAATAGTCTTGTCGAATACCTGTATTTACATTTTGTACTGTTTTGTCTCTTTGATGAATATCATTTTGATGAATATCATGCTTTTTTGTATTAGACACATTGTACTGAAATAAAAACGCTTTTTATACAAGAAAAATGCATGAACTGATGTTTAATTCAAAGTGTTGATTTAACCATCCCGAGCTCTATTTTGATTTTTGGTCTCCAGAACTGTACAGTGGCATCAACACCTTTCTTTCTGCTGGTTATGCCCCTTCCTATGCACCCCAGCATTCTGTTTGCCTTCCTCAACGCCTTTTCACACTGTTTGGTCATTGTCAGGTCCTCAGATATGATAATCCCCTGGTCTCTCTCCTGCCTCGTGGTGGCCAGATCCCCCCCCAAAAAAAAAATTCCTGTATTCCTCTCTTGGATTTCTGTGACCCAAGTGCATTATCTTGCATTATTTGAGCACTGAAGATCAACTGCCATGGCCCTGGCCAGTCCTCCAATAGACATAGATCCTTTTTCATTTTTCTACCCCCTCCAGTGTGCCAACTCTGTTGCTGATCTTGGTGTCATCTGTGAACCCTCCTGTCTCTCTGCAATGTCGCTAATGAAGACACTGAATAGGAATCACCCAGCACCAATCCCTATGGCACCCCATTGGTCACCCCCACCGCTCGGATTTCACACCATTACTACCACCCTCTGGGTCCTGTTCTTTAGCCAATTCCAAACCCATTTTACCACCATAGGGCCTACTCCCAGGTTTCTCAAGTTGTTTATCTATTAGATTAGATTAGTCTGACAGGACTTCACAAACTTCACAATCCTCTCCTTAAGAAGGGACTCCATTAGCTTCCCACCACCGAGGCCAGGCTCACAGGTCTGTAACTGCCTGCCTCCTCTCTACTTCCACTCTTGTGAAGAGGGACCACCTCTGCCCTCCTTCAGTCACCTGGTACCTCCTGTCTCTAGAGAGGAGTTGAAAAGGGCAGTTCGTGGACCCGCCAGTACCAGTAGCGGCTCTAGCCACAAAGGGTTACCAGGGCACAGCTGGGGCACAACAGATGGCAGCCAGGGCACTGGTATATTGTTACTAAGGGGGAAGCTATGCACCATACGAGGCACCAGCTGGGGCATAGCATTTTTTCGGGACACATGCCTCTGGCCCTGGTGTAGAGCTGCCACTGGCCAGTACATCCCCAAGTTAACATAATGTATTAGCCAAATAGGAGGACTGCATTCTGCCACAGAAATGAATAATTCATGCAGCAGAAATTAACAAAAGCTGCAGAAATCAGGACTGAAGTGCCAGAGTTCATGGGGCCCTAGCTACCTGTTACTCAGCAGTGCATCTGTTTACTTAGCGTGAGTACCTGCTACTCAGCACTATCGGATTACTTGACAAAACAAAACAAAAAAATGCTCATGGCGTGTGCCCACTAAGGCAGAGCTGCTGCAAACATGAATCCGAAAACAAGACAAAAACTACGCTCCAAAAGTAAACGCTGTGATGAAGTGGTGCAGTGAAAAGGTGGTTTATTCAGGACACTGACAAAATAAAAGATGGTACCACAACACCCCAGCACTCTGAACCAAAACAGTTCTTTCTCATCAGTTTACCTGGCAAGGCTGCCTTTTACTTAGCATCACACTGGTTTACTTGGCATGACTACCCTTCACTCAGCAGTGTATCTGTATACTCAGCATGGCAAGTATTTACTCAGAGTGGCTACCTTTGGCTTAATCTTTCTCAAAATGGCCACCCTTTATACAGCATGGCATCACCTTAATCAACTGGCTAGCCATTACGCAGCATGAACTACATTACAAAATATGGCCACTCTTTACTCAGTATGTCATCACCTTACTTAGTATGGCTACCCTTTACTCAGCATGGTGCCACGTTACGTTGGCTACCCTTTGCTCAGCCATGGTGCCACGCCACGCTGGCTACCCTTTCGCTCAGCATGGTGCCACACACGCTGGCTACCCTTTGCTCAGCATGGTGCCATCGCTATGTTGGCTACCCTTTGCTCAGCATGGTGCCAATTCCACGCTGGCTACCCTTTGCTCAGCATGGTGCCCATCAGCTGGCTACGCTTTGCTCAGCATGGTGCCACGTTACGTTGGCTACGCTTTGCTCAGCATGGTGCCAAATTACTCAAAATGGCTACCCTTTGCTCAGTATGGTGCCATGTTACATTGGCTCGCTTTGTTCAGCATGGTGCCACATTACTCAGTATGGTAACCCTTTACTCAGCATGGTGCCAGGTTACTCAGTATGACACACCTCTTCAACTGACAGAGGGAGCAGGAGACTGAGCAGGTTCAAGGAGAGCCAGCAATCTGCTTGGTTCAAGCAGGCGTGGGGGCAACAGCAGAGTAGAATTCAGGAATAGCCCCTCCTTGTGTGGTAGTGTCAGGCATGGGGAGGGTAGGAGCAACCCCGAGCTAGGAGGCTTTATCTGGCAGTGGGTTAGGCAGGAGGAGCTTAGGGACAGGATGTGCTGTAGAGGGCCAGTGTCCACAAGTACTGGTGGAAACAACGGAGAGGGGGAGACAGCGGGGAAGGGAGAAGGGGGACAGGATGTGCTGTAGAGGAGCCAGTGGGCCACAAGTACTGGGGAAACAATGGAGAGGGGGAGACAGCGGGGAAGGGAGAAGGGGGGACAGGATGTCTGTAGGAGGGCCAGTGGGCCACAAGTACTGGTGGAAACAACGGAGAGGGGGAGACAGGGGGAAGGGAGAAGGGGGACAGGATGTGCTGTAGGAGGGGCCAGTGGGCCACAAGAACTGGTGGAAACAACAGAGGGGAGACAGCGGGGAAGGGAGAAGGGGGACAGGATGTGCTGTAGGAGGGCCAGTGGCCACAAGTACTGGTGGAAACAATGGAGAGGGGAGACAGCAGGGGAAGGGAGAAGGGACAGGATGTGCTGTAGGAGGGCCAGTGGGCCTAGTACTGGTGGAAACAACGGAGAGGGAGACAGCGGGGAAGGGAGAGGGGGACAGGATGTGCTGTAGGAGGGCCAGTGGCCACAAGTACTGGTGGAAACAATGGAGAGGGGAGACAGCGGGAAGGAAGAGGGGGACAGGATGTGCTGAGGAGGGCCAGTGGGCCACAAGTACTGGTGAAAACAACGGAGAGGGGAGACAGCAGGGAAGGGAGAAGGTGGACAGGATGTGCTTGTAGGAGGGCCAGTGGGCCACAAGTACTGGTGGAAACAATGGAGAGGGGGAGACGGGGAAGGGGGGACAGGATGTGCTGTAGGAGGAGCCAGTGGGCCACAAGTACTAGTGGAAACAATGGAGAAGGGGAGACAGTGAGGGAGGAGTAGAGGGGACAGGATGTGCTGTAGGAGGGGCCAGTGGGCCACAAGTACTGGTGGAAACAACGGAGAGGGAGACAGCGGGAAGGGAGAGGGGGACAGGATGTGCTGTAGGAGGGGCCAGTGGGCCACAAGTACTGGTGGAAACAACGGAGAGGGGGAGACAGCAGGGGAAGGAGAAGGGGGACAGGATGTGCTGTAGGAGGGGCCAGAGGGCCACAAGTACTGGTGGAAACAACGGAGAGGGGGAGACAGCGGGGAAGGGAGAAGGGGACAGGATGTGCTGTAGGAGGGGCCAGTGGGCCACAAGTACTGGTGGAAACAATGGAGAAGGGGAGACAGTGGGGGAAGGGAGAAGGGGACAGGATGTGCTGTAGGAGGGGCCAGTGGGCCACAAGTACTGGTGGAAACAATGGAGAGGGGGAGACAGCAGGGAAGGGAGAAGGGGGGACAGGATGTGCTGTAGGAGGGGCCAGAGGGCCACAAGTACTGGTGGAAACAACGAGAGGGGAGACAGCGGGGAAAGGAGAAGGGGACAGGATGTGCTGTAGGAGGGCCAGTGGGCCACAAGTACTGGTGAAACAACAGAGAGGGGAGACAGTGGGGAAGGGAGATGGGGACAGGATGTTGTAGGAGGGCCAGTGGGCCACAAGTACTGGGTGAAAACAACGGAGAGGGGAGAGAGCGGGGAAGGGAGAAGGGGGACAGGATGTGCTGTAGGAGGGGCAGTGGGCACAAGTACTGGTGGAAACAACGGAGAGGGGAGACAGGGGAAGGGAGAAGGGGACAGGATGTGCTGTAGGAGGGGCCAGTGGGCCACAAGTACTGGGGAAACAACGGAGAGGGGGAGACAGTGGGGAAGGGAGAAGGGGACAGGATGTGCTGTAGGAGGGGCAGTGGGCCACAAGTACTGGTGGAAACAACGAGAGGGGAGACAGGGGGAAGGGATGGGGGACAGGATGTGCTGTAGAAGGGGCCAGTGGTCCACAAGTACTGGCGGAAACAACAGAGAGGGGAGACAGTGGGGAAGGGAGATGGGGGACAGGATGTGCTGTAGGAGGGGCCAGTGGCCACAAGTACTGGTGGAAACAATGGAGAGGGGAGACAGTGGGGAAGGGAGAAGGGGGACAGGATGTGCTGTAGGAGGGGCCAGTGGGCACAAGTACTAGTGGAAACAATGGAGGGGGGAGACAGTGGGGGGAAGGGGGACAGGATGTGCTGTAGGAGGAGCCAGTGGGTCACAAGTACTAGTGGAAACAATGGAGAAGGGGAGACAGCGAGGGAAGGAGTAGAGGGGACAGAATGTGCTGCAGGAGGGGCCAGTGGGCCACAAGTACTGGTAGAAACAATGGAGAGGGGAAGACAGCGAGGGAAGGGGGGACAGGATGTGCTGTAGGAAGGGCCAGTGGGCAACAAGTACTGGTGGAAACAACAGAGAGGGGAAGACAGCAGGGGAAGGGTAAAGGGGGGACAGGATGTGCTGTAGGAGGGGCCAGAGGGCCACAAGTGCTGGCGTAAACAACGGAGAGGGGGAGACAGCGGGGAAGGGAGAAGGGGGACAGGATGTGCTGTAGGGAGTGGCCAAGTACTGGTGGAAACAACAGAGAGGGGAGACAGGGGAAGGGAGATGGGGACAGGATGTGTTGTAGGAGGGCCAGTGGGCCACAAGTACTGGTGAAAACAACGGAGAGGGGAGACAGCGGGGAAGGGAGAAGGGGACAGGATGTGCTGTAGGAGGGGCTAGTGGGCCACAAGTACTGGCGGAAACAATGGAGAGGGGGAGAGAGGGGAAGGGAGAAGGGGGACAGGATGTGCTGTAGGAGGGGTCAGTGGGCCACAAGTACTGGTGGAAACAATGGAGAGGGGAGACAGCGGGGAAGGGAGAAGGGGGACAGGATGTGCTGTAGGAGGGGCCAGTGGGCCACAAGTACTGGCGGAAACAATGGAGAGGGGGAGACAGCGGGGGAAGTGAGAAGGGGGGACATGGGGATGGGAGACTGGTCAGAGGGAAGACCCAGAGGGCAATCACGATGACCAACCAGGGAAGCGGTGTTAGGCTTTCATGAAGCAATCATAGACAGTGCTGGAGGCAAGGTAGTGCTCGAGTTCAGATTTGAAGTTAGAGACACTGGGGAGTTGAGAGCAGCTTCAGGAATATCATTGAGCCAGAGAGGCGCTCTATATGAGAAGGCACATTGACCAAGTGCAGTTCACCAAAAATGAATGGAGAGTGCCCCCGGTTTTCTGCCTCTAGTGCCACATACCAACCAGCCCTAGGGAGGATACCGAACAAGCAAGGGTGCCTTTCCCAGAAGAGCCTTTTTGCCAAGCAGGCAGATTTGGAATTTGGTTCTGCATCCCAGTGGTAGCCAGTCTGTCTGCTCATAGAGTGAGCAGGTGTGAGTAAAGTGGTCTGTGGAGAGGATGAGTCTACATACCTTGTTTAGGGCTATTTGTACCCTCTTCAGCTCTGTGTCAGTGGCTCCTCCATAGGACTACCAGACCCTAGTTGATGCTTGATAGTATAGAGCTAGAAACTGCAAGGCGGAAGGTATCCAGTGTGAGGTTATTCCTGTGTCTGTAGAGCACTCCCAGCTTGGAGCGGATTGCCTTAACCACCTGATCTATATGTTGAACAAAGGAGTGTCTTCAAGGGTGATCCCCAGATACTTGAATGAGCACACTTGCTCCAGTGGTGCGTGGACACTGTTTGAGATGGAGAGGGCAGGGAACCTTTTTTGGGTTGTTGCTGGAGAGAAGCATTATCTTGTTTTGTTTTTTTTGTTTTGTTTTTAATAATTAAGCAAAAGCTTGTGTTCGCTGAACCAATCCTCAGGCAGATGGAAGGATGTCTACAGTTCAGACTGAAGAGTCTCAGTTTGCTGGCTGCTCCGAGGATGACCGCATCGTCAGCATAGAGGACAATTTTGGTGTCACAGGCCTTTGGAAGGTCATTTAGAAACAGGCTGAAAAGTAAGAGTCCCAGGATTGACCCTTGGGGGGACTCCCAATGTGATGCCTCTGGATCTTGACACTGTTTGACCAACTTTAACTCTCAGAGACTGGCAAGTCAGGTAGTCCTGGAAACATTGTGCAGCGTTGGCAGCCACCCCCAAGTTCTGCAGCTGCGCCAGGAGGAGGCCGTGGTTAACAGTGTTGAAGGCCTTTGTTAAATCTATAAACACAGACCCGAACAGTTTGCCTTTGTCCATAGCTTTGTGTACGTATTCTGTGTACTCCAACATAGCAGTGGTAGTACTATGGTTCTACCTGAAACCATGTTGACTGGGGCACAGCAATCAATATTTATTGAGGTACTCAGTGAGTTGATCCACTACAATCTTTTCCAGCACCTTTGATAGAGGGGAGAGGATAGAGATGGGTCTATAATTGGCAATGCAAGACCGGTCCATGCTCTTGTGGATTGGGGGGGGTCACCAGTACTCATTTCCAGACTTCAGGGGAATTTTGCTAAGGCGAGTGATTTGTTGAATAGCTTGGTTATGGGAACAATGAGCACACCTACTGTGAGGGAAACCAGTTTCATGTCCACTCCATCACTCCCATTCTGGTTTTTCCAAGACTTTTCTACGCCGCTATAGCCACTCTGACTGTCAACCTCCTGAAGTAGAAATTCGTGAGGGTGCGAGTACATGTGTTGGTGCACCTTGTGCATCCATGGGGTGTAGGTAGGTAGGGGGCAGGACTGTGCTGAGATCAGTGAAGGCAGAGCTGAAGGACTCTGCTATTAAGAGTGGGTCTGATGAGAGGGGGGCCCTTTACTCAGCATGGCACCACATTACTTGAGATGGCTGCCCTACACTTAGCATGGTGCTATGTCACTCAACATAGCCACCCTTTACTCAGCATGGCATCATCTTATTCAATATAAATCACTGTTTCTGGTGGCAATAACTGCAGCATGCTAGGTTTTTGAGCATCAGGCTCGGGTTGTTTCCAGCCCCTTTATCTCACCTTACATCCATATAAACTGGCTTTTAGGACTCATCCAAAATTTCTGCATAAGGTGGTGTCTGAATTCAACTTGAATCAGTCCTTTAACCTCCCTGTGTTCTTCTGAAATCCTGCATGAGGACGCTGATGTAGCCAGCCCCAGCTTTGGAAACATTTCCTACAATGCCTCTGGCTTACAGTTCATGTTGCGTGTCTCTATGTTAGAGTGTCTCTCAAAACTCTACTGTTACTGGTGAGTAAGGCACACAGATTCCCATTTTATAAACTTTGTATCACTACGTACTGGTGCAAATGTGATCTCCTTCCTATCTCAGCAAGGCGATTCAGAGGTATGTTATATTTTGGTGCCACTCTGATTCAAATTTTCAGGTCCACAGGTCAAGCTCCGAAAGTACTGCCCTTCCCTGCTTTTTACAAACAGTATGTGCATATCCCTCTGATTCCAGTCTTCTCCATCAACTTCCAAAAACTCCTAAACAAATATGTACAACTTAACAGAAAAATCTGTAACTCCACTGCCAATATTATACTTCATGGATGGCATGCAGAGCCGCCCTGTCACTGAGCAGGGTTAGCTTCTTTGCTGCCAACCTTGGGACTTTCAGCAGTCCAACTTATTGAGACATGGGTTGAGTAGTGTCTGAAAATGGCCCCATGGTACAGCAGGGAGAACCACAGATGTTGAAAGGCATAACCTCCTGATCCTGTTTAAAGGCCTGTCACCATCACAAACAGAATTACCTTGTCACAAACTACTTCCCCAGAGGCCAGATACTGAAATGTTAGCACAGGCGCTAACAGGTTTTGTTGCCTGCACTGAGTTTTGCGCCTCTTTTTGGGTGGAGTCTACATTCAGAGACTGCTGCAGCATGGGCTAAACCCATCAGCACCCCAGCGCTAACCTAACGCTGAACCCATGCAAATGAGGAAGTCCCCCCATGCATACGGGTGCAGTGGCAATTTCAGAGGTTTGCATTGCTGTATATGGCATCCAAAGGGGCGCTAGTTACTACCTTTGAAAATCTAGTCTTACCTGGGCACAAAGCCCTGGTGGCAGGACAGTTGTACTGCAGGAGGCCTGCCACCCCTGAACTCCCATCCTAGTGAAACAAAAGATACCTTGGTGTCCAGTGGCACCCTCAACCTTCCAATCCCCCAGCTGGTACTGTGGAAGTCTTTCCTGGTATCTAGTGGCAACCCCCACCCTCTCTCTGATCCCCATCCCATATGGTAGACATACTGTGCTAGTGTCTAATTGCACCCTCCCACCCTCCATCCTGCATGGAAGACATGCTACCCTGGCATCTAGTGGCACCGCCAACCCTCTGATCCCCCAGCCTGTGTAGTAAAGATGCTGCCCTGATGCCTAGTGGCATCCCCATCTTCCAATCCCTGTCCCGGGCCGTTTATATGATGCCCTAGTGTCAAGTGGCATCCCCTCAACCACTCATCCTGCTGAATGCAATGTAGTCCCTTTGGTCTAGTGGTATCCCCCAATCACCAGTATGGGTGAGTATCACTGTAGCCATGGCACCCGGTGGCTCCCACCCCCGATCACCCATCCAGGTGAACACTGCCTTAGCGCCAGTGTCTGGTAGCTTCCCCACCCCAATCTCTCAGATCATGTCCCCAATACAAGCTCTGGTATCCAGTGGTAGCACCCCCCCGAATGTCAGTCACCAAATGCAGCAGTGCACATCGGCGGCCCAGCAGGCCCCCCACCCACACCCAGCACCCATCCCAACCCCCCCCTTACCAGGCAGGATGGGGTGGTGTGGTGCATCCCTCTATTGTGACCTGAATAGTCTTCTCACCTCCACGGCTAGATGCCAAGGCTTCTGAAATCCTACAAGAGGACATTACTGTGGACAGCCCCAGCGATGGAAACGTTTCCTATGAGGCTCTGATGCTGCATAAGCATATTTATAAACATATGGTGGCCAGCCGCAGAGGTGAGAGGAGGGCTGTGCCTGTCACTGTGGAGAGATGCACTACATTGCTCATCCTGCCTGGTAACAGCAGGCTTGGGGTAGGTGCTGTGCTGAGTGTAGGCAGGACAAGCCACTGGACTGCCGATGTGCATGGGTGGGGGTATCTCTAGAAGCCAGGTCTTGTATTGTGGACATGGGCCAGGAGATGGGGAGGTAACCGGACACAAGGGCTAAGGTGATGCTTACCCGAACTGGTGATCGGGGGGGTGCCACCAGACACCAGGGACTACACTGCATTCAACCGGATGGGCAGTTGGGGGGTGTCACTGGACACCAGAGCATCATATGAATGACCCAGGACAGGGGAAGTGGAGGGTGGGGGTGACACTAGACACCAGGGATACTGTACTGTCTTTGGGACAGGTGTGCAGAGGGGCCACTAAACAGTATGGATTACATTTCCACTGCCAGGACGGGTGAGCGGGGGGGGGGCCCTAGTCACCAGAAAGTCCAGTTACATAGACAGGATGGAGTGCTGGGAGGATAGGGCGGTGCTGTTGTACACCAGGGCTGGCATGGCAGGTTCTCACAGGATAGGGACAAACGGGCTGCTGCTTCCAATGCAAATGAGCACATAAAGGGCCCACTAATGGCCCCTTAGTGCCTTGCATGCCCCATGGGCTCCTTTTCATTTTGCAGCTGAATATCTCACTGAGGCTTCTGGTGCTATCTGGTGTGGGGGTGCAATTCCCTATGGGCCGGATACAGCCCACATCTACTTCAGGGCAGCGCAGATCAACTTAGCATTGTGCCATCATGTGCCAATATTCAGTCATATAGCACCAGTGCACTATCCGACTGACTACAGCAGCCTCTGGGCTGAGTACAAGCCCAAAGGCAATGTGATCTTTCACCCTGACCTTCTGCATTTTTGAATATCCCGCCCCAGGTGTATAAGTGGTAACTCCTCTGTTTCCCCGCTTGGTGAGACAAGGCAGAAACCAAAGAGAGCCCATTTTGGATCTTACCATGTTCAGAAGGAGAAAGGTGCATGTTTTGTTGGTACAACATACCAGGTTTCCATTTCTTAACCCTGGAGATTATGTTCAAACATTTATGAGGACTATTTAATCTGTCAACATTTTAGGACAACAGTCTAGTGTGCATTAGGATAGCCAGCAATCCATAGCGACTAGTAAATCATACTGTTGCCTATTAAACCAGGTAGATCACTTCTCATTTGGGCGGAGGGGGAAGAAACATCAACTTTCCCTTCATATCTAACAACTGAACAAGAACAACACAGTGCAACACTGTTAAACCTGCTGAATATAAACTCCGGAAACACTGTTTATAAATAGGCTCTCCCAGGAGATGCCTAAAACTCAGTACCCAGAAAAGGGCCAATTGTCACCCCAACTTGGTTCCCAGTCACCAAACTGATAAGCCATACAGTGATGGGACATCAACAGGATAAAGCGTGAAACAGGGAACATGATGCCAGGCACTTGCAGGAAGGCAGTCAACTGGACCGAAGGTCCGCAGGACCTGACCAATTCATAGCTTCAGACAGGTGAACCAACACATTTAGAGAGGATGCCTACTTAACCTGAGCTATTACAACCTGCATGGGTGCGCCTCTAGGTACTATATATATATATATATATATATATATATATATAAAAATACAAACAATCTATGTGGAACAAGACCGATCAGTGCGCTTCACCTGGGACCTATTCAGCTGAATAGGGAGGGTGGATGGGGGAGGTTGGATTGGCAAGAGACTTTTTCTTACAGGTGTATAAAAAAAAAAACATTGAGGACCATTTTCTTTATTAGAGTGGGATGGCAAGGGGTACCACTAGACTCCAGGAAAGAAACTTCTCCACCCCAAGTATTATGGGTAAGGCGATGGGGGGTACCACTAGACACCAGGGAAACAAAATATTACAGGGACCTTGATCAGAGAGGGGCACCACTAGACAACAGGAAAATGGTGGCTCACTCCTCTCACTGCAGCCTCAGCATAAGTTCAAGCTGTGGCTGCAGAACTCAAGGAAGTACCGCTGTTCTCATACAGAGAACTCGGGTCAACAGCTCCTCTCTCTAACCTGGGCAGCCTGGATTTTCGGTTACCCAGAAATGTATTTATGGCACCATTTTTAAAAAACAAACTCCAGAATCTAGGGAAACAGATCCCATTTAGCTAGATTCAGGTGTCCATTTTTTTAAAAAATATATAATTTGTATGTATTTTGCAAGTTCTTTCATTCAAGGAGGAAGAAACAAGATGGCGGTCTCACGGCACAAAAAAAATGCTTCCCGAAGCAAGAAGCAAGTGGTGAGAAACAAAAAAAAGTGTCCTCAACCTCAAATTTTTCATTTCGCGGATAAGCATTAATTGACAAATGCTACTGTGCATGCTGGAAATAGATAACTTAAGCCTTATAGCTCTGGAGCCATTTAATTTTTCACCAGACCCTCAAAGGTACTATTGGAACATCCTATATCTGCCTTTGCAAGTTTGGGGAGAAATTTCTATTCCATGCAAGCTGTAGATGAGAGCAAAACAAACCTATGTTAGTACAGGAAAAAGTTAAACATTATCAGACAATGACAAATGCATATCTCAGAAACTGCACAGGTTGCTGGAGAAAACTTTCCACAGATCAAGACCTCTGTACTAAACAACACATGCAAAATCACAGCTCTATTTCGTCAAACAGTGCCAAAGATATTAATGTGCAAAGTCTGGGGTTTAATACGAACAAATACTCAACCTAATAGCATCGTGGGTTAGCATCTATAAGTAACTTGGTTACGATGTACATATACTAATATACTAGATTGTATTACTTGACTGCAGAGCCTATGAATCTAATTCTGTAACAGCCAGTGTGTGAGCGCCCAAATATAATCATATAATCTCTTTGGTCTAGACATGTCTTCAACCTGAGCCCACATCAATGCACAAAAGGCCGCTTTGTAGTTAATTCAATGAGCAGGACTCTATTTTGGGAGCTCTTCAGTTTAAGTTAAATTCCTTTTAGAGTGGAACTGCAAAGGCCAGTCAGTTTACAACTGTACATGCAATGATGTGGCTTACCTATTTCACCTAGGAGGTAAAATCTCTCCCAAAATACTGTGGAATAGCTTTTTTTTTGTGGTTTAGTTCACAGACTGGACCTCTGAGATGTTCCTGATGAAGGCGCCAGTTATGACGCTTGGAACGTAAACGGATTTTTGAAGTTGGTACTTTGGTTAATGCAGTCCGGAATTAGAATGTCAAGTATGGCATGTTAAACCGTGATATGGACTTTATTATCCTGCACTGACAAGGCCCCTGGCTGCCCTCATTCCCACTCTCACTCTGACGTCACTGACTGCCCTTTCTCCCCACCTCACTCATGTCCTCACCACAAACCACGATTCATTGCCTTTCTAACTCTTTAATGCCTGTTTTCCTCCCATGATGTGTTGCCAGCCATGCTCACGCTTCTCCTCACTGATTTGCTTACTGCTTACTCAAACCTAATGTATTGTAAATATAATTGCCAGTATTTTTACTGCCTTGCTACTTGTACAACCTTTAACTACTTACCCTTCCCACTGACGGAACCTTTTAAATGAGCTCCTAGCTCAAAAGGTGTTTAATCTAGATTTCAATAAATAAATAAATTATTCATTGTTACCAACACTTTATTCTGCTGCTGCTGTATTGTTTTATTTATTTCTTTATTTACTGTACTAGATTAAATGAATTCTGAACCCTAAATAGAGTGTTGGCCATTTTTCACCCCAAGCTTTTTGAAATGTGTGCTTTTCTGAACTTCTTGTCCTGGTATGGTGCACCTATATATTTGTACTGGATTTTTCAAAAAGTTTGAGCTGTTTAGCCTGCCTTGAGAGCTCTTGTCTTGTTTTAGTGATTTCTGTTTGGACCTTGAGTCAGAACCAATTTATTTTTTGCCGTAGCTTCCCATTCATACCTCCTGCAGCATTTTCCACCATGTATATTCCCAGATAGAGGCAGGAAGAGTTCACACATCTACCTTTGAGTAACCCATCAACGTCATCAACCATAAAGGCTGTCTGTGACTCCCCAACCAGCTGCCATTTTTTTTGGCTGCAGTCTGGAGTTTTCAGCAGGGTGGCATCCTTGCTTTTAATTAACCTAGTTTTAGTATTCCTCTAATGGCAGTTAGGGATAGACTGCAGACACACAAGAAGGTCCCTTGCATGAACCATGTGGATCATTAGGCAGTTACTACTTCAGGACTAGGAGCGTCTCATTCTCATTCATTCTGTCTGTCCGTCTCTCTCTCTCCCCTCACTCTTCTATTTGTGGTGACTATTTTCAAGGGAGATGCCCGTTCACAAATAAAATGAAAATAAAATTACAACAAATAAAACTATTCTATAGCATTATATCTTATAATCTCAAAAATGTAGTTTTAGAAATCTTTCATGGTGTTGTATATTTGCATTGGGGTATAGCATAAGATGCCAACATCTTTCAACGATCAAAAACAACAGATTATCAAACCACATCAAATCATAGTGAAAAAATCTCAGTCAATCACAACACAGCGTTATTGTCCCACTGTTCTGTAATAACCAAAGTCGACCTCACAAAAAAACACCCTAAAGTCCAACAATAGGTGCTCTGTCCCCAGTCTAATAAACACTGCCTCTTCTTCTTCCTAATGGAGAAGGCCAAACACAGAGGCCCATCCCCAGTCCGAACACCACCCCCTTCTGAAACAAAATCCCAACACTCAATGCCCATCTCAAGTCTGACAACCTCCCTCCAAAAACTAATGTCAAACAACAGGAACCAATTCCCAGTGCCAGCAACCCCCTCATCAAACCTAAAATCCAGCAACAGGATCCCATCCCCAGTGCCAGCACCCCCCTCCTTGAACCTAAAGTCCAGCAACAGGATCCCATCCCCTATGCCAACAACCCTTCCCCAAACCTAAAGTCCAGCAACAGGATCCCATCCCTATGCCAACCCCTTCCCCAAACCTAAAGTCCAGCAACAGGATCCCATCCCTATGCCAACAACCCCTTCCCAAACCTAAAGTCCAGCAAGGATCCCATCCCATGCCAACAACCCTTCCCAAACCTAAAGTCTAGCAACAGGATCCCATCCCGTACAACAACCCCTTCCCCAAACCTAAAGTCCAGCAACAGGATCCCATCCCTATGCCACAACCCCTTCCCCAAACCTAAAGTCCAGTAACAGGATCCCATCCCTATGCCAACAACCCTTCCCAAACCTAAAGTCCAGCAACAGGATCCCATCCCGTACAACAACCCCTTCCCCAAACCTAAAGTCCAGCAACAGGATCCCATCCTGTGCCAACAACTCCTTCCCCAAAACCTAAATTCCAGCAACAGGATCCCATCCCCTGTCACAACCCCTTCCCCCAAACCTAAAGTCCAGCAACAGGATCTCATCCCCTGTGCAACAACCCCTTCCCCCAAACCTAAAGTCCAGCAACAGGATCCCATCCCCGTGACAACAACCCTCCCCCAAACCTAAAGTCCAGCAACAGGATCCCATCCCCTATGCCAACAACCCCTTCCCCCACACCTAAAGTCCAGCAACAGGATCCCATCCCCTATGCCAACAACCCTTCCCAAACCTAAAGTCCAGCAACAGGATCCCATCCCCTGTGCACAACCCCTTCTCCCAAACCTAAAGTCCAGCAACAGGATCCCATCCCTGTGCCAACAACCCTTCCCCAAACCTAAGTCCAGCAACAGGATCCCATCCCTGTGCCAACAACCCTTCCCCCAAACCTAAAGTCCAGCAACAGGATCCCATCCCCTAGCAACAACTCCTCTCCCAAACCTAAAGTCCAGCAACAGGATCCCATCCCCTGCATCAACAATCCTTCCCCAAACCTAAAGTCCAGCAGCAGATCCATCCCTATGCCAACAACCCTTCCCCAAACCTAAAGTCCAGCAACAGGATCCCATCCCTTACAGCAACAACCCCTTCCCCAAAACCTAGTCCAGCAACAGGATCCCATCCTCGTGCCAGCAACCCTTCCCCAAACCTAAAGTCCAGCAACAGGATCCCATTCCCAGTGCCTGCACTCCCCTCCCTGAACCTAAAGTCCAGCAACAGGATCCCATTCCCAGTGCAAGCAACCCCCTCCCTGAACCTAAAGACCAAAATCAGGAGACCATCCTCTGTGCCAGCAACCCCCACCTACGACCCTAACGTCCAACAACAGGAGCCCATCCCCCACATCAACAACCCCCTCCCTCAAACCTAAAGTTCAATAACAGGATCCCATCCCCATGCCAGAAACCCTTTCCCAAACCTAAATTCCAGCAACAGGATCCCATCCCCTGTGCCAACAACCCTTCCCCAAACCTAAAGTCCAGCAACATGATCCCATCCCTGTGCCAACAACCCTTCCCCAAACCTAAAGTCCAGCAACAGGATCCCATCCCGTGCAACAACCCTCTCCAAACCTAAAGTCCAGCAACAGGATCCCATCCCTATGCCAACAACCCTTCCCCAAACCTAAAGTCCAGCAACAGGATCCCATCCCTATGCCAACAACCCTTCCCCAAACCTAAAGTCCAGCAACAGGATCCCATCCCTGTGCCAACAACCCCTTCCCCCAAACCTAAAGTCCAGCAACAGGATCCCATCCCCTGTGCCAACAACCCTTCCCCAAACCTAAAGTCCAGCAACAGGATCCCATCCCTGTGCCAACAACCCTCCCCAAACCTAAAGTCCAGCAACAGATCCCATCCCCTGTGCCAACATTCCCTTCCCCAAACCTAAAGTCCAGTAACAGGATCCCATCCCCTATGCCAACAACCCCTTCCCCCAAACCTAAAGTCCAGCAACAGGATCCCATCCCCTATGCCAACAACCCCTTCCCCAAACCTAAAGTCCAGCAACAGGATCCCATCCCTGTGCCAGCACCCCCTCCCCAAACCTAAAGTCCAGCAACAGGATCCCATCCCCGTGCCAACAACCCTTCCCCAAACCCAAAGTCCAGCAACAGGATCCCATCCCCTGTGCCAGCAACATCCCTTCCCAAACCTAAAGTCCAGCAACAGGACTCGCATCCCCTGTGCCAACAACCCTTCCCCAAACCTAAAGTCCAGCAACAGGATCCCATTCCTGTGCCAGCAACCCTTCCCTAAACCTAAAGTCCAGCAACAGGATCCCATCCCCGTGCCAACAACCCCTTCCCCCAAACCTAAAGTCCAGCAACAGGATCCCATCCCCAGTGCCAGCAACCCCCTCCCTGAACCTAAAGTCCAGCAACAGGATCCCATTCCCAGTGCCAGCAACCCCCTCCCTGAACCTAAAGTCCAAAATCAGGAGACCATCCTCTGTGCCAGCAACCCCCACCTACGAGCCTAACGTCCAACAACAGGATCCCATCCCCAAGTCAACAACCCTCCCTCAAACCTAAAGTTCAATAACAGGATCCCATCCCCATGCCAGAAACCCTTCCCCAAACCTAAAGTCCAGCAACAGGATCCCATCTCCCTGTGCCAACAACCCTTTCCCAAACCTAAAGTCCAGCAACAGGATCCCATCCCCTGTGCCAACAACCCTTCCCCAAACTAAAGTCCAGCAACAGGATCCCATCCCTGTGCCAACAACCCTTCTCCCAAACCTAAAGTCCAGCAACAGGATCCCATCCCTGTGCCAACAACCCTTCCCCAAACCTAAAGTCCAGCAACAGGATCCCATCCCAGTGACAACAACCCCTTCCCAAACCTAAAGTCCAGCAACAGGATCCCATCCCAGTGCGAGCAACCCTCCCTGAACCTAAAGTCCAGCAACAGGATCCCATCCCCAGTGCCTGCAACCCCCTCCCTGAACCTAAAGTCCAGCAACAGGATCCCATCCCCTGTGCCAACAACCCTCCCCAAACCTAAAGTCCAGCAACAGGATCCCATCCCCTGTGCCAACAACCCCTTCCCCAAACCTAAAGTCCAGCAACAGGATCCCATCCCGTGCCAACAACCCCTTCCCCCAAACCTAAAGTCCAGCAACAGGATCCCATCCCCAGTGCCAGCAACCCCTCCCAAACCTAAAGTCCAGCAACAGGATCCCATCCCGTGCCTGCAACCCCTCCCTGAACCTAAAGTCCAGCAACAGGATCCCATCCCCAGTGCGAGCAACCCCCCAACCTAAAGTCCAGCAACAGGATCCCATCCTGTGCCAGCACCCCCCTCCCTGAACCTAAAGTCCAGCAACAGGATCCCATCCCCGTGCCAACAGCCCTTCCCCAAACCTAAAGTCCAGCAACAAGATCCCATCCCCAGTGCCAGCAACCCCCTCCCTGAACCTAAAGTCCAGCAACAGGATCCCATTCCCAGTGCCAGCAACCCCCTCCCTGAGCCTAAAGACCAAAATCAGGAGACCATCCTCTGTGCCAGCAACCCCCACCTACGACCCTAACGTCCAACAACAGGAGCCCATCCCCCATGTCAACAACCCTCTCCCTCAAACCTAAAGTTCAATAACAGGATCCCATCCCCCATGCCAGAAACCCCCTTCCCCAAACCTAAAGCTAAGCAACAGGATCCCATCCCCTGTGCCAACAACCCTTCCCCAAACCTAAAGTCCAGCAACAGGATCCCATCCCTGTGCCAACAACCCCTTCCCCAAACCTAAAAGTCCAGCACAGGATCCCATCCCTGTGCCAACAACCCCTTCCCCAAACCTAAAGTCAAGCAACAGGATCCCATCCCCTGTGCCAACAACCCTTCCCCAAACCTAAAGTCCAGCAACAGGATCCCATCCCCTGTGCCAACAACCCCTTCCCCAAATCTAAAGTTCAATAACAGGAATCCATCCCCATGCCAGCAACCCCTTCCCCGAACCTAAAGTTCAACAAAGGGAGCCCATCCCCCATGCCAGCAACCCCTTCCCCCGAACCTAAAGTTCAATAACAGGAATCCATTCCCATGCCAGCAATCCCTTCCTTCAGCCTGCAGTCACAACAACAGCCAGTCTCCCATGCTGACAAATGCTGCTTCCCTCTTGAAACTAAAGTCCAGCACCAGTTATCCCATCTCCAGTATCAGCAACCCCTCACCCCAAAACACAGCTTTAGGAACTGGAGTCAATTTCCAGTACCAGCAACCCCCCCTTTCCAAACTAAGGTGCGATACCAGGAACCATTATCAGGTGCTAGGACACTCCCCCAAACTGAACAGCAGCTGCCGCAGCCCACCTCTCACCTCACTGGCAGACCACAGTTTGACTGCAAACAATCTCTGTGCATTATGCATGACAGTACAGAGTCACCGTGTGAAACTTTGGGTGCCTGGTGGGAGCTTCTCGGTGCATTTTTTACCTGCTTCTTTGCAGCCTTCACACCCCTTACAATAAAGGAGTTTTAGAGCAAAAATTAAAACAAAATATCACAGTTTTTTTATTTATTTTTATTCTTTGTTAACCGGCATGGCTCACTAGGCACAACTGCCTGTCTTCAGGGCAACCTGGGCGCCCAGTTTCTAGTTTCTAGTATGGGAGTGCAGCAGATGCTCCGTCTATTTTGTTGTTTTACTTTATCAGTTCAACCAGCAGCACAGCCACTACTGGCTGCAGCTGACTGAGTTTTCACACTACACCACTGTAAACTGTGGGCTGTGCCTGTCATGATCTGGAAATGGGGTGCCACTAGAAACTGTGAACACTTTGGATGAGTAGAGGGGTACCACTAGACACCAGGCAGTGTTTGGCACAGGACAGGGAAGGGTCCCATTTCAGACAGGGAAGGGGTGCCACTAAACACCAGGTAATGCTTGGCATCGGACAGGGAAGGGTCCTATTTCAGACAGGGAAGGGGTGCCACCAAACACCAGGGAATGCTTGGCATCGGACAGGAAAGGGTCCCATTTCAGACAGGGAAGGGGTGCCAGCAAACACCAGGGAATGCTTGGCATCGGACAGGGAAGGGTCCCATTTCAGACAGGGAAGGGGTGCCAGCAAACACCAGGGAATGCTTGGCATCGGACAGGGAAGGGTCCCATTTCAGACAGGGAGTGGGTGCCATCGAACACCAGGGAATGCTTGGCATTGGACAGGGAAGGGGTGCCACTAAACATCAGGGAATGCGTGGCATCGGACAGGGAAGGGTCCCATTTCAGACAGGGAAGGGGTGCCACCAAACACCAAGGAATGCTTGGCATCGGACAGGGAAGGGTCCAATTTCAGACAGGGAGTGGGTGCCACTGAACACCAGGCATTATTTGGATAAGGACAAAGTAAAGTGTGAGTGCCACTGTTCTGTGTTTGGCTTTATACAGGGAGAGGGTTGGGCACCACTGAATATCAGGAGTGCCTGGCATAGGCTTGATGATGGTCTGCCACTCCTGGGGGCCATCTCTGGATTCTGGATTGGTCTCGGGAGGGAGGAGAATGAGCCTTGCAGGCTTGATGATGGTCTGCCACTACTGGAGCCATCCGTGGATTCTGGGTTTGGTCTCCGGAGGGAGGAGAACAAGCCTGGCAGGCTTGATGATAGTCTGCCACTCCTGGGGGCTGTCCCCTGATTCTAGGTTGGGTCTCTGGGAGGGAGGAGAATGAGCAGGTAGGCTCAATGATGGTCTGCCACTCCTGGGAGCCATCCTGGATTCTGGATTGGGTCTGCAGGAGTGAGGGAATGAGCCTCAGAGGCTCGATGATGATCTGCACCCTGGGGCTGTCTCTGGGTTCTGGATTGGGTCTCTGGGAGGAAGGAAATGAGCCTGGCAGGCTCGATGATGGTCTGTCAGTCCCGAGGCTCATCCCTGCATTTTGGGTTGGCTCTCCTGAGGGAGGAGAATGAGCCTGGCAGGCTCAATGATGGTCTACTACCCTGGGGCCCATCCCTGGATTCTGGATTGGGTCTCCTGGAGGAGGAGAATAAGCCTGGCAGGCTCGTTGATGGTCTGCCACTCCTGGAGCCATCCCTGGATTCTGGATTTGGTCTCTGGGAGGGAGGAGAACAAGACTGGCATACTCGATGATGGTCTGCCACTCCTCGGGGCCATCCCCGGATTCTGGGTTGGGTCTCCGTGAGGGAGGAGAATGAGCCTAGCAGGCTCGATGATGGTCTGCCACTCCTGGGAGACATCCCCTGATTCTGGGTTGGGTCTCCAGGAGAGAGGAGAATGAGCGTGGCAGGCTCGATGATGGTCTGCCACTCCTGGAGACCATCCCTGGGTTCAGGATTGGGTCTCAGAGGGATAAGAATGAGTCAGGCAGGCTTGATGTTAGTTTGCCACCTCCCAGGGGCCATCCCTAGATTCTGGGTTGATCTCCAGGAGGCGGGAGAATGAGCATGGCAGGCTTGATGATGGTCTGCCACCCTGGGGTCCATCTCTGGAATGTGGATTGATTCTCCAGGAGGGAGAGAATGAGCCTGGCAGGCTCGATGTTGGTTCCCACTCCCAGGGCCATCCCTGGATTCTGGATTGGGTCTCAAGGAGGGATGATATTGAGCCTGGCATTCTCTATGGTGGTCTGCCACTCCTGGGGGCTGTCCCTGGATTCAGGATTGGGTCTCTAGAGGAGAGAGGAGAGTGAGCCTGGTAGGCTCAATGGTGGTCTGCCACTCCTGGCGTCCATCCCTGGATTCGGGATTGGGTCTCCGAGAAGGAGGAGAATGAGCCCGGCAGGCTCAATGATGATCTGCCACTCCTGGGGCTGTCCCTGGGTTCTGGATTTGGTCTCTGGGAGGGAGGAGAACAAGACTGGCATGCTCAATGATGGTCTGCCACTCCTGGGGGCCATCTCTGGGTTCTGGATTGGGTCTTCAAGACGGAGGAGAATGAGCCCGGCAGGTTCGATGATGGTCTGCCAATCCTGGAGCCATCCCTGGATTCTGGGTTTGGTCTCCAGGAGGAAGGGGAACAAGCCTGGCAGGCTCAGTGATGGTCTTCCACTCCTAGGGGTCATCCCCGGATTCTGGGTTGGGTCTCCGGGAGGGAGAAGAATGAGCCTAGCAGGCTCAATGATGGTCTGCCACTCCTGGGGGCCTTCTCTGGATTTGGTCTTCGGGAGACAGGAGAATAAGCCTGGAAGGGTCGATGATGGTCTGCCACTCCTAGGGGCCATCCCTGGACTCTGGATTGGGTCTCCGGGAGGGAGGAGGAGAAGAACATGCCTGGCAGGTTCGATGATGGTCTGCCACTCCTGGGAGCCATCCGCCGATTCTGGGTTGGGTCTCCGGGAGGGAGGAGAATGTGCCTGGCAGGCTCAATGATGGTCTGCCACTCCCGGGGGCCATCCCTGGATTCTGGATTGGGTCTCAAGGAGGGATGATATTGAGCCTGGCAGGCTCGATGATGGTCTGCTACCCTGGGGTCATCTCGGGATTCTGGATTGGGTCTCGGAGGAGGAGAATAAGCCTGGTAGACTTGACGATAGTCTGCCACTCCTGGGGGCCATCCTTGGGTTGTGGGTCGGGTCTACAAGAGGGAGAACAGAGCCTAGCAGGCTCGATCATGGTCTGCCACTCCTGGGGTTGTCCCTGGGATCTGGCTTTGGTCTCCGTGAGGGAGAAGAAGTGCCCTGCAGGCTCGATGTTGGTTCATCACTCCCAGGGGCCATCCCTGGATTCTGGGTTGGGTCTCCAGGATGAAGGAGAACAAGCCTGGCAGGCTCGATGATGGTCTGCCACTCCAGGGCCATCCCTGGAATGTGGAATGGTTCTCCAGAAGGGAGAAGAATGAGCCGGCAAGCTCAGTGTTGGTTTGCCACTGCCAGGGGCCATCCTGGATTCTGGGTTGGGTCTCCAGGAGGAGGGAAGAATGAGCCTGACAGGCTCGATGATGGTCTACTCCTGGGGCCATCTGCGTGTTCTGGATTGGTTCTCTAGGAGGAGGAGAATGAGCCCCTAGGCTCAATGATGATCTGCCACTCTGGTGGCCGTTCCTGGGTTCTGGACTGGGTCCCGGGAGGGAGGAGAGCAGGCCTGGCAGCTCAATGGTGTTATGCCACCCTGGGGTCCGTTCCTGAATGTGGATTGGTTCTCCAGGAGGGAGAAGAATGAACCTGGCAGGGTCGATGTTGGTTTCCCACTCCCAGGGGCCATCCATGGATTCTGAGTTGGGTCTCCGGGAGGAAGGAGAATGAGCCTGGCATTCTCTATGGTGGTCTGCCACTCCTGGGGGCTGTCCCTGGATTCAAGATTGGGTCTCTAGGGAAGAGAGGAGAATGAGCCTGGTAGGCTCGATGGTGGTCTTCCACTCCTGGGGCTTGTCCCTGGATTCGGGATTGGGTCTCCGAGAGGGAGGAGAATGAGCCTGGTAGGCTCGATGGAGGTCTGCCACTCCTGGGGGCCATCCCTGGGTTCTGGATTGGGTCTCCAGGAGGGAGGATATTGAGCCTGGCAGGCTCGATGATGGTCTTCCACTCCTGGGGGCCATCCCTGGATTCAGGATTGGGTCTCCGGGAGGGATGAGAACAAGCCTGGCATTCTCGATGGTGGTCTGCCACTCCTGTGGGCTGTTCCTGGATTCGGGATGGGATCTCTAGGAGAGAGGACAATGAGCCTGGTAGGCTCTGATGGTGGTCTGCCACCCTGGGGCCGTCCTGGATTTGGGATTGGATCTCTGGGAGGGAGGAGAATGAGGCTGGCAGGCTCACTGCTGGTCTGCCACTCCTGGGGCCATCCCTGGATTCTGCATTATGCTCTGGGAGGAGGAAGAATGAGCCTGGCAGGCTTGATGATGGTCTGCCACCCTGAGGGCCATCTGTAGGTTCTGGATTGAGTCTCTGAGAGGGAGCAGAATGAGCTTGGCAGGGTTTATGGTGGTCTGCCATTCCTGGGGCCATCCCTGGATTCTGGGTTGGGTCTCTGGGAGGAAGGACAACGAGCTTGGCAGGCTCAATGATGGTCTGTCAGTCCTGGGGCAATCCATGCATTCTAGGTTGGTTCTCTGGGAGGAGTAGAATGAGCCTGTTAGGCTCGATGATGGTCTGCTACTCCTGGGGACCATCTCTGGATTCTGGATTGGGCTCCTGGGAGGGAGGAGAATGAGCCTTGCAGGCTCGACGATGGTCTGCCACTCCTGGAGCCATCCATGGATTCTGGGTCGCCGGGAGGGACGAGAATGAGCCTGGCAGGCTCGATGATAGTCTGCCACTCCTGGGGCCGTCCCCGACTCTGGGTTGGGTCTCTGGGAGGAGGAGAATGAGCCAGGTAGGCTCGATGATAGTCTGCCACCTCTGGGTCCATCCCTGGATTCTAGATTGGGTCTCCAGGAGGGAGGAGAATGAGCCTGACAGGCTCGATGATGATCTGCCACTCCTGGGCCATCTGGGTTCTGGATTGGTTCCCTAAGAGGAGAAGAATGAGCCCGCAGGCTCGATGATGATCTGCCACTCCTGGGGCTGTCCTGGGTTCTGGATTGGGTCTCTGGGAGGAAGGAAATGAGCCTGGCAGGCTCAAAGATGGTATGTCACCCGGGGCCATCCCTGCATTCTTGGTTGGCTCTCCTGGAGGGAGGAGAATCAGCCTGGCAGGCACAATGATGGCCTATGACCTGGGGCCAATCTCTGATTGGGTCTCCTGAGGGTGGACAATAACCTGGCAGGCTCGCTGATGGTCTGCCACTCCTGAGCCATCCGTGGATTCTGGATTTGGTCTCTGGGAGGAGAAGAACAAGACTGGCATGCTCTGATGATGGTCTGCCACTCCTGGGGGCCATCTCTGGGTTCTGGATTGGGTCTTCAAGACGGAGGAGAATGAGCCCGGCAGGTTCGATGATGGTCTGCCAATCCTGGAGCCATCCCTGGATTCTGGGTTTGGTCTCCAGGAGGGAGGGGAACAAGCCTGGCAGGCTCAGTGATGGTCTTCCACTCCTGGGGGTCATCCCCGAATTCTGTGTTGGGTCTCCGGGAGGGAGGAGAAAGAGCCTAGCAGGCTCAATAATGGTCTGCCACTACTGGGGGCTTTCTCTGGATTCTGGGTTTGGTCTTCGGGAGAGAGGAGAATATGCATGGAAGGGTCAATGATGGTCTGCCACCCTAGGGCCATCCCTGGACTCTGGATTGGGTCTCCGGGGGAGAAGAACATGCCTGGCAGGTTCGATGATGGTCTGCCACTCCAGGGGCCGTCCGCGATTCTGGGTTGGGTCTCGGGAGGAGGAGAATGTGCCTGGCAGGCTCAATGATGGTCTGCCACCCCGGGCTGTCCCTGGGTTCTGGATTGGGTCTCTGGGAGGAAGGAAAATGAGCCTGGCAGGCTCGAAGATGGTATGTCACTCCCGGGGGCCATCCCTGCATTCTTGGTTGGCTCTCCTGGAGGGAGGAGAATGAGCCTGGCAGGCACGATGATGGCCTATGACTCCTGGGGCCAATCTCTGGATAGGGTCTCCTGGAGGCGGACAATAACCCTGGCAGGCTCGCTGATGGTCTGCCACTCCTGGAGCCATCCGTGGATTCTGGATTTGGTCTCTGGGAGGAGAGAACAAGACTGATGCTTTATGATGGTCTGCCACTCGGGCCATCCTCGATTCTGGGTTGGGTCTCCGGGAGGAGGAGAATGAGTCTGGCAGGCTTGATGATGGTCTACCACCCTGGAGGCCATCTGTGCATTCTGGATTGGTTCTCTAGGAGGGAGGAGAATGAGCCCGCAGGCTCAATGATGATCTGCCACCCTGGTGGCCGTTCCTGGGTTCTGGACTGGGTCCCGGGGAGGGAGGCAGGCCTGGCAGCTCAATGGTGTTATGCCACTCCTGGGGTCCATTCCTGGAATGTGGATTGGTTCTCCAGGAGGGAGAAGAATGAGCCTGCAGGGTCGATGTTGGTTTCCCACTCCCAGGGGCCATCCATGGATTCTGAGTTGGGTCTCCGGGAGGGAGGAGAGCGAGCCTAGCAGGCTCGATCATGGTCTGCCATCATCCTGGTTCTGGCTTTGGTCTCCGGGAGGGAGAAGAACGAGCCCCGCAGGCTCGATGTTGGTTCGTCACTCCCAAGGGCCATCCCTGGATTCTGGGTTGGGTCTCTGGGATGAAGAAGAATGAGCCTGGCAGGCTCGATGATGGTCTGCCACTCCCAGGGGCCATCCCTGGAATGTGGAATGGTTCTCCAGGAGGGAGAAGAATGAGCCCGGCAGGCTTGATGTTGGTTTGCCACTGCAAGGGGCCATCCCTGAATTCAGGATTGGGTCTCTAGGAGAGAGGAAAACAAGTCTGGCAGGCTCGATGATGGTCTGCCACTCCTGGGGGCCATCCCCGGATTCTGGGTTGGGTCTCTGGGAGGGAGGAGAACGAGCCTGGCAGGCTCGATGATGGTCTGCCACCCTGGGGCCGCCTCTGATTCTGGGTTTGATTTCTGGGAGGGAGTAGAATAAGCCTGGCAGGTTCGATGATGGTTGCTACTCTAGGGGCCATCCCCAGATTCTGGGTTGGGTCTCCGGGAGGCAGAAGAGACAAGCCTGGCTGGCTCAATGATGGTTGCCACTCCTGGAGGCTGTCCCCAGATTCTGGGTTGGGTCTCCGGGAGGGAGGAGAATGAGCCTGGCAGGCTTGATGATGGTCTACCACTCTGGAGGCAGTCCGTGGGTTCTGGATTGGGTCTGCGAGGGAGAGGAATGAGCCCGGCAGGCTCGATGTTTGTTTACCACTCCTGGGGCCATCCCTTGATTCTGGATTGGGTCTCCAGGAGGGAGGAGAATGAGCCTGGTAGGCTTAATGATGGTCTGCCACTCATGGGGGCCATTCCTGGGTTCTGGGTAGGTCTACGGGGGGGAGGAGAACGAGCCTAGCCAGCTTGATGATAGTCTGTCACTCCTGGGGCCGTCCCTGGATTCTAGGTTGGGTCTCTGGGAGGGAGGAGAATGAGCCTGGCAGGCTTGATGATGATCTGCCACTCCAGGGGGCCATGCCTGGGTTCTGGACTGGGTCTCTCGGAGGGAGGAGAATGAGTCTGGCAGGCCTGATGATGGTCTGCCACTCCAGGGGGACATCCCTGGGTTCTGGATTTGGTCTCTGGGAGGGAGGAGAAGCTGGCAACCTCCTTCCTGGCCCCATTGTGGGGGGGGGGCAATCCACGGGGGAACTACCGGGGATCAGCAAGTATAGGAGCAGTGGGACCTGAGAGAGAGTCACTCCATCAGGAGGATGAAAATCTCTACGGTAAATGTCCCAAAGTACTCTTGCAGCCTGCCAGTCCCCTACAAAAAGTGAATGCAGCTGGAATAACATTGCTGCTCACTCACCACAGCCGAACACCCGCGTGGGAAATCTTCAGTCAGACATGCTGTCCAGGGTCTGTGTGGCCCAAAGAAGCGGGAAAATAATTAAAAGAAAACATGTTGTTGAACAGTACCTACTCTGTCACTTACAACAGTGTAATTCTTCGTGGCTAGTTTTTTTTCTGACCAAAACCGCTGCAGCAGGTTCTTCACACCTTGCACCATCATCCTTCAGGTAAACATGTTATACTAGTTGGAGCAATGTGGACCGATGCAGAAATAGGGACTGAAGGCTCCAACACATTTCTTCATGTAGCCCAGTAGTTAAATTTGTGAAACAAGTTCAGGGGTCATATAATAAGATAGTTGGGGCACTGGGCACAGAGTGGGGGTCGCAGGCAGTCTTCCTACCAACAAAATTATTTTTTTTGTGGTGGAGTAATAAAAGAAAAGAATAATTTAAAATAAGAAAATAACTCATTTCCTTTTTCTCACCCCCAAAAAAGTGAACCATTGAATAATCGCAATAAACCACTCCAGAATTTGGGTTATGCTGGGATTTACCAATTTCTGGTGTGAATTTGGTCACTCTGCTGCACCTCATGACCAAATCACACCAGGCATGGGTAAATCCCAGTATAACCCACACCCTGTCCTGGTTTATTGCTTAAATCTATCATACTGGGAGACTTATCTAGCCTTAATGGGCCCTATGCACAAAGCGGGCAGGGGTACACAAAATCATAGCATACCCCACCCATGTAGCTGTGCACCCGCGGACAGGTGCACCCTTACCAGCATTCACTAATGCCAGCCACCTGTCTGTGGCTGCACACCCCCAGCACACAGGTGCATGGTGGAGTGTTCCGCAGACCGGGTGCACATCCAATGGGATGCCTGGACCCAGTCCGTGAGTGGATACCTTGCACCCACGGGACGTGAAAACAAGATGGAGGGTGCAATGTGTGCTGCAGGCTCAGGGTGGGAGGGTGCCCTCTCCTCTGCCCCAGCCCTCCGTGCCAATTCATGGGTTGGAGCAGCATGTAGGGGGTCTGCAGTGCCCCACGTCCATGCCACTGCCAGGGGCAGCATCGGGAGGCACATATCTCTCACGGCTGGGTGTTACCCAGCATAAGGTGCATCCTCGCTCCCTCACGCCACACCGCTGTGAATGGCGAGAGTGTAACACATCCCGCCCACCCTGACCGCATTGCCTTCCGCGCAGTCTGGTGGTGCCAAATCCCAAACATCAAACATAGCAAAAAAAGGGAGATGATTCCACAGTTTGCAAAACTAAGTCAATTAAAATGAGCACATATTCTGAAATGTTGATCACATCTGCATGTAATCAGTAATTGTTCATCGTTGCAGTCACAATATAAAAGTTAGGCATCAGTTTCTCCAGTCAGGTGCAACACCCTTTCTCTTCCCCATGGTAGGAACCTTGATATCCTCCTTTGTAATTTTGCACTTTAAAATCACTTTTATGCAACTGTAACATGAGGAAGAGAAACATAAAAAGAGCACTGAACCATTTCTCTTCCCCATGTTACAAGAGGATTAACCCACTCCAGAGCGTGGGTCTCTCAGGGACTAATGTATGGCTGGGTGGTTGGAACCTCCAACCTCACCCCCCAGCCATACATTAATCCCTGAGAGACCCACGTAACGCTACCAACTGTCCCTATTTTCCCAGGACAGTCCCTATTTTTGGCTGCATGTCCCAGTGTCCCCACAAGTTTTGCAAAATATCACTTTTGTCCTGGTTTTTGCTTCCTTGTCCCAGTTTTGTCCCCCTTTTTTTTTTTGCTGACTGCTAATCCATGAGTGACAGTTACTTCGGCACCACTGTGGCACTGCTCGGGCTGGACAGCAGTTTGCAACTTCAACCCTTCGCCTGTGTTGCACTGCAAGCATGTCAGTGGGAGCACAGTAAAGCATATTCCTTCCTGTTAGATTAAGCTGGGTAGTAGTGCAAACAAGCGCATACGGACGTCTGCCTGCCAGCAGCTGAGAGGGACTCCAGACTGGCAGCAGTGAACTGAGGTACCTGAACCTGATCAGCTGTAGGGAGTGTGTGAAAACAATCTGTTGTGGTGGTGGGACTCACTGAAGTAAGTTTGCTCAGCAAATGAGGTGAGTGTAAGTGGGTTGATGGGACTGTCAGGAGAGGCAATACATGCAGCTCGAATGTCTGATAACAATTTAATGCAGGTTTGCATCTAATGAACTTTCTGTACATCATGATTTGGAACTTGCTGCAGCAGAATGATGTGTTGTTTTAACCTGGATGTTTACTACTGGTGTTACTGTGGGGCAGCATTGTCAGAGCAAGCAGCAAAATGTAATTGATTGTGTGCAGTGTTGTCTGCGGCAGTGCCCGTGGGAGTGACATGGTGGAGGGGAGGGGGTCATGGTCAGGATGGACCATCCCAGTTTTAGGCCTCAGAAAGTTGGCAGCTTTAGACCCACGCTTCTGGAGTGGGTTAATCCTTACATAATCATAGTTTTGCAAGTGGTATACAGTTTACATCAATGCTCTGGCAGTTCGGCTGGAGACAGATAAGTCATCGGAAGTCTTCTAGCTAAGCCCCTCCCCACCACCTGGATGGTACATATGTTGGATCCTGCCTGTGACATCAGATCTTCACCAGCTGGAAGCACAGATCTGGCTGCCACTTGCCAGGGAAGGTCAGGTGGGTTCTGTGGATGTGAACTGTACATCTAACAGAACTATAGTTACAGGTGAGTAAATGTAGCTTACTCACTTGTAACTGTAGTCTAGGACTGATATACCGTTCATATCCACACTCTGGCCATTCCATCGGAAATACTGATTAATTGGATATCTTTAAGAAAAGTTACTCCCACCATCGAGGTGGTATATATCCTCCAGCTCCGCCCTGTGATGTCAGATCTTTGCATGCTGGAAGCAAAGATCCATGGGTGACCAACCGGGGGAAGCTGGGTGGGTTGTGTTGATGTGAACTGTATACTACTAACAGCAAGAAAAAGTATGTACTCACCATAATTGTAGATCTTCCTGCATATTCTCACCATTCATTGCTGGTAGGTCATAGTCTGAGGCACCAGACCCTCATGGAAGGGATAACTTCAAGAATTTTGAGCTGGGGGAGCTGGCATCAGGGACGGCACTACCCACAAGGCTGATATACTACGTGGCACTCATGGACTGGCCAGTATGATGCCGACTCTCCCCAGCCCTCAGTTCTGCTCACCGGAGAAGAGAAAAAAAAATAAAGGGAGGAGGAAAAAAGCCACTGAGACAGAATAAGGAAAGGAACAGAAGAAAATAAAAGCTAAAAGAAGGACAGAGAAGAGAGTGCGAGAGAGAAAGGAGAAAAGAAAGAAATGAAGGGAGGAGGAAAAGAGCCACAGGGATAGAATAAGGAAAGTAATAAAAGAAAACAAAAGCTAAAAGAAGGACAGAGAAAAGAGAGAGAGATGAATAGTATTGCTGGAGGGTTTGGGTTGTACAGAGGGCACCAGAGCCTCTGGGGTACACAGAGAACACAATGAGGGAGGGAGGGAGGGAGGATGGAAGGGAGAAGATGGTAGGGACGTCATTGCATGCCTCACCTCAGGAAAGAAAAACAGAAAGGTCCTGCGTGCAGTATGACACTGTCCCTTGCAGACGCTGCCCCTGAGAAGGTACCTCCTGGCTGGATACATTTTGATAGGTGGATATGCTCCCACAACCCTGCCATGAAGGGTAAGTCATCAGAGCATAAGGAAGGGCCTGACCCTTGGGGATGGCACCAGGGGACAGCCAGTGATATTAGAGTGCCGCCAGGACAGGAGATGAATACATTAACCCCCCCAAAAAAAACAGAGCAAACTCATCACACCTTAATTGTGAAAAAGCTCTCACGGACTGAAGACAGGCTGGATTAAACAGCCTATCAACAGTCCAAAAGAGCTGAGCCAGTCTGTTAATTACTGCAGCAATCTCCCTGCACAGGAACTCTGCCTTCTTACAGGAGATTGCTGCTTGATAGTTTCTATAATGAGAAATCAAAATAAGCATGTCCACATCAGGCTGGGTCCTTCACCAATGCCACTCCAACCTTTGGCCCCCCTCATCTTGAACTCCCTGAGACTCCTGTCAAACCAAAGGGAGCCATGGTGTGAAGTGAGGGTCAAACATGGTAAGTGCAATTGAGTCGAGGACCTCAGTGACCACCCTGTTGTAGGCCGACACCAATTCCCCTATCTCCTCGCAAGTACTCATTACATCTGCACCACCATAAGACCTTCTGGGGTCAACCCCTTTAAAGGGTGGTACTGGACCATCTGTATAGGGGAAGGTCTTTTAGGGAGGGGTCTTTGAATGAGAATCTCATGGTATGATGGTCCAGCCAAATGACCGGCTCCACCATAAGGTCAGTGACCTCCACTCCAAGCAAGAAGACCAGGTCAAATGAATGACCGTGTATATGGGTTGCAGAGGCAGCTACCTATGTCAAGGCCAGAACATTCATCAGCTGGAGGAGGGTTTTGTCCCTATGCCAAGAGTGTGTCATCAACTCAGCATTAAAGTCGCACAGAATGATCCATCTGGGCGACTCCAACACCAGTTCGCAACAAAAGCCACAACTTCCTGCAGGAATTCTCCTCGTTTCCAGGAGGACAGTAAATGAGAAGGATCCTGAGACCTGAACCTGCAAACTCTTGAACTGCCACACATTCAAAGTATCTGGTTGTTCCACTGGGAGGACCACAGGTGCAAACTCGATTTAAAAAAAAAAAAATCACCACACCCATTTCCTATGATTCTCTTTCAGGCAGTGAATGACTGATGTATTTATAGTATAAAAATAAAAATGATCATATGAAGCAGATATGGATTACTCACCTGTAACTGCAGTTCTACTAATGGTATACAGTTCACATTCACACTCTGATAGTCATCCTGAAGACAACTGAGCCATCGGAAGTCTGCAAATTAGGAATCTGACACCACCAGGGTGGTATAACCTCTGGCTCTGACCCATGATGGGTGTCAGGTCTTTACACGCTAAACCGCAACCCCACAGGTATTTTAAAAAATTGCTTAAAGGGGACAGACTGACAGATGGGTAACTGGCACAACACTCTCATTTGAAACAGTATATGTTTTATCCACATGCCAGCGCTATGTATTCTAGATGTGTTTATTTATTTATTTACGGCCACTGGACAGTATGCTTGAAGTACAACTGTGCTATACTGTCCAAATGCTATTATCAGATCATGCCCCACCGGTACTGGCTTTGGAACTACACCAACAATCTAAACAAAGCAACTGGAGAGTTAAAGGGACACTCTCAACCTTTTCTGCATCATACTATTTTGAGTTAAAACTCCAGATTTTACTGCTTACCATCTCTAACATTCACTGGAGTTGCTGGTTGTTTTATCTCTTTCCTTTCTTAGTGGAACTGAAATGCAAGCTAATGGTGTAATTATATCCAGCCTTGTTCTGTTTCAAATCCTTGATCTACTCTTATTGCATACTTGCTGAACATTAGGAGCATCCCCAAACAGTGCAGCCACTCACGATGCAGTAGTCTCCCCTCTTCACAATGCAATATGATTTGCTAGACTGTGTTGAGGGTGTTTTCAAGTCCAGGAAAGATGCAGTGGGAGTTAATCAAGGAAATGTAAACAAACATGGCTTTGTGTGGTAACACCAGTATGGTGGTCAGTCTGTTTTTCACTTTTTGAAAGAAAAAAGGAATCAGAATTAAACTATCAGCTACATCAGCAGCCTCTTACAGAATGTAAACAGTCATAACGTGTGCCTTTTAAACAAGATACATTCTGAGGCCTTAATGGGTTGACAGTGTCCCTTTAACATAGGCCTTCTAAAGGATTCAACATTTTGAGAATTGCTCAGGGAAAGAATCTGAATTATACAGTAAACTCAGTCCACAGACAGATCTCCACTAATCACCTGGGATACTCTAAAAGCAGTATTACCCGGGGGATTGTTGCATATGCCTCCAGAACCAGAAAGGTGCACCAGGAAGGAAAGAAAGACAACTGACTGAACAAGGACTCCTCCTTACTCCCACTAGTGAAACTTACTCAAAATAAAATTCAAAACATTTTAAATACAAAATGGAACTGGCCCTTCAGTACTTGAAACAGATGTACTATGATGGTGGGCCCAAGACCATAAAACTATTGGTATTCTGGCTGCATCAGTACAAAGCAGAGGTGACCATCATGAAGTTGAAGGATCCAATTTCTACACTGGAGATCTTTAAATCTTTGCAAACTGCTCAGGTCTTGACTAATTATTATGCTTCACTTTACATGTATGACCCGGGACCAGAACTCCCAATCTAGATACATGACCTTGACTCATTGCACTGCCCATTGGTTACAAAGGCACACAATGCGTGCTTGATATCACCCATTTCTCTGCCAGAGCTGGATGCTGTGCTACCTCACACAAAGTCTGGGAAATCTCCATGCCTTGATGGCACTGTGCATTCTCTCTCCTCAAAATGTATGCCAACCATTTTAGTGCCAGAACTACTTGACTTTCCCAAATGACAGCTCAGAAAATAAACACACAAACGGAGGAGGCACTAGTTAAAACAAGTCCATTCACTAACAGACTAAAACAGAATGATGACTACAGTACCAAATAACGTCACTTTCCACCACTAGACCTCTGCTTTGATCACAGTAGACACCCGAAACAGCTTACAGCATGTATTCAAATACTGTATGCGTCCAACACTGTTCTGTCTTGCCACACTAACAGGCACCCGTTTCAGCTTCGGAGGCAAAAATTAGGCTAGCATACCATGACACTGGAGCCAGCTTAGGGACAAAAAGCTGATTCAGAACTGGGAAGATGAAGGGAGTGCTGTGCCCACAGGTACAGAAACTGAATAATAACAGTGCACCCTAGTGATATTACATGTTCTGAATTACTACAAAATCAGAGAAACCACAGTGTAATTGCAAAAGCTGAAAAAAAATCTGAAAAACGCTGCATTCATCTTTATGGATGCTGCTCCATTGTGGAGCTCTCAAACAAATGCTCCTTTTTGCTGTCAGCCTCCCTAATAACGTTGTTACACGATCCTGCCAGTGTCGTCCTTCATTTAAGTCACACTGTACAGTACTGTAAATTTTGTTTTTAAAAAATGTATAGTTTTATACTGATGGCTTTACAAATTACAGCTCTTGCAGTCTCCGTGGTTTAGACTGACTGGAAAGGGTAACAGTGAAGTTGAGCTTGTTTCAGAAAGCTGGGCAAGCGCTTGAGCACAATAAAATAAAACCATCACTTTGCAAAATTCTTTTGCTGGGCTTAAGCACTCTAAAATAATTCAATAAAGCCACAGAGTGTCTGAGGGTATCACAGGGGGTGCTATAATGCCTTGTACAGGAACTGTACAGTATTTCTTGTTAAGATCACCTTTCCATTTTGCAGTTTTCAAACAAAGTTCTCCTTTTTTGCTGTCACTCTCCCTATTGGGCTTAAACTCCCTAAATCTGAACTGCCAAATAAATCAAAAAGCGGAAACTCCACATGGCCCTGCTGTTTCAGAAGGAAGAAGTGGATGTTAAAAGGTCTTTCTCACACTCACACAGCATCCTGGAACACAATCTACAAGGCGAACGGCGAACTGTGGGGTGCTTGTCTAAAGGAAACTTACTTACTGTCCTGCACAATGGTCTTCAGTACAGAATAACAAAACACGACCCTTGCCAGAACACTTTACAGCTAGAAGAGGGACTGTCTAGTATTGTGGAAATGAAAAGAGAAAAGTGAAAGCTCAGTTTGTCGCTGAAAGCTGGACAACCACTCCCATTATCGGAGCACAATAAAAATAGTCACTTTGCCACATCTTTTTGCTGGGCTTAAAAGCCCTAAAATAATATGTAATACAAGATATAGAAATAATCAATCTGAGTGCCCAAATAAATCAAAAAGCTCAAACTTCATTGACAATATTTGTTAGTAGTTTAGTAGAGGAAATGCAGCAATCATTTGTAAATAGAAGTTAAACATCCATAGAGCTGTAAACGTCGTAATAAGTTCAGTTGCACAGTGCTACAACTTCTATGAAAGGGGAGATATAGAGACAGACAGATGAAACTGCACATGCTCATATTAAGTTCCCTAAACCGCTATTCCATTTGGAAACTGGTACAAGCACTGTCTAATGATATGCACAGTATAAAAAAAAAGTACTGTTCCTCCATTTCAAGAGAATTTAATACATTAAAAAGTTTGCTACAATTTATTGAATCAGTTGTTTGAGATAATGTATACAGTGCAGCGAGCCAAAGGCATAAAGAACATTCTTAAACTATCTCTGAAAAAAATGCCATTCTTTAGAGTAGAATGCCGGCTACTTCATTTACTGTATGGTTAAAACTAAAACAAACAAGAAAACAGATCCAAGATTGTACACCTTTCTTTTTTCAGTGTAAATGTCATTCAGATTGATATGGGTCCATAGAAACACACCAGCTGATTGCGAGGTTTGCCTGCAAAACTTAACCCCCAAAACACACAAACACACACACTCCACCACCATCACCATCACCAGTTCAGAAGCCTCTGCCAGGAGGACACAGCTGCTGTCTCACGCTAGTCATCCATGCCTGGGGATTTTGAAGGAGAAATGGACATATCAGAAATTGAATTCTTTCCCTCTCTTTATTGTGTGCCCAGCTCCACTAAGATGCAATCGATTAGTCTGCAACATCAAAGAAGCCCAGAACCATCAAGGATGGCCACCAAAATCAGGGGGAGTAGCAGCACTAAACCCGGCTGCTGTTTCATGTTGTTAACCCTTCATCCCCTTTTGCTATCATCCCCTGCCCCATATGCAGCTAAAGAAGTCGAGCCCAATGATTGATGCTTGGCTGCCATTTCATGCAGTTCAATTCCATGGATTTGCTTAAAGGCACAACTCGCTGTTCTTGAAAGCTGAACATCTGTTAACTTCATGTAATATTTTTTTTTATATAAAAAACACTGACATATGGGCAAAATAAATCTCATGCAGGTAATTACTTAACTTTTTTACATTCCCCCCCCCACCCCAAACCAGTGATCATCTTGTGTAGTGCTGTTCCATATGAGCTAAAAGTAAGCAACAAGAAAAGTCTTTTGATCCTCCAAAGTCAGAGCAACTGCACTGCACACTAAAGGGAGAGAGGTTGGCATATGACATCACTAAACAGACAGTTATGCAATACTGTAGAACAATTATAAATTATATTTACATTGTAATTATAAGTTGTTCTCAAGTTAAACTCAGTTATCAAATTTGATGGGGCGGCTTTTAACTTTTTGGGAAAAAGACATTGGAAATGTGGATGTTTACTGGTATTTCTAAACTTATAATCTAAAGTATGGGTCATCTGCTATTTTACAATGATCATCTAGTTAAGAAAGAAGCACTTTTATAACTAAACTAAAAGACATGATTATGTTAAGATAAATGGCATGATCAGAAGAATATATGGAAGCCACAAGCGCTTTTGAATAAACTTTGCATTACATATTCTCTTAAAGAACCAACACCCCTTCAATAACTTTATTATTTTTACATGAGCTAATATAATACAGTAGCTATAAGGTTGAGGTATTGAAAACAAATGAGATGCAGAATAGTAGGCTGTGATTCTCATATGTGGTTTGCATTGTAAAACAATGGAATTATTTTAAGACAAGATCATACACAACCTATTTCCTCCCTTATTTGTACAAATAAATGGTAGACTGTGTAGCTGTAAAAAGGACTTTTGTGCAAGTAATTTTAACCTGCTCCCCCTTCCCATGACCTGCCTATAGCAGTGGCGTAACCATGCATACAGAAAAAAATGCAGCAACACTCCTCTTTTTTTTTTTTTTTTTTAATGCTGGTCCCAATTCCCTGAAGAAAGGGGGCATTGTTTTTATCACGATTGCAGGCAATAAAAGGAGAGGGGGGCGGTAGGGACCACCCTAGGCAGGGACAAGAACAACAATCGGCGATCACGACGATGGACTGGATGAGTTCGGGTCCCGACTTTCCTTCTCACAAGTCACGCCCAACGATGGTACTACGAGCAGCAGCTGAAGACTCTCTCACAGGGCAACCCAAAAGCAGGCGGGAAAAACTACCGCTAGTGGTTGGCAGGCACAGTAAAGACGCACCTGGTCCGAGGGCTTTGCCGGGTGCCAACATTTTGCAGTGCCTGCATGTCTGACTTGGAGTGAGGTCCACAGCTGTCACCCCCCTCCATGCCAAAGACTGGAAGGCCAGGTTTTGGGAACAATATTAAAGAAAAAAAAGGAGCGTTGCTGCATTTTTTTCTGTAGGCAGGTGCGTGCAATAAATATGCATGGTTACGCCACTGGCTGAGAGGTATGCCTGGACTTTCTTTCCGTGTCAACTTTAATTACTTGTGCCTTTACTCAGCTCTGGGACATTTAGTGAAATGCTAGCACAACAACCCCCGCCTGCCTAATGCCTGTATTGCTGCACGGTCTGCTACCGCTCATTCATCCTCCCGGACCCACAGCTCGCCGTAACCAACCCTGTCCGCCTCCGATTCCCCTCCTACTGTCACTTCCGGATTGCGGCCACGGCACATGCGCGCTATGCTGACAGCGGGTGCGCGCAGTCACCCAACATGGAGCAACGCCCTCTGGTGGCAGATGACGAGCAGCTCACTGACAGCTGGCAGAAGGCGCACAGCGCCACGCAAGCAAGCTGCAAGCCAGCTGCCCCGGGCAGGAATCGGCAGCAGATCGAGCCCAAGTGTGCACAGTATAAGGGGATAGGACTGGTTACTGGACAGTGACATGATATTTGTTTTACAAATCATTCCCCCTGCTTCCCGAAAGACCCTGCCACGAGGATTAGCCATATTTGTCCGTCTCTCTTTCTCATCCTCCTACTTCCGGTATTCCTATTTCCGGCTGGCACGCGTCATCGACTGCTGCTATGTTACTGACCACTAGAGGGCGCGCGGCGCCTAGATTGCTAGCTGTCCACCTCTCTTTCCCTTCCTATTCTCGCTTCCGGCGGGCAAGCCACAACATGTGCACACACTCGGTTGGTCTGCAGCCGGGTGCATTCTAGATGAGGCTAATTGTTGGCCAGCAGAGGGCGCGAAGCACCATAGTTAGCAGGACAGCTAGCAACTGCAGAGACACACACTCTGTGTGTCTCTCTCTCTCACAAATTGATTCAGGAGCAGACCGAGCCCAAGAGCTTACAGTATGAGCAGTTGGCAGACTTGAGGCAGAGAGCCACTTGTTTTTGTTACTGCCTAGCCACTCTGTGACCCTGATGGTAGCCATGGCTGTCCCACTGAATTATATAATAGGGATACAGAGCATACTTGTGCTGCCAGCTGATGCCACCCCTTCGCCTATCATAGTGCAAGAGGAGGTTGCACTTGCCACTAGTACCCAGATCCGTGCTTCACAATCTTGCACAGCTCAGTAAGGGAAGGATCTCAGTCATTTTGTCCAAATACTAATTGCAAACAGTTGCACATCATTACACATGCATAATGCAGTGGACTTTACTGAAAAGATAGAAAAGTGATTAATGTTCCGCACTCCTGTCCCATTGTGTTGCATCTCCAGTAGTTCATCAGACATGAGAATATAGATTGCAATGCTTGAAAGATATCAGTGATCCTATATGGTGAAACCACTGGACGTCTCACGCGACTCATCCTGCAAGATCGCGAGCACACGCTTCTCAGGAAGGTCGGCTGAATGATAGCATAGGTCTGCCCTCTAGTACTGCTATAGAACTCAACCAGAGCAATAAGGTTAGAGTGAACCATGGTAGTATAGATGGGGCCATGAGTAAAGGAGGGTTGCCACAGGATGTCTGGAGTGCACGCAGCCAAAATACACACTTGCATCACTGCATGTGGCACCCCTTGGGATTAAAAGAGTAATGGGTTGCTTTATTCTGTTACACACACACACTCTTACATGACTGGACAAAGCAGCAGGGCCAGATGGGGTGCATCCAAGGATATTGAGGCAGCTCAGGGAAATACTGGTTGCACGTATGACGATTCTGTTTACCAGTTCCCTGAAAACATAAGTGGTTCCAGAGGACTGGAGGAAGGCAGATGTAGTCCCAGTTCACAAAAGTGGTATGGAGGAGGGTGGCAATTATAGGCCAGTCACCTTGACATCAGTGGTGGGAAAATTAATGGAATTACTGCTGAAGGTAATGATTGTGGAATATCTTTAATCCAGTGGGTTACAAGACCCACGGCAGCATGGTTTCACAGGGGGTTGTCATGTCAAATGAATCTAATAGATTTCTTTGTCTGAGTGACCAAGAGTGAGTGGTGGACATGGCCTACCAAGATTTCAGTAAGACATTCAACATCATTCCACACAGGAGACTAGTAAGCAAGCTGTGTAGCTTAGGAGTGGGTCAAAGGTGGTAACTCAATAAGAAATTGGTTAGGAGATAGGTGAAGAGGGTGGTGGTAAATGGAGTTCACATCGGAAGGAGGATGACCAGTGGGGTACCTCAGGGATCAGTGCTGGGACTGGTCCTCTTTAATGCTTTATAAGTCATATTGCAAATGTGCTGGAAGGAAGGTCTGCCTGTTTGCAGATTACACCAAAATCTGTAATGGGGTGGACAGTGGACACCGGGGTGGAAAGGATGAGCAGAGACCTGAGAAAGTAGCAGAGTGGTCAAGGGTATGGCAGCTAGGTTGCAATGCAAAAAAGTGCAGAATAATGCATCTAGGGCACAGAAACCCAGGATCAGCGTATAACATGGGTGGAGTGGTATTGATGACCACCAAGCAGGAAAGAGACCTGGAGATAATCATATCAGATGACCTAAGGGTGGCCAGGCAGTGCAACAAGGCAGTAGGAAGAGTGAATGGGATGCGCAGGGAGGCATATCACCAGCAAAATGATGGCGGTGAGCTGGGCCAGTGGCACTGAGGGTTGAGGCACTGGAAGCCACACCTTGCAACACGCCAGTGACCCAGGTTCGGAGATGGACTCAGGTTGCAGGGGGTCAGCAGGGGGTGGGAGAGGATCATCTAAAGGACAGCTCTCCTCTCCCTGGGGTGAGATTCAAGGATGCCTGGTGTCCTGGTGGCTCCCGATGGAGACTGGGGGTACTACAGGCACAGCGGCTAATGTGGTGGGTGGAGTACAGTGACACCGGCAAGGACCACCTTGCACTGGCGTCATTGCATGCCACACTCCAGTGGGGAAAAACTTTACGCTTAAGGGACAAAAGCCCTCTGCAGTGCCATGGAGATGATGGGAACTCCAGGGGCAGGCCCACATCCCAAGGCCGGCCCAGCACACCAGGAGACTCCCTCACTGGCCCTGCCACCCAGGTAGGGTCCTTTGAGTCTGTAGTTGCCACGGGAGGGCAGAGCCTCCCGGGCTGGGGGTACCACATTAGCCAGGGGACTGCACCTGACTGGGTGTGCAGTGGGATGATAATGGCAGTGGGGGTTCAGGCAGGGAGTAGAGACCCTGCCGAGAGAGTACCCCAGAAGGATGCCTGGGGCCACGAAGAGATAAAGAGAATAAAAGGAAAAAAAGGTGTAAGTGGTGTTGCCTCTTTATAGGTCACTGTTAAAACCCCACCTAGAGTACTGCATCCAATTCTGGAGACCAAATTTCAGGAAGGACATAGAGTGGAGGTGATCCAGAGGAGGGCAACTAAAATGGTGCAGGGTCTGCATCAAAAGCCCTACGAGAAGAGATAAGAGGACCTCATCATGTACACCCTGGAACAGAGGAGGGAGAGGGGAAATATGATAAACAGACCTTTAAATACCTCATGGGAATTATTTTTCAGAAGAAAAGGTGCTCAAGAACAAGGGGACGTGCTATGAAGCTGGAGGGAGGTAGATGCAGGAGAGGAGAAGAAGTTTATAAGTAACCTGTTTTTCATGCATTGTGCGATTTTGCTATTTCTGTTTAGTTCCTTGTACTCTCTGGGTGTTATACTCTACCCTGCCCCCACACACACAACCTCTGTAAAATTAAGTTCCCCCTGTTATTTCTGTTTACCTATTGCATTGTATTATCATTGATGTATTTGTACCCTGATGTATTGTGTCGCAGCATTCTTGTACCATCTTAGTGGCCCGGATCGTGCCTGGAAATTATTCTTGGATCAGTGAACCTGGTCAACAAATGAATAAATAAAATAAATAGAGAAGTACTTCTCCACAGAAGGAGTGATGGATTCCTGGAACAGCCTTCCAGCTGAGGTGGTGAGGGCAAAAGCAGTGGTGAGGTTCAAGAATGCACAGCATAAGCACAAAGGAATCATAGTGGAAAGGAGGGTGGGAGGGTGAAAGAACTGTAGATTGAACATGGTTTGCAGTAACAGTGTAGGTAGGGACAAATGGGCAGTTGGGTGGGCCAAGCACTCCTTACCTGCCGTCAGATTTTGTGTTTCTGTTACCAACAGTCTGGCCACCCACCACACTGTGGCTCTGGGTGAGTGATGGATAACCAGTAAATCAGTGGGATGCTGTCAGGCAGACCCAGAGAAAGGTGGAAAAAGCATTAAAAAAAGATTTACCACTATGAATCTTATACTCCTCAGTCTCAAATCAAGGTGCATAACACTGAATTTCAGTGAGAACAGTGGAGTGTCGGAAAACACTGGCATCTGTTTATTTTATTTATTTATGACTGTAATAATCGAGTAGGCAAACTGATCCAGGGACTGTTTTCAGGTATGACCTGGGCCAAAATACAATGGCACAGGAGCAAACTTACTGCAAGTACAATGGAACTAGAACCAGTTAACACAATGAAGCGAAGAGACAAAAATACAACAATAGAAAGTAACAAACTCAATACAGCAGACAAGGTGTCAGGTTATCTTAGCAGACAAAACATGCAGTTTACAAGAAAGGTAGCTGGACCAACAAGGACAAGTGCAGAGGGGGAATCTCCAAGCAAGGGAAAAGGGGAAAAACATACAGAATGCAGGGGAGTAGTAAGGAGGTAGGGGTAAGTGCTAAGAAGGAGGGTTGGCAACATAACAAGGCGGTTGAACCCCTACGGTAGATGCAGGAAGTGACAGAGGCGAGGGGTCCACCCAGAAAAAGCAGCGCAGTGGGACTCAGCCAAGAGCCAGTCTTTGTGGTTGGATGTGAACAGGTGGTGGGTGTTCAGGGAGCAGAGCATCTGATTCATAGGCTCTGTATCATACTCTGAATATTTATCTCGAGAATAAAATAAACCACAAAACCAGTATGGGAGCATTTATTCCATATCTCTGGATGTGTGCACATGATTATCAATCATTTACATGATTTCAGCCAATCAGCACACAGAGTCACAGTACTGCTTACCCTGTGTACAGTGTCCTCTTATGCAGCAGCGTTAGGAATGGCCTGTTTCACTTCACAGGAAAAGATCAAGGGTCCGTCTACTCTGTCTGGAGTTCCCTATCTCTCCCAGGGCCTACTGTCCAAATAAGGTTTTACCCTCCCAGTCCTCCCCCGCTCTCCTCCCTACAGTTACTAACTTGAGCAACTCCAAACCCTTCATTCTGTCCCAGCCATACTTGAAACTGTTTATGGTCTTGACACCCACCCTGCTGGTAGACTGTTCCATGGCACCACCACCATCCTCTCCATAAAATACAGCTTCCTCACATCCTTCTTAACCTCCCCAGTTTCCTTCTTGATCTTGTGGTCACTGAGCCAAGGCTTGTTCCAGGTGCAACCTGGGGAAGAGGACAGGAATGCAATAAAGCAGAGACAGTAGTATATAGATGTTACAAAAATAACATGCAAACAGTGTGCAAACTCAGCATGATACAGGGGTTTCTTCCCTTCAGGAACTTGAAGGTCTCTGTCATATCCCCGCTTGGTCTCCAGTGAGTACATGTTCAGTGCCTTGAGACAGTCTTTATGAGATCTGCCCTGTTGACTCTGAATCGTCTTGGTCACCGTACATGGCACTGTCTCCAGCCTTGCCCTATCCTTCCTTAGGTGAGGACTCCAGCACACACACAGTATTCCAGATGCGGCCTCACCAGTGACCTGTACAGAGGTAGTAGTACCTCCTTTTTCCTGCTATTAATACCCTTCCAATCCACCCCAGCATCCAGTACTTGTCCTTCCTTAGGTGAGGACTCTGGCATGCAGCACAGTATTCCAGGAGTGGCCTCGCCAGTGACCTGTACAGAGGTAGTAGTACCTCCTTTTCCCTGCCATCAATACCCTTCCAATACACCCCAGCATCCTATTTTCCTTACTATAGCCCTTGTTACACTGGCGTGAATGTTTGTGGGAGTTACTAATGTGACTCGGGTCCCCTTCCTATGCTGTAGTGCCCAGTTTAACCTCTCCCATCCTCTGCTGTCTCCTTTTTCTTCTCCTAGGTGTATAACCTTGCATTTTCTGGCATTGAATTTTAACTGCCAAATCTTAGACCACCTCTCTATCCTTTGTTGATTCTTCTACATCTCCCTGGTCCCTTCATTGCTATCTACCCTACTACAGAACTTCATGTCATCTGCGAAGAGACACAACCTGCCCTGGCAGCCCTCTCCAGTGTCACTAATTAACATACTGAAGAGGACTGGATGCTGGACAGATCACTGCAGCACCCCACTCGTGACCCCCCTCTCTTCAATTTGACCCGTTTACCACCATTCTATACTGTCTGTCCTTCAACCAGTTTCCTACCCATCTAACTGTGTCCCTGGCTGCACTCAGGTGCTCCAGTTTCTTCAGCAATCTTCTCTGTAGCACTGAGTTCAAAGCCTTCCTGAAACGAAAGTAGAGTAAATCCACAGCATGGCCCTTATCTCCTACCTTTGTTACCCAGACAAACAAAACTATTAGGGTCAGCAAGTATAAAAAAAATGACTTATTAGTCTGGTCTGACAAAATCTTCCTGAAACAAATCCACGCTGTTTACTATCCTGTAACCCATTGCTTTCTTGGTACTCGGAAAGGTCCTCATTGATCAGTAATTCCATCAGTTTACCTTCTACAAGTAAGGCTGACAGTTCTGTAATTTAACACTTGCTTCTTGTCCCCCATGTAACTGGACTATGTCCACTACACCCTAGTCTTTCAGAACTACTCCTGTTGGAACTGTGCTGTTGAATAGCCCTGCTAGTGATTTAACCAGTTCCCCAACCACTTCCATGAGCACACTTGGGTGCATCCTTTCTGGTCCTGAAGCTTTGGCTACCTTTGGGACTTCGTGTCCCTTCTGGACCCTTTCTCTGCTAAATACCGGCTGCCTCATTCCACGAATACTCCTACCAGCCTCTTGATGCCACCTTCAAACAGAGTCCACTGGCTTCCCTTGTGAAGACAGTTAAGAACCAGTCAGTAAGGGTGGCTGCTTTTTGTTCTATGTGATAATAGCGCCAACAAAAATGGCACTGAACACAATAGCAACTACACATTGCTGCAAGTTAAACCATCGATCAACTGTACAACACCGACCACCACAATCAGCGAGTGGTGCTTGGAGACTCTAAGGGGTGAATTATATTTACATTGGCCCCCTGCCACCCATTTCTGTTATAATCAACTCGGGGGTGACAAGGGGAAACTCGGGGGTAAAATCATCAGGGGAGAATGTCGGGGGGGCAACGTGCAGGCAGTGGGGGGAACACAGATGGCAGGGCGGCGGGGGATGAGATCTTGGAAACCAAGAGAAATAAAGTTATAAACCACCCATACAAAACAAATAAACAAAAACCCCTATAGCCAGTCCCATACCTGGGTCTGCCGGACACGGAGGTAGTGACTCTAACCACTACACCAGAGGACCGGCATGGGAGTAGCTCAACCAGTATACCCCTCTATACTGCAGAACTACTACTCCCTACACACGCAATATCGCTATAATTACTATATGCTATTAAGTGCGCATAGCCCATTTTACACTGGCCATTTTGATGTCACCCAAACTCACTCGCTTAAACTGATTTTCCCATATCACAGGATACCCCTTAACAATACCCCCTCCCTGGTTCCTTTTTTCCTTGATCTGAAGAATTGTTTTTCCCTACCCTTGACCCCCTCTGCAATACACAGCTCTGTGTCTGCCTAGTTTTTATTTGGTACTCTCCCCAGTTCTCCTCCCCTGCTTTTCTTTGTACTCTGTGAGTCTTTTTCTTGGCCCTCACTGCTTCTCTGACCCTTTCCGAAAACCATATTGGTCTGGTAAACAGATTCTGTAACAATTCTCATGTAGGACTTTGTTGCCTTGATTGCCACCCCCCATCTTTCCTTTACATCGCTGATGCTGTCCACCCGGTCAATTTGTCTCAGGCCAGCTCCCACATCCAGCTGAAGTTTGCTCTTCTGAAATCTTGGACTTCAGTTTATGATAGGGGCATTCTGGTCCCGAGCACCAACTGAATGAAATGGAGTTTTGTTTGCTGGAGTCCAGTGGCTCCCCTACCCTCACTCCACTCACCATCTCTGAGTTGGACAGCAGCAAACCAAGAGTGGCCACCTGTCTAGTGAGTTCCTTAAACTGTTGCACCAGCAGGCAGTCCTGCAATGTGCATCTGGCCACTGTAATGTTCCCGGTCATATCTGACAGGTTCAGATCACCCACCACCACCACTTCCCATTCTTTACTCCCCTTGCCAGCTGTTTCCCAAGCTCCCTATCTCTCTGTCTTCTCCTTGCCCTGGTGGTCATCCATGTAGATCACTCCACTTGTATTTTCTTGTCCGTGACTGTTTCCCCTTGCATTCCCTGATGTCTCTGTCCTCCTCAGCCTCTGTGCCCTGCCTGATATACCGGGCTATTGCCCCTTTGCCCTTTCCTCTGTCCTGTCTAGACATTGTGTAACCTGCCTCCTGATATACAGGGCTATTTTCCCCTTTGCCTTTCCTCTATCCTGTCTAGACGTCGGTAACCTGGCACTGACAAGTCCCAGTCATTATTCTGTGTGTCCCCAGTTCTGTGATGGTGATGAGGTCGAGCCACTAATGCCTGGAGCTCTCTCATCTTATTTACCCAAACTCCTGGCATTAAGGCAGGCCCCTTCCAATATCTCTGGATCCTCTTTTGCTGTTTTGTGATCCTACACCTGCATTCCTTTCCATTCTCTTTACCTTCTTATGTTTCCTATAGCCTCAGATCCAGAGATCCTTCCCTTTGCTTCCTCCACTACTCCTTTTGAACTTCAGCCTTATTTTTACCCACCTACTGCTATCAGTTCCCAGTACAGGGGAGCACCAGCTGTTCCTCTCCCTCACTCCCTTTACCATGGTTCCCCTCGCCTCAGTGTCCCCTACAGTCAGTTTAACTGTCTGATGTCAGACATCAGACTTCTGACCCAGTGCAGTGGTCTCTCCTTGTCAGGTGAAGGCCATCACTTTGATGAACCTCCTGTCCCCCAGTCCCCAGAAGTGGTTCCCTTTTTCCTGACCCTATCCCTTTAACCACCCATTTAATTCCTCTATCTCTTCCCTCCTTCCTCTGTCTTTCCCTTCATCATAAGCCTCACAGGAAGGACCTCAGAAAAAGGCCTAGGGTTGAGTGTGCCTGCAATCAGCCCCCAGCTTCTGAAAGTTCCGCTTCACTTGCTCCACAGGCTGATTCACAGATTGTTTGTTATCCAAGTGTACCAGCACCCCATCTCCTCCTTCCTCTTTACAGCCCTCCCTATTCTGTCTATATCCTAGATGGCTGATGCCCCAGAAGGCACCTAACTATCCCCCACCCTTCTTGCCCCACCCACCACCCTCTTTAATCCCCTAATCATAGAATCCCCCACCACTAAGACTCTCCTAGCTGCCTTCTTCTTACTCTTACCCCTGAGTACCACCAGGTCATCACTCCCACTGACTGACCAAGAGTCCCCACTGGTGGAGTTGGGTACCTGAGTTTCCTCCAGGGGTGCAAAGTGATTTGCCATCAGGATTTGTGGAGGTGGTTGACTTCCTTGCAGCTGCCCCAGCCACCCTCCTGCTCCCCACCACTGTCCACCCTCCTTGACTAGAGGGCCTCTTGGGGAGTGTGGGCTGTGGGCTCCAGTTGAAGTGATGCAGCAGGAGAGAGATTTATTTCTTCGCTGCTATCAGCTGAGGATAGAGCTCTGCAAAGAGTTTGCATAAGAAGCAGTCACCCCTCCTGCAGAGCATAACCCTGGAGAAGGGACCCATGATCCCTGCAACGAACTTTAGACAGAGTGGAGGCAGTTTGGAGGAGGGCTGCACAAAATGGTACAAGGTCTGTATCAAAAGTCCTATGAGGAAATGTTTTATTTTTAGAAAGGCTAAAAGAGCTAAATATGTGCACTCTGGAGGAATGGGGGATATGATAGAAACCTTTAAATACCTCACTAGGGTTAATAAAGGTACAGGAGGGTATCTTTCAAAGAAAATGGTGCTCTAGACTGCAGGGGCATGCTATGAAGCTGGAGGGGTGATTCAGGAGGGATGTGAGGAAGTGTTTCTTTACAGAAAGGGTGGTGGATACCTGGAACAGTCTTCCAGCAGAGGTAGTGGTAGGCAAAAACAGTGGTGGGGTTCAGTAATGCCTGGAACAGGCACAAGGGAATCATAGACGTAAGGAAGAGGGGTGGCATTGCAGAGCAAGTGGGGTCTGCAGCAAACAATGAAGGTTAAAAATGGACAGACTGGGACAGACAGTCTTTATCTGCTGTACATTCTATGTTTTCTGTGTTTCACTGGCTGGCACCTCTACATAGAAGCGTAAAACTTGATTGCAGATAAGGACCACTTCGGCCCACCAGTCTACCCATTTCCCTACCTAATGGATTAGCTGCAGATCCTAGTTAACCAACAGCTTACTTCCTCCTACCGCCCAGTAAATTGCCTTCACGTCTGTCCCATGCAGTCTTGAATTCCCCCACCATTTTGAGCTCCATGACCTCTCAGGAAGGCTGTTCCATGCAGCCACAACCCTCTCCATGAAAAATACTTTTAACATTACCTCAGAGCCATCCCTCCTCTATCTTCAAATTGTGCCCTCTTGTTCTTGCACATCTCTTTTCTGAAAGATGCTACCCTCTTGGACTTTGTTGATTCCCTTGAGGTGCTTAAACTTTTCTATCATGTCCACCTCCCTTCTGTCCTCAAGGATCACATATTAAGCTCTTTTAGCCTCTCTTCATATGGCTTCTGGTGAAGACTCTGCACCATGTTGGTTTGCCCTCCCTCTGAACAGCCTCCACCCTGTCTATGTCTTTGCAGAGATAGGGTCTCCAGAACTGCAGGCAGTACTCCAGATGGGGTCTCACCAACTGTTTGTACAGAGGGATAAGAACTTCCTGTTTTCTACTGCTTATGCATCTCCCGATGCATCCCAGTATCCCCCCCCAGCCCTCCTTACTGCCTTCTCATATTGCTTGCCCACCTTTAGGTCATCTGATATAACTACCCCCAGGCCCCCTTCCTTTTTTGTTGCTGTCAGTATCTCACCCCCATTGCGTACTCTTCCCCTGGGTTTTGTTTCCCAGGTACATTGTTGCACTTCTTTGCATCAAATCTAAGCTGCCATTTGACCATTCCTCCAGCCTTACCAATTCCCATCTCATCCTTTCCATCCCACCTTATTTATCAACCCTGTTGCAGATGTTTGTGTCATCTGCAAAGAGACATGCTTTTCCTTCCAGTCCCTCTGCACTGTCACTTATAAAGACATTAAAAAAGATCAAACTTAGTATTAAACCCTGCGGTACCCCACTTGTAACCCCCCTTTCCTCCCTGTGGACTCCGTTTACTATGACCCTCTGTGTCCTGTTGTCCAGCCAATGTTTTACTCAGGCTACCACCCTGGGACCCACTCCCAGGCTGGCTAATTTGTTTATTAATCTTTTTTGCAGGACTGCATCAAATGCCTTGCTAAAGTCTAGGTAGGCCATGTCCACAGCCCCTCCCTGCTCTACTACTTTGTCACCCGGTCAAAATCAATTAGATTCATCTGCCATGACCTTCCCTGTGAATCCATGCTGCCTTAGGTCCTGTGCCCCACTGGCCTCTAGGTACTTAATAATTATTTCCTTCTGAAGTGATTCTATAATTGTCCCACCACTGAGGTCAAACTGACAGGTCTGTAGTTTCCTGCCTCTGTCTTGCTCCCACTTTTGTGAGGGAATCACATCCACCCTCCTCCAGTCCTCAGGGTACCACACCATCCCCATGATTTGTTAAAAGGGTAGTCAATGGTGTTACTTCGTTTCCTCCTTAGTTCTTTTCAATTCTGGGGTGAATCCCATCAGCCGCATTGCTTTGTCTGCCTTCAGTTTTAGGAGTTCTTTCTGAACCCTTTCTTCTGTGATAGGACTAATATCACCCCATCTAGAGTGCTTGGATTGACTGGATTAAGGTATCTCCCCTGCTCTTCCTTTGTAAATAGTGAGTGAAGTATTCGTTCAGTATCCCTGCTTGCTCACTGTCACTCTCTGCTCTCTGCCCAACCACCTTCCTGTTTATTCAGCCTCAGTATTCCTGCCTTAGTCTTTCTTTGCTCCCTAATGTACCTATAAAAGGTTTTATCCCCTTCTTAACTGAGTTGGCTATCTTTTCCTTGGTTTGGGCCTTTGCTATTCTGACTGCCTTCCCTGCTTCCTTCTGCTTTAACTGGTACAGTTCCCTGTCCTGCTCCTCCTGTGTTTCCTTATACTTCCGGAATGCTATCCTTTTCTCCCTAATCTTCCCCGCCACCCCTTTTGAGAACCATAGTGTTTTTTGCTTTTGTTTTGATTTGTTTATTTGCTTCACACAAAGGCTTGTTGCCTCTGTGATGGCAGTTTTTATGTTTCCCCATTAATGTTCCACCCCTCCTTCTTGCCTGTTTGCTAGTGCTTTTATGAGGCACTCTCCCATTTTGACACAATCAGCCCTCCTGAAGTCCAGTACCTTCACTTTTGTGGGCTTGACTCTACAGCTGAGTTTATCGTGAACCTACTGGTTGGTGGTCACATGTTCCCAGAAGGTTTTCCACTTCTAGATCCAGAGATCCTCTCTCCATTCCCATTTGAGAGTAGCAGGTTTAAGAATGCTATCTTTTGAGTGGGTTCCAACATGCCCCCTGTAGGGCATCAAGAATGGCCCTGCTCTTGGATATGGCTGCAGCAAAGGTGCTCTAGTTAACATTCAGATCCCCCATCAACAATATCTCCCCTTTCTCTGCCATCCTAAGGATGTCTTCTATAATTTCTTTGCCCATTTCCTCCCTCTGAGATGGGGGTCTGTATACAACCCCATGCAGATTGTGGTGCTATTTCCAGTCTCCAAGGTGACCCTCAGTGCCTCCTCTCCTCCATGTTTACCCTTAATTCCATTGTTTGAATCCCTTCCCTTCTTGAGAGTACTCCTCCTCTCTTCTACCCTCCCTGTCCCTCCTGTAGATTGTGTGTACCCTGGTATGTTGGCATCCCAGTCATGGTTCTCAGTGTACCATATTTCTGTGACTGCCACAAGATCCAGGCATCCCTCTACCAGTTCAGGGCACTTGTTCCAAGGCTATGGGCATTGGTACTCATCACCCTCCATTTATTGACGACCTTCCCTTTTTGCCCCATCCCTGTCCTTACTGCCTTTGTCTTTTTGCAGTATAGCTCTAGAGGTTAGAGGATGAGGTGTGAATGAGCTTGGTACATCCAGCAGACTAGACCTGAGTTTGATTCTCTGACCTCTACTTGCATACTGTGTGACTCTGAGCAAGTCACTTAACCACCCAGTGCTCCGGGTCACCCATGAAAATGAGGCACTTGTGCCTAGTGGGCCTACTCAGTTATCAAAGACCAAAATAAAAATAAATAAAGAAATAATTTACCCCTGCCCATCTCCCTATGGATTTCTCTTTGTGTTTATCTCATTAACTACTGTGATTTTTTTTGGAGGGGGCTAGGATTTCCTTTCTCCTTTTCAGTGCCTCCCCCTTCCTTGGCTAGTGTAAATGCTTGCCAATGAAGCATTTAAACCTATCAGCTAGGATCCTAGTTCCCCTCCTGGACTCTACTCTTCCTAATGCAATGCTTCACTAAAATAAATTAATAAGGCCTCCATTGGGATGTTTCTTATGGTATAAGAGATCCTCTCAGGAGGTTTAGGCAGCCAGACCACTCAGCTTCACTCTCCTGAGCCTCTCCACCCCAAACCTCATGCATGTGGCTCTTTTACCAAGAGACACCCCTCAGGAGGTGCTAATAACTTCACAAAATCCACCTGACTGAAGACAGACAAAGCAAGATGCAGGGTGAAGGTGGGGAGTGGAGAGTAATGGTCTCATTGTGCCAGACAATACTGTGATATTCGTATAGAAACCCCAGGAGAACTTTAAAAGTTGTTTTAGCCTGAGCAAAGGAATATGGAGAATCTTGGATTCAAAATGAATGTTAAGAAACTGAGATAATAATAAAATGAGTGGGGACATAGATGGGGACCTGAAGCACACTGCTGCCAGGAAAATGGAACCCAGGGCAAGTGCATACCTAGGCATCCAAATACCAGGCACCTCAGCAACTATATCCAATAAATTATGGTCAAGTTAAAAACAGGGTGTATGCAGAGACTAAAGGGATGATGCTCTCCTGTCATTTAGTGATAGGTGAATACAGTTAAAATGAGCGTATTGCCAAGATTCTTTGTTTTTATACCAATGTTTACCTTTGGTAATTCCAGTCAGAGACTGAAATAACGTTAATTATTAAGGACATTTATATGGAACAATTATGGTGGCCGGGGTATCATGAAAAAATACTACAAAGGCATAAACACGTGGGCGGGCATGGGCTTTCAAACATGCAGGCTACTACAGAGCAGCAGAGCTGATCCCACTCATGAACCTCTCGAACAGTTCACAGGAACTGGTGCTGAAAGACATGAAAGAGCACACCATGGTGTAAACACTTTGATACATTGATCTGGAGCATAGCATCAAAAGCAGATCTAGAACTACTTACAAATAAGCGGATCAAAGCATATGGACAGGAACTGGCTGATCATCAAAAGCAACACAGTCCAACACAGTCCGACACAGTGGGGCCTAATTTGGAAGGATAGTAGTTCCTACCTGTGCACACAGACCACACTTATAGACAATGGGCCAGACAGGGACTACAACTCCCAGAACATTTAAAACAGGGACAGACATAAAAACATTTGGGCAACTGCGAAATCAGAATATGGCTACTGCAAAGACTTCTTTTAGGTATTTTCGATGTGAGTTCTACCTTCAATCACAAGACAGTAACATAAATAGGCCAGAAGTACAGTATCAACTAGCTAATGGAATTAGGCTGCTCACCAAACACAACATTCCACACGAGGGTTTATAGACTGTACAGTGAGAACTAAACAAGGAAACCGGACTACAAGGGGTAGAGGGATCCATCAACAATGGGAAAGGAAACAGGAGAAAGATATGTGAGAAACAATGGTTACAGATCTGGCAGGAGTCCGTCCACACAACCTCATCTGGGAGCTGGAGAGAATTCAGATGGAAAATTTTGACACACCTTTTTATTACAGCCGACAAATCCAATATATGGAACAAGTCAAATAGACCAGTGTTGGCAGAACTGCGGGGAGAGGAGAACTACACATATTTTTTTGGAGGTGCAAGAATATATTGAGATTTTGGAAAGAGGTAGGGGAGAAATTACGAAGATTTGAGTTGCCCAGGATTTAGTTGTTTTATTTATTAGATCAAAGAAATATCAGTAATGTGCTGGTGGTCACTGACCATTTCACGAGATATGCCCAAGCTTTCCCCACCAAAGACAGAAAGCATCCACTGGCCAAAGTACTTGTAGAAAACTTTTTGTTCACTATGGGGCTCCTCAAAGAATCCATTCTGATCAAGGGAGAGACTTTGAGTCGTCTGATCAAAGAGATACTTTCTCTGTGGGGAGTGCAAAAGTCCAGAACCACTCTTACCACCCCAGGGGACCCTCAGCCTGAACGTTTCAACCATACTTTGCTAGATATACTAGGCACCCTGCACCCAAAGGACAAGCCTAGATGGAGCCAACAAATTGGCACCTCTGGTACATGCTTATAACTGCACCAAAAGTGATGCCACTGGGTTTCTCCCCTACAGCCTGATGTTTGGAAGAAGCTCGACTACCGGTAGATGTGTTTTGGGGTCTCTCCTGATGGGGTTCAAGCTGACAACTATTTACAGTATGTGCAAAAGTTAAAGGCCCAGCTAACTCATGCGTACCAACTGGCTCAAACCATGGCTGCCAAAAGAAATCTGGCCAACAAAGAAAGGTATGATAAAAAGGTGAAAGCACAGGAACTCCAGGAGGGAGATCGGATATTGCTAAGAAATCTGGGACTGCATGGCAAGCACAAGATTGCTGACAGATGGCACCATCTCCCTCACATTGTAGTGGGCAAACTAGATGATCTGCCAGTGTACAAAGTAAGGCCTGAGAATAATTCAAAAGATGTAAAAACAATGCATAGAAATCATTTACTGCCCATTGGACAAATCTTAATTGAGTCTGAGCCCTAGAGATGCCCCTCTGGACCAGTGACTAGAGCTGCTGCTAAGAAAAGATCAAGAAAGTCTGCACCTACAGAAGCAAAGTTAAAGTGTTCCCTCCACAAGTCCCAGTTGAGCATGACTGTCAGTCCATATCGGAAGAAAGTGAGAGTGACTTTGAATACTATCCTTCTTACGAACTGAGTCAATTGTTCGAGGCAATCCCTAGTCAATACTGGAGATGAAGCTGGCCCTTCTGGACTGTCCAAGCCCCAGCTTCATTCCTGGAGCCAATGCTCCCAGAAAGTGAAGTGCAAAGCATCAGATCAGATGAAATGGAATCATTGTGCATGGTTGAACTGTTTGAGCTTTCAGGGAGAAAATGATGGATTAGGTCAGACTGGTGATACACCCGAACAAGAAGAGTATTTTGAGTGCCCTGACAGTCCACTGCCAGTGTCAAGAAAGCTCTCCATGCGAGCCAAATGTTGTGGACTCAGAAACTGCCAACTCCTGGAGCTGAAAGTGCCCCAAGTTCTAGCCTCTCACCCCATGGAGACTCCCCTGACAAGTAGGGACAATGCTGAAAATGAGGCTCAGAGTGCAGAGACTGTAACAGTTCCCCTAGAAAAGACTGGTCGAGCTGTAAAGCCTGTGGTGCACCTCAGTTATGATTCCCTGGGCGGCCAGTGGATCTGCTCTCACTGTTGTCCATAAAGAGTGTATGTGTCCCGAGGCTCATTGCCCAAACTGGCGTCAGTGCTAGCTCAAGTTACTTGTGTTGCCCTCTAAGTATGGTGCCCTTGCCCGTCCAGCCCAAGGTAACTGATAGGGAAGACCCCCTCTCTTCAGGTTTCATGTACAAGGGTAATAACTTGAGTTATGGTACAATGTGTATGTAATACTGTGTAAAGAGTGAATACTGCAATGTTTCAGAAATGTGTTCTTGGTAAAATGATATATTGACTGATGATTACATGGTGAGCCCTAATGCAAATGTATATGGTTGCAGTTAAAACTTATGGGGTACTTGCTTGGCCGATCGAAGCTTTCCCAAACCAGGAAGATGTAACCCCCTGCAAATGGGGGTTCCCAAAAGACTTCCAGGAGCTTGCTTGAATGCTCCAAGCCTGAATGGTGTTTGGCGTTTAAGCCATTTATCAGTGAGTGTTTTAGAACCTCTGGTACTGTCTCTTTAAGAGCTGTCTGCTTGCAGACATAATTAGTTTGTATGGGGACTGTGTGTTTCTTTGATTGAGTACCACTCGAACTGCTGCAATTCACTCCATTTTGCAGTCACTAGGAGTGCAAAGGAACCTATCTGAAAGATGTAACTGTTTGCCAGAAACCATTTAGAGTAATAATGAAATTACAGTTTGTCTAACCTGCTTTCTTTGCAGTCAGAACTGTGTCTGCCTAGTTCCCCATTCTGGTTTTGAACTGCTGAACTGGACCAATCAGTGTGGGGTAAGCTAGCTCTAAAATGGTGCCTTGGACGAATCAGAACTTGGACTCATAATCTGAGCCAGCCACAAGAGGATTGTATGGGCAGTGACTCTGGGAGATGTAGTTTAGACTTCAGCGCCTTTTGGACCAACAGGAGCAGTCTATTGTGAGTGACAGCCAATCCAGTCAAGAACTAGGAGGAACTCAAAGGAAGTGCCAGTTTTGTCTGTTGGAGTTTCAGTTGAGCTCTGGTAGTGCAGAAGGAAGGAGCCCTGTACTTTTCAGTGTGCAGTTTAGTCGGAAGCGTGTGTAAGGCCCAGAGTTCGGTCTGCAGCTTGTGTAACTGCTTGTTAGGACTGAATCCGTCCTGTGAAGAGAATCAAAGGATATCTGAAGAGTAGAAACCAGGCTCACCCTGTGGAAGACTGGAGAATTATGAATTGCACTCGGTCTGTCAGGAGCTGAATCTGCTGTGTGTTCTCCCGGTATTGTGCAGTAATTGCGATCGGGATAGAGAAGCAGCCGCCACTGGTATAGTACTTTTTTTGCCATATAAATGTGTGAGGGAGACTCGTGGAGCTCAAGAGTAGCCCTGCTGACATTGAAGGACCCTATCTTGTTTGGAGGTCGTGAGTACTAATTCAGGGTCGCTCCCTGTTGAATTGCCACAATAAATCCAAATGGAATCACTGTACTGCTGACTGTTTAAACTAATTTTTCTTTTCTCTGTGGGAAGGGCCCTACCAGCTGCCACGGTTTGGACTAGCCACTAGGGCTTGGGTACCCAGGGACAGTAACTGGTAGGGATAGGCCTGTGCACAGAGCCATAGGTAGATAGTAAAGTGATAAGCTAATTAACCTGATTTCCCCCTGTCCTTGTTATATTCCCCCTAAATAAATCCGAGCTGCTTGTTTCAGCAAAGTTATACTGCCTGAGGTATTTGTCTATGTTAAAGTATTGTACTGTGATTGTTGCACTGTATCTTATTTTACAGGAGGTCCTAGTACCTGAACCACCCCTGAGGAGGTAAATGTATACTGTGAAGGTAATTCTGATATATTGTGTGGGCCACTAGTGGGAAGAAAGAGTTGCAGTGTCCCAGAGGGCTGTGACCAAGTAAGTTTAACTATTGCAAACCCTGACCTCTGGGTGGGCACCCGCCATTGGATCAGCCCTCAACCTGTTAGTGGCAAATCAGGCAGGGGTAGTAGCCCCTGGGATAGAGCCATCTAGGGTTACACACAGAACCATTTGTGGCATTGCACCCTCTCACCGTCCTATACCTTGTTGTTGTTTTCTGGAGGTGTTGTCGTTATAGTAAAAGCGTCGACATATTGACCCTGTAGGTTCCTGCCTCATCCCAGTGGGGAACACTAGCTAGTGGCAGAGTTTTCTCCTCTCACGTGAATCCCCTTACTGTTTACAAACTGATTAGGTATAAGCTGTTCAGGCCCAACCAAACCCCTTTTACTAAGGTAGAGACACCCCCCGTGTCCCTTAACCCATGGGTTTGCACCCCATTTACAGTAATCGGGTGTATGTGCTCCCTCATGTTTATAAGGCATGCTTTCAGGGATACAGGTGCACCTAACTCTGTCGAGCACCACTTTGTCCACCCTGTGCTTTTTAGGACACTGTCTAGCAAGAGGCCCTGGCTGTTTACAAAATCAACAGTCGTCATTTCTTTTATCCGAGAAATCCTCTTTGTAACCTGGGGCTTCCCCTTTCTGTGAAGACAGTGAGGGTTTTAGCTGCCCTGAAGGTGCACTTTTTCCTTTCTGTGCCACACCCGCTCCACTTCCTTTCAGAGCAGGCCTGCTCCTGGCATAGCGATCCAAAAGCTCAGCAGCCCGCTGTGCTGTTTTTGGATCTTGGTCCTCTAGCCAAGTTTTCAACTCTGTTGGGGGAGCTCAAAAGAACTGTTCCAGCAATAACCCCCTCAATTTTGTTTTCACAGAATTTGCTTCTACTCCCTCCCACCAATGTTTCAAAAACTGACATTGCTCTGTGGCAAGTTCCTCATGGCTCATGTCAGGGCTTCTCTGGAGCTTACGGAACGTAACCCTGTATGCCTCAGAAGTTAGTTCATACTTCTTAAATAAAGCAGTTTTAAGTGTCTCATAATCTTGGCTATCATGACTGTCCATTTGGCCTAATGCCTCAAACCCTTTACCAGTAAGTAGCGAGGATAGCTGGAAGCTTCAAGACTCCTAGGTATTTTGGCCTGGACGAACCTTTCCAAACTAATTCAAATTAATGTATCCATATCCTCCCCTCTTTAAACTCAGCTATTAATTTGGAGTTTAACTTATACCCCAACCCTGGGTTTCAGGTCCACCCTGCCACTTACCTCCTCTGGCTGGTTGCTGGAGTCTTAGCTTCTCAGTTCAAATTCCATCTGGTGCTCTTTTTCCTCTTCCTCAGCCTCTCTCTCTCTGGTGCTGTCTTTCTTGCAACTCCATCTTGAACCTCTTTTGCTCTCTTTCCTGGTGGATTTCAAACTTTTTCTGCTTGAATTCCAGCTCCAGTTCCCTTTCTTTCTGCTTTTCTGCAAGCTCCAATTTCTTCAACTCTAGCTGCAGCCTGAGCCCTTCCAGCCCCAGCTCTGTGATGACCTTCCCCTGCTGCTGTGGCTCTGGGATCCTTCTGGTCTCACTGTCCTCCTTCTGTGACTGGACTCTGCGACGTGCCTTGGCACCCCCACGCCCAAAGTCTGGTCCCTTTCAGTCACCTGCTGTGACTCGAGGTCCTGGGCAGTCGCTTACTCATTGGCTGCCACAGGAGCCTCCACGAGGTGCTTTTTGGTTTGCCCCTTGCACTGGATCCCTCGTTCCTGACACAACTGCTTTAGGTAGTCTGCAGTGTATTTGCTATAGATGGAAGCCATCTTCTTCCCTAACTACTGCTATACTAGCTTATACCGGAAAAAAAAATAAACAAGTAGGGAACTTTATACTATAACCAGATTATATCTTTCCAAATCTCTGCCTTGTCTGTGTAGATTACTTTCAGTTTATCAGTCTGATACACTGGACTCGAATCAACTGTTTATGACTGTGCCACCAATATCTCTTGAATCGCAACACTATACAACCAGATCTCTTGGATCCCAATGCTGCACACAGATCTGTCACAGAACCTCTCCTGAGGGTCAGGTCCACTGAGCTCACAGTGCCCACCCTAAGTGCAATCCATGATGGGGAACAGGGTACCCTCCTCAAGTCCTTTTAGAATGCTCACAGAGGTCAAGACGAACACCACCACGAGGACCCAGAGCACCCTCTAAACTCTGGATAAGGGCACAATACCAGTCTTGAGTCTTGTAGCCAAATATGAAACCTTCTTGGCTGTTACACAAATGGGGAACATCCAGGTATCACACTCTCTTCAGGGTAGCAGTGTGCGCCTGATTTCATCTTCTCCAACTGGACATGTAACAACCTGGTTCAAAATCCCTACAGACTTTTCCTTGAGACGTTGATATTCTCCCTGTCTCTACCCAGATGTCCCTCATAGACCCTTGATTGACTGGTTGCTTATGGAGGCACCCCTTAGCAATAATAGTTTGTCACAGATTGTCACTAACTGTCCCACAATTCACACACAATTGAGAAATCTTGCTCCAGGCACTTTTCTAAAAACAAATGTTTTTACTAAAATACTTAAATGATAATCATACAGTTCCAAGTAAAGATGCACTAATTTGGTCACAGAATAACAGAAATAAAAGTGGAAAAATATACATGAAAAGCACTATAACTGTTACCTAAAGTCTACCTTAAGTCTGTAGTGAAATGAAGTCCAAAGAAAGTAAATGAAGATTCAGTGTCCTGTGTCCTGGCAGCCACTGGATCTCAGCAGTTGACTTCTTGTGTCAGGAGAACAGAGTCTGTTGAAATGCTCAGCAAAAATGAGAGAGCCCCTGGTTTTCAAGCTCTTTATATAGTGTCAAAATCCCTGGTCCGTCCTAACTTTTAGGCCAGTAGATGTCACTCTTCGCTTCCCCAAAATTGTCTTATTAAGGTTCTGACATCACAACTTCCTGGCACATATAATAATCTTGAACATGACTTTAAAGTTAAAACTTTGATATTCTGTATAACACTGTAAAGCTAACTCACGGTGTCCTGTCAAGAATGGCTATTTCCCAAAATCCTGTTTAACACATCCTGGGCTGCAAAGTGTATGGTTTATGACACGTAAATGGACTTTGGCATATTTCTGTTAAGGAACCTGGAAACGCAACCTTAGCTTCCTGGCAAGCAGCTGCCCCACAGGTCAGAGGAAGGTCAAATATTTCTAAAAGCAATCCAGTCTCTCTCTCTCTCCATGTGCCCCTTGCCTTAACACTGACATTCTTGTGGCATGTACCCATACACAGAATCACATAAAATATATGAATAACAGAATTATATCTGCAAATAATGACTGGCAGTTGACTAGTTCATCACAGTAACTACTAAACCTGAGCCACTCACATGGAAGTACAACACTTGTTGTCACACACCCACCCTCCACCAGGCCACAAGGCCATTCATGAACCACTGATGAGGCAGTGAATCACCTGCACCATCTCCCTCTGCCAGCTGGGCATGCCCACCTTCCACAAAGACCAGCAAAGTACAGAGAGTCTCTTCTGAACCTGAGCCACTCTTGTGGCAACACATCACCTACATCATACATCCATACTCTGCAAAGCTAGTGAGACAGCAACAAGACGTCACTCATGAAACTGTACTGTTCACATAGCAGTGCATTACCTGCATCATGCACCCATTCTTAACCTGCCCAACAAGCCAAGGGAATGAGGCCACTCCTAGACCACACAGGTGAGAGTACATTTCCATCACACACCCACCCTCTGCCAGCCAAGTGAGCTTACCCTCCAACAGCATAACAAACCTCATGAAGTCACTCCTGAACCTTAGCCACTCATGTGGCTGTGTGTAACCAATGTCACACACCCACCTTCCACCATCCCAACAAACCACATGACATCACCCCTAAACCAGAGCTACTCACGTGGCAGTGCATCAATATTACACACTCTCCATCAGCCCAGTTAACAACAAAAAGTCATTCTTAAACCTGAGCCATTCAAATGGCAGTACATCACCAGCGTCACACACCCACCCTCCATGAGCACAGTAAACCACATGGCATCACTCCTGAACCTGAGTTGTTCATGTGACAGTGCATCAATGTCACACACCCACCTTCCACCTGCCCAGTAAACTACATGACATCATCCCTAAACCTGAACCGCACATCGCCTAGCATTATCGATGTGGCACACCCACCCTTCACCCACCCAGCAAACTACATGAGGTCACTCATAAAGCTGAGCTGCTCATCTGGCAGTGAAATACCAGTGTCACACACCCACCCTCCACCAGCCCTTCAAGTCAGGGACATAAAGGTCACTTTGAATCTGGGCAACTTACCTGGCAGGGCATCATCTGTATTACACACCCTCCATCTGCCATCCCAGTGAGCCAGTTTACACAAGGCTCCTGGTCCACTAACATGACAGTAGATCACCTGCATTACACAACCTCCCTCTGTCAGACCAATCAGCAGGTTATACAAGGCGGCTCCTGGGCCACTAATTTGGCAGTACATCACCTGCATTCCCACCTTCCTCTGTCAGCCCAGTGAGTCATGTTAAACAAGATGGTTCCTGGACCACTAACCTGATAGTACACCCTCTGCATCACAAATACCCTCCCATTACCAGCCCAGTGAGCCAGGTTACTTGAGGTGGCTGCTGGGTCACAATCATGGCAGTGCATCAGTTGCATCACGTGTGCCCACACACACACACACACACACACACACTCTTTCACTTTATGAGCTCAGTGTGATCTAAAAATATTAGTCCCTAAGACCTGGTCTAAGACCAGTTTCTCTTATTTCCCCACAAACCTGGTCTGAGACCAGTTTCTCTTTTTAACCTGTCTGGAATGGCACGGGGTCATAATGTCGAAAGACAACTGCTGAGCAATGTACCGCTGTAAATTCAACTACTACATTGCTGCTGCACAGACACAGTACTAAGCATTTTGGTGAAGGGAACATGTGTTTTTTTGTCTTGTGTGGGGCTCCACCTCAATACCCCCATCATGGGGGCTGTGCCTCAAACCCCCCATTAAAATAATCAACTCTGGGGAGGTTCAACACAGGGATGGGGAGAAACACTGCAGGGGAAACAAAATAATAAACTACACAATGCGGTTTCCAAAAAATCTGCAACCGGGATTCAAGCCCCAGTCCACAGACGCACAGCAACCTCCTGTACTGCCGCAGCTGATTCCACTGAGCCACAGAGGCAGCTCGGTGGACCACCTCCCGAACATAGTTCTTCACCTACACAACACTCCTCCTCCCCACCCATGTGCAACAGGGTACAAAACACATGCAACATATTCGTCTTGCAGGGTTTGTACCCTGTCCCGCTAGTACATTGCGTGATATATTCTGCGTGGTATTCCACGCATGGTAGGATGTGCGACATATTGACCTGGTAGGGTCTGGAATCAGTTAGTGGCACATATACTGTATGTCTAACCACAAGCCTCCTAAGCACCAGCCAGCACAGCCTAGTGGTTATGGCACAAAGCTAAGATCCAGGAGGTGTGGGTTTGAATCCTGATTTCCCTTGAATTTGTTTAACTTCAAATTTCACAGGAGTGTTTGTTGGCCCAGTGGCATGGAGGGCTGAGGCATTGATTGCCTTACATCCTGCCATGCCAGCAACCCGTGTTCAGGAACAAGCATGGGTTGCCAGGGGATGACTAGGGTGGGAGGATCGAACATCCCAGGGACTGCTCTCTCTCCCGGGAGGGGTGGCCAGCTGACTCAGCCCTTGACTGCCACTGGGTGAAGGCCTGATGGTGGTACAGGCATGAGCAACTTGAAGGAGGGGCCACGATGCTGCAGACCATGCTCACCTCCAGCGCACATCCTGACATGCGGTCTCAGCAGAGGAACCAGGGAGAAAATAGAAAAGGGGTCGATGTAGGCTATATGAAGTTCTGCCCAACTACCTCCATCCATATTGTCAGACGATCACCCTGCCACTTCTGGATATGTGCCACAGGGTGGGGGAGGACTGCCCTCCCCTTCCCCGGCCCGCCATGGGGGGAATCCATGGGGGATCACAGGCATAGTGGTCTGGTGCAGTGGGTGCCAACCAGAGGAGGTAGGAAAGGGACAGAGAGCCTGTCCACACCAATTATGAAGAAAAACTTGTATAAAAAATTCACAGAATTGATGATCCATGGTTGTGCGGTGTTGGCATAGTAAACATACACTGAAGGGTGGAAGAAACAAGGAGGTGGCTACCCGAGACACACACTGGAGTTTCCACAAGTGCAGAGTATGGACACAAACAAGGAGTGGAGCTACCCAGAAACCGAAAAAAAAGAGAGACCTCACTGTTAGGTCATGATAACAAATATATTTATTTTTCTCCATAAAAAAACAGCACCCCCAGTTGCCAGCGTTTCCGTCATACCCAACACTTTTTCAAGGTGGCTACCATACATGATACCTCTCATTTAAAGCCCTCATTTAAAGTGCAATAAATAGAATTTCATACAGTGAAAAAATAGCTAAAATTACTTGAAAAATATATATCTAAAGTGCATAAAAGTACACAAGCGTGGCTTGTATTAAGGTAGCTAAGTACACCAAATAATAGGATCCAATGCAGTGCAAAAAGGAAAAAGGGGAGGAAGTAAGAGGAGAAAGATGGGAAAGGAAATATTGCTAATATACAAGATACCTAGTTAAAACACTATATAGGAAGAAACAATATTATGTAAGATAATAGCCCTAAAAATAACATTGTCTAATTAATAAATGCATGCCAAAGACACAAAACATTTGAGCAGATCAAGTAAGTCTAAGGAGCAAAACTGGGACAATATAAAAAACGTACGTCCAAAAATTCAACAGCAGCAGATTATCTATTTTTCAGAAATGGGATCAGGCTGAACATAGAACATAGACCCTTGCTCTCAACATAAACTGCCACCTGCTTTCTGCTTGAAGTAATTTGTTATCCAAGTCTCCCCCTCGAATACGGCCAGATACTTTTTCCAAGCCCCGAAAAGAAAATCTGTGGCCAGTCCCTTTTTGATGCACATGCAATGCCAAAGCATTCTTCACATCTGTTTCTCAATACAACGCAAATGTTCTGAAATTCTATGTTTGAATGGACATTTTGTCTTTCCAACAGAAATATTTGCATCTGCAGCTGGTAACATAAACCACATGTGTGGTGGAACGGCTAATACAATGTCTATTGACAAATTCCCTCCCAGTAACTGGATGCAGAAAAACAGTACCCATTTGTATATGTTGGCAGAAAGTGCAATTGGCACATTTGAAAGTTCCATCTGGCAAAGCAGGGCTTCCTTCTTAATCTGGTTGGTGTAAAGGGTCCTGGTCACTATATTACCAATGTTCTGTCCTTTTCTAAAGACCACTCGAGAGGGATTTTTGGTTTCAGTGTCCAGTTTGGGTTCAAGGGTCAAAATACTCCAATTCTTTGACAATATCTTTTGAATCCTATAATATACACTAAAGGGTGTAAAGTGCAAGAAAAAAACTAAAGTGCAACAAAGAAACAGGTCTCAGACCAGGTTTTAGGGGAACAATCTTCCTGGAGCCCAGCCTAGCAAACCAGGAACATGACGTCACCTCTAAACTCACGTGGGCAGTGACACGCCCCTCTTCAGGCAGTGCATCACAACTGTGTCATGCACTCACTCTCTACCAGCCCAGCATGACAGGGAAATAAACTTGCTCCCTCAACCTGGGCCACTTATGTGGCAGTGCATCATCTGTGTGACACCCACTCTCTAAAAGCCCTGCAAAAACAAAGTCGCTTCTAAGCAGGGTACTCCAGATGGCACTGCGTCACCAGCATCTCACACCCAACATTTCACCAGCCCCATAAGCAAGAATATCATGTAGCCCCAAGCATGTGGATAGGGAAATGAGGCCCTCCTGAACGTGGCCCACTCACTCAAAACTGCATTACCAACATCATGCAATACACCATCACACACCCAGTAAGCCAGGGTCACAAGGTCACTCATGAACCCAAGAGGCTAATATGGCATTGCCTCACTGGCATCATGCACCCTCCCAACCCCAGCCCTGACAGCCACAGGTGTGAGGTCACTCCTAGGCTGCATGTACACCAGTGTCTCACCTGCATCATGCATCCTCCCACCCCAGCTCTGTGAGCCATGGACATGAGGTCACTCCTAGGCTGCATGTATGGCAGTGCCTCACCTGCATCATGCACCCTCCCACCCCAGCTCTGTGAGCCACGGACATGAGGTCACTCCTAGGCTGCATGTATGGCAGTGCCTCACCTGCATCATGCACCCTCCCACCCCAGCTCTGTGAGCCATGGACATGAGATCACTCCTAGGCTGCATGTACACCAGTGTCTCACCTGCATCATGCATCCTCCCACCCCAGCTCTGTGAGCCACAGACATGAGGTCACTCCTAGGCTGCATGTACACCAGTGTCTCACCTGCATCATGCATCCTCCCACCCCAGCTCTGTGAGCCATGGACATGAGGTCACTCCTAGGCTGCATATATGGCAGTGCCTCACCTGCATCATGCACCCTCCCACCCCAGCTCTGTGAGCCACAGACATGCGGTCACTCCTAGGCTGCACATACACCAGTGTCTCACCTGCATCATGCATCCTCCCACCCCAGCTCTGTGAGTCATGGACATGAGGTCACTCCTAGGCTGCATGTATGGCAGTGTCTCACCTGCATCATGTACCCTCCCACCCCAGCTCTGTGAGCCACAGACATGAGGTCACTCCTAGGCTGCATGTACACCAGTGTCTCACCTGCATCATGCACCCTCCCACCCCAGCTCTGTGCGCCACGGACATGAAGTCAATCACAGACTGCATGGATGGCAGTGCCTCACCAGCATTATGCAGTCTCTCCACCCTAGCCCTGCCAGCCACGACATGAGGTCACCCCTAGGATGCATGCATCGCAGTGCCTCACCTGTATCACGACCCTCCAAATGCCAGCCCCAACAGTCATAGATATGATGTCACTCCCTAGACTGCATGCATGGCAGTGCCTCACCTGGTCCCTCCTGGGCTGCTCAATCACCATGCATCATCTGTGTCATGTTCTCACCCCGCCAGTCATGCAAGTCAGTGACACAGTGTCACTTCTGATCATGGGCAGTTCAAGAGGCAGTGAATCATCAATAATACACACTTGGTGGCCCTGCCGGAGCAGCGGTAGCGCTACCGCTCACAACGCCAGTGACTCGGGTTCAGGAGTGAGCCTGGGGAGTAGGAGGGCTGGCCAGGGGGAGGAGGCTGAGCATTCAGGGAACTGCTTGCCCTTTCCCGGGAGGGAGGAGGCTGAGGCTCGGTGCTTAACTGACCCCAGGTGGAGGCCTGGGTTATAGTAAGCGCCCAGCCACGTAGAGAGTGGGAGGCATGACGGACATCGGCGGTCACGCCTTGATTTCAGGTTGCATGTCACGCCCAGAACAAGGAAAAATTGCTCCCTGCACTCCAAGGTGATGCAGCACCCAGGTGCAGATCCACAGTTTCTCTGCCTGTCCTGACCAGTGCCCCAATGAAACAGGAAGATGTTTGGGGTGTACGGGCCTCACATCGTCCCCACCTGGGGAGCAAACCAAGGCTACATGGGGGGGGGGGCTACCACGGCTCCAGGTAAATGGTAGCAAGGGACAAGACACCATAGGTGACTCCCAAGAGAATGGAGTGCAGGAGATGGGGGGGGGGGAGTATAAACACAACAAACAAAAAAAAAATCATCAATATTACACACTAGCCCTCCACCAGCCCAGTGAGCCAGGAACACACGGTCACGTCTGGGCCACTTATGCTGCAATGCATTAACTGCTTCATTCACCCTACCTCCACCAGTGCAATGAGCCAGGAACAGGAGGAAACTCATAGGCTGCATGCATGACAATGCATCCTTAGCATCACATGCCCGCCCAAGTGAGTCAGGGACACCAAGCCACTCCTGGGCCACACATGTTGCAATCCATCACCTGTATCATGCACCCCAGAAACAAACTGTGCCTCACAGAACAGGGAGAGTACACTGAAAAAAAGGAGAGCAAAACAAATAGGTAGGCAGCGCACCCAGACAGCCAAGAAAGCAAAGTCACTCCTTGGCCAATCACGTGGCAGTACATCACCTGTATCATGCACTCCCTCCACTAGCCCAGAGAGCTAGGAAACAATCACTCTTGGGTAATTTACCTTTTTTTTTTTTTTGCTTATTTACCAGGAGAGACACACTAAGTTGAAGCTTGTTTACAGGTGCGACCTGGTAGCACAAGGAAGTAGTTAAGTGACTTGCTCAAGGTCACACAGTATGCAAGTGGGGGCTGTGGGAACCCAGGTTTACAGCTCAGAGCCTTAAACCACTGTGCCACACTGCCTCCTTAATTACACGCAGAGCATCATCTACCTCATGTGCCCCCCTCCACTAGCCCTGTGAGCCAGGGTAACAAAGTTAGTCCTGGGCTACTCAGGTGGCCAGGTGGCAGTATCATCTGCATCATGCCCTCCCCAGTAGCCCAGACAGCTGGAGAAACAAAGTCAGTCCGGGCTACTCACATTGCAGTGCATCACCTGCATCTTATGTCCCCACTGTACCAGCCCAGTGAGCCAGGGAAACAAAGTCATCCCTGGGCTACTCCCTGGCATTGCATCACTTGCATCACATACCCCCACTAGCTCAGTGAGCCAGGGAAACAAAGTCACCCGGGCTACTCCTGTGGCATTGCATCACTTGCTTCACACCCCCACCTAGCTCAGTGAGCCAGGAAACAAATTCACCCTGGGCTACTCACGTGAGCACTGCATCACCTGCATCATATACTTCCCTCCCTCCAGCCCAGTGAGCCAGGGAAACAAAGTCACCCCTGGGCTACTCTAGTGGCATTGCATCACCTGCATCATATACCCCCCTCTCCCTTTAGCCCAGTGAGCCAGGGAAACAAAGTCACCCCTGGGCTACTCCTGTGGCATTGCATCACCTGCCTCATGTGCCCTCCCTCCACTAGCCCAGTCAGCCGGGGAAACAAAGCCACTTCTGGGCCATTCATGTGGCAGTGTTTCACCGGCATCATGTGTCCTCACTCCACCAGCCCTCTGAGCCATGGAAACAAAGCCACTCCTGGGCCACTCAAGTGGCAGTGCTTCACCCGCATCATGTGTCCTCAGTCCTCCAGTCCTCTGAGCCATGGAAACAAAGTCATTCCTGGCCACTCACGTGGCAGTGCTTCACCTGCATCATGTGTCCTCAGTCCTCCAGTCCTCTGAGCCATAGAAACAAAGTCACCCTGGGCCACCACATGGCAGCATAGCACCAGAATCATGTGCACCCTTACACCAGCCCAGGGACACTAGGTCACTCCTAGACTACTTACGCTGGTACTGAGGCTTCCAACGACAGTGGCACCAAGGCCAGTAGCACTGAGAATGTGGCACAAAGGTGAGTAGCAATCTCAGCACTGTGGCCAGCATTGATGGAAGCAGTGACAAAGGCCCAGTCTCAGCACAGAGGCCAGCATCGATGGCAGCACTAAGGAGCTTCACCATGAAGTCTTCATCGGAGAAAAGCCTGCAGAAAAAAAAACGTCTGTCCGATAAGGACACACAATGCACTTGGCACCAGATGGGATAGGGGGACGGAAACAATGGAACCTGTGAAAAACAGACTCCAGTATCTTCCAGAAAAGCCCTGCACTGAGGCATGATTGTTCGGGGAAAGACTCAAGGTGCTGGATGCCTGAAGGGACCAGATGCCGTGGTCCATACAACTTCTCAACTGAGACATCCCAAAAGGCAGCATGAGTGTCAGAGATTGAGGTGCCATGACCACTGCATGAAGACCAGTATTGGGTTCGCCCCTCAAGACAGATGGAGGAGGGTGCATCATCAGCACCAGTCCTATACAACATGGAACCAATGGCCTCGAAGCAGGGTGGCAAGAGCCAGACCGGGACCTGTGTCCTTTCAGCTCTTCTTGTGCAAGATCAAGGTACAGCGCTCCAGGGAATTCAATGCTGAGCATAAGTGGGGATGTGACTGTTACTTTTTATGACTCTGGAAGGACTTCCAATCCTCCTGGGCATAAGACTGTCCAGTACCAAGGCATTTGCCCAGAGAGAAGTGCTGGTATGAAGCAGACTTGCTGCGAAGCAACTGACCTCTGCAAGTATCCTACTGACATAATTGAGATTTGTTTAATGCCTACTCCGATTATAATTGATATTCCAGGAAAACTGAATGGTTTTGGGACCTGCAACAGGAGGTCTTGTCTTTGATCACCTCTTTTTTGATAATTGGGATAATTCTATTTCAGATCCCTCACAGATTTACAAAAATTGAAATCTCTTTTAATATTCTTGAGCCTAATTTATATAAAACTACAGTCAAGACAAGCTCTCAAGTGACCCTGGATGGTTCTATTCAGAGTGTAAAATACATAAAAGGCAGTTGCGTAAAATATCTAGAAAAGCTATGGCAAGCACAGATCAGGCTAGTGCTACCAAACTCAAATTAGAAAAAAAAATTACAGAAATTTAGTGAAGCAAAAAAAATAATTTAATCAACAACAGTGGGGTAGGATGTGTGCTGCTGTTTTGGATAATGATACTAAATCCTTTTGGTCCTTAGTTGCTAAGGCTTGAAAGGGGTGATCTAATGTTTTAGACCATCACATTGAACCAAATAGATGGCTGGAGTTCTATGGTAATATGTTATTAGATCTAGACATGGCTTCTTCATGGGATCCTATAGATATGAATACTATTAAAAATCAATTTATTCCATTCTCAAAATTAGAGGTGTTCAATGCAATTCAGAATATTAAACCCAATAAGGCTTCAGGCCTCGATAGGATACCCTGGGAAGTCTTCCTGTCCTTACCTGAAGTTTGGACAAATCACTTGCATTCTTTTTTTAATCAATGTGTCTGTAATAATTATATTCCTGAGTCATGGGCAGGCGCTATCATTTTTCCAATTTACAAAAAGGACCTAAAGGATGACCCCGCAATGTATCGGCCCATAAGTTTACTGGATATATTGGGCAACATATTTGCCCAGTAACTACTGGTTAGACTTAGGGACTAGATAGAATTATTAGGGGGCTTGCTCCAGCTCAGGCTGGATTTCAGGAAGGTTATTCTACACTCGATAATTGTTTTATACTTTCACATTTGATTGAAAAGTATGCAACTATAAGAAACAAAATTGTATGTAGTCTTTGTCGATTACAGCTCAGCATTTGATACAATAAATAGATCAACATTATGGGAAATAATGCTAACTCTAGCATTTCCCAGTATTAGCTAACAGTATTAGAAACCTTTACTCTAACACGTGGGCTCAGATTCGTTCTGGAAGTGTACTATCGGGCAGAATTAACACAAACGAAGGGGTCAGACAGGGATGCATTCTAGCACCCACACTTTTTTCTATTTATTTGGATGATTTATTAATTCAATTACAGTCACTACAATCGGATTCTCCAAAAATTGGTACTAATATCTGTTCTGCACTTGCTTATGCCGACAGTCTTGTTTTGTGCTCTGTCACAGGGTGATCCCAGTGATGAGTAGAGGCCCAGTTATTCTAATAAATACCCCCCCAAGAAAAAATGTACTAAATTGGAAATTAATTGATGTCACATGACAGTGATGTCATTGATAAAAACATATATAAGCCTACCAATAGGGTGGATTTATTAGATAAGGTGTCAGTCTAGAACTGACTGTGAGAGGTGTAAGACCTTAAGTTTAGAAGGCTTGTGTCTACACCCTAGACAGCATTGATGTTATGGACTTAATGACAATTTTCTTATTTTCTGTTCTGAATAATTATCATTTTATGCTACAAATAATAAAATGATATATGCCAGCCTGGCATTTTATGCACTAACTCCGGATGTCTGCCTGCTAATCGTCTCCTGAACAACAACCCTGCTACATGCTCTCTTCAGTTTCAGGTCTTCAGAAGAAATTGGATCTCTTGTCAATTTTATCGAATCTTTATCACTGAAAATTAATCTTAGTAAAACAAAAGTAATGGTATTTGGTGCTAGAAATAACAGGTACAGGTGGAAACTGATGGAAGACTACTTGGAAACAGTTTCGTCATATATATATTTGGGTATATTATATTCTAATAACGATTCCTGGTGTGGTCATTATGATCATATACTTTCCAAAACTAATAAAATGGTAGGGGCTTTGGCAAAATTTAACCATACCTACGGTGGATACTTTCTTAGACCTCTTTTATCTACCCTACAGGTAAAGTTCAATGCTCAATCTCTGTACGGGGTAGAAATTTTGGGATTAAAACCTCTTGATCAATTAGAAATTCCAGCTAACAAACTTCTGAGGAAAGTCACTGGCTGTCATTGATCTACTCCAGCCTTATTTTTAAGGGTGGAACTGGATATTCCCAAATTACAGGCACTGGCTGATTCTAGACTTATCAACTTTTGGATCAGGTTATTAAGAATGCCTAAGGAAAGATGGGCCAAGTTATGTCTAATGGAGAGAAAGAGCTCTGGGCTTTACACCAACATAGGCAGTCAGTCTGGCTTTCTTACCTATACAAGCGTCTTGATAAATATTTACTGTCTTTTTGTTGAAGTCTAGACATCAGTGTGTGAGTATCAGTGAGAGTTATAAAACTTATGTTAAAATAAAACAATACAATTCCATAGAGAATTGGATCTGGCACATATTGCTGCCTCAAAATACGCTAATTGGCACACCCATTGTATTGATAATCACCATATAGATGCTATCTCGATGTTTTGGAAAATCCAGACATTCGAAAACATATACAAGATTCAAGCTTGAACTGTTCGAACCTAATGTTAAAATGCATTATACAAGAAATCTAGTAATCCTGAGGATACACTTTGTGATTGTGCTCAGGGAGAAAGGAGGATTTTTGCGCTTTTTTTACAATGCCCATGGTATTCTAAAATTAGGCATAGTGGCTACATCCACTAATCTCTGGAACAGCGACAACTAGTGACACAGAGCTTATCAAGGTGTTCCTTTCCTCAGAGGATCAAATTATTATACATTCTGTGGGAAATCTGTATTCCTAACTAGGAAAATCTGGAAAAGAAAGTGAGCAATCATTAAAGCTCATTCTCATTGGTCGAGTGGTACTCAGCCCTCTCACCATTGCTCACCCCAGATTCATTCACTTGACTTCTTGCTGCCATTTTGACAGATTGCATATCTTGAAGATATTTGCACTTTCTGAGATTAAGCTTTGTATTAAGTGTATCTTATTGTAAATTCCATTTGTCATGTGTCTTTGTATGTATGACTGTTGTTTTTATATTTTGTATTTTGTGATAATCATTTTTAAAGATTGTACAAATAAAAGCAAACTAAACAACTACTGGCATAATGGTCTGTGAATGAACTGGTCATCAAATGAAGTAGAGCTGAGCCAAACTTGCAGGTCTGCGACAAAAACGATGACAGTGCCAACAACAGCTAAATAAATCACATACTTGGTGCCAAAGAAGAAACAACATACTATAAAAATAAACACAAACCAGAAACCAAGCGGTGCATGCAGATGAAACCCAAGGTTCTGTTGGTTCTCCAACAAGGAAGCTCTCAACGGCCAAAAAAAGAACTGAGGTGGCTGCAGCCAGCACCTTTGTTAGTGCCACTGGTGTGCGCAGCATTATACAAGTTCTGAGTCCCAGAGGGTTCTAGTTCCTCCAGCCCAAAAGATCAAAGAGTGGGACTCTATGGAGAAGACCAGGACATGCGGTCACTCCCAAACATATACTGCCAGGGAAACAAGGTCACTCCCAAAGCATTCTGTGGTATTAGACACAAGGTCACTCGCTAATCTGTGTGGCCAGGTACACAAGCTCATGCCAAAACCATGTTGTATGGAACATGCGATCACCCCCCAAAACATATGTTCTCAGGGACACAAGGTTACTCCCCAACCTTTTTGTGGTATTGGACACGAGGTCACTTCCTAACCTGTGTGGTCACGGACATGAAGTCATGCCCAAAGCAGTGTTGTCTGGGACACAAGGTCACTCCCAAAACATATGTTGCCAGGGACATGAGGTTTCTCCCAGATCTTTCTGTGGCACTGGACAAAAGGTCGCTCTCTAACCTGTGTGGTCAGGGACAAGAAGTCCCTCCCAAACCTCTGTGGCTAGGGACACAAGGCTGCCCCCAAAACTCTGTGAAGAGGTACAGGAGGTTGCTCCCAGACCCATATTCTCAGCAACATGAGGTTGTTCCCAAACCCGTGTTTTCAGGGACACAAAGTCATTCTGAAATCAGTGTGGTAAGGGACATGAGGTCACTCCCAAACTGTGTGGTCAGGAACACGGGTCACACCATAATCAATGTAGTCAGGGCCAAGAGGTCAATCCCAAACTGGTGTGGTTAAGGACATGAGGTCCCACCCAAACCAATGTAGTCAGGGCCATGAAATCAATCTCAAACTGGTGTGGTTAGGGACATGAGGTGACACCCAAACCTGTGTGGCAAGGGACACAAGGTCACTCCCAAACCCATGTAGTCAGGGTCATGAGGTTGTTCTCAAAACTGTGTGATCACAGACACAATGTTGTTCCCAAACTCAGTTGGTCAGGGACACAAGGTTATTCCCAAACCCATGTAGTCGGAGAGACACAAGGTCACTCCCAAACCCATGTAGTCAGGGACACAAGGTCACTCCCAAACCCATGTGGACAGGAACTCAAGTTTCCTCTTGGTTCCTGTTCTATTTTGTCAGGAAAACAAGGTTGCTTCCAAACCTGTGTAGCCAGCAACATGAGATTGCTCCCAAACCTGTCATCAAGGATGCACTGTCACTCCCAAACTCATGCCATCAGAGAGAGGTCACTCCCAAACTCGGATTCACTGGGACAAGAGGTCATTACCAAACCCATGTTAGCAGGAACAACAGGTCGCTCCCACATCTCAATCAGGGACACACTGTCACTCCCAAACCCAAGCTATTAGGGACAGGGTAACTCCCAAACATACATGGGAAGCAATACAAACTGCCATGATACCACTAGAGCAGCCTCTGTCATGTGGTTTAACAATCCCAACTTACCATTCTGGGTGTCTGGCTGCCAGGGACTCTGTGTCATGGTGAAGAGTGTATCGGAGATGTCTGAAGAAGCGATCCAGATCCAGCAGATGCTGCTCAGCTTCATCGTCCTCCTGCATGGGCAGTGGCTCCTGGAAGTCCTCGGGTACCATCTGTCCTGGTGCTGCGGTACTCCTCCTTTAGAACAGGAAACAAACAGCAGCTGAGGTTTTGTTACTGCAGCCACAGTAACTTTCCATTGCTGCCATCTCCCCAAGCGACTAGCTCCCATGGACCCATGTGGCTGCTGCAAGGATGCCTGGGAGCTAGACCTGCAAAATACATAGTCTGGGAAAAGATCCACAATGCAGGCAGGCTCTGTAGTCCCTACTGACTAATGCTGCTTTCATTTCTCAGTTATGCCCTAAAGTTTGTGGGAGGGATTCACATGCTGCATTACTGCCCTGCTGCTGTAATTTCATTGTTTGTAGGCTATTTTCTAACTTTTTGACTTTTGTATCCTTTTCTCTTTGCAACCTTCTCCCCAAGGGGCACCTAGAAACAAACTTATGCTCAGGGTGCCTTCCTGGCCAAACCTTGTACATAAAATAATAAATAAATGAATCTGTGTTGCAGCTAGTGGTGACCAGCTCATAGGATAAGTGGAAGGGTTTTGTAGGTCACCAGGTAGGCAGGAGAAAAGACAAAGATTTAGAGAACAGGTATAATTTATAATTTTAAAATACAAAAGAATCAGTAGATCAACCAGATATAACTGCATGTGTGTGTGGGGGTCACTGCAGCAGGATCAACCAGACTGGGGTAGTGGGTACTTCAGGGGTTGGGAGAGGAGATTCTTTCTTGTTGGAGAGGGGACAGAAGGGTCAATCAGATACATAGGATCATTTACAATAGAGAGGTTGTTGGTAGGGCAGACAAGTGATTGATCCTGCTAACACTGAAGTATCAACAACTGCTTATTAACACTTGGCATTCCTTCAGACTTCTGGATATAAGCAACTGCGACTCCTGCCTCCAATAACATAAACCCACTTCCTGCAGGACAGTGCTGTGTACTTTGAAATAATACCATGAAGCTTTAGAGCTCATGAAGACACTTAGCCTTCAGCCTCTGGTTTATGAGTTCTTCAGCCCCTTGATCATATTTACTTGTAAATAACACTTTTCCATCATTTTATATACCATGGCCGGATATTCAAACTGCGCATTCTGAGGCACAAGCCCTTGCGCTGCTCAAAATAGTTGCGCGGGGGTGTGGCGGGCGATATTCAAAGGAGCTCGCTATTGAGCAACTCCTTTGAATATCACCCCAACCACAACCACTGTGCATGGCGCAGTGGGAACTGCGCCACATGAAGTTGTCAGAGTTGAGCATTAAACTTGGCGGTGGCGCAGGTACCATTCGCCATCGCAAATTTCCGATATTCAAAGGTGACATGCAAATGGGGCCATAATTCATGCAAGGCACAGGGGTGCCATTTGCATCTGATTATGGCTCTTTGCATGCCATTAGCATGTGGTGCACTGATCTGAGGACTTTCGCCTGGCGCCCTGCCAGGCAGCAGCCGTCAGGGACCGGCGCGCCTGCAGCCGATCGCGGCACAGCGTGAAAACAACCCCCGCCCACATCTCCCAATGCCCGATCGGCGGGCAGAGCGTATCATGACAACACCCCGCCCAAACGGCTCCCAATGCCCGATCACGGGCAGAACATATCATGACAACCCCGTGCCGATTGCGGGCGAGATGTAAAGACCCCCCAAGCCGAATATCTCCCTGGTGGTCCAGTGGACCGTAATGCCCGATCGCGGGCAGAATGTCCAGTGACAACCCCCCCAAACATCTCCCTGGTGTCTGAGTGTCCCCCCACCCACCACGAAGCCCCACACCTGCTCCCCGGCGGCGGCAGTATCCCACCGCCTGCGCCCGCGCTCCATGCGACTGACTGTCGGTGGGGCTGCAGCCATTGGTGCAGAGCTAGAGCCAATGGGCGTGCAGCCCATACCCGTACACGACAGTCAGATTTGTGACGATCTGGACTGTCGTATCTGACTGGCTGCTTTCTGTATTAGCTCTATCTGCAACCTACAGACATCAGCTCGGCCAGCAGATAAACAAGACTCTCTGCCGCCCACCGGCTGCGAGGAGTGGGTGAGTGAGCCATTAAATGCGTGGGTGAGGGAGACACGAGACACCAGGGGAGATGTTTGGGGGAAGGTAATCACTGGACATTCTGCCAGCGATGGGCATTCGATCCACTGGACCACCAGGGAGATATTCGGGTTGGAGGGGTCTTTTACATTCTGCCCGTGATCAGACACGGAGAGGTTGTCATGATATGTACTGCCACTGCGATCGGGCATGGGGAGATGTTTGGTAGGGGGGTTGTTTTACGTTCTGCTCGCGATCGGGCTGCTGGGGGCACAGGGACTGAGTTGGGGGCCAGCCACGGGTGGCAGCTGCTGTGTTAGCCCCTGCAATGCAGCAGCTCACCTGTGAGTGGCCCTCAACTTGATCCTTTTTTGGCTCAAAGTTGTGCAGGCGCAGGTTGGGGGTTGCGCCTGCACAACTCTGCACAACCCGACTGAATATCGGGTTGCGCAGTTTATGCATAGTTCCTCCCCCTCCTGTTGAGCATGCATTCATTTGCATTGCGCTGTTGCTCAACCTGTTTTCAGTGGCGCAACTGCCTCCTGCTGAATATCGCAGAATGGCGCAATGTAGGACTTGCGCATGCGCAACCCTTTTGAATATCTGGGCCTATATGTTTACATATGTAAATCACTCACTTTAGTGTTAAAATAATTTTTTTAATTTTGCCTCTAAAATGGAATGTTCTCACAACATACTTCCCTGCCTCTAAAGTGAAATGCTTCTCAAAACTCTTCTCCTCTGCCTCTGAAAAGGCATGCTCATCTATGCTCCTCCTTGCCTCTGAAATGGAAACATAGAAGTTGGCAGCAGAAAAAGACTTGCAGTCCATCATGCTACCCCTTTCCTGCCTAAAGTGTTCCAACATATCGCTGGACATGCTCTGTCCTGTGCTCTAGTGGCAGTTCACCATCCCCCAAGAGAATGCTCCTCTAACATTCTTCCACTGGCTCTGAAGTGGAATGTTCCTCTAATGCTCCTTCCCATCTCTGAAATGTAACGCTCCTCTAATGCATCTCCCCATCTCTGAAATGGAATGCTCCTCTAACGCTCCTTCCCATCTCTGAAGTGTAACGCTCCTCTAATGCATCGCCCCATCTCCGAAATGGAATGCTCCTCTAGTGCTTCTCTCCATCTCTGAAATGGAATGCTCCTGTAACGCTCATTCCCATCTCTGAAATGGAATGCTCCTCTAACGCTCCTCCCCATCTCTGAATGGAATGCCCTAACGCTCTTCCCCATCTCTGAAATTGAATGCTCTTCTAACACTACTCCTCCATTTCTGAAGTGGAATGCTCCTTTAACACTCCTCCACCTCCTCTAAAGTGGAATGCTCCTCCAACACTCCTCCCCTGCCTCTGAAGTGGAATGCTTATGTAAGCTCTTCCCCTGCCTCTAAAGTGGGAATGCTCCTCCAATACTCATCTCCTACCTATGAAGTGAAAAGCTCCTATAATGCTCATCCCTTGCCTGTAAAGTGAAATGCTCTTCTAATGCTCCTCCCCTGCCTCTAAAGTGGAGCGTTCCTATAATGCTCCTTCTTGCAGGGGCCTTTGAAATAGTGTTGCTCAGATAGTATCCTAGAAATCAGGATACCAACAGATACCTCCAATTTGGCCAGATAGTTGCTGTGGTAGGATAGTAGTTCTATCTGACCATGGATCCACCAGCTAGGATACCTGGCTCCTAACAAGATCCTTCACTATTTGGCCCCGGATCTAACTATCTGCCCTAGGATCCGTGGATCCAAAACAGGATACCGGATCCTAACTAGGATCTATCACTATCTGACCCTGGATCCTGCATCTGTCTTTGGCAGGATATCTGGTAGGATCCAAGTCAAGATACCAGCACTATCTGACAGATATTGGTAGGATCCTCAAAAGCACTATCTAAGCAACACTACTTTGAAGTGAACTGGTCCTTTAACCCTCCTTCCCTGCTTGTAAGTGGAATCCCACAAAATGACCCATTTTATCATAGTCCACTCTTCTGAAGTCAGGATTTTTGTCCTTGTGGAGTTTGTCTCCTGCTCTGCTAGCACCTAAAACCACACACTGACAGTGATCACTGTTACCCAGGTGCTCCCTCACGAGATCTTACCCAAATTTTCCCTGTTTGAAAGCACCAGGCCCAGTATTTCCCCTCTCTAGTTGGTTCTGTGACCAGCTGTGTTAGGTATGCCTCATTGAAGCCTTCAAGGAATTTTTACTACTAGCTGTTACAGCTGCATTTAGAACTCCAGTCCATGTCTGGGAGGTTGAAGTCCCCTACCAACAACACCTCCCCTTATGTGCCATTTTTAATTGTTTTACCATATCCAAGTCCATTGATTCCTCCTGAGATGGGGTCTGTAGATCACCCTGTATGGATGACTGTTCCCTTCCTCTTCTCTAGTGTGACCCAAAGTATTTTTCATTTCCTTGATTATCTGTTGCCCTGTGGCCTTAATGTTGTCCCTCACATACAATGCCACCCCTCCCTTTTGCTACTCTGTCCCATCTAAACAAATTAACTCCCGGAATGACCATCTCCCAGCTGTGGTTCTCGTTGCACCATGTTTCAGTGTCGGCCACTATGTCCAGGTTTGTTTCCACCATAGTGGCCTCCAGCTCATGATTTTGTTGCTCAGGCTGCGAGCATTGGTGCACATGGCTCTCTAGTTTGTGATTTCTACTCCCTCCCCACTCCCATTTGCCTCCTCCTACTAGACTTTCTGTCTTCCCTGACCCTGTTTGATCTGGACTGTTCCTTGTTTTTGCAACTGTTACAGTGATCAGATGCGTCTTTACTACCAATGCCTAAATTAATATTTATCTGGTATGAGGGTGGATCCATTTCATGTTCTACTCTACCCCCGGCAAGTTTAAATCCCTCTCGAGGAAGTTTTTAAACTTAGTGGTGAGACTACGGTTTCCTCCTGGATGGGCCCTGAGACCATCTCTTATACAGGCCCCATCCTCCCAGGTGGGGACCCAGTCCCCATGTAGTCAAAACCCTCAACCTTACACCATTCCTTCAGCCAGTTGTTGAAGTTGATGATGCATCATGCCCTACCCTCCCCATGCCATGGACAGGTAGCACCTCGAGAAGGACACAGAGATTGCTGTTTGCTTGATGCCCTTCCCAGTCCCCAAATTCCTCCTGCACTTGACCTAATCCCTCCCCATCCCTTGTGAGATCATTTGTCCCTAAGTGGACAATGACATTGAACTCCCCTTCCTAGCAATTGCCCTTGCGATTCCTAGGATTCACCCACTGTCCCTCTGAGCAGTGCTTCCGGCATGAACTTTACCTCCCTATCTCCACTGTTCCCAGCTTGATTCCCCTGACAATGGAGCCCCCACCAAAAAGCTGCTTCCTTCTGTGCTGGGGTCCACCACTGTCTTCCCTTTGGGGTCCAGCCTGGATGTCCCTACCATCCATTTTGGGCATTATCTCAGGGGCCTCTGATGGACCAACCTGCTCCTCCATTGCTGTGAAGGAGTTCCGTGAGTGTTACTGGTGCGGGGATGGGTCTCTGCACCATTGCCCTCACCCTCCCTGGACCCACCATAGTCCATCCACTTCTGCTGCTTGGCAACCTCTGGGTGAGCAGGGGTTGGCTAGGTGTTCCTGGGTGAGGACAAAGGTACCCTGCATCCTTTCCAGCGTAGCCCTGAGGACTGATGACCTCTGCCCTCAGCCCAGAGGGTGCCTAAAATTGAGCAGTGCCACAGTGTCCAGAATGTCCTTCTGAACATTGCTGCCCCATAACCATTGCACTGCACCACTCCTCCCATCTTTGGCTTTACCTCCTCTAACCTACTTGGTTAAACTAATCCCTGGTTCTACTTACCCTGGTGGTTTGATCTTGCTTAGGTGCTTTAAACCTCTTTTTTCCCCTCCTTCTTCTTTCTCACCCCTCCTTAGAGGTTGGGGTTATAACTGGGCTGCGTATGTAAGGGTTTACCACTCAGATACTCCAACAGATTGATCTGACTTCGCAAAACTGTCACAGTACCCTACAAATGTTAAAAGTGATGTAATTCCTCTAGCTCCCAACCTTTTACCCCAGAGTTGTTAAAGGGACACTATCAACCCCTTAGGCGTCAAACTGTCCCTAGTTTAAAAAACAAAAGTTATGATTGCTCACATGCTGTAGACACTGCCAGTAGGCTAGCAGTTTAATTCAGATTCATTATATAGTGTATTGTGGAATGTTGTTTCTACCTTGATTTTTATATCAGCTAAAATGCTGCTGTACTACAGTTCAAAGGTCATGGGCAGCTGTTCAACCCTTCTGTGGTACAACAGCATTCTAGTTGAGATGCGATACAGGAGGAACAGTAAATGGAACAGCAGGATCAACCAGCTCAAGGGAGGGGTGTCAGAATGAACAGACAACCACGAAACTGCACAGATGCAGGATCAGCCAGATACAATTAAATACAGACAGAATCAACCAGATATGTACCTCTATACAAAAAATTTAGCATGAGGATTAACCAGATATATACAATTACTTACTAAAAAGACTTGGTTCCTACAAGACCTCTTGCTAACTGAGAAACACAACCTCCATTTTCTTTTCTTGAAAACCCCTCCCAAACCTGAATCTCAACTAACGGAGTGTGAAAAGAACCTAGAGTTCGTCTGTTCCCTAAGAACCATACAACTTGCCCTAGCAACCAGCTGTAACTACATGAATAAAACGTGGATGGCAGAAACTTCATTCTTTCAAAAAAAATAATACAATTACTCAAGCCATTAAAAAAAGTATTTGAGGACACCATACACTATAAAAATAATAGATGGCCATCTTTTGCAGAACCCATGTGTTGTGCCATCTCGAGTTGGATTCCCACGGACATCTCGGGCTCCATGCACTTGGTCAGCAGAATCTGAACCCCTCTGTGGCAGCACACTGGTTTGCATATTTGGCCATCCACTATCTCTATTTTTCTTTTGAATAGTGAAAAAGACTGCCTACCACACTGGTGTTACCACACAAACATGTGTTGGTTTACATTCCTTAATCCACTCTAATGCATCTTTCCTGCACTTGAGAACACCTCCAACACAGTCTAGACATTCAACATGCAGTGGGAGGGAGACTATTACATCATAAGTGGGTGCACTGTGTGAGGGTATTCCTAATGATTTAGAAGCATGCAATAAAAGTAGATCAATGATATGAAGCAAAAGAAGGTTGGTTATAAATAAACTATTAGCATGCCCTTCAATTTTACTAAGAAAGGAAACAGATGAAACCAACGACATCAATTTTAGAGAAGGTATGCAGTTCTAAAATACAGGTTACTCACCTGTAACAGGAGTTCTAGGAATGGTATATGTTGTTCATCCACACTTATTGGCAGGTATCCTTGCCGCTTTAAATCTTGCGGAAGGTCTTCAAGCTGGCTCCTCCCACCCACCGGGTGGTATAACTCGTCTCCGCCCCATGGCGTAGATCTGGCCCGCTGGAAGCCTAGTTGTGCGCCGGGCCGAGGAACAGGTCGTAGGATGAACAACATATACCCATTCCTAGAACTCCTATTACAGGTGAGTAACCTGTATTTCTAGGGACATGGATATGTTGTTCATCCACACTTATTGGCAGACTCCTAGCAGTTCTCCGGGAGGAGGGAGGCAAGACGCACACCCCAATACTTACTTGGGAAAGAGAGACTGAGAACCGAGGCCCAAAACCAGCATCCCGGCGTGACTCAAGGTCGGCGTGGTAATGGGTAATGAAGGTGTGCTGACTTCAGGTAGCAGCCTGCAGATTTCCTGGATAGGGACATCCCTGGAAGCAGCCACCGTTGCAGCAGTATGGCGGGTAGAATGAGCTCTTATCCCTCTGGAGGCTCCATGCCCGCCAACTTATAACAGAGATCTATGCAGGAGGTGACCCACCTGCTTATCGTCCGCTGGCTGCAGGTCTGCCAGATGCGGCTTCAGCGTAGGTGACAAACAGCTGGCGAACCTCTCCCAATTTCAGCCGTGCGCTCTTTGTAATAGCGCCCTTCTAGGGTCCAGAGTATGGAGCCTATATTCGACCTCCGAGGTGTGATTGGGGTAGAACACCGCAGAGTCAACACCTGGTTAAGGTGAAACTCCGACACCACCTTGGAAGGAATTTCGGTGGGGGCGCAGAGACAACCTTGTCCCTGTGGAAGACCAGTAAGGAGACTCGATGGAAAGCGCCTGGAGCTCTCCCATCCTTCTGGTGACGTGACAGCCACCAAGAAGAAGCGTCTTCCACGACAGGTGAGAGAGAGCACACCTGTGCATAGGTTGAATGGCTTGCCCATGAGCTTTGCCAGTACCAGCAGTAGATCCACGAGGTGGAGGTTCCCTACCGGAGGAAATGTGATCAAGGCCTTTGAAGCGCCAGACCACCTTCTCCTGCGCCACCGACTGCTTCCGGCCCGCGCCTGCAAGCAGAGATGGCTGCCAGGTGCACCCTTAGGGTGTCGACCTAAGCCCTTGATTAGAAAGGGACCATAAATAGTCCAAGATGCTTGCCAAGGAACAGGAGGAAGGGTCCAAGCCTGTTTCTGACACCAAATGGAAAACCTTTTCCATTTGAAGGCATAGCATTTTCTGGTCGACTCTACGGGACGCCTCAACTACATTGAGGACCTCGTCGGAAAGACCCAAGGCCTGGCACTCTAGCCGCTCAGGAACCAGGCCGCGGTGCAGGGATTGAAGGTCGGATGGAACACCTTCCCTGATTGACTGAGAGCAGGTCGGGCGAGCTGGAAGCTGCCGCGAGTCCTGGAGCTGAGACTGAGGAGATCTGGTACCAGAACTGGCGAGGCCAGTCTGGGGCTATCAGAATCACCTGCGCCTTGTCCCTCCTCGCCTTGAGAAGCACCTTGTGGATCAAGGGAAATGGGGAAAAGGCGTAGAAGAGGCCGGGGTCCATTGCCTCGAGAAGGCATCCCCTGCAGCGAGCCCTGCTGAGGCGGGCATGGAACAGCCTCACCCGCGTTCTCCTGGAGGCAAACAGGTCCACCTGAGGTGTGCCCCAATGGGAGAACAGATGCTGTCTACCTCCGGCAGGAGAGACCACTCGTGGGATGCAGCCCCTATCCGGCTTAGGGCATCGGCCAGGGTGTTGGAGGCTCCTGCCACATGAATGGCTAGGAGATCCACCTCCAGGCTGCGTACGAGTGACCAAATGCGGAGAGCTTCCTTGCATAGGAGCATGGAGCGCGTCCCGCCCTGGCGGTTTAGGTAGTACATGGTCGTGGTGTTGTCCGTCTGGACTCGGACCACTTGACCCCGGAGGAACGGAGCAAAGGCGGTGAGATCTAGGCGGACCGCTCAGAGCTCCAGCAGGTTGATGTGGCATCGGGACTCCTGCGGGGACCAGAGGCCGTGAGCCCGGTGTTCCCCCAGATGGGCACCCCAACCCATCAGAGAGGCATCGGTCGATAGAGAGACCGTCGGCTCGGGGCGGACGAACGGGATGCCCTCCTGCAAATGACCTGGAACGATCCACCACTGGAGAGCGTTCCACATCTCCTGTGTCACCGACACAAGCTGGTCCAAAGGATCGCAGTGTTGTGACCACTGACTGGCCAGTCCCCATTGAAGGGAACGCATGTTCCAGCGGGCCCAACGGACCACGCTGGTGCAGGCCGCCATGAGACCCAGGAGGCGCAGGAAGTCCAGGGCAGGGCGCAATTGTCCAACCAGAAATGACTGGGCAAAGGAGGAAAGAACCTCGGCCCTGTCCGCCGGAAGCCGCGCTCTGGCTCGAAGAGAGTCGAGCTGTGCCCCGATGAACAGAATCACCTGCTTCGGCTCGAGTTCCGACTTGGCCTCATTGATAAGGAGGCCCAGTTGAGAGCAGACCTGGAGGGCCAGATCTCTGGACCACTCCACCTCCTGCCTGGAGGGAGCTGCTATCAGCCAGTCATCCAGGTAAGGTACACCCGGACCCCTCAAGTGCTGCAGGAATGCTGTCACCACTGCCATGCATTTGGTGAAGACCCTGGGAGCTGGAGACAAGCTGAAGGGCATGGCTCGAACTTGAAAGGATCCTTCCACTGAAGCGAAGGAATCTCTGGTGAGCAGACGGATAGGGGCGTGGAAAACGCATCCTGCAAGTCCAGAGAGCAGAACCACACGCCACGTTCCAAGGATGGTAGTATCTGAGCCAAGTGACCATCCTGAAGGTTGAGACCTTAGGAACTTGTTTAGGTCGTGTGGAGTGCGAGAATGGGGCGCCAGCCCCCATCCGCTTCGGAACCAGGAAGTACCTGGACACAAACCCTGGGTCTGAAGGGGTCCTCCACCTCCGTGATCACCTCCTTTTGGAGGAGGAGGCGATGTCGGCTCAGCGAGCCGCCCAGTGAACTCTGCGGACCGAGGCCCCCGAGTGCGACGGCTCTGAAGGCGGGGGCCTGCTCGAATTCAGAGGTAGGCCTTTTCCCACCACCTCCAGTACCCACCTGTCCGTGGTAACAGAGGACCAGGTGGAAAGGAAAGTGTCTGAGCCGTCCCCACAGAGAACCAGGGTGAGGTGACAGGGATGAGGCGACACCCTCAGCCCGTCACTGGGCAGGCTGTGAGGAGGGACCGCCGAGGAACCTCCTGGGCCTTTACCTCCCTGCTTCCTGTTGGAGAAAGCTGACGGCTTGGGCTTGGGATACCAAGTCGAGCCTGCTAGGCCCAGCGTTGCTGGGCCAGCGCGCCGCGGGCGCAGAAGGACGAAAGGGCTTAGGCTGTGGCTTGCGGCCTTTGTCCTTCTGAGCGGAAGAGACCGAGTCCAAGGTAGCATTGGACTTCTCGATCCTCTGCAGGTGACCTTCCACCCCAGGGCCGAAGAGGTCAGTCCCCAAAAAGGGAACATCCGCCAACTTGTGCTGGGTATCCGAAGTAAAGGTGGATATCCTCAGCCAAGCCCAACGACGCATGGCCACTGCGGCCGCCACCGACCTGGCACATGAGTCCCCGGTGTCTAACGCAGTCTGGAGCTGCTGTTTAGCCACTGCCCTGCCCTGGTCCCGCACCTGCCTGACGGTAGTCTGCAGATCTGTGGGAAGATGAGGGACAACCTCATCCAGGGAGCCCAACAGGGCGTGAGAAAAATGTACCATGAGGACGGCCGAACTGGCCTGACGAAGGCTGAGAGAGGACGCAGCATAGACTTTTCGCCCGGCATAATCCAATTTCTTGGATTCCTTGTCAGGAGGTTTGTCCACATCCCTGGCGTTGCCGGGCTATCGGAAAACGCTGTCGGTAACAACCCCTCAGCAGAGGGTGCTCGAAAACTGGACAGGGAACGGTAGGGACCGCGATACTTCCTGGCCATCCTGGCGAGCGCAGGACAGGAAGCAGGCGCTGCCAAAGCTCAAGGCGGACCCACTGTGCCTCGGCCACGGAAGGCCTCCGTTGGAGAATCCCTCGGTCCAGAATCTCGTGAGGGATACCTGGCCCATTTGGAAACGGGTTTGAGCTTCATCCCGGTGGACTCTGAGATGAGCCGAAGCAGTCCTAGGAAGGATGATGGGCTATCGTCCATTGACTGTCCTCCTGAGGACTCCAAGTCTATTCGCTTGGAGAAAAAGGAGGAATTATCCTCGGACTCAGACGAGTCCTCGAAGAGCTGCCTCTGGCCTGAGCCACCCTCTACCTGCCGAGGTCGGTCGGGAGTGAGGGTAACAGACAGCCTGGGGTGAACCCTTAGCCAACCGAGAATCCCTGGTTGGAGCCCCAAATAATGGCTGTGGGCTGGAGGTTCCACCGAATGGTGGAGCAGCTGGTTTGGCGAACAACCGGCCTGGGTACAGGCTCTCAGGTAAGGTCGGGGGTTGGCCGACTCCGGTGACAACCACTTAATGGCGGGGGAAGGCGACTCGTCAGCTTATTCCGGTCAGGAGAAACTGTTGCCACATGAGGTCCGACTCGCATCGCCGACGTAATCTACGCCGAAGCCTCCCCCGTCCGAGGAGGAGGACGAGCGGCGACGCCGCCATCACGTGCCGAGACGCGACACCGGCTGATGGCGGGATCGGCTGGACCATGAAGAGGTCTGAGACCGAGACTGAGAACCTTGGCTTTTCCGAGGTCGGTGCGGAGAAGTGTCGGCAGGAACGGCACTCCTTCGGCCGGAGGGTTCATCCGAGGGCTCCGAACGGAGGCACAGGCAAGCCACGGGATCTCAACTCCCCGGGGAACGGGAGAGGGAAGTCTCGGCTTCTAGGCGACAACCCGTCCAACGGATCGAGAAAATCTCGACCTGTCGGACGGGAGTCTCAGTCAACTGACCTGGCGGGGACACCGTGAGACCAGTGGCCGAGCGAGCGGTCGATCGAAGTCGACGGGTCGACGACTCGGGAGAGGGACCTTCCCGCCTCCCAAGAGCGGCCGATCGAGGGATTCTACCTTGTCCTCTTTTGGACCGAGAAAAGGTCCAGCAGACGCTGGCCCTTCTCCCTTAGTGGAGAGGGACAGACAAACTCCTAAAGGAAGCTGTATAGGAGGAACCCAGAGGAAGCGGGATAAATGCCGCGGCCGAGGAAGATATGGCCCACCGGCCTCCTCTTCGAGGCGATCATCTGCTCGAGCTGATCCGCGAAGCCGCCACAGCGGACACATAAACCGGGCCTCCTTAGACTTCACCGGGGGAACGCTCGGGGACGCTCCAGATGCAATCAGGCAGCACGGGTCTTCGAGGACATAGGCCAAAAAGGAAGAGCACAAGTCGCGAGTCCTGCGGGTGGTGCTCAAGGCCTAAACAGTGAACACCACGTGGGTGTGGATCCGTCCGAGACATCTTCTGCCCCGAGGGGCATCTCCAAAACCGGGAGTCGATTTGTCCATCGCAGCCGCGAGGGATCGAAGACTGAAGTCTTTTTAGCAAAAAACTTTTAAATTCGCAAAAGGAAGAAATAGGAACCAGTCTCAAACGCAGAGCGTTAAGGAGGGAACCTGAGCTTCCAAGCGGTAAGGAAGATCTGGCGTCATCGGGCGGAGCCGAGAGTTATACCACCCGGGTGGGTGGGAGGAGCCAGCTTGAAGACCTTCCGCAAGATTTAAAGCGGCAAGGATACCTGCCAATAAGTGTGGATGAACAACATATCCATGTCCCTAGAAATGTGGATTTTCAACTAGAAATAATATGATGCGGGGGTTGTTAGAGAGCCATCTGCCAGGCTGATCGTGCTTCACATCAGTTCTCCAACCTGACCTACAGAAACTGGAAAAATCATTACTTTTTCTTATTAAATCTAAACTTTTAAGACATCTACACATTACGGACACTCTCAGCAGCATAAATAGCAAATAACAGCAATGAGACATCCGAAGAATGTGCAGCAGGCCCCACCAAACCAGGGCAGTATCTACCAGGGAAAACAACCGAAACCATGAGTGGCAAGGGCCTGGCACATCAACCAAAACCACAGAGCCACCTTGGCAGGCACTGATCGAGTCAATGAGGGCAATGGATGCAAAACTGGAGCGGTCGCTAATGAAAATAGAGGCCCATGATGCCCAGATAAAGGACCTGTCCACAAGAGTGGATGATACGAGACCCGCTCAACTTCAACCCTCTCTACAGCAGCGCTTTACTCAAGAAAAATTCCCAGCTAAGGGGTCGGCTAAAGGCCCTGGAAAATCTAAGTCAGAGCAGGAAACCTGCGTCTAATGGGTGAATACGAGAGGGGCTGAAGGTACTAACTTGCTGTCTTTCTTAAAACATGGATATTGGAACACTTAAGATTATCGGAAGACTTGGCTCCATCCATGCTGTGAAAAGCCTACAGAGTTAGCTCCAGAATAGCTTCCCAGACCCTAACCAAAGCCATACTATCCTGCTCCGCACCTCTGGGGTCAAAGTGCGGACGTTGTTCTTGCTGCAGCCCGTGCTGCATACCCACTCTCAATTGAAGGAGAGGAGAGGATGTCAAAATATATCCGGACTTGTCCTTTCAGATCAGGGCTAGGAAGAAGAAGCCTCCAAACCCTGGGAGTGATCCATGCCTTTCTAATACCAGCCCACCTCCGTATAGTATATGGCAGAAAAACATGGCACTACACTGATCCCAAGGATTGCCAGCAGATGGCTGGAGTGAGTACAGAAAGAATTTACAACCAGATTGGAAGAGAGTTCAACACTGCAGTAGGAAGAGAGTGGAAGTCTGATCTTCGTGAGTCAGTGTATGATAGTTACAAACTCTTATGCCCATGAGTTTCTGTTTTTTTTGCTATGGTCCCAGAATGAAAGTGTAAGATGTTACAAAAGTTGAATGTTCAATTTAAGGTTATAGTTATGAGGTACTGTATTACAATACTAGTAATTGTGCTTACTTCTGGGGCGAGACTTTTCATTTGTCTAAATGTGCTATTGACATTGCAGGAGATACTATCCTTGTAAACTACATATATTGTAGATTTAAAGATTCACCGCATGGTTGAAGTTGTCAGTAATGAGCTTGCTCCGTATCTCAGGCATGTTGCAGGCACAGTTCACTCAACAAGTATAACACGTGGGCTCAGTAGATTTCTCATTTTAATACCTCTGTAACACTGCATACAAGTTCTGCCATTGGTTAGATGTGTTTAATAGGTAATATAACATCAAAATGTTTTAAAATGAATATCCAGTTCTGGAGATGTTGGAGGAGGGGAGTACACGAAATGTGGAAGCCATTTTATAATGCTGACCAATTCCAATTTATAGGTTTAAACAGCAGCTACTGGAGAGCTGCCTATTTCTCCCTCTGAGATCTACCTAATGTAGGACACCTAAGCCACTGAAGAGGCTGACATACACTATATCTTAACAATTCTCTGCTGACCATCTCATGTACTGTAAACCTAATTCCTACTTTAATTGCCCTTGCTTTTGTTATGTTACTGTATTGTGTATTGTACTGTTATGCATGTCCCCAGGACAACTTTGTAAATGAGTCATTCTCAATGGTGTATTCCTGGTAAAATAAAATTGAATTGAATTAAACTAAATTAAATTAAACAAATAATTGGGATCCCCTCTCCTCCTACAGTTCATGACTACAAATTTTGTATATCGACTGTATGAATAATGTAGTGTACTGTCAGGTCACGGCTGTCTCTTACTACTACAGCTTTGTACAAGGATGAAATGTTATGTGAATAACAAAAAATCAATAAACATAAAGAAATAATATGATGCAAAAAGGGTTGACAGTGTCCCTTTAATACCATCATGTTCATCTTAAATTGTTGTATGATGAAAGTTTAGTTACGGGGGTGCTAGGGAGTCACTAACTAAGATGGCAGCCTAGCTGAACAGCTCTGCTCTGCTACCACCTTACCCAAGAGAATCCATCAGAGTTTTAAAACGTTTGCAGTTTACTCTATATAGAATTGGAACAGCCAGTCTTGGGGCTTGCGATTGGTAATTTTATTGAGCAGTTTGACTAACACTTGAGGTCTTTTTTAGCGGTTTGGCTATCCTTTCAACAGGCACCATGGCGATGGCAACCACCTCTGGCCTCATGGACTTACCGGAGATTAAGCAAATGCTGCATATTGAGTTACATGAGCTCCCTCTCATTAAGTCCTCAGTGACAGGAAATGAAGAATGGACAGAAGAATTGCGAGGCAGGGTGACTGAAAAAGAGTGCTGTAGGGGCAGCATGGAGACACAACTCTCGTAGATGACGACTGCATGCCAGAGCACGAAAGGCAGTTACAAATGATGTGAGCTAAAATAGATGGCACTTAAATTGAGGTCACTGGAATAATAGATTGGTGGGCCTCTGAATAATCCAAACAAAGGGACACATGCAGCTTTCTACAAATGGTTCTCCCCAGAATTTTAGACCACTACTGGGACTATCTGCTGGAAATTGGGTGCACCCATAGAGTGCTGGTACCGAAGCCCAAAGCTGGGACTCCACCTCAGTTGATCCTGGCAAACATTTTTTAGTTTCAGCTTAAAGGACAAAATCCTAACACTTACCGGGGGGAAAAAAGTTCCTGCAGTGGAATGCCCATAGAGTGAAGATCTTCCAGGATTTCCCTCAGCGCTGGCAGGAAAAGAAGGCAATGTAGCGAAATGACGAGGACTTACAAACTTTAGAAGTCCCATATAACATGAAACACTCCAAAGGGAAGCTCACCACTTAATCCTACGAAAATGGCATAGTAATCAAGCATGTACCCCCAGCTCCCAGAGGACAGAATCTTCTCTCTCCACTCACAACTAGGGCAAAGCATAATCTCACTGTCGACCAAAAAAAAAAGAGAGACAACCAATGCCAGTCCAACAGCGACCCAATTCAGACTTACAGAGTGCAGTTAAACTGTAACGGCAATAGATAAAAAGGCAAGATCCAGTAGTCAGGACTCTTCCATCGTCAGCGTAGCCGGAGTCACAGCAAGGGGGCCCAGGTACCACATGTCTGACCCCTCCTCCCATTCTGTTCTGGGATCTATATCTGACCTAACATCAAAAGATGGAATGATCCCAACACCGTCCAAAACTGCTGATATTTTTACTTCAGGATGTCCGCGTGATCCAAGTACCCAGGATGGTGAGATGCTGCCAGATATGCAGGACCACCCACGATCCAGATGGGCTCATAGCGGTGGAGCCAGGAATGGACACAACACCAGAACTCCTACCAAAGAAAGATACTCAGGCCCAAAAAAGCCCCACCTCCTATGGGACTTGAACATGTGACTGAAGTATGTAATTCTTGAGCTCACTCAGTAATGTACAGCCAAGCAGAAAACATAGCCTGTATGTGTCTTGCCCCCCTTAAAATGGGGATTTGTAGTCATGTACTGAATGTGACAGCATTAATATTTGCCTTCAAACAGTGCTAAAATTTATGTTGTGGCTCCGTGAGGGGAGGGGGGTTAAACTACAAGGTTTTTGCACGTGTGCTTAGATCTAGAGCCATACATACATATGCGCACTGGTGTTCTATACAAAGACTCCTAGCAAGGTGTATATTTGTGTGACTATATCTGCACTTCTAGGGGCATATCCCCTTGTGACAGGTAGGTGGTAGACATACCATGTGGCTATACAAATCTTGACAAATTCCTCACCCTCCACCCCTGGTGTGCAGAGAGCTAAATGGCACTCGGTAGGTTTGGGAATGAGATGCCTAGTTGAGCCTGGTATATCCGGCAAAAAGTAGTCACCAGACATACACACACAACTGGTGTGGCAGGCACCGCTTTTATGCAATAGTTTGTCAATGTACCGACAGTTCCTGCAGTAATTATATTTCAGCTAGACTGAAGGGACTTAGGTGGAGATAAGCTACTACATAGCAATAGGTCCTCCTAAAAAGTGGCAATTCAACCCCTGTCCCCGAGAGACGTTTCCATTTTCATGCCTCAGGTATCCCAGGCTCACTATACCATAGAATAGCCTCAGGTCCTGCCCACCCCCTGTTGATTTCCAGAATGGAAAGATGTTTTGGTGGGGAAAGGGTACACGTCTCACAACTCCATTAGCACTCACCCTACAGCAGCACAGGAATGGGGCTGTGAGTGCCAGGGGAGAAAAACGCAGTAGGTAGAAGTTGCTCCTTCTCACCTCAGGGAGGGAGGGAGGGTGGTCAGATTTTGCTGCACTGCTGCCATCTGGGTGACCACAGGTGGCGGTGGAAGTGCAGCAGCGGAGCTGATAGTGAGTACGGCAATGTGCTCTGAGAGGCAATGCTTGCACACATGTGCTCGCACATCAGGAGCTCATCTCACCACCCTACAGGGCTGGGAAGGGAAAAAAAGAGTAAACAATGGCCACTGCAGGACGATGTCTGCCCCTCACTGCAAGTTCTACACTGGCAACCATAACACTCTCCTCAGAAAGTACTGACCGAGCTTCTGTTGGGGCGCAGCCCCCCCCAATAGCCCTGTCCTCGGGAGTAAGCCAGAGTGTATATAGGAGGAGAGGTAAGTCCTGGGGAAGGTGGGTGATGGGGCTGGGTGAGTGGGTGGAACCAATGGGGGCCGGCTGTCAGAAGGGGGGAAAAAAAAGCATACTAAATACAACAAAAAAAAGAAAGAAAGAAAGGGCTTCTTCTCCTTAAGCCCCTGGACACCAGGAACACATCAAGCAGGTATAGCGCCAGGTAGATGTTCAGTCCTGGCTGGTTGTACCTCAAAGTAATAAGTTTTAGGGATGATTAACATACTAACATACTAACATACTATTTGCCAGCAGATTAGGCCTTATGGTCTATCAAGTCTGCTCGAACCTAGATCCTTAGTTGGGTGCCGAGACCCTCCCATCCCTTGTGCTCCAGAAACCCCTATCATCCATCCCCACCCCCAGGATAGGCCATCATCTGATACATCCACTTTCTGTGTCTGTCCCACCCTCTCTTAAAGCTCTCCACTGTGGATCTCTGAACCAGCTCACCAGGCAGAGCATTCCAAGGGTCCACCACCCTCTCAGTGAAAAACCTCCTCCTCTTTTCCCCCCTCACCCTTCCACCTTCCAACTTCAAACCATGCCCTCTGGTGATGCCTCCCTGCTTTAGTCTAAAGATCCCTCCATGTTTACCCTATTTATTCCTTTGAGGTACTTGAAGACCTCAATCATGTCCCCCTGTCTCTCCTCTCCTCCAATGAAAACAGGCAGAGCTCCTCAAAGTCTGTCCTCGTAAGTCAAATCCCTAGCCCTCGTATCATCTTTGTTGCCTCCTCTGTACCCTCTCCAGGAGCTGTATGTCCCTCTTCAAGTGTGGTCTCCAGTACTGTACACAGTACTCAAGGTGTGGTCTAACCAGTCCATTGTACAGTGGCAGAATCACTTCCTTGCTCCTAGAGGTGATCCCCTTGCGATGCATCCCAACATCCTGTTTGCCTTGCTAGCTGCTCTCCTGCACTGCTCAGTGTTATTCATACATGTATCCACCATGACCCTAGGTCTTTTCCCCTGTTGAGGCTTCCAGCACCTCCTCCCAGGGTGTACCTGTGTTTAGGGTTTCCCGACCAAGATGCAACACCTTGCACTTGGTGATATTGAAATTTAATTTCCATGTGTGAGCCCAGCTTTCCAGGGTGTCCAGGTCCCTTGCAGGGCCAACCTCCCTCTTCTTCTCAACTACTGCTCCCATCTTGGAGTCATCCTGAAGAGACTCATTTCACACCCTATACCATCCCTGATGTCTGATATGTATGCATTAAACAGGATTGGACCCAGGACCGAGCCCTGTGGTACCCACTACCAACCTCTGTAGGGTTCGAGCTCCCCACAGACCACTACTCTCTGAGTACGTCCAGCTATCCAGTTTTCAATCCATCTGACCATCAAAGGGCCTACTCCTAACCCCATCAGTTTCTCCACCAGACCATTGTGGGGACAGAGTCAAACGCCTTGCTGAAGTCCAAGAATAATACATCCACAGGCTTACCCTATCCAGTTCTGATGTTACCCATTCATAGAACTCCACAAGGTTGGTTTGACATGATCTACCTGGCACAAACCCATGCTGCACTATCCAGACCTCCCACCTCCTCCAAGTAAACCCCAATCGTTCCTTTAGTATACTCTCCATTAATTTTCCCACCACCGAGGTTAAACTGATGGGTCTATAGTTTCCTGGTACTTCCTTGACCCCCTTTATGGATTGGTACCACATGTCCTCTCGCCAATCCCTAGGTACCCTCCCTGTCTCAAGTGACCTGTTGAAAAGCTCCGCCAGGGGTGCAGCCAGTATGTCCGCCAATTCCCATAGTACTCTCGGATGAATGCCATCCGGCCCAGGAGATTTGTCTTTCTTTAGGGCCTTGAGGGCAAACCACACCCTTTTGGTGGGGATGGCATCATCCGTCCCCTCCACCTTACTGGTCTTTTTATCCTTAACCAGATGTGACACCCCTGGGGTACCTTTCCCTCCCTTTTGCTCCATTTCTGCTGCTCCCCTGATCCCACTCCCTGCCGCTTCTATCCCCTTTGTGCCTTGCTTTGTAGATATCCCATCCCCCTCCCTAGTGAACACAGAGGCAAAGTACTCGTTAAATACCTCTGCCTGGTCCCTCGCCTCTTCCACCCACCCTCCTTCTGATCTCAATCTGCTGAGATGGCCCTTAGTTTTTCTCCGCTCCCCAATGTACCGGAAGAACCCCTTTTCCCCTCCATGTATCCCCTGTGCCAGCCGATGCTCTTTACTGACTTTGCTCCCTCACCATAATGGTGACTTTTCTAGACAAGCTGGTACATTTCTTATCCCTATCCCCTCTTGTTGTTTTATATTTTTTGTAAGCCGCCTTCTTTTCTCTGACTGCTACCTGGACCTCACTGGACCACCAGCATGGTTTATGTGACCTTGCTCCCTTACGTTTCAACTTAGCGCAGATCCTGACTGCCTCTTGAAGTCCCCGTTTTATGACCTCCCATCTCCTTTCCACACTTGTTGTTGAGGTAATCCCCTTCAAGTGATCCTTGAGAATATTTCCCATGCCCATAAAGTCTGCCCCCCTGAAGTCCACTGCCAGTGTCCTAGATCTCACCCCCACTCCCCCAATGCTTATTTGAAACCAGACAGTATTGTGGTCACTCCCAGTCAGGGGGTCCTGTACAACCATGTCCCTTACCAGATCCCCATCTGCCAGAACCACATCCAGGACATGCCCCTCCCTTGTGGGCTCCATCACATGCTGTGTTAAGAACTACATCCTGGAAGCCATCCAGCAGCCTCTGCTCATGGCCACCTTAGGGACATGGTTCCCCAGTTAGTACCTGGCATAAGGGTCCCCATCAACACCACTCCTTCCTTTGACACACTGGGCAATGATGTTGTCCAGCAACCATCCTCTAGAACATCACTCATCCTGGGGGCTCATATGCTACACCAGCTTGACCTTATCTCCTGCTGGGGATCGTAAGGTGACCCATAAGGCCTCCACGTTTCCCTCTGCCTCTTCTACCATAGCAATTTCTATGTCATTCTAATGAACATAGCTACTCCACCCCTCTGCCCTCCTTTCGTAAAGCAGTTTCAAGTTAACAGACGTCTTCATAGCAAGTTACCTGAGCAGCTAGACTGCATAGTACAGCTGTTATGGCTGAAAGGAAGCCCTAGCATAGGGTAAAAGCAGTGGATTTGGCAGCCGAGTGGGCTTCTACCAAACAATACTTGAATTCACTCCCATAGGCAATAATAATGTGTCTATAAAATGACAAGAGCCAAATGTGTTCTAATTTTCAGCCACTAGGTGGCAGGGCTAACCCACCTTTGTACAATATAAGGAAAACTAATATTTATTTATTTGTTTATTTAAATTTTGTTGATTGGGTAAGCCACTGAGATCAATTATCCCTTTTCAGGGCAGCCTGGAGTTACACATATAATATTTAATACAGTAAGATCAGGTGAAACATAAGAACAACATTACAGTGCACAGACAGGTGTTCAATTAAATTTGGATAATGTAAGATACACACTACACACAGAGTCCATGTTAACATCGATATTAGTTACATCCAGTAATTGAGTACATACTGACACATTAAATTTACACTACAAATAACAGGCAGATTCAGTATACACATCAGAAATGTTGAATAAAGCAGGCTCCAGCAGAGATGGCTGTGAGAGAGAGAGAGAATAGGACAGAGTAATCAAGAGGTGCAATAGACTCTAAGACCTCCATGCAATACTAACGTGCACAAGGTGTGGGCCAGACAAAGGATTTTAGCCATTTCTTAAAGAGTGCATAAGTGGGGATATCGAGCACCTCAGAGGGTAAGGTATTCCACAAGTATGGGCAGCGTAGGAAAAAGACCATACCCCATAACTAACCGCTCCCTGCCCACAAGAAATTGCATTAAAAATGATCCTTCCTGTCTTTGACTACGGTGACTTAGTCTGTAGTAGTGCCTCTAAAGCCTCCCTTGCCAGACTGGGTCCCCTTTTTGATTCTTTGTGTCGTTTTCCTTTGGGTTGCTCATCTCGTACTCACCACTGCTCTCTTTACTCTGCCCTTTCTCACCCCCCTCTCTTGATACTAGGTGCCTTTCCCATTGTGTCTCTTTTTTTATCCAAATTCTGGTTCAGCTCCCTTCCCTCTTTTCTCACATCCCTCTTATCCCCTCCTCCCTCTTCCTCCTTTCCTCTTTGCAACACTACTTCCCATTTTCTTTCTCATCCTTCTTAAAATCTACTGTTAGTCAATCTGTTTTTCTTACCACTTTCAATCAATCAGTCAATCAAATCTTTATTTATCTGGGCAAACACCATTGAGCATAGCTCATTTACAAGATGGACCTGGTTAGCACAGGAACACAGGATATACAATACATGAACAGTCACAACATAACACCTCCATAATGTTATACAATACAGAGATACAATAGTTATACATAGTCATAAGTGGAGAACAGTTTGGAAACTGGTTCAAGTCCTTCGTGGTGTATAATGAGTCTAGTAACAGTAGCTGGAAGTACTAACGAGGACAATTATTGGGTAATGGTATATTACATACAATACCATAAGTAAAAAGGACAGACAGTGAGTTAAAAAAAGAAAAAAACAAACAGTGTAACAGGGTAGAAGGGGTGTGGTAGGGAGGCGAGATAGAGGTACAGGCAGGTGGAAGGGGATAGGCGAGGGACAGATGAAGCCTCGGAGAGGACACAGGACAGGAGGGCGGGAAGCACAATTAGGTAATAGAGAAATGTGAAGGAGAGGCCACAAGGTCAGGCGTAGCGGAGAGGACAACGCCATCATGGTACGCTATAAGTGCAGGGAAGTTTAGGATCGGGGGAAGCAATTGCAAATTTCCTTGACTGAATGGTCATATAGTGTCTTGAAGGAGGATAGACTGACCGGGGTACTAAGCTTAGCGATTTTGTTCCAAAAGCAGCGGCAGCTAAAACTTATAGCATTCTCCCAAACATGTTTTTAGCTTAGGTACCTTTAAGGAAATAAAGGTAGCTTTCAGTGCATAGTTCCCAAGCTGCATAGCGAAGACAATCTGAGATATATAGTAGTAGTTTTTGATAATAGCTCTGAAGGTCCAGAATACAGCATTTCTGTTTGTCCTGTACTGAATGGAGGGCTACCTCACAGTAGCATAAAGGGCACAATGATGAGTGGAAAAAGGTAGGCCAGTAATGAATCTCAGAGCCCTGTGATACAATGTATCCAATTTAGCAAGATGAGAGGCAGGGCAGTGACTATAAAGAAAGTCAGCATAGTCGACCAAGGAGAGAAACGTTATTTGTACCAGTCGCCACTTAGAAACATAGATTTTGACGGCAGATAAGGACCGCTTGGCCCACCCAGTCTGCCCATTTCCCTACCTAATGGATAAGCTGCAGATCCTAGTTAACCAGCAGCCTACTTCTTCCTACCCCCACCCCCTAGAATTGCCTTATGACTGTCCCATGCATGCTTGAATTCCACCACTGTTTTTGACTCCACAACCTCCTCCGGAAGGCCGCTCCATGCATCCACAACCCTCTCTGTGAAAAAATGCTTCCTTAAATTACCTCTGAGCCACCCCATTCTATCTTCAAATTGTGCCCCCTTGTTCTTGCACACCTCTTTTTTTGAAAGATGCTACCCTCTTGGACTTTGTTGATTCCCTTGAGGTACTTGAAAGTTTCTATCATGTCCCCCATCCCTCCTTTCCTCGAGGCTATACATATTAAGCTCCTTAAGTCTCTCTTCATATGTCTTCTGGTGCAGACCCTGCACCATTTTAGTTGCCCTCCTCTGGACAGCCTCCATCCTGTCTATGTCTTTTGGAGATTGGGTCTCCAGAACTGCACGCAGTACTCCAGATGGGGTCTCACCAACTGTCTGTACAGAGGATAATAACTTCCTGTTTTCTACTGGTGATGCCTTTCCTATGCATCCCAGTATCCCCCAACCCTCCTTGCTGCCCTCTCACATTGCTTGCCCACCTTTAGGTCATCTGATATGACTACCCCCAGGTCCCTTTCCATTTTGTTGTTGTTAGTCTCACCCCCATTGTGTACTCTTCCCTGGGTTTTGTTTCCCAGGTGCATTACCTTGCACTTCTTAGCATTGAATCTAAGCTGCCATACATTTGACCATTCCTCTAACCTTGCCAAGTCCTTCTCATCCTTTCCACCCACCTTGTGCATCAACTCTGTTGCAGATCTTTGTGTCATCTGCAAAGAGACATACTTTCTTACAGTCCCTCTGCAATGTCAGCATAAAGACATTGAAGAGGACTGGTCCCAATACTGAATCCCGCGGTACCCCACTAGTAACCCCTTTTCATCAGAGTGGACTCCATTTACTATTACTCTCTGTGTCCTATTCTCCAGCCAATTCTTTACCCAGGCTGTCATCTTGGGACCCACTCCCAGGCTGGCTAACTTGTATATTAATCTTTTGTGTGGGACTGTGTCAAATGCCTTGCTAAAGTCTAGGTAGGCCATGTCACAGCCCCTCCCTGATCTACTACTTTGGTCACCCAGTCAAAGAAAGCTATCAGATTTGTCTGGCATGACCTTCCCGCTGTGAATCCATGCTGCCTTGGGTCCTGAGCCCCTCTGGCCTCTAGATACTCAACAGTTCTTTCCTTCAGAAGTGATTCCATCATTTTCCCTACCACTGAGGTTAAACTAACAGGTCTGTAGTTTTCTGCTTCTGCCTTGCTCCCACTGTTGTGAAGGGCAATCACATCTGCTCTTCTGCAGTCCTCGGGTACCACCCCATCCTCCCATGATTTGTTAAAGAGGGTAGTCAGTGGTGTAACTAGTTCTACCCTTAGTTCTTTTAGAATTCTGGGATGAATCCCATCAGGCCCCATTGCTTTGTCCACCTTCAGTTTTAAGAGTTCTTTCAGAACCCTTTCGTCTGTAAATGGGCTGGTATCAACTTCTGTATCCAGAGTGTTTCTACTGTTTGTTTTAGGTACCTCCCCCACTTCCTTTGTAAATACTGAGCAAAAATATTTGTTTAGTATCTCTGCCTTTTCACAGTCACCCTCTGCCCACCCCCTCCCCTTTATTAAGCCTCACTATCCCTCCCTTGGTCTTCCTTCACTCCCTGATGTACCTATAAAGGTTTTATCCCCTTCTTAACTGAGTTGGCTATCTTTTCCTCGGTTTGGGCCTTTGTTGTTCTAACTGCCTTCCCAGCTTCCTTTTGCTTTAACTGATACAGTTCTCTGTCCTGCTCCTTCTTTGATTCCTTGTACTTCCTGAATGCTTTCTTATTCTCTTGAACCTTCACTGCCACTTCCTTTGAGAACCATAGTGGTTTCTTACATCGTTTCGTTTTGTTTATTTGCTTCACACAAAGGCTTGTTACCTCTGTGATGGCAGTTTTTAATTTTCTCCATTGTCCTTCCACCCCTCCTTCCTGCCCATTTGCTAGTGCATTCCTTAGGCACTCACCCATTTTGGCAAAGTCAGCCCTCCTAAAGTCTAGTACTTTTGCCTTTGTATGGCTTGACTCTATTGCTGTGTTTATTATGAACCATACTGTTCGATGGTCGCTAGTTCTCAGATGGCTACCCACTTCTACATCTGTGATCCTCTTTTCGTCTCCATTTGAGAGAACCAGGTCTAAGATTGCTCCCTCTCGAGTGGGCTCCAATACTAGTTGTCTAACGCCTGCCCCCTGTAGGGCATCTAGAATAACCCCACTCTTTGAAGTGGCTGCTGCAACTGCACTCCAGTTAACATCTGGCATATTCAGATCACCCATCAGCAATATCTCCCCTTTTTCTGCCATTCTAAGTATTCTTTCTATCATTTCCTTGTCCATTTCCTCCCCCTGAGAAGGGGGTCTGTATACAACCCCTGTGCGGATTGTGGTGCCATTGCGGGTCTCCAAATTTACCCACAGTGCTTCTTCACCTCCATGTTTTCCCTTTTGTTCTGTTGCTTTGATTCCTTCCCTTATGTAAAGAGCTACTCCTCCTCCTCTTTTACCCTCCCTGTCCCTCCTGTAGATAGTGTATCCTGGTATGTCTATGTCCCAGTCATGGTTTTGTGTGTACCATGTTTCTGTGACTGCCACAATATCCAGATGTTCCTCCTCCATCAAGGCCACTAATTCAGGAAGCTTGTTACTCAGACTACGGGCATTGGTACTCATTGCTCTCCATTTTTTGGCATCGCTAGTAATGAAGTTATTTATCCTGAAAAAGAGTCCAAGCCTCTGCCTCAATTTCTTTAGAGATCTTTGATATGGTCCGTAAATGAAAGTCTATGGTCGAGCCACACTCCCAAGTACTTGAATTTATTGACAAATTCTAGGTTTTCTCCCAGGATTGTTGTGATCTGTGGAATGGAGTCAGCACTGGCCGGGTTGCATGGAGAAGTGGAAAAATAGCATTGCCCTAGTTTTTTTGGCATTTAATAGGAGCTTTTTGTTTAGGAGTTGGCTCTGAAGTAGACTGAATTCAGATTGTAGGTCTCCATAGGCAGCTTCTGGTGAAGGATGACTTACATAAAGAACTGTGTCGTCTGCGAACAGATGGATATTGGCCTTAGTTATGTTGGTGTCAATGCTGTTTATGTAAATTGCAAACAGTAGGGGACCAAGAATTGATCCCTTGGGGACCCCTCTTTGCAGAGGTTTAAGGGGAGAAAGTTCACCTTCTCCCTTGACTTGCTGCCACCGGTCAGAGAGGTAGTCAGCAAACCAATGCAAGGATAGTGAGTCCAGTCCTGTCGCCCTCAGGGAGGAAAGGAACAGGCCATGATCGATGGTGCTGAAAGCCTTACTTAAGTCTAAGAACACTGCACAGGCAAAGTTTTGATTCTCCAGGTCTTGCTGCCAATCATTGGTCACTTTGGCTAGGGCTGTAATGGTGCTATGCTGTGCTTTAAAGCCAGATTGCACTGGGTTTAGAAGATTCATAGTTTCTACAAAGGTTCTCAACTACTTGCTTACAATTTTTTCCAACAGTTTGGACAGTACAGGGAGTAGAGAAATTGGTCTGTAGTTGTTAAGATCACAGGGGTCCCCAGATTTAAACAGAGGGATAACATGAGCTGTTTTCCATAAGGGTGGGAGGATTCCGGGGACAGTGAGAGATTGAATAGGTGGGTAATTGGTACAGCTAAAGCATGGTAGGCGACCTTTAGAAAGTATGGGTCTAGAGAGTCAGCACCCGCACTTTTTTTGGTTTCCAACTGTAATAAAAGTTCTTCAACCTCTTTCAACGAAGTAGGCTGGAGAGAAAAGACTGAGTTGGCAAGAAGAGGTTCAGAGTTTTGCACACCCAACTGGGAGCGTACAGAACATGCAGGGGAGTTGTCAAATGCCAGCCCTGAGGTGGCAAAGTGGTTGTTAAATGAGTCTAGGATCTCCATCTTGACGCAGATGGTGGCACTGCCAGAGGTAATCTTTGCAGGCAGGGAGTTCCCCCGGGTATGTCCGGACATATCCTTAATGGACTTCCAAAATTTAGAGGAGCTCCTGGCAGCAGAATCCAGTTCAGAACGATATAAGGAGGCCTTAGCATCTTTTATCATCTTGGTTTATGTATTCCTGGCTTTCCTGAAGTGACACCAGTCCATCGGGACCTTAGATGTTCGTGCTTTTTTCCAAAGCTTGTTCCTGTCCAGCAGTGCTGTTTTGAGTTCCAAAGAGAACCAGCGACAGGTTCTACTCCTTACCCTAACTTTTACAAGAGGAGCATATTTATTTAATGCCCCAGTCACAATTTCAGAAAAGATGTCATAAGCCAAGTGGACCGAGTTAGCTATGTAAAAGTCCTGCCAACGCAGCCAGTATTTTAGCTCATCAAGGTCGGCAGACTGACCGAAGTTACGTCTGGACCTCTTAGTAGAGAACCTTGATGAGGACAGTAGATTCTGGACTGATCTTATGCCGGCAATGATGCTATGGTCACTAACATCAGAGAAGAAGGTTCCTGCATAGGAGAACAAGTGCAGTTTACTTACTAAGATGATGTCAAGCAGTGTACTATTAGCAGGGTTCTTCTTATTAGGGTGAGTAGGCTCAACAATAAGTTGCATCAGCCCGTAGGCATCATAGAACTCTTTAAGTGGTGCAGTGGCCTTGGACATCCAATCAAGGTTAAGATCCCCAAGGATAACTGTTTCAAGGGAGCCATGCCCCATAATAGTAGTTAGATGGGTGAGGGTTTGAGAGCCAGCAGATGGGGGTCTATAACAACCTATGACAAAAAGTGCAGTGGAGGAGGATATCTCAACCTTTAGTGCTAGGCATTCAAATTGGTTTGCAATGAATAACGAGTCTAGGCATGAAACCGAGTATTTATCCTTGACATAGATGGCCACTCCTCCACCTCTAGTGAGCCTGTTGGCTCTAAATAATGAATAATCTGGGATGTTAATTTCCCTGTCAGGCATAGAGGGTTTGAGCCATGATTCGGAGATCACCAAAACATCTGGTGTGGTATGATTAATCCAGGCCTGGATCAAGGTAAGCTTCTTTAACAGGGTGCATGTGTTCATATGCATAAAACACATTCCTTTTAGTTTTGCTGGATCAGATGGGGAAGTAAGAACTTTAGCTGGTCCAGGGTTAAGCTCAATGTCTCCTGAGCACAACAGAAGGAAAAGTAAGAGCTTCTTTAGTGCAGCAGTAGTCATTTTGTAATCCCTTGCCCATGTTCATCTACAAGGGGTGTCAGGCCGAGTAAATAGAACCCCGTATTTAGATCTGGTCTGTCCTAAGACAGCGATTACCAAGACCCTGGCTGTGAGATGTAAAGAGAGGTAAGTGCACGGTAGAGTGATGGATATGCCCTGTGGGGGCAGTTCGGCCCAAGTCCCGCCACTAATAGTAGTTTGAACAAAGGGCTGCAGGTGGGGGAGTCTAAGAGCACAAAGATAATTATAGGATGAGTTACAGTGCACACAACAGCCCACCAGAAGGCTATGTTCCCCTGGCTAGAAGATTGGGAGAGCTTGTGTACTCTATATGGCACAAGGAAAAGAAGGAACAGAAGACAGAGCCAGTGGGGCACCCACATGGTGATGCCTTGCATAAAGCAGACACAGTTGATCTGTCTGGTCCTTGCAGCCTGTAGATTGAATTAGCAACCTATGCAAAGGCAAAGCTGCCAGCTACTGGGATGGTTTGGCTGTGACTGGGTATGTCACCATAGGCAGTGGAAGTGTAAGAACTGAAAGGGTATATAGTCAAATTAGGGTGAGGGCCCTAACAATAGGGCAAATTACAGCAGTAAATGAGAGGAGTTAACTGGAGTGGCTGGAGAAAACGTTGAGAGCAAATGTGCAACCCTGTGGGTGAGATTGCTTTAAAAGGGGTGGTAAGAAAGTGGGTGAAGTCAGGTATTGAAGACAGGGAGGCCAACAGCATAAGAATGTGCAGCAGTGGCGTGACCAGTCAGCTGCTAGGCTGAGGAAAGTGGTGGAGCAAGGGTCTATTTAATACTGTGAGGAGGTGGGGGAGAGGAGGTGTGAGAGAAAATAAAGTCCAGAACACAGCACAGAAAGAGATTTCCCTGAGATCAGGAAGCACCAGGCGATGGAAAATCAGCCAAGGAGCAGAAACTGCCAGTCAGTGCCTGGCTCCTCCACTGGGCATCCAGTCAAAACAGTGGCATTCAAAACCACGAGTTTTAGAGGTCCGGTGCATACCTGAATCTATCCAGAGATCAGTCGGGTGGTCTGTTAGCTGTGGCCTGCTCGGAGAGAGCCAGGGCCACAGGAGAAGCTTGGCAAGCCTGCAGATGGGCTGTCTGTGGAACAGAGAGGGAAACACAGAGGATTAAATACAGCTAGAGAACAATAGCAAGCTCAGTGGGGGGCAGGCAATGGGGAAGGACAAAGCATGAGGTAAAGAGGTGGCAAATGCAGGGCAATTATTTAGAGATAAAAGAGGAGTTAACCGGTGGGGGGGGGAGGTCTGTGCTTTGGCACCGGGACATCTGAGGAGGACAGCAGCTGCAGGGAAGGGTGTAAGGGAAGGGTTTGTAGGCAAGGCAGAGAAGAAAATAAGCTGTTTAGAGAGACAGCATTACAAGTGGGGCAGAGAAATTAATAATTAGCAGAGTGACCAGTGTGGGGAAGGGGACAGGCTTTGTCAGTAGGGCAGAAATGGAAAACTGCAGCAATCTTGCTCAGTAGCTAGGTCTAAGCAGTCAAACATCAGCTACTGTACAATACAGTTTGTCCAGCACTAGTCGCACAGCAGCAAGTAGCACCGAGAGGCTAGATTAGTGGTTTGTAAGAGATTAGCTAAACTGGCAGGTAAAGTAAGATCAATTGATGTGCAACATAAGTAATTACATTACAAAAATTCAGTCCAGAACACAGCACAGAAAGGATTCCCTGAGATCAGGGCGTGCCATGCGTTGGAAAATCAGCCAAGGAGCAGAAACTGCCAATCAGTGCCTGGCTCCTCCACAGGGCATCCAGTCAAAACAGCGGCATTCAAACTACACAAGTTTCAGAGGTCCGTGCGTACCTGGATCTGTCCGGGGTCAGTGAGACGGTCTGTTAGCTGCAGCCTGCTCGGAGAGAGAGCCAGGGCTACAGGGCAACTTGGGAAGCCCACAAATGGGCTGTCTGAATCTGTCCGGGGTCAGTTGGGTGGATTGGTTAGCTGCGGCCTGCTCAGAAAGAACCAAGGCCACAGGAGCAGCTGGGAAACCCGGAGATGGGCTGTCTGAATCTGTCCGGGGGGTCAGTCAGAGATCTGTTAGCTGCAGCCTGCTCGGAGAGAGCCAGGGCCACAGGAGCAGCTTGGGAAGCCCACAGATGGGCTGTGTGAATCTGTCCGGGGATCAGTCGGATGATCTGTTAGCTGCGGCCTGCTCAGAGAGAGCCAGGGACATAGGAGCAGCTTGGGAAGTCCACAGATGGGCTGTCTGAATCTGTCCGGAGGTCAGTCAAGTGGTCTGTTAGCTGCGGCATGCTTGGAAAGACTCAGGGCCACAGGAGCAGCTTGGGAAGCCCGCAGATGGTCTTTCATAAACTTTGGTCCTCGCTTCCCCTTTCTATACGTTCTGCCTCTTCTTCCTCCCTAAAGTCTCTCCTTTATAACTTTTGTTATCCTTCCTACAACTGCCTAAGGCCCTTTCCTCTTTCACTTTCTCATTACATGCTACTGCTTATTCTATTCTTATTCCACTTCTCTAGTGTTTGCCCTGTTCATGCCGTTTCACTACTGTTCCCTTCTTTACATATATTGTTATATTTCCTTTTTCTAATTGTATTTCATTACTAAATTACCTATATATTTATGATTCTCCTTGTAATTCTATATCATTGTATTTGACATCTTGTATTTTTCAGTAATTACACTGTTAGCTATCTCCTTCTCTCCTCTCCCCAGGGCACATCTGGAAATGAGCAGTTATAAGCTCAGTATGTATTTCCGTGCTAAACTTTTAAATAAATAAATAAAATAACAATATTTGTTTCACTCATTCTTACGGATCTCCCTCATCTTTGCTGTCCTCCCACTCTTCCATATTTCTCTATCTAGGAGTGCAAGCACGAGTGATGGTTCCAGTTCCTGACAACTGGAGTGGCAGTGATATTCACATCTGCTCTGTCACAGGTACGATGTGTCCATTAGAATGCAGCTCTCATTAATCTTTGTTGCCACGTCTGGCAAAAAAATGGTAACCTGGCGTATGCCGATCATGCAGTGACACCCACACCGCAAACAACAGTACAGCAACAACATCAACAGGTCGCTGTACTGTCACCACAGGACCTGACACTGCTTTCTGGGGGTCTTCCTCCTCCTCCCCAAATCAACTCCAGCTCACATCGGGGTTTGGGGAGCAAAGGCCCTTGAAGAAAAAGAAGTCTAAAGTGAATGGTTCAATGCTGACCACAACTGCGGTCGACATAGAGTTGTTGCTGTAACATTGGTCAACATCGAGTTGTCAAATCAGCATTGTAGAGCTGCCACCTGGAATGTCCAGGAATTAATCTCTATCCACCCCATCAGAAGAAAACATTCTGCTTACCTTATATCCAACGACCTCCTTAAGGAGGAAGCGAATATGTTTGTAAGGTTCTGAGTAAAGGAGTTTTCCAGCTGGCATACCACAAAACAAACAAACAAAAAAAAAAATCGAGTGCTTCAACATTAATAGGAAAGAAAAGGCGGCTCCAGATTGAAAACTCCTGGGCTGATAAAATGGTTAACTGATTATAGTACAAGGCAGACTGTTTATGCCCAAACAAGGATAATGCCAATTTTGTCCCTGCCGAGTGCAAATAGTGGGAGATGTCATTCTCCCCCAATTCTTTCCTCATAGCTTCTCAGGATCAGAACCTTTATACACAAAAAAAAAATGCAAGACATGCTCTGGGGCAAATATTTACCGAATTTAATCTGTCAGGTCCCTGGAACGTAAACCCCAGAGCAGGGATTTCACTCTCCCCTTGGTATACCGTCGCTACAGCAACAACGTTACAGCAACATGGTTGATGCCAACAACATCACCACATCGCTATAAAGTCCCCCTGGGGCCCCAGCACCCTTTCCTAAGGTCCTGCACCCCATCCCTGAATCAGCTCTGTCTCGGAGTTGATAATCATAAGTGGGGGGGTGCAGGGGGCACTGTCCCTTCAAAACAACAACTTTTAACTCGGCAACACCATGCCAACTGCAACTGCGGTCGACGTAGTGGTGTCGGAGAAACATCGCGTCAACAAGAAATTGTCGATGCAGCATCATAGATCCCTCTCCCCTTAGCCAGACGTGGCACAATGAACAGAACTGGTTTCTTTCTGGCCCATCCCCACGGTAAGTGCTGCAGGTAATTGAACCATACCTATCTATCGAACCTACTCCTTTTCGACCATGCCCCAATGACCCTCTCAATGGCACCCACCCTACACACAGATAACTGTCCACGCTGGCAGCTTGATCCCTTTCTGTGTAAACCTCCTGAATTTCAGAAATGGATCACTATATTCCATGATTACCTCTCTAACAATGCGGTGGGGGAGAGACACATCTCCTCACATAGTGTGGGATGCTTTCAAAGCCTTCATTCATGGTCAAATGATTAGTCATGTAACACACAAAAATAAGTAGCACAGACAGACAATTACGACACTCCAAGCAGAGTGAGATGAGAAAGAGAAACTATACTACACAAAGGGAGGACAGACCCAATCAAACCTACACATGGATCTCAGACTTAATACAATGTTAACAAGATTCTGCATCACCAGGCAAGATACTCCCTGCAGTAGATGTAGAAGTAACCTAGGGCTGACAAAAGTCAGTCAGATGGTATACTCCTTTACATGTTTTTTCAGTGTGAGGTGCCCAGAGCCTCCAGGAATGGGCACCATAAAAATAAACTTTGCCTTGCCATTTCAATTCGCCATACAAACATATGTAGTCTCTTGCCAAAAGTTGATGAGTTGAGAATTGGGCATTTAAAAGCAAAACCAGCATTGACAGGGATATCAGGGAATTGGTTAAATTCTAAGATTGCTGAAGCTGAAACAGCCATCCAAGAACAGAACGTATTCAGAAATGACAGAAGCAGAAGGGGAGGTGGCATTTTATATGTTCGAGAAGACCTCAGCCCATGTAGTTTGTCACAGAAATGTGTACAGAAGGAACTGAAGGAGTGCTGGTAGACATAAGTAGACTAAACCTAATGGTTGTGTGGTGTATTCACCCCACGTATCATTTCATCTGTGTTTGATGATCTGGCTGCTGTTTGAAAACTAGCTCAATAAGAACATCTTGTAATAGTAGGGATTTCAGTGCCCATCGGGAAGACCAAAGGGAAGCAGATTATATGAGGCTGTCTGTCTGCCTGTTGTAATGCAGATTACTGATACTCCCACAAGAATCGGTAACACAGGGGACACAAGAAATTTGATTTTTGTTTCGAAAAATTTAAAAATTCAGAAAGAGGAGGTTGGTCCACCTTTATTAGGGGACCACTGTGAAATTAGTTGTAGGATCGAAATAAAGTGCCAGGTCAAGTCTGAAAATGTTTCTTATAGTGAATTTAGGTCTTTCAGGGATTTTAATAAAGTGCCATTCCTGAATTACCTATCTAGGGTGCATTGGGATCAACTTGACCCAATACCAGATATCAATGATGCAATTCACTTTTTTGTTTCAGAGTGTGCAAGATAAGCGTGGATCTATTTGTTTTGTAAAGAGAAAACAGAAATGTATGCCATGGGTAACTGGAAACATTTTTTTTTTAAACTGCAGGTTAGAGACTGCCAGGCTTTGGGACAAGGTGAAGAAGTCAAATTGGGATTGTACGTGAGAAGCTTATAAAAAAATTAGAAACAGTTGTCAGAGACTCATAAAGCAGGCAAAGGAAAAATATTATAAAACAAGACTTTCAATCTAGTTGAATATGATTTACTTCCATCTGTTTTGACTGAATTTCATTTTTCCCATCATGTTGTTAGTTGATTTTCTGATTATTTACAAAACAGGAGTCATTGTAGTTTGATTAGTGGTATTTCCTCCAGTTTTCTTGATGATCGCTGGGGTCCCAGGGTCCATCCTGGGCCCAATGATCTTTCTCTCTTCATGAATTCGGCACCTATTAGCTGCATTAATTTTCTATGTCTCTCTATGGATGATGTGGTTTTATAATGCACTGCCGATAATCATTCTCTGGCAATAAAAAATATCCGGAGGATTTTACCTCTTTTCAGAAATGGCATGTTTCCAGGCACATGGTGCTGATTTGAAGAAGACTAAGTTGATGATTTTCACTGGGCCCAGGATGTCCCCCATTGTTATCGGTGGTAGATTCCAAGGGTGTCACTATTGAAAGGGTCACTATATTTAAATACCTAGGTATTTACCTGGACTCACATTTGACTTTTGAACATCATGTTAATTATTTACATAAGTCCATCCATCAAAGATTAGGGATGCTGTACAGGATACACCCTTTTCTAACCAAAGATTCCAGGAAATTATTGACCCACAGTTTTCTTCTTAGCCTACTGGATTATGGTATTAACATTTATACTGCTACCACTAATAGTATTTTGGATAGATTAAAAGTAACATTCTGACAGGGGTTGTTCCCCATACTCATTCTTGTAATTTAGTTAAGATCTCAGGTTGTATGACCTTCCACAAAAGGGTTTAAGTCAGCTCTTTTTATATTCAAGGGTGTCCTGGGTTTACTGTCTCCTTCCATTACTGCTCTCTTTCCCAGGGCATTGAATGAATGTGGAACCCCTTCCCAGGGTAAATTACCTTTTTCAAGTCCATTATATAGGAAAACTGTTGGCCAGAGGTATTTTTATTTACTGCCTCCCATCACTTTAATTCACTTCCCTTCCATATCACCAACTGCACTTCTTTATTCACCTTTAAAAAATTTCTGTGGAAATGGATTTTTGATAATTGTAATTGTTCTGTGTTATAGTGTAATGTTGTTATTTATTGTATGTGTTTTCTATGACTTGTTGACTGATGTATAGTTTGTATTTAAGATGTCTTTTATGTGCATGTGTAATATTTCTCACGTATGAAAATGAGCAGATATGCTCATTTTGCATACGAGTATGAAAATAAAATAAAAATGAAATGAAAATCTGAAACAGTGTCTAGTTCCGATGACTTTGAATTTAATAAAACAGCTTCAGTCTCTGATTAGTTCACATTTATCATCCCTAAAAGTTGAAAACAAATTGATTTGTGACCCTAACCAAATAGCAGAAGCAATTAATAATTTTTTACATCAATCCTGACCACAGGCAATAAATATTAATTGTAACTCACATCAAGATAGCGAGTCCATACCTTTTGAATAACCCAAGAGGGAGGCCTATGTTTAGGTTTAAGTTGATATATATATATATATATATATATATATATATATATATATATATGTGTATCATAGATGTCTAAAAGCAATTGTCCACAATATAACTAAGCCAGGTGGTCTGGACGGTATTGGAACCAGGCTGTTGAGGGAACATGCGGACAGGACTGCTGCCCCCTTGGCAAAATCATTAAATAAAAGTCTTTGTTATGTCTCATTCCCTGTTGAGTGGAAATCTACTAAAGTTGTCCCTGTTTATAAGGGCGGTATTTCTTTTGAGATGAAAACCAGCAATTATCGTCCCGTAACTTTACTTTCCCTTTTTTTTTATATATTTTGAAGAAGAAAAGTCGCAAGCAATTGCCTGGAGTATCTAATGTCTCACGATCTGCTCTCCCCTCAACAGTCTGACTTCAGACCACTCCATTTCACACAAACAGCTTTGTGGATTTCACGGACACCATTGCCCATGTGTTAGAAGAAAGAAAGTAATGGGCGGTGGCTCGTGGCTACTAAAAGCTTTTAAAACAGCCAATCATAAACTGTTGCTTATAAAAGATGGCCATTAAAGGGACTGGGCAAGAAGTATTAAAATGGCCTGAATGCTATCTGGAAGGTAAATGGCAGGGTGTATCAGTAGGAGGTTTAACAACCAATGTGAGAGCAGTGGAGAAAGGGGTCCTGCAAGGGTCGCTATTAAGCCCTTTATTATTTCTTCTTTTTTAGAGATGATCTAACAAAAGTTAATTTCAAATGTTACCAGTAAAATGTACACTGATAACATGGTTCTTCTTTTCCCAGCCCGTGAACAATATGAGATACGAAACATTTCGCAATCTGAGTTCAACACACTAGAATGCCTTAAGACTTATCTTTTTGGTTTGGCATTTGTGGCTTAGCAATGCTGCTACTATACTGTACTATACTGTATTTTACTGTACTTTATATGTTTTATTTTTAGGATAATTTATTTTATATTTCTTATATTTCTATTTTACAGGCGCCTTTGTTTTGAAAAGACGCCTTTTTATAAATAAAGACGATTTGATTTGATTTAGAAAATTTGTTGAAACAAAATAAGTTGATTTTGAATAGTGAAAAACAATGTGATGTTTTCAATCTGGGCCTGAAAAAAGAGTGACCACATCAAGAAAATTCTTAAATGGACCTGGGTCTTTGATTCGATTCTGAACTAAAGTTCAGTGATCACATAAACTGTACACTGGCCTATCACAAAAACTGGGTTCTCTCAGAAGACCTAAATTTTGTAAAACATATGAAACCAGAAAAAATTAACCTCAGCAGTCACATTGCCTATGCTGGATTATGGTAGCAGTCTATGGAATGGCAAGCAAGGGAAACCTGCAAAAGACTGCAGTACTATATTGCTAGATTTGTTGTGAATTACATGCCCCCCTCCCCCATAATAATGCATCATTGTACATTGCTTCTGAATGTTACCTGGACATCTTAGGAGAGCAAGGCAGTTGTTACGCTTTCTCTAGAAATGTATGGCAGGCCAGGTTCATATCTCGTTGAATAAGTTAACCCACTTTCTTCCAAATATTCCCTTGGGAAGTCAATGGAAGGGGCCTTGCAGTTCCAAAACAAGGTCTAGATATGGTGCAATGTCTTTTAATTCCATAGTAACCACAGCATGGAATTCATTTTCACCAAGATTCAGAATCTTCCACTTATACTAGTTTTAAGGCAGCGCTTGCAATTGGCCTGCGTTTTTATGTGCTTGTACTTGAATACCTGTGTAACCCTGTCATCGTAGTATGTTATGTTGTCACTTTTGCTGTAACCTTGTATGTCTAGACTCAGGATGGTCCTGAAAACAGGTTTCTGCCTAGTATCCTGTCCTCTTAAAATATAAAAACTTCAACTTCAAGCAGAGAGGGCTTTATTATTTATTTATATTTTGCTCCTTCCATACCCTTCCCTGCCACTCCTTCTGGATTGCAAAGCACCCTATTCTGCCCGCCAGTCTTGCCCTCCAGTGATGATCACTATTACCTGGTTCCACAGGTTATCTCGTGTCATTGGAAGGTCCTGGTTATCTCTCCATGGGGCCCTCTCCTGGCCAGTGGAAAGGAAGTGACAGTTCCTGGGGGTCCTCCAAGGCATGCAGGGCTGAGGAGCAGTGACAGTGTGCTTGGGGAGTGTTGGCATGAGGCAACATGGCAGTCATCATCCAGTCAGGCCAGGATGGGTGCTATGTTTCCCATTTTTGGGGCCCCTCCCTCTCCCAGTGCTGCTCATTGTGTGACACCTTGGAGGCAGGCCAGCCAACACGTGGTCACCCATGCCAGCTAAGGCATCACACAAACACCAGGTGTCGCTTCCCGAGTGGTGATCCACAGCACCTTACCCCCAGAGCTGACTGGACATTCTATCTTTTTTATTTAGTTGTTTAACCAGGTATAGCACACTAAGCTGAAAGCTTTTACAGGAGCGACCTGGGAGCACAAGGAGGTTAAGTGACTTGCTCAGGGTCACACAGTATGCAAGTGGAAGCTGTGGATTCAAACCCAGGTCTGGTCTGCTGGATGTCACCAGATTTGCAGCTCAGAGCCTTAGACCACCTGCGTTATACTGCCCTGATATCTCCCTAACACCAGCCACCACTCCTGTGGAAGTGGCCGTGACAATGTGGACCACGACTGAGTGATTTCAAAGGATGACTCAATCACAGTGCCTGTCCACAGGGCTACCGGGCAGTGAGGGCGACCGGATGGGGGGGTCTGCGAATATAGTGAAAGGATGTCACTATGTGTACACATGCATGGGGGGGCGGGAAGAGAGCACGCCATGCAACGGGTGGAAGCAGAGGGAGGGGTTGTGAGGCGTAGTGCAGTGGTGGGCTGCCGAGCTGGCCCTGTGGCGTGGTGAGTGGGTGGCAGGCTAGAGTTGCGTGGGTGCCAGGTTCAGTTCTGGTGCGTGTTCGTTTTGTTGTGCCTAGCCATTTTCTTTTTTCTGCATTTGCACACCCCGACATGCACCCCTGGGTTGAGAAGTCCTTAAGTACTGGGGGTGCGGGAGTGTACATTGCCAAAACTGATTTGGCACTGCATACTCACCCTAGCAGCAATCGCCTTTCTGCAATCGCCGTTATCACATGGAACCCTCCTGTGGTCCTGGGCGCAGGGCTGAAACCTGGGTCACCAGCATGCTGAGTGGGTGCCCCACCGCGTTTGCACCAGGGAGCCAGATGACTGTTATTTATGAAGCATAGGCACCAGGGGTAAGGGAAGAAATCCAGTAAACTGTTAGCCAACAGGTTAAAGAAAAGCAGAGCAGAAGCAACAATAAGATAGTTACGAAGATGACTCAGTTACTACAAACCATAGCATATCAATGCCACGTTACAAGACTTCTATGAGGCTTTGTACTCTTCTTGGCCAAAGGGGACATGGGTTCCCTGCAAGCATTCTTGGAGAAATATTCAGCATAAAGTGATACCAGAGCAAGTCACTCATGTGCATTACATGCCCATATCCCTGACAAACACTACTGTATAAAGGCCATCAAATCAAGGGCTAGAAACAAAGCAGCTGAGGCAGACTGGTTATAGGCAGATGTCTATCAGCTGTTCCCAGAGGTGATAGTCTTTCAGGTTTAATGCTATCCATTACAATTTATGATTACCTAAATCCATGCAGGAAGCAATTATTACAGTTCTACCAAAGCCTGGTAAAGACACCACTTGGTGTCATAACTGTCGGCCATCTCCTTACTAAACTCAGATGTTAAAGGGGGAACAGTCAGCACTAAGAGCTCCACAACCAAGTGTGGGGCTGTCCCAATTTGCATCTTCTGTGCAAGAACATTTTTTTTTTTTTTTACTGTTTACTGTAGCATAGCAGACTTATCAGATTAATTTTGTTTAGTACTAGGCTGACATTTTCTGTAATTATAAATCCCAGAATCCCCTTCAGCTGACATCACAGAAGATGTCAGCTGCGAAGATGCAGAAGTTAACCAATGAATTTGATTGCTGGTCCGCTGTTCTTCCTCGAGGCTAAGCACAGTCATAGAGGACTGTACTTAGTTCCAGTAGAGCACAGGGACTGAAAACATCTGATCAGAGCTTATAAAAGCTCTAACATGCACTGCAGGCTACTGAATCTCCACTGCTGCAGTTATGCTCTGATGTCAGCTGCAGGAGATTCTGGGATTTGTCGTTATGGAAAATGTCAGCCTAGAATTAAGACAAACTGGACAAGTGGAAGCATTAGAGGACTCGGATGCTGAACACAGTAAATGCTTACTGGCCTCTCCAGCATGCACAACACGTTGTTGGCTTCAACCTTAGCAGAGCCATTGGGCAATTTATCCACATCAGTAAACAGGGACTTCCACAGCCATACTGATATTCAATCATGTAAACCTGGCAATTGGTAATATGGAGTGCTAGTGCCCATTCACCCATAACTCCAGCTTTCTGTATTCATTGTCAAGGGTAAAAGTGCTCATATTGCGATAAGCCCAGGATGTCAAAAGTGGCACAATGGCCACTAAGTCAGTTCAACTGGGATGTATAATAAGCCTTGGCAGAAGGGTGTTACATTGTTTATCTGCTTTGCGAGAGACAGCAGGAAAGGTACTGGGCTTCTACTGGCTATGTGTGCATACGCCCACACTGACTGCACTGAAAAGCAGAGGCTTTAGGGAATCGATGATGGCATGCAATGTTTGGTAAAGTAAGTCTAATAAAAACAAATACTGTGCAAGTGACTGAAATAGACAAAGGCATGTTTTAGGATTCGACAAGTGGTTGACGGAGAGAGAAAAAAAATTAGGTGAGGTGGGGCTACCCACGTTGTATAGGCTATACCAACATATGTCAACATTGACAGAGGAGGAAGAGAGAGATGGTGAGTTGTGCCTTCCTCCTGTCAATTCTCCATCTCCCTCTTTGTCCTCTATCATCTCTCCAGCTCCCTCTTCCTCCTATGTCAAAGAATACTTGCCGTAACAGTAGATCTTCAAGAGAATCTTCTCAATTGAGTCACATCATGGAATTGTAAGCCGTCGACATCAGGACCACCTGAAATTTTTACTGGCTGGGGCTGCCCACATTGACTTGCCTCCAGGCCTATATAATGGAGGTATCCCTAACATGCCTCAGTTCCCGCCAGAGACAAGCTCAGAGGATCATCAGACCGACAAGGACAGAAGCAACCAGGATCAAACCAGGCACACAGGCGAGGATGAGGATAAAGATGTTGAAACAGCATCAGACTTTAACCTGCTTGCAAGCAGGTAGGATAATCACCCATCACCCAATAAGAGGGGTTAGGAAGGAGGAGAGCTGTGGCTCAATGGAGAGATTCTCTCGAAGATCCACTGTTACAGTAAGTAACTATTCTATCTTCTTCAAGGACATCTCCCTACACTAAGCCACATCATGGAACAATTCCCAAACAGTACCAAGTACTGAGGGAGGAAGGCAGGATCTAAGGACCCTGAGTAGGGAGTATCACAGGACAGTAAGGCCAAAGCCAGTATGTCTACGAGAAACGATGTCCAGACTGCAGCATTTCATAAATGTATGAACAGTACTCCAAGTGGCCACAGCACATATGTCAGCAGCAACACACTGTGGAAACAATCCACTAAAGTAGCACCCAATGGGTGGCATGAGCATGGTCAGGACCGGGAAGCTGCTTACTGTGCTTCTGATAACAGACAGTAATACAGCAGGCCAACCATTTGGAGAGGCCCTGCTTAGAAAGGGGAGCACCCACCATTTGAAGCATGAAAGCCACAAACAGTTGTGAAGATTTTCTACAATCCTAACATGGTCCAAGTAAAATGTAGCATCCTGCCAACACCCAGCATATGTAAACTACATTCCCACTATCTGTGAAGTCAAGAATAAACAAGGTCAATAGTCTCATTTAGTGTTCTCTCAGACATGACCTTCAGTAGAAAATGAGGATTAGTACAAAATGTAACCCTGTCCTTGTGGAAAATAAGAAAAGGACAATCTGCAACCAGAGCCTCCAACCTCGGAAATGCATCTAGCAGGTGTCATGGCCACTAGGAACAGTTTTCTTTAAAGAGAGGAAGCACAGCAGGTTCAAAGTGAGGCACAGGACCAAATTAAAGTCCCACATCGGAACTGAATCATGGACTGGTGGTGCAGAAGTAGGATACCTCTGAGGAACCTGCAGTTGGGCCACTGTCATAAGCTCCATGAAGGCCTGAAAAGTCAATACTGCTATCAGGTGGACCTTAATACAGGAATACCCAAGGTCAGAGTTCTTAAGAGACAAGAGGTAGTGAGGTACTTGATTAACTGGATACAAAAGTGGATCCAGGGAACAAGCAGCACACCAGGCTGTGAAACGTTTCCATTTCTGCCAGTAGGTATACCATGCAGCCAACTTTCTAGCCACCAAGAGAACAGCAGCAACCACCGGAGAAACTCTTAAGTGGGAGAGATTGACATCCTCAGGACCAAGGTGTGGAGATACAGGGACCACAGATCTGGATGCACCAGAGCACCCTGCTCCTGTGTCAGAAGTCTCACTCATAGTGGGAGCATGACAGGGGGTTCCACTGCCAACTGCTGAAGCAGAGGGAGCTAAATTTGTCTGGGCTTGTACGGGGCCACCAGACTTAGGGTAGCTGACTCGGCCCTTAGCTTGGGCAAAACCCTCTGCATGAGAGAGAATGGGAGAAAGGCATACATGAACCTCCCTTTCCAAGAGAGGGAGGACGCATCTTGCCAGAAAACCCAGGCCCTGGAGTGCAAGCAGATATGCAGTTTTCATTGTTGAGAGACACAAACAGGTTCTGTCTGGATGACCCATTTTACAAACAGGTCATCCATGATGGAGTCGAATAGCTCCCACTTATGGTAGAGTGCCCAATACTGACTGAGGCAATCTGCCAACTCATTCAGGGAGCTGGAGAGGAGCACTGCAGACAGAACCATGTTGCATTCTATTACCCAATGCCAAACTGTTATTGCTTCTCTGCAGAAAGGATATGAGTGGACTCCGCCCTGCTGGTTTAGTACATCAAAGAAATATTGTCTGTACAGACCAGCAGTTGATTCCCCAGAAGGATGGTGTCTATGGCCTGCAGGTCATGCAAAACAGCCCTGACTTCCAGAGTGTTGCTTTCATTACTCAATCCAATGGAGTCCACTGGCCCTGAGTTCTGAAGAAGCCTAGCTGGCCACCCCATCCTGAACCCAAAGCATCTGTCATCTGCTCAGCTAGTAGCTTCTGGAATTTTATCAGCCAGAGAAACCATTGTCTTCCATGGGCATTTTTTATAGTTTATCATGTAAGCCTAATAATTGTCAATTCTTAAGCCAAGGGAAGTGGAAGCAAATGTCCTCTTTCCTGCCACGTCCAGTCTCCTTGACTCCTTATCCAGAGGAAGAGAATGCATATGTTTGGTTGCCTTTGATCTATCATGCGCTTCTTGGAGAAATCCTCCTCCTCCTCCTCCTCTGCATCAAACCCCAGTTTAGACTGGACCAGCTTGAGGAAAGACTGGAAAGAGGCATCCTCAGGGGGTGTTTCTCACACTCTCCTCTGAGCAGGAAGGAAGTGTGGAGCTTGAGCCTACCACATCACTTCCTTCCTATTCTTTATCCATTGCCTCCTCTTCCTCCATATATTCTGGACTGTATTCCAGTACATTGCTGACGACCATAACTGGGAAAAGGTTAATGGGACAGGAAGACAGTGGAGGAGGCACCATCAACAGAGGCTTGTCAGAGCCTGCCACTACAGCGGAGACAGTGGAGTGCTGCACGCTGCATTGACAATAAGTTCAATGATGATGGTGGTGAAGGAGACAGAGGTGATGGTAGCAGAAGATGCTGAAACCGCTCCAACATTGTTTGATACAAGAGATATGTTTTGACTGACCCTGAGGGGGTTGACAACAGCTGAACAGTTGATGGGACTGTTCTCAACAGCGGTATGAGCTGTGAATCCCTCCCACAGTGGAGGAGAGCCAGCACCAGACCTTGACCTTGGTGTCTGAGAGATGGTCGGGGGGGCGGGACCCAAGGCCTTGGCCTGGGACTCGTCTTTCAGATGACTTACCTCTTTTCAAGCACCTTGTTCCATCCAGGGATCTGCCTACATTGGTCCACACCTTTGTGACCTCGTGCCTTGATTATTGCAACTCCCTGTACGTAGGGCTACCTGGGGTTGATATCTGCCACCTGCAGCTAGTGCAGAACGTTGCAGCGCGATTGTTGATGGGTACTTCTCGATCCTCCCATATCACCCCTGTGCTGCGTGATCTGCATTGGCTGCTGATTCGGTGGCGGATCACCTTTAAAGTTGGTTTACTGACTTATAAAGCCCTACATGGACTTGGCCCTGACTACCTGAAAGAGCTTCTTGAACCCTACCGCCCTGAGCGACAGCTCCATTCGGCTGATGAGGGGTTGCTGGAGATTCCGAGGGTGTCTTTAAAATCTTCTGGGGCCTGTGCATTTATGTATGTGGCCCCTACCCTCTGGAATTCTCTACCCCATCAGCTGCAGGAGGTCGACTGTGGGGGTTCAAACAGGCATTGAAAACTTTTTATGGTGTCAGGCCTTTAGTGGCATGGACTAAAGGTACCCGTCAGACTATTTTATCATTGTGTTTGCTGATTTTATTACTGTTGTTTTAATCTTATTGTACAGCGCCTTGACACTTTGAAAGGCGCTTAAGCAAACTAAAGTTATTATTATTATTTTTAGAGAAGAGCATGAACAGTCCAAGGAAGTGGCATTGTCTTTATGTCACTTCTCATTCTCCAAGTGGCAGTGGTTGTCTGCCAACTTAGTGTACTTGTCCTTCTTCTTAGTTGAATCAGCCACGGACCCAGCCAACCACGGGGAGTGGCGGGTAAGCCGGGAATGGAGCCAGTAGGAAAAGGTGATGCTCTTTTCGACGCAGCATGTTTCTCCTCCATTGCTTTCAGCTTTAGATGAATCCCTAAAGTCTTCTTACAATGTTTGCTGGTTCCTGGTTAAAACCCTGGCATATAGTGCAGGCCTTAACATCGTGGTCTCTGTCTAGACAATGAATACACATGGAGTGTCCATCTTCTTTGTATACTCTATTGTCATCACAATGGCAATAATGGGACAGTGGTTCCTTGTCTTTCAACGGTGGCATAATCAAAAAGTTTTAAAATAACAAACTTCAGAAGCAGCAGCATTAGCGAATACTTGCAATGTTTCCACAGCTTTCTACAGCAGCAGTAGTCTGGCAAGCACGTGATGGCAGGAGAAAGAACCGAGGCATGCTGGGGATGTCCACAATATATAAATACGGACAAGGTACACCGCCATAGACAGTCCCAGCCAGCACAAATTCAACTGGTCCTGAAACTGACATCTTGACAGCTTACAGTTCCATGATGTGGCTCAATGGAAGGAGACATCCTCAAAGACCTGTCCATCTCCGTCTTCCTCCTTTATCAAGTCTCCATCTCCCTAAGGAATCAATGTTTTGTCATGCCAGCAAGAAGAGACTAAATGCCTTTTTGTTTCAATTTTCAAAATTCAGAAATGCAATAATATTAACAGTATGTGCAAGTCCATATAATGTCCATATTGTGGTTTCTGTTCAAATGGCACCTGCATGCAAAATACAGCACTGCAGTAGTAGAATTGTCTCTTAGGGGCACTGTCGGGGCACAGTATAACTCTGCTGCTATCAGAAGGAATTACAGTATTCGAAAACTAGGAACAGCTGACTGAAGCAGATGGGGGGGGGGGTGGAATAAAAGAGACCTTGAGGGATAAAAATATTTAAAAGACAGATGCCTGTTTTTATTTACACATACCTTCGTAAGGTCCAGCAAGTCTCCATCTTGATTAGCCTTATGTAGCTGGAAAACATTAAAATAAAACAGTCCTGAAATTAAAGAAATGACTGGTTTCCACTGGTCCAAGCATTTTTAAGAGAAAGCCCTGAAAAATGACACTAAGTCTCCTCACCTTCCTCTTGTGGTAGATGCGCCATTTGTGGTACTCCCTGATCACCACCTCTATCCTCCTCTTCCAGTAGTTTCCTTCCAGAACAATGGCCTGTAAAAGCAAAGCAGAGAACTCAGACCGGGTTTTCAGGGTGACTCTCATACATCACTTCCACTCTATTTCTGCTCCGTGTTCTAAGCTTGGGTGACCTTGGCTCAAGCTTACCATCATTTGGGAGCCAAACCATTCCCTCTCAACCTCCAGCTCCGGAAGAACATCTGGCAGGACATAATGTCACACAGATCTCCATCCCCACCATATTGTGACCAGCATCTGTATAGCGGTGAGGCTACATAAATGTAACCCCACAATGCTCCCGAGGACTCAAACTCTGTGGCAGATCTGCCCTTGTAACTATGGCTGGTCAGGCCCGACTCCTTACCCCCACTCCCCAGTTATAGCTCTCTGACAGATTCTACCAAAATTCAACCCAAAAAGAATCTCAGAAAAACCTGATTAAAAAAAAAAACTGTCCCAGCTATGAAGGCAACTGGAAAGGGGGTTGGCTGAGAAAGAAACAAACTGTACGGATGCTGGGATCACAGTCTTTGGGTGGCAGGGTGATCACCCATCCAAGATTCTCTGTCTCACTAAGTGGTTTCTCGGCTTTATCCCCAAAATGTTTGGGGCTGCACAGTAATATAGTGCAGTGATAAATTTCCTCCACCCGCCATCCTCCTCCTCCCCAATCTGATATCCCACAGAAGATGTGGTCGCTGTTTCAAGAGGATCTGGAACTCACCAATGGATGGCACCACTACATCTGCTGACTTCATGTCCCACAACACCCACTGTAAGTTCAGGCACCACCCTTTCTTTCTAAAACAGGAAACAAACACCGCTCATGTTACAAGGAATATAGGGCAGGTGGCCCTTCTTCTAGTATAAGACTTGGTTTGCTGGCCAAGGCACCTAGCTTCACCTGAGCTCTTTCCTTCTAAGACTGCTTGAAAGGTAGAGTAGAGAAACTTACCAGAGCAAGGGAGAAGGATTAAGACTTAGTTTGGCTAAACAGATTTACTGTGTGGTGGTGTTTTTATTTTTTACTCACAGGGATTGCTACTGTTTGTTGCTAACATTTCATTGCTTTATTTTTTCTCTGATTCAAATTGTTGTTGCTGGTATACCTTCTTCTGCATTATTACAAGGTGTGCCTACAGGTGTGTGCTAACAGATTACTGCTGTAATCTTCTGATTCAAATTGTCTTTTGCAAGGTATATCTTCTGTTACTGCTTTATTTTTCTCTGGAGCAAAGTGTTTCTTACAGGGTATATCTTCTCTGAAATTATTACAGGTGGTGCTTTACAGGTTTTACAGTTTTATCTAACATTAGGATAAGCTTTCAGGGTTACTGCATTTGTTGTTGACTGATTGTTTCTGCTCTTACCTCCTTGTTCTTTCGTCCATGGTTCTTCTTTTTAGGCAGGGGAAGGGCCCAGCCACCCACCCCCATCCCCAACCATCCCACGCTCACACTCCTTTTATAGGGTACCACAGTTGTGACATATCCTGTGGCAGAGCAGGAAGGGGTGGATCAGTGGGGCCTCCACAAGGTGATCTCATTTACAGGGCACTAGTAATTTAACTTGTTATAACAAGTTAAACAAAGCACAATTAAACCATTACTTGCATTTTTTCCTTCTAATTACTCTGACTAGGTTAACAAACCCAGCAACTTATTTGGAATGGATTTCATTAACTGCAGGTACTGTGGAACAATTTTCAGAAGGACAGTCTTACAGGATTTGGGACACTGTCCTACATGCTGGAGCCTTTGGAGAGCTTAGGGCTCAGCTCCGGGCAGCATGGGCCAGAGATTGCACGCCTCAAATTTCATATTGAAGAGGAAATACATTATAAGAACCACCTCATTACCCCAGCATCCAACAGAAAAACTCGACTCAAGAGGGTAGCTGGTCCAGGAGGTTGGCAGGTGGTTAGGAGGAGCAAATCAGGTGCCCCATCACTGCTCTCCAACACATTACCTCCAAAACCATATAAACACTACAAACAGGTATCTGCCTCTATCTCTGAAATCAAATAAAGAGGCAGAAGACACTGCAAGAGCAGGACACTGCGCACAGGAGCTAGCACAACAAAACTCACCCAAATCAGGAACCAAAACTAAACAAGCACAAAGGAAATCCAAAACTTCTGATCATAGGAGACTCCATGATTCGGGAGTTGATACCCATCTCCAGCCAGGGGTGATGGTCAGATGTCTCCGGGTACATCAGCATGGAGACACTGACCACATTGCTAAAATTGTTCACAAGGCAGGAGAAAACATTGATGTCCTAGTACACACAGGGACTAATGATCTCGCCAGCCGGGTCAGTTGTGGAGACCAAGGAACACCTGACTAGGCTGGGTGACAAACTATCATCTATTTCGTCTGGCATCTCCTCTCTGAGATCCTGCCAGTCTGGGAGAGGAGCAGATGGACGGAAGATCAGAGAAGGGAGATAGGGGAGCTAAACACGTGGCTCAAGGACTGGTGCCAGGAAAAAGGACACAGATTTGTAGGGAACTGGCAACAGTTCTGGGAGCGAAGTTCTTTAAATTTGATGGACTGCATCTGACTAAAGAGGGAGTCAGTGCATTGGGGCAGAAGTTTGACGTCTTTGCAGAATATTTAAACTAGCAAATGGGGAGAGGGGTGCAGCACCCCATACGTCGAATGGGAAGAACACCCCTCCCCCCTCAGCTAGTGGTCAAACAGGAATTCAGCATGTTTGCCGTTCATTTGCATCACCAGGTAAGAAAAAAGGTTTGTCTCCCCATACGATGCACAGGGGTAATGCCAAACTTCACCCAACAACTAACCCACCAAAATCTGGCCAATGGAAAATCATGTACACAAATGCTCACAGCCTGGGAAATAAGATCCCAGACCTGCAGGCAATAATGTCAGAGGCTAAACTGGACATAGTAGCAATTAGTGAGACGTGGTTTACCAGTAACCACACTTGGGAGACTTCAGTACCTGGCTATGTATTGTTCAGAAGAGACCGAGGTGAAAGGGAGGTGGACCCTGTATGTTAATGAAAATATCAAAGCTACAGAAATTCAGAATACACATAAGGAGCCAGAAGAATCAGTGGGTCACCCTGGAAACAGGAAATGGGACAGCCATAAGAACTGGGGTTGTCTACAGGCCCCAGACCAGAGGAGGACATAGACACATTACTGTTAGAAGATATACAAAACATGACAGCTAAAGGGGAGGTTCTGATAATGGGAGACTTCAACATGCCAGATACAGATTGGTCAATACCAGCAGGAACATCTGCCAGAACTAGACTCATAGTGGATTCCCTGCAGGGGAGGGCCTCAAACAACTGGTACAGCAACCCACAAGAGACAGGGCTATCCTAGATCTAGTACTGACTAACAAAGAAGGGATCACAGATCTCCAGGTAGAAGGTCACCTGGAGGCCAGTGACCATCACATGGTATGGTTCAGTTTGGCTACTACATCTAAATCATCCCATTCCAAGGCAAAAATATGGGACTTCAGAGGAGCTGACTTTGATAAGAAGGCCTACAGAGTTAAGCTAGCCCTGGCAAAAGAAACACAGGTGAGGGGTACAGGCAAAGTGGGCAAGCATTAAGGATGCAATACTTGAAGCAACATCCCATTGTGTTAGACAGAAAAGGAAGTGCAAAAGAAGAAGGAAACCACTTTGGTTCTCAAATACAGTAGCAGAAAAGGTCAGAGCCAAAGGCTGGCCTTCAGGAAATATAAGGGAACACAGCAGGATGAAGATAGGAGGCATACCAAACTGCCCTAAGGGAAGCAGGTAAGGCAGTAAGGCAGGCAAAGTCCCAAACTGAGGGAAACACTAGCACGAACAGTAAAAAGAAGGTGACAAGACTTTCTATAGATACATTAGTGAAAGGAGAAAGTCCAGAGGGGTATTGCTAAGCTTAATGGAGAAAAGGGAGCATGTGAGGAGGAGGACCCTGTAAAGGCATCTATCCTAAATAGATACTTTGATCAGTATTTACTGAAGAGAAGGTAGGACAGGGCCACAGCTCAGCATCATGGACACAGGGGAGGGAGGTGAGCACTACTCCCTCACAAAAGAAAGGGTCCTACAAGAGCTTGCTAAGCTCAGGGTGGATAAGGCAATGGGACCTGATGGCATACATCCCAGGGTACTTAAGGAGCTAAAGGAGGAACTAGCAGAGCCATTAGCAGAATTGTTTAGTGAGTCTCTGAGCACAGGAGAGGTCCAAGAAGACTGGAGAAGGGCTCATGTGATCAGGCTCCACAAGAGTGGTAGCAGGGAGGAGGCGGGGAACTACAGACCGTCAGTCTTACCTCAGTAGTGGGCAAGATTATGGAGGCACCCTTAAGGAAAGGATAGTGCAACACCTGGAATCCATAGGGGCACAGGATCCAAGACAGCATGGGTTTACAAAAGGAAGGTCCTGTCAAACTAATCTCATAGATTTCTTTGACTGGGTAACCAGAGTGGTGGACCAAGGGGGAGCAGTTGATGTCGCCTACCTTGACTTCAGCAAAGCTTTTGACACTGTTCCACATAGAAGATTGATAAATAAGCTGGGTAGGCTCAGGGTGGGTCAGAAGTTGGTCAACTGGGTGGTAAACTGGTTGATGGGCAGAAAACAGAGAGTGGTGGTAAATGGTATACAGTCAGAAGAGATGCAAGTCACAAGTGGGATACCTCAGGGATCAGTCCTGGGGCCAGTCCTCTTCAACATCTTCATTAGTGACCTTGCAGATGGACTAGAGGGTAAGGCTTGTCTGTTTGCAGATGACACCAAGATCTGCAACAGAGTAGATGATCCAGATGGGTGTGGGCAGAATGAGAAGAGATCTGGATAAACTAGCAGAATGGTCAGAAGAGTGGCAACTGGGATTTAATGCAAAGAAGTGCAAAATCATGCACATAGGGAAGAGAAACCCTGAAGCCACCTATAGGCTGGGAGGGTTGCTAGCAGTCACAAAGGAAGAAAGAGACTTGGGCATCATCATCACTTGTGACCTAAAATCATCCAAGCAGACCTCTAAAGCAGTAGGTAAGGCTAGGGGTGTTAGGGTGTAATTAGTAGGAATATCACAAGTCGTAAGAGGAGGTAAATCCCTCTGTACAAGACACTGTTAGGCCCCATCTACAGTACTCATGCAGTATTGGAGGCCACACCTTCACAAGGACATTAACTAAATTGAGGCAGTCCAGAGAAGGGCAACCAAAATGGTGCAGGGACTGCATCAGAAGACATATGAGGACAGATTAACGGAGCTCAATATGTATACCCTTGAGCAAAGGAGGGAGAGAGGTGATATGATCGAGGCATTCAAACACCTTAAGGGCATAAACAAGGTGAAAGAGTCTAACATGTTTAAATATAAGAAAAATAGCAGGACAAGAGGACACAGCATGAGATTAGAGGAGGCCGATTAAGGGGAATGTGAGAAATTCTTTTCACAGAAAAGGTGGTGGATGCATGGAATGGCTTACCACAAGAAGTGGTGGCTATGAATACAGTGCAGGGCTTCAAACAGGCATGGGATAGGCATAAGGGAGCAATACAAATGACTATGAATAGATAGGTCACTGACAGAGCAAAGGCCGAAGGCACATTTATAAGGTAGAAAAAGAAATGGGCAGACTGGATGGGCCTTGCGGTCCTTATCTGCCGTCAACTTCTATGTTTCTATGTTTCTATAATTATAAGCTAATCTGCACCTCTGACAGGAGCCAGCCCTAAGGGGGAATGCAAGGCCTTGTACTTGCACTGTTACACGTTTTGTGGCATTAAGGGCAGAATATTTATTAGGAAGCCCAACACGCATGCAAGCTTGATTTCCATGGGTATAATTTGCAGTGGTCTCTTTTTATTACCCACAAAGGAACATGCTCACCAAACTTCAGAGAAAGAGAAAGGGATCCTCCTGCTGGCACGTTAAGGCAATACTGGGCTCGGCCAAATATGCAAAAACCTAACTGTGGCAGTCATCTACACCCCATCCCCCCTTGGTATGGTTGATCTTGGATTTGACTTTATTGGGCAAGTTAGCAGCCTGAACTAAAGCTTGAAACATTTGGCCTAAACCAAACATACTTGAAAGGGATAAATAAGGTTGATAAGGAGAGTCTCTTTAAGCTGAGTGGCAACCATAACACGAGGGGGCACAGTCTTAAGCTGGAGGGTGGGAGGTTTAGGAGGGAGATCAGGAAGCACTTCTTCACAGAGACGGTGGTGGACACTTGGAATGCGCTGCCAGAAGAGATCATCTCATTGAAGACAGTGGGCAGCTTTAAGAGAGGCTGGAATAGGCATAAGGGGAAGGTAAGGATCATGGGTAGGGAGGATGGGAGGAGTGTGGAGGGAGGGCAGGGACATTAGCTCAAGCTGTGGACCCTGCAATACGAACAGACTTGATAAACAAATGGCCTTCTTCTGCTGGCTTCTTCGTATGTTCATATGTAAAGCCATGAGAAGGTCATTCTCTGTGATTTTAACAAAAATTGGCTCTCCCCTCACTCCAAAAAGTACAAAAACAAGCTGGCCAGCCTCTCCCTCAGTCAGGTAGCCAAGTCCCCAACCCCAATCAGCTAAAAAAGACCAACTGAAACACTTATAGACTGGATCCTGCACCTCACTCTGGGAGGCTCTCAAAGGTGGAAGTGCTCCCTGATCTAATGAGCGACCACTACTTGATCTACTGCTCGTAGTCTGTCACGAGGCAGAGATGCTTGCTGAAATTTGTTTATACCCACTGTATTAAGGAGGAAGACTTAAATGAATTTAGAAGCTACCTCAGCCAAATTGAGTGGCAATTCCTGGACTACATTTCTGACATCAACATTGCTTTTGATTACTTCTCACAGACCTTCCAAAATGAGTGTAACCACTTTGCCCCCTAAAAGAAGAAAAAAAATAGGGGAAGATACCTATTGTTGGCTAACCCCTGAACTCAATACCCTCTCCAAAGTTAAGGACAAACAGTGAGCCCTGTACAAAGACTCAGGCTCCCACCAGCACTTGCTGAAGTGCAAAGAGATGAGAAACCACTGCAATTCAGCTATCAAAAAAAGCTACCACTGCAATTCAGCTATTAAGAAAGTTAAATGCAAATATTATAAATTAAGACTACAAAATCCAGTAATGATCCCAATAGATTATGGGAAAACATCAATGGAGTCCTAGAAGGAAAAACATTTTACCCCAACATTCTAACAGTCAAAGGCTCGGTCACCACCAACCTAAAACCCATCGTTGAATCTTTTAACTCCTTCCTCATAAATGGAGGTGAAGACCTGCCCACAGATACCCAGCCTGCTGCTCCCTACCCCAGAGCTCCCTGTCCCATCTAGCACCTTGAGACCTAAATTCTACTTTAAAGGGTAAACACACAAACAGCTGAAAAATACCTTCTACGGTCCACCTCCAAAACCAGAGTTCGATCTCTGTTGTGGTGGACATGAAGCTGCTTAAAATGATGAACTGGCTTTACCCTTCCAACAACTTATTCAACTGCTCCCTTCAATTTGGCTCCCTCCACAATGTCTGGAAACAAGCCAATGTGGTTTCAGTGTTAAAATCAAGGGACAACACAGTTGTTTCTAATTACAAGCCCATCTCAATCCTCTCTCCGCTGTCTATTAACTGATGGACTACATTACAGCACATGATCTGCTAGATGCTAAACAACATGGCTTTGGGAAACTGCTCAGCATGATCACTGCCCTAACTGAGCTAATGGAGGAACTCTACATAGTCATAGACAGAGGAGATTACAGTATATTGTTGCTGCCTTCCTCAAGCCTTTCAAGACCTTTGATTTGGTAAGTGATTATTCATGAATTCTTAATCGTAAAACTCATGGAGCTGGGCCTAGTAACTGAGGCCACTGCGTGGTTCTCTGATTACCTACCCAACAGAACCCAAAAGGTCAAATGCGGGTCTCAGAGCTACAAAATCTTACTACAGACGTCTGGCAAGGCTTACTCCTAGGGCCTCTACTGTTCAGCCTTTTTGTCAACAAAGTGCTGGAGACTTGTGTTCACTCCAAATTACTTTTCTATGCTGATGGCACAGTAATCTTCACCTCCCACCATGAGCTGAAGACACTCAAAATAATCTTCAATCTGACTTCAACACTGTCTGTAACTGGTTCGCCACAAACAAGCTGGTCATCTACTCCAAAAAAAACACCAAATCTCTACTGTTTAGGAGCACCCATGCTCTGAAGGACTGTCCCAAGTTGCGTAACACCACCCAGATAGGGGACCCTATTGAACAGGTTTCAGGTCTTTAAATACCTGTTTATACCTCTGGACCTCACCCTGTCCTTCTCTCCACATGTCAACTCCTTAGTCAGAAACATCCACAAATGACTTGGCTTACTCTGCAGAAACAGGCTCAACCTTACCACCGAGGTAAAAACATCTAGTCTCCATCTTCATCTTTTCAGTTATTGACTATGAGTAGTAATTTATTCGATGTTACATTCCATCCTTGAAATAATTTGTGTTGCCTTCAAGCATGCCTGCAGATCTGCACTCAAACTAAAACCAGTTTCCTACCGACATGACCTTTATATCTCCTCCAACTGGGTTCCTTTCTGCTTCCAAGCTATCCCCAATGCAACTCTCCTACACACAAAGAAGCCCTACTCGGCCAAATGTCCCCAGGTGTTCACAACCACTTTTCACTGATTAGCAACAGCTATGGTACTCAGTTGATGAAGGTCAATGAATTGTTCCTGCCCTTCAGGAGAATTACACTCAGTCAGCGGTCATTTATATCCTGAGCTCTCAAAGCATGGAACTCATTACCCTGGACAGTGACTGCTCTCCCCACCTTCTACCCATTCATGGCCCAAGCACGCCCACTTTTCCAAAACGTAACTGTAAGTGTGTGTTTAGTTGATGCTAGTCATTGATTTCACACTTAGTGACATCTGCCTTTGTAATATGAACCATGTTGCTTCCCACCCTGGTAATCCAGACTCATGTAGATGCTCTCTACAGATGTTGACTATAATATAAATTCTGTTCTTGTTCAGTGCCTAGTTAACTTGTAACATGTTGATGCTTCATGTTCTTTGTTATGTTCACCATGATGCGTGTCTGCACAGTGAACATCTTGCTATAGTAGCTGTTTTTGAGAGGTGTGACACTGTCTGTCCTATGCAGAGTAGTGTTTTGGGGGTGCAGCAGTGCCTGATCATTCATCAGCCAGGCTGACCATGGCAGAGTTTTGGCTTGCTGAGCAGAGATGTAATGTACTTGAAAAGAAAAGCCGATCATGGGTCGGTTCTTTCCTTTGATCTACGCTGCCCAGCAGGCAGAGCTAATCTGTCATGACCAGCCTGTAATTTTAAATATCCTGGGGTTTACGCCAGCTGTAACAGAGAAAACCATCCATCGATGTCCGTTACTGGCACCCCTGTAACTGTCCCCTGCACCTGACCCTCCCTTGAAGCACCCCCCCAAACATAACACTGACACTGGGGGTGCCCAATCCCACAGTGTCACCACCTAGAAAGTGAAACCTCTGCGATCCGTGCGGGTCTGTCGTGCCGCTCCCAATTCATGGTCACATCTCTAAATGACGCTGAAGTGCCAGAAGGCTCATTCATATTGCTGTCGCCCCTGTAACTGTCCCACCCACTGAACCCTCCCTCTCAGCACCCACCACCCCGTACACAACATAACACTGACACTGGGGGTGCCCTGTCCCCCAGTGTCCCTGTTGCCATCTGAAATAGTAAAACCATCCTCATTTTTAACCCTAAAAAGAAAACATCCATTGATGTCTGTTGTACTGTTAGTCCCCACCCGACATTTCCACTCAGCACCCACCACCACCCAGGCCCTTACCTACTCACTGGGGTCCAACGTAATCCTCTGTGGACGCTGCGATGTCTTCACTGTTCAAAACCCAACCGCAGAGCTGAGGAAATAGGTTGTGGTTCAATGTATTTCAATTGGGTTTCAAACTTAAAGGCATAACTTGGTAATTTTGCCCGAATTTTCAACATGTCTTTTTTTGGGACCCCACCTCACTAACAGCTGTAGTGAACTTAGGCAAATCTGTCCTGAAAGGTGACTTAATGTCGCACGCCGAAATCACCTTCAGGCAAGAGCTGAAAATGTTCTCAGCCTTGTTCATGAGGCGGGTCATAAGAAGACTATGTGAAAATGTGGTGTAAAATATTAAAAACAACAAATTTATGAGCCACGTTGAATTTTGTGAACGCAGGCTCGCAATTTTGGTAATTTTCAATATATTTACCCCAAATTTTCAACCCAGACATTTCTTCACAGCACCTCATGAATGAGACAGCTGTCATTTTCAAATCCTGGCCAAAATGTGTTTTGAATCCCAAAGGTGATTTTGCACTCTCTGCACGAAATCACCTTTCAAGCAGGAGTTGAAAATGTTCTCTGCAGTTGTTTATGATGTGGGGTCATAAGAAGGCTATGTTGACAATTTGGAGCAACAATATTACAAAACAACAAAGTTATGAGCCTGCTTTGAAATTTACAAACGCAGGCTCCTAACTTTGTTAATACATAAACCACAAAGCGCACCACAATGCATCTAGTACCCCAGGGCTTCTATATCAGTGGTAAACATCCAGCATTTACAAATGCTTGTATTGACTTGACGCTGTATGTCACTTGCTTGATTTGGACACCTTTGAAAAAGGGCTCTCGGCATTAAAAGCTTTCCAGACACAATAAATAAATTAGGTTGTCCAGCTGTGTACAAAATATATATACATCATCAAAGCAAATGGGTAGTTCAACAAAATCTCACTTTGTTGAAATTTGACCTCTATTTGCTGGCTGTACTCTGCCGCCTAACAGTTTCTTCCCCCTAAAAGTGGTGCTAATCACTCGTACAATGTGGATCTATCCTCTCCAGTTCAGTACAGCAAAAGAAAAAAACTCATACCTACCTCTGGCTTACGATGCTCATCCGCGTCTGATCCCTCCAATGGTGTCACAAAGCTACATACAGGATTCTTTCTCTTTTCACATCTAGGAAAATACAAGTTCAGAGAAATGAAGTAAAACCTTTATGATGTCATTGATAGACAAGCTGTAAATGAAGCAGTCTGTGACGAGCAACATCAATGCGTGGGTTGCAGTGCTGGGAAGGTCAAAGCGCAGTTTGGACTAATGGCAGAGGCCAGGACATTTCTATATTAGCTGACTTGTCAGATCTCCTACCATTAGTGCTCTGATTCCCTAGTTCCATTCTAATCAGGGGTCTGCCCACCAGCTGGTACCAGAATTACAAGTCTCAATGTTAAATCTCTAAGCGTTATGAACACAAAGAGAAATTCTGGTTTCAATCTTCCCTCCTACCTTGTCCACTCTTGGCTCACCGCTCATTCTGTCCGCTACACCCTTCACTCCACTGATGTGCAGTCCTTCTTAATCTCCTGCTATAAAAACCTGTGCTTGTGAGTCTGCCTTTTCCATCCTTCTTCCTTACCTCTGGAAAAAAACACTCCTCATCTGCCACTCTTCCTCCCCCATCCATCTTCCTTGCCTCTGGAACAACCTCCCCTCTCCTCATCCACCTTGCTTACCACTGGAACAACTCCCCTCTCCTCATCTGCCCCCTTCTCCCCCATTCACCTTCCTTACCTCTGAAACAACCTACCTCTCCTCGCCCATCCACTTTCCTTACCTCAGAAACAACCTGCTCTCATCTGACTCTCCTCCTCCTCTTCCTCCCCCATCTGCATTCCTCATCTCTGAAACAATCTCTCTCCTTATTTGCCTCCTCTCCTCCCCATCCGCATTCCTTTCCCCTGAAACCCTCCCTTTCCTCATTTGCTCTCTTTTTCCATCCACCTTTCTTGCCCCTGGAACAACCTCCCTCTCCTCATCCACCTCTCTTCCTCTGCGTCCATCCACCTTCCTTACCCCTGGAACAACCTCTGTCTCTTCATTTCTCTCTCCTCCTATCCGACCATCTTCCTCATCTCTGGAACAATCTCTCTCCTCCGCCAGCATCCACTTTTCTTACTTTATAACAAACTCCCTCTCTTCCCTACCCATCCACCTTCTTTAATGCCTCTTTGGCTTCAGCCTTTATGCCACTTTCCTTAGGCGCCACCTTTTCACCGGCGTCTCGTGATTTGGGCCAGTCTCTTCTCACTTTTGGTAGGGCCCCTCTATGGGCATCATATCAAAATCTTCAAAAAAGAGACTAAAAAGAAGTCTTGCTGTCAATCGTGGGATCGCGAGCACTCTCGGGACTTGGATTCACGCACTTATATGGAGGTTTCGACTACAGTCAATCCTTCGGCCCTGGCCACTGGCTCCACAGTTTCCCTGTCAGGCCCGTTGGTCGAGACGCCCATCAACCAACCTGTCGAGATTTTTCTCAAACCAGTCAATCCGTTGTCACCAGTTGAGGACGATACCTCCGTCACTAGGACTCTGGTCCAGTCTGTTACTTCTCAGGGTGGGTCAGACCAGCCTGCTGATCCAAGCCCTACCCCGAAGGATCCAGTGATCCCAGAGGATTCTCTGCATTTTCTGGCTCCTCAAGACCCACCGTCAGTGGACCCAATCCCAAGCCCTGTGTCAAGCAGCCCATGCCAGCATCGGAGTTCCCGCTCTCAGCATTTAGGCAAGCGGCATTGCCACTACTCTCCTCGGATGAGGAGCAGCTCTGCCACAAAATGCATCAGCACTACAAGGAGATTATGTGGCATCAGTTCATGTTCGCTGGGGTTGCTGGTCCAGCCTCCACCCCAGCTATCACGTGGCTCCTACCACCAAGGCCTCGGCCTACCATAGCTCAGCCAGTTCCAGTTCAGCCTATTCCAGCCTCTCCGCCTATTCAGGTGGAGCTGCTGCCCTAAACAACCAAGGCCCCCCTCCCTAGAAATGCCTGTGCAGCTCCATGGCTTCCTCATTGGCTGTTGTCACTGTGACTCATGACAGACCCCATAGTGTCAGCGGGGACTCTGGTGGTACACCTTTATTCAATGAATCCTCAGAGTCTGGGGTTCCTCCCTACACTACCATCCACTGGATGTCGAGTTGGAGAAGAATCTGTCGACAGACATGGTCCCACTTCTTTCATGAGGGCCTGCTCTGTTTAATCTCATAATCTATGGGTCTTCAGATGAGCCCATCCAGAAATGGGCTAAATACCCCAACTGAGATTCTCGACCAGAGTGACTCCCCAGGAGGCATTCCTGGTTACGAGCCATTCTTGGCTCACTCTGGAGCTTGGCAGCACCTTGCTGCCTCTTGCCCTGCGCTGTCGGCTTGGATGGCCCACAGGTATGTGGTCCCCGGTTCCTTGTCAGGTTTCACGAGCGTCCCTTGTCCAAGGGTCTGGTGGTCGACTCGGTCTTTCGGCATACAGGCAATGTCGGGGACATGGATAAACCTCCCGACAAAGAATCCAAGAAATTGGATCATATGGCCAAGAAGCTCTACACGGCCTCTTCCCTCGGCCTTTGGCAAGTGAGTTCAGCCCTTTTAATGGCCCACTTTGCTCATGCCCTCTTAAGCACCCTTGATGAGGTGCTTCCCCAACTCCCATCTGACTTGCAGACCATGGTCAAGCATGTCCAGGATCAGGGCTGAGTGATGGCTAAGCAGCAGCTCCAGACAGCCATGGACTTGGTGACTCCTGTGTCTGGTCTGTGGCTGCCATGGTGGCCATGCATCGCAGGGATTGGCTGAGGATCTTGATCTCTATGGCAGATATTCAGCACAAGTTGGCAGATGTCCCCTTCTTGGACACCGACTTATTTGGGAGGGGGTGGAAGGACACCTCACTCGCACTGAGAAAGTCAGTGCCACCCTAGACTCTGCAACCTCCATCCAGAGGGATCCCAAGGGCTCTAAGGCTCAAAAGAAGCCATTTTGGCCCCTCTCTACTCCTGCAGTCAAGCCGTCCTGACCCCCAACTGGGCAGCAGGCCCAGACTTGGTGTCCCCAGCCAAAGTTGGTTGCTTCGGGTCATCCAGAAACCAGGAGATCGAGGTCCCACTGGTTCCTCAGTCAGTCACTCCTCTGCCTCCAAGCCTGTCCAGGGACTGGATGGGGGGTGCCTCCCTCATGCCCATCCCGACTCCCCTGAGTTTTCCCATGGGGACTGGCTCTGCCGCTTCCTTTCCACCTGGTCCGCTGTTACCATGGACAGGTGGGTAATCGAGGTGGTCGGTCAGGGTCTGCCTCTAGAATTCGAGGCTTACCCACCTTGCCCAGCCTGTACCCCATGGGAGGACATGGTGTCCACCGACATTTTGTCAGCCCTTCGGGAAGACATTGCTCTGCTCCTCCAGCACGAGAATGTGGCTTCTATCTCAGACCCTTCAGTACACCCAGGGTTTGTCTCCAGGTACTTCCTGGTGCCCAAATGTGGGGGGTGGTGCCCCATCTTAGATCTGCACAACCTGAAAAAATTCCTTCGGCCATGCACTTTCAGGATGATCACCCTGTCTCAGATCATACCATATCTGGAGCAGAACATGTGGTTTTGCTCTCTGAATCTTCAGGATGTGTTCTTCCACATCCCAATCCGTCTCGTCACACCACCAGTTCCTCTGGTTCCATGCGAGGGGATTCTCACGAGTTTCAAGCCATGCCCTTTAGCCTCTCCTTGGCTCTCAGGGTCTTCACCAAATGCAATGCAGTAGTGGAAGGCTACCTGAGGTGCCAAGGGGTTCAGGTATACCACTACCTGGATGACTGGCTCATAGCAGGTCCTCCAGGAGGAGGTGGAGCAGTCAGAGATCTGGCCTTCAGACCAACATGTCTCCTGGCCTCCTGATCAAGGCCAAGTCCAAGGTCATACCTTCACAGGTGATACACTTCATTGGGGGCAGAGCTTGACTCTTGCAGAGTTAGGGCTCAGTTTCGGTGGACGGATGGGAGCTCTCTCCTCCTTTGCCTGATCATTTTGGGTTGGGCAGTTGTGCCCTGCTTGGGACTTCCTGTGTCTCCTGGGATACATGATGGCATCGTGGTCCGTTGCGCCAGTGGAGAATCGCTCTCTGCAATGGGAGCTTGCCCACCCATGGTCGCAGTGCAAGGGCCACTTCAACCAGCCAGTCACTGTGACCCAGATGATGTGGATGCCCTCCAGTGGTGGTTAGTCCTGAAACATCTGCAGGAAGGAACATCTGCAGGAAGGGATCCCAGTTGTCCGCCCAGAGCTGATGGTGATCTTGATGACCGATGCCTCCCTGATGGGCTGGGGACCACAGAGTCCAAAGACTCTGGACCTCTAAAGAGTCCCAATGCCACAGCAACCTGCTGGAGCTTCGGGCAGTTTGGCTTGCGCTGTCAGCCTTTGCTCCGTACGTTCAGGGTCAGGTCATTCATGTCCAGATGGACAACACCATGACCATGTACTTCCTCAGCAAATAGGGTGGAACGCACTCCCTTCCTCTGTGCGGGGAAGCTGCCTGCATCTGGACCCTCGTGCTCAGCCTGGACACTGATCTCCTGGCCATCCATGTGGCTGGCATCTCCAACCAGTTGGTGGATGCCCTCAGCCATATAGGCAAGGCATCTCACGAGTGGTCTCTCCATCCAGAGGTAGTACACATCCTGTTCTCCAGATGGGGCACCCCTCTGGTAGCTCTGTTTGCCTCCAGGGAAAATGCAAACCTGAGGCTGTTTGTGCCCACCCCTCAGCAGGGAATGCTGCAGGCGATGCCTTCCGAGGCCCTGGACCCCAGGCCTCCTCTATGCCTTTCTTCCATTTTCCTGAGCCACAAAGTGCTGATCAAAGACAGGAGAGACAAGGCATAGATGATCCTGGTGGCTCCAGACTGGCCCCGCCAGTTCCAGTAGCCCAATCTCCTCAGCCTCAGCAGCAGCAGCAAGCTCCCATGGCATCTTCCTCTCTGCCCGGACCTGCTCTCTTGGAGTCGGAATGTACTCCATCTGGACCTTCAATCCCAGCACCTGACAACCTGGTTCCTGAGTGGCTAGAGTTCCAGGCTTTGGGTCTCTGAAGATGTCCTCACCGTGATCAAGGCTTCTTGGAAGGAGTCGACTCGAAAACGCTATGCCTTCAAATGCAAGAAGTTCTCCATTTGGTGCCAGGACAAGGGGCTTGACCCCTTATTTTGTCCGGTGGCTAGCATTCTTGACTAGCTTTGGTCCCTCTCTCGGTTGGGCCTTCAGTCAACGACCCTTAAGATGCACCTGGCAGCCATCACTGCAAACCAGGTGTGGGTTGGTATGTAGTCAGTGGCAAAGGAGAAGGTCATCTGGTGCTTTTTCAAAGACCTTGACCACATATCCTCTCCAGTACGTGAACCACCACCGTCTTGGGACTTGTTGCTGGTGTTGGCAAAGCTCATAGGCAAGCCATTCGAACCAATGCACAGGTGAGAAATGTCTCACCTGTCATGGAAGACTGCCTTCCTGGTGGCCACCACTTCAGCCAGAAAGATCAGTGAGCTCCAGGTGCTCTTGGTGGAGTCTCCTTACCTAGTCTTCCGCAGGGACAAGGTCATCCTTCACCGCAACCCAAAGTTCCTCCTGAAGGTTGCATCCAAGTTTCACCTTAACCAGGTGAGCAATCTCCCTGGGTATTTCACCAACCACACCTCGGAGGCGAAGCACAGGCTCCATACTTTGGACCTGAGGTGAGCTCTTGCCTACTATAAGCAGCACATGCCTGGAGTATGGGGAGAGGTTCACCAGCTATTTGTCACCTACGCTGAAGCTGTACCTGGTACACCGGCAGCTAAGCAGATGATTGGCAGGTGGATTGTATCCTGGATTCCTGCATCAACCTCTGCTGTAGGAGCCTCCCATAGGCTAAGGGCTCATTCCACCCATCATACCACTGTTTGGTGGCTGCTTCCAGGGACATCCCTATCCAGGAAATCTGTAGGGCTGCTACCTGGAAGTCAGCACACCTTCATTTCCCACTACCACATCGCCCTTCAGTCACACCAGGATGCTGGTTTTGGGGCATCGGTTCTCCAAAATTACTTCCCTAAATAAGGGGTGCGCCTTGCCCTCCTCCAAGAGAAACTGTACAAGCCTGCCAGGAGTGTGGATAAGCATACCGTATCCACGTCCCTAGAAAAACAGGTTACTCACCTGTAACAGTAGTTCTAGGAGTGGTATATGGTGTACATCCACAAGGACCCACCTGACCTCCCCTGGCAAGTAGCACACTGATTCTTGTTTCCAGCGGGTAAGATCTGACATTATGGGGCAGTGCCAAGGGAGTTACAACCCGAGTGAGTGGGAGGCCAGCTTGAAGACTTTCTGGTAAGACTTAAAGGAAAGGAACACTGCCGAAGTGTGGATGTACATAACACTCCTAGAACTACTGTTACAGGTGAGTAACCTGTTTTTTGCCACCACTTGTTCCTGTTTCCCCATCTTCACGTTACTTACCCCATCCTCTTCCTATCACATGAAGTCCTGGTTTGGACTTATTTCCCCTCAATCCGCACCCTCTCTCTCCTCTCCCCTTCCATTTCTCCTCTTTTCCCCTTCTCCCCTATATATATCATTTTCTACCTGTCCGCCCCATCACACAGCTGTGGCTGCCATTCTCAGCCAGTTTCTGCTCTTGGTTTTCCTTGCACCTCCTCTTATGTGCTCCTCCCTTGACCCCTGACCCCTCCCTTTATTTTGTTATTTTGCTTCATTTATACTCTCCCTTTAATAGTCACCATATTGTTAGCATCTTACACTCTAGGTGGTGCTGTGGCTGCGATTTATATGTTACTATAAATAAAAAATGTAACAGATTGTCTCGATGTGGAATCTCCAAAATGCAATTGACACCAGCTTCTAAAATGGGATTGTTTTAAGCACTACAGAAAGCAAGTCTCAACATGGAATCTCAAAGTACTGGACACCAGGTAGCAACATACAATCTCTAAAAGTGCTACAGACACCAAATCGTGGAATCTCTGAAAGTGCTGCCAGACACCGAGGGCTAGATTTTCAAATACGTGTCAGCTGCGTGTGTCCATTTTTCCAACGCAAGTGTGGATATCTGCCCTGCAAGTTAGACCACAAAAAAAAAAATTGGTCTAACTCCCAGAGGAATTCCACACTTGTGCATTGAAAATGGACTTCAGTCCTGCAGTGCAGCAGAAATTGCCGCAATCTGCAGGAAATGTCACAAATGCGTCCGGATGTCTGTGAACAGGATGCTGACATCAGGATACATCTGCATGAGCGCAGCATGCATCTGTAGTCCAGGCACAGTGTGCCAGTGGGCTACTACCCCTGCCTGTTGGTCCTCAAACAGGTTAAGGGGCCTGGGTCCTGCTACGGTGGCTTTCGGGGGTTCTATCCCAAAATTGTGACAAATAGCATGGTGCCTCCACCTTGAGTAAATGGTAAGTTGGTCAGGTGACTAGCTGGCACAGCCCCCTGGGATGCTGTACCTACCCACCTCCCCTACCAACCACCCCATACACCAGATACCCAACGATTCCCCAATGACATTAATCATAAATGACATGCACTTGGCTTTCTACAAAATACTCACACAGCTTTTCCAAACAATAACTCACAGCTTTATTGGGGGAACCAGTGTTATGACAAGGGTGCCTGGATAACGGGTAGCTGTGGAGTGAAAAGGTTAGAGCAATGAGTAAAGCAGCAACAACTGAGCCCATAGGCCAGACCGCCCTGGAGCCCACCCCACTGGTACTAGTGTAATATCTGAAAGGTCTATCTGGATACCCAATAGGTGCAGGCCTGGACATTGCCATGGGTTGGCTGGCTACTGGGGCCCTTAGGATACTGAAAGATTAAAGTTAAATCAAACTGAACACTCCCCTTGGTTTCCTGGGCATAGCCCGGGTACTCACGGTTTGTTGATTCTTCAGCAGTCTCCAAAATGCGGGGGCTTCCACCTGTCCAGGAGTGAGGGGCTCCGTTCTCAAGAGGCACCACATTAGGCAGAAGATTAGTACTTGCTTTCAGGCCTTGATCTTGATTGGAGGTCTAGCAACTTGTCACCTTGACTGGAGATCTGGCTGCTTGTCACCTTCAGCCTCTTCTGGCCCATTGCAGAGCACAGACACAGGTCCCAACCAGTCCCAGAAGGCCTAGACCCAGGAGTGACTCTACAGCCAGGCTCCCACAACAGGCTGCAGGTGTCCTAGCACTCCAGCAAGTTCCAGTGACCTCTTGAACCCAGCGGGCCTCACTTGGAAGGGGTTAGCAAGTTCCTTCCCTGGCTCTGGAGAGTGCCTCTGAAATGGGTAGCGAACACTCTGTTCCTGCACCAATTCAGCAAGTCCAGAGGCAGCCAAGCAACTTTCAGCTTTTGTCCATCAATGCCATTGGACCACTGATTTGCAAGCTTTGAGCAACAGCTCCACTTCACTAAGCACAGCAGCAGCAGCAGCAGCAGGGATTCTGGAACCTGCAAACAATTGCTCACCTTCTGGTCACTCAGTCTCTGAATATCAGACCAGTTTCCAAAGCAGCTTCAGCTGGGACACAGCTCTCAGAAATCTGTACAGTCCTCCAGCAGTTTCCACACAGCCTGGCTTGCACCCAGTTCCAGGAGTGCTCCAACTCTCCAAGCAGCTTCTAAAGGTTCCACCAACAGTGCAGGATTTCTGCAGTAGACAGTCTCTACAAAGGAAGCAGCACAGCCCAAAATACCTGAAAACATTCTCACAACAGCTCAGTCTCTCTCGGATATAATTCACTTTTTCTCTCCTGTGAATTCTCAGCTTAAGTCCTGTGAAAGGCCTCAGAAGATTCAGCTCGCTCAACACATAACCCTCCTGACTCAAAGGAGCCTGGCAAAGACTGACTCAAACTCCCAAAGTCCTGGGATTTCTCCCCAGTTATGCCCGCTGGTTTGCTGCCCTTCATTATTAATCACAGTTAATGACCAGTTGAGCCCTCTGATTGGTTGTGACTTGACACCTGAAAAGTTAACACATTCTCCCAGGAGTCCCTTCTCACAGTCTCTGGACACCCAGTTATCTCATTGGCTGCTTTGGAGGGTCAAAATATCAGAAACATGGCTACTTCCATACAGTTTCATGGCAGTCCTTACGTCATCCCTCATTAAAATGCTGGTGCAGTCCAGGAAAACTCCCTATTTACAGTAGCCCCCAGTCTTGTACCCCAGATAAGGCCCTTCAAACAAGCCCGCTTGTGAACATTTATTTACAGCCCCCCCCCCCCCACCCCCACCCCCGTTGCTGCGGCAAACACAAATCCCTAGATGGCAGCAACCTTCCTCATTAATATTCATGGATGTGCATATTAATATTCATAAATTCAGCCACCCCCATTCAAACAATTTTGTAGTTCCTTGAGGGTTCTTAATGCCCTCCTGAAGGTCACCAGTCCCTGGTCTCCATTTATACTAGCAAGAGCATCGGGACCACTGAAACACTCCCCATTGGACGCAAAACCAGCGGTCAGAACATCAAGGCACCCCTTCATGCATGCACAATCGCCCACTCACTCTGAAGAGTAGCAGAAGGCAGCGGCAATCGCAGTTAACATTTTTCAGCCCAATAAGGGCTCAAATAAAGTACAGGGCATCTTGGGGAACCAGGGGCACATAATAGGACCTGGGCTGTGGCAGTGCACCTAAACAGGGGTTGGGAATGCCAGAAGCCAACCCGGAGAATGAGAGAAAATGGGTTCAATAAGGTAAGCCCCCAAAAGGGGGGGGGTTACACGTCCAAAATACAGATGGAAGTTCTGCATCCACAGCTTTAAAATCCCACCCCGTCTCAACATGGAATCTCTTAGGGGGAAGGCCTGTCGGTGCAGTGGAAATTATCATCTTGGGGGCTCAGGTTTGGGAGCAAGCACGCGTGATCAGATGCCAGCCATGGAGGAAGATCAAGCATCTTAGTGGATTCTTTCCTCCTCTAGAGCAAGAGGGAGACACAATCTGCTGCGCTTCTGACACCAGGGAAACCCCAGGTGGCAGTACAGACTGAGTTGGAGTTCAGGGGAGTGGGGATGCAGACAGGTTCCAGCATATTATTTTGCTTTGATTGTACCTTTACTGTTCACAGTACTGTTAGCACCATGTCACCAATCCTTTTGCACTACCTTAGCCTGAAAAATGTATTTATCTTGTGTTTTTTTAGCAATTAATTTTGTGTTACCAATCTGTTTTTAACCACATATGATCCCCCCCTGCCTTCCAAGGTCCCACTTGGAAATGAAATCTTGGTTCACTGTGCCTTTCCTGAAGAAACAAGTAAAACAAAATAAATAAATACATAAAAAGTGCTACAGACACCAAATCTCAACCAGGAATCTCTTAAACCGCTGAATCTCTAGTGCCACAGACATCTTAAACTGCTACTAATACCAACTCTCAACATGGAATATATTACATCGCTACAGACACCAAGTCTCAGAGTGGAATCTCTTAAACAGTGACAGACACCAAGTTTCAATGCGGAATTTCTTAAACAGCTGCAAACACCAAGTCTCAATGTGGGATCTTTTAAACAGCTACAAATGTAACCCCCTACAAATGGGGGCTCCCAAAAAGTCTTCCTTGGGCGTGCCTAAATGCCCACTACCAGGCTGGCGTTGTGTGTCCTGGCAAGTTAAAACATGTTTGCATGTGAGAGCCCTGTTAGCCTCCGTGCCTGTCTCTTTAAGAGCTGCCTACTTTGTGTTGTATAATTGATCTGGGTAGGGGCCGAGTAGTTTCAGGCTCGAGTCCCACCTGGGCTGCAATGTTATCGCTCCATTCTGCCATCACTAATTGCGCAGAGGGAGCCCTACAGGGATCTGTAACTGTTAGCTGATTATCTGCTTTAATAGTAAAGATATTGTAGTTTGTCTAACCTGCCTTCTTTTGCAGCATGGACATGTCTGTTAATCACCATCCTCTTGGTTCTGGACTGCCATTTGGGACCAGTCAGTGCCTTTGGAGACTCCAAAATGGAGTATGTCCCCAGGGTTCTTGTGGGAGTGAATTTCTGTAGGAATTGTAGTTTTTACACTTTGGTGCCTAAATGGACCTGGAGCACAGGGTCAGTCTGGAGTTAGAGTTGAAAGAGTGAACAGCTCGAGAGATTTGAGCAGCTGCTCCTACGTAGTGCGCAGGGGAAATCGGCGAGAAGGTTGTGTTTGGCCTGCCTGCTACCATCTTCACAAGTGAAGAGACCCTGAGCCTGAGCTCAGACGTCATCCGAATTTGCAGCTTTTGTGATCCAAACCTATTTGTGACAAACTTGAATTTTTCTGAAGTGGACCGAAAAGTTGCCTCAGTGCGATCGGCCTGTCAGGACTTGAGACTGCTGCAGAGTGCACGGTTTGCGCAGAGACACTGTGAACTGCAACCGGACCATCATCCAAACTGTGGTATTTACCTTGCTTTTACTATAATTGTGCTGAATGCTGATAGTGGGTCGTGATTTGGTTCTCCACTGCTTGAATGTGTCACGCTTGCTGGAAGCTGTGTCCAGCACTTACCGGACTGTTTCCGAACTGATCACCCAGGCTGGGCATTGTCATCTCGGCCCAGACAGCCGTTCACGCCGCAGGGAAACAACCGAAGAGAGACCCGCCTGGGGATTCGGCTCCCTGTTCAACACCAGCGAACAGTATCGGCACCACGGTGCTTCATGTGGGCCCTGCTTCTCCTGGTCATCCAGCTCTTCATCCAGAGGTCTCCATTTCGTCCATCCTGCATCCTGTACTGGGTAGCATGAGTAAACACCAGGGTAGCTCCTTGCAACAAGGCTCACATCAAAGTGTGTCAACTGATTTAATTGTTGTTGCTAATCATTTTGGACTGAGCCATCTGGCTCCGGATTACAAATTGTGGGTTAAGGTGCATGCATGTTTTCTTTCCATCACAGGGCCCCAACCAGCTGCAATGCCAGCCCACCCAGGGCAACGTTTCAGACTAGCCTAGTTCCAGCTAGGTACCCAAAGTGTGTGTGACTGTGTTACAGGGACCTTTGAGTGCATGCCTTATAACCTGACTTATTCAGATCTTGACTCAACCATTAGATTTCGCCCCTTTCCTTGTTACTGCCCCTTAAATAAACCAGATCTAAATCTTTTTGCATTTAAATTGATTGTGGTGTACCTCTGTACGAACAGCACTGAAATACTGTTGGTTGTGTTGCTAATTCTTATTTTACAGGGGTCTCCAGGGTCAAGCCAGCTGAACCAGCCCTGGTGATAAGTGCAACAAGTGTGGAGTTAAAACTGCTGTCAGGTGTTAATTGCAATTATGTATTCTGTGAACCAGTTGGGCCCCTAGAGGGAAAAGAGGGGGTTAACAGTGTCCCGGAGGGCTGTACCCAGGTCAGCAATGTTACCGCTGACCCTGTCCTCCAGGAGGAGGCGCCAGTTTTCAGTACCCAGGCACCTCAACCTGCACTTGGTCACATAGGCAGGAGTAGTATCCCTTGGGATAGTGCCTCCTAGGGGTTACACAAACATCAAGTCTCAATGTGGTATCTCTTAAACAACTACAGACACCAGGTTTCAATCTGGGGTCTCTTAAAGCACTAGAGACACCAGGTCTCAACCTCATGAAGCACTACAGGTACCAAGGATCGGATTTATAAATACTGGAGATTGCCACAAGTCCCAGGGTGCCCTCTACCTTGCGTCAATACTGGGACTCAGCTACGTGAGCTATGCCCAAGACGGCAATAGCTGCCTTAAACCAGGTAAACTATTGTAACTGCGCCCAAGATTGTAAACTAGGACACATTTGTGGCACTATATATTGTAGCGCACTGCAGTTATTGTACACTAGACACTATCAGCACAATGTGTATTCTAGCACGCTGCAGTTACTGTACACTAAACACCGTCAGAACTATATGCACCTTCGCACATTACAGTTACAGTACACCAAACAATGTCATTGTCAGCACCATATGTATTTATTGCACTGCATTTAGTGTACACTAAACACTGTTAGAACTATATGTACCTTCCCACACTACAATTACTATACACTAAACAATGTCATTGTCAGCACTATATGTATTTAGCACACTGCAGTTACTGTACACTAAACACTGTTACTGCCAGCACTATGTGTATTTTGGCACACTACAGCTACTGTAAACTAACCAATGTCATTGTCAGCCCTATATGTATTATAGCACACTGTAGTTACTGTACGCTAAGCACTGTTACTATCAGTATTATGTGTATCGTCGCACCGTACAGTTACTGTACACTAAACAATGTCATTGTCAGCACTGTATGTATTTAGCGCACTGCAGTTATTACTGTGCACTAAACAGGGTTACTGTCAGCACTATATGTATCTTAATGCACTACAGGTACTGCGCACTAAACACTGTTACTATCAGCGCTATATTTATTTTAGTGCACTGCAGTTACTGTACACTAAACAGTTACTAGCAGCACTATATGTACAGTATTATAGTGCACTGCACATCCTGTACACTAAACATTGTCACTGTCAGCACTATATATGTATTTTATTGCATTGCAGTTAATTTACACTAAACACTGTTACTGTCAGCACTATATGTATTTTAGCGAACTGCAGTTTCTGTACATTAACACTGCTGCCGTCAGCACTACATGTATTATAGAACACTGTAGTTTGTTTTTTTCCCCCCAATTCTTTTTCTGGCTCCGCTCCGGTCCCAGGGGACTCTCTTGGGCATCCACTTACCCTCAGCTCTACCTCCAGGCCTGAAACTCCTCTTCTCCTGGCACCCAGCCCAGCTATCCCCTCGGCTCTGAGCCCCCTGAGGTGGGGCCGCCCTATCTACCCAGGGTGCTCTATCTAGAATTCGGGCCAGACTGGGCTCGGCCCTGGATTTGAGTGAGTCCAGCCAGTGCAGTGTGGCTGAGAGGGTGGTGCGGTCACCTATCCCTGGGAGTGGGGAATTTTTCTTTAATTGCGTCCCCCCCTCATCCCCCCTGGCAGAGCCCGGACGTGCAATGACACCAGGCATGTCTGCTGTGGCTCTGCGTCCCTCTTTGCTGTGCCCTAGGCATTGCAGTGCCTCCAGTCACCACCGGGGGCAGCTGCAGTGCTGGGCAGATGCCTGGATCCCCCCCGAGAGAGGAGAGCAGTCCTCCAGATGCTTGAACCTCTCTCTCCCCTGCCGACCCCCGGCGGCCCAGGCTCGTTGCCGAACCCGGGTCGCCAGTGTGGTGCGAGGTGTGGCATCCAGCACCTCAACCCTCAGCACCACCAGGCCGGCCTATAGCATACTGTAGTTACTGTACACTAAACACTGTCACTGTCAGCACTATGTATTTTATTGCATTGCAGTTAACGTACACTAAATATTACTGTTAGCTCTATATGTATTATACCACACTACAGTTACTGTAAATTAAAATTGTTACTCTCAGCACTACATGTATTCTAACACACTGCAGTTACTGTACACTTACTGTCGGCACTTATATGTATTTTAGTGCACTGCAGTTGCTGTACATTAAACATTGCTACTGTCAGTACTATATGTATTATTGTGAACTGTAGTTACCATACACTAAGCACTGTTACTGTCACCACTATATGTATTTTAGTGCACTGCAGTAACTGTACATTAAACATTGTTACTTTCAGCACTATATGTACTGTACATTAAACATTGTTACTGTCAGCACTATATGTATTATAGTGCACTGTAGTTACCGTACACTAAGCACTGTTACTGTCAACACTACATATATTTTAGTGCACTGCAATTACTGTACATTAAGCATTGTTACTGTCAGCACTATATGTATTATAGTGCACTGTATTTACTGTACACTAAGCCCTGTTACTGTCAACACTATATGTGTTTTAGTGTACTGCAGTTACTGTACATTAAACATTGCTACTGTCAGTACTATATGTAGTATAGCGCACTGCAGTTACTGTACACTGAACACTGTTACTGTCAACACTATATGTGTTTTGGCACACCGAGGTTACTGTTCACTAAACACTGTTACTGTCAGCACTACATGTACTTTAGCACACTGCAGTTACTGTACACTAAACACTGCTACTGTCAGCACTACAAGTGTTTTAGCACACTGCAGTTACTGTACACTAAACACGGTTATTGTCAGCACTACATGTGTTTTAGCACACTGCAGTTATTTAAGCAATAAGGCATGACCAAAGGTTATGTTAATGGTCTGTTAATCACCTTCTAGGGGTGTCCTGTGGCACGAGGTGTAGCTGAGTGCCACATGTCCCTAGAGGGTGATTAACTGACCATTAACATAATCCCTGGGAGTGCCATATTGCTATTATAATAAAAAATGTTTTTAAACAGTGTTAAACCATGTTCAGCAAATGGCTAAGCTCTACATGTATGTTAATAAAAGATTAACATAAGGCTGTTAGAATGTTTGCAGCCAATCAGAAAGCTCCATTTCTCAGACCCTTTTTATAATGTACATTAAACACTGCTACTGTCAGCATTACACGTATTATAACACTCTAGTTACTGCACACTGTACACTAAACACTGTCAGCACTTATATGTATTTTAGTGCACTGCAGTTGCTGTACATTAAACATTGTTACTGTCAGCACTACGTGTACTTTACCACACTGCAGTTACTGTACACTAAACACTGTTACTGTCAGCGCTACATGTGTTTTAGCACACTGCAGTTATTGTACATTAAACACTGCTACTGTCAGCAGTACATGTATTGTAGCACTCTAGTTACTGCACACTGTACACTAAACACTGTCAGCACTTATATGTATTTTAGCACACTGCAGTTACTGTACACTAAGCACTGTTACTGTCAGCATTATATATGTTTTAGCACACTGCAGTTATTGTACACTAAACACAATTACTGTCAGCATTATATGTATTTTAGTGCACTGCAGTTACTGTACATTAAACATTGTTACTGTCAACACTATATGTATTATATCGCACTGTAGTTACTGTACACTAAGCACAGTTACTATCAGCACTATGTGTTTTAGTGCACTGCAGTTACTGTACACCAAACACAGTTACTGTCAGCACTATATTACTGCACACTGTAGCTACTGTACATTAAACATTGTCACTGTCAGCACTATGGGTGGGATGTTCAGAAATGCGCCAGGCAGGGGCGCAAGCCAGGCGCACTACAACTGGGATGCACCAGGGCGTGGTCTGGGCGATATTCAACTGTGCCGCGCCATGGCTCAGCATCGTTGAATATGGCACTGGGGCCACCCGCACTGTGCATAGCGCAGTGGCACTGAGCCAGCACAAGTGGCAGTTGAGGAGCAGGGGGCTGTGCCAGCACAAGTGCAGCTGCACTAGGTGCAGCAAGAATGATATTCAGACGTGAGCATGCAAATGAGCCCATTATGAATGCAAGGTGCAAATGGGGCCATTTGCATGTCATTATGGACCCATTTGCATGCAGGTGCGCCGATCCCTGGTGACTTGCACCCTGCCAGGCTGCAGCCGTCAGGGACAGACACCCCTGCCCCTCGGTGGGCAACGCGCCCCAATGCCTGAACATGGGCTAAAGTAAAATAAAGCAATCCCTTCCCCCACCCAATCACGGACATATATAAATATAACTATTCCCTGGTGGTCCAGTGGACCTGCTGTCCCCAGCCCGATCATGGGCATATCTAAATACAACTATTCCCTGATGGTCCAGTGGACCTGCCCCCAGCCAGATTGCGGGCATAAAAAAATATATATATTCCCTGGTGGTCCAGTGGACCGAGTCCCTGCCCCCTCGTGGGCATAATTAAATAACGCTATTCCCTGGTGGTCCAGTGGACTGAAGCCCTGCCCGATCGCGGGCTCCCTAAATGAAGGTATATCCCGGTGGTCAGCGGTGCCCCCTCCCACCGCCCACTCATACCCTCCACCCGCTCCCTCCCGGTCAGTGGTGGGCGGCAGCTCCCCACCGCCAGCTGCCCGGCTGCTGCCAACTGACAGTGTACAGTAGGCTAGACGCTTATTGGTCCACTGTGGGGCAATCGGACGCAGAATGCATTGCGATTAGACAGTCCCCAAATGTGAATGGTTTCATTCCATTTCGGGACTGTGGTAGTACAGTATAGTTCGTGATGCCCATTGGCCCACACAGTGGACCAATGAGCGTACAGCCGTGCTGTCAGTCGGCGGGCGGCCTGGGCAGTTGGCGGGAGCTGCCGCCCGCCGCTGATGGGGAGCGGGGTGGTGAGTCAGAGTGGGCAGGTGGGGAGGGGGTACCGCTGGACCACCAGGGATATACCTTTGTTTAGAGAGCCCATGATCAGGCAGGGATTCCATCCACTGGACCACCAGGGAATAGCGTGATTTAATTATGCCCGCGATCAGGCTGGAGAGCAGGTACACTGGACCACCAGGGATTATATTTTATTTACTAAGCTCACGATCGGGCGTGGGGGGCCGACGCCCGGCCTGCGACTTAGGAGGTCAGGTGGCCATCCACAGCAGGCGCCTGCCGTGTTGCATCTAGCAATATGGCAGCCGGCCTGTGGGTGGCCAGTCGCCTCCTATTTCTTTCAGGCACATCTTTGCGCCACAAGGCGGTGTGTATATGCATATCGCCCACATCCTGGCCTGAATGTCCAGGATGTGCGAATGTCTGAGGCACCCCGCACTTGTGCCGCATACACGATACTAGTGTGACCCAGCGCGTCGGGATTTGCACAGCACAAATGCCCCTTTGAATATCATGTCAAGAGATCAGTGGGTTGCACATGGTGCAACACTGTTGAGCCATACGCAACCCCTTTGAATATCCCACCCAATATGTCTTTTAGTGCACTGTAGTTACTGTAAACTAAGCACTGTTACTGTCAGCACTATATGTACTGTATTTTAGTGACTGCAGTTACTGCACGCTAAGCACTGTTACTATCAGAACTATATGTATTTCAGTGCACTGCAGTTACTGTGCACAATTCTTACTGTCAACACTATGTACTATTAGACTGCAGTTACTATACATTAAACTCTCTTACTGTCAGCACTATATGTACAGTATTTTGATGCATTGTAGTTACTGCAGACTAAACACTTAGGGGACATATTCAGAGCTAGCCGGATGCATGCGCAAATCGATGCACTGCACAAACAAATTGAACCAGCCAGCTCTGACACGATATTCAAACACAATGCACGATTAGAACAGACCCCACATTTTGTTTGAATATAGGACCATGGATGCGCAGCACATAGCAGGCGGCCGCCATGTTTGGCTTGGCGCATCCAGGGTGGGGGCTGATGACCGCCCATAGTGGAATGCGTGGCATATACCTGGATGCGCCGAGTCCTCCATGGGCGATATTCAGCCCAAACATGCAAATGAGCTCATCGGGCATGCATGGTGCAAAGGGGCCTCATGCATGCCCATTATGGGCTCACTTGTATGGCTGTGCCCGGCAGAATGCCCCGGGCCAGCCCTCTCCCTGGCCCCAATCTCCACTGTAAACATAAAGTGCAATGATCCCTCCTTTCCATAGTGTAGTGTTGCCCCTCCCAATCCCTGTGTAATAAAAAAACAGCACTGATCCTCTTTTCCCCTCTTTTCCATAGTGTAGTGCCCCCCCGCCCAGGTCCAATCCCCATTGTAATAAACAAACAGCACCGATCACCTCTTTTCCAGAGTGTAGTGTCCCCCCTCCCCAGACCCAATCCCCGGTGGAAGTGGCCCACCATCCGCTCCCCACCCAACTGGGAGCTGCCGACTGGCACAGCCTCCTCACACCACTATGGCCAGGCACCAATTTGACTCTCAACATAGTACACGTCATTGACAGTTCAGTCAGCACCTGGCCATGGTGGTGTGAGGAGGGCTATGCAAGTTGCTGGCTCCAGTCGGGTGGGGGGCGGGGTGTGGGCAACTTCTACTGGGGTGGGGGGCAGCTTGACCACTGGGGATATCAAGGATATTGGTTCACTACACTATGGAAAAGAGGGATTGGTGCTGGTTTTTTTTTTATTACAACAGGGATCGTGGCTGGGGAGGGGGACACTACACATGGAAAGGTGTTGGGATTACATATATGTTATCTGTGATCGGGGAGGGGGGGATCATGTGACTGGCCCTGGACTGTAAGCGGGGCACCACACTTCCCCGCGAGTAGTTAAGATAGGGTTTGGGGTTCCTACCTTTGCACCGGTGCAACCAGCCTTGTCTTCGCCAGGGGACCTTTGAATATTGCAATACAGGGAATATGCATGAGGGACCCCTCATTTGCATGAACGCATCACAATATTCCACGCAGCAGGGCAGTTGGCTTTGTGGGGCACATTGGGGGCTTCTGAATATTGCCACACCCCCCAATGGCCCTCACAAGTCTGGAGATGCGCGAGCACATCTAGGGACGCACCGCACATCTCTTTTGAATATGTGGGCCTTAGTCAGCACTATATGTATTTTAGTGCACTGCAGTTACTGCACACTAAACATTGTCATTGTCAGCCTGATATACGAACATACGATATGTACTTTAGTAGCCCAGCCCCAATTCCCATCCAAGTATAATAAAATACATCGGTGGTAGTCCAGTGGACCTTCCCCAGCCTGATCCCCTGATATAATTAAAATAACATAAGACCTGGTGGTCTAGTGGTTCCTCCTCCTCCCCATTCTCTGATCGCCATCCCAACTACAAAATCCATTGCCCTGGTAGTCTAGTGGCACCCCCCCCAGCAGGTAGTGACCCACCACCCAACTCCCTCCCCACCCAAGCCGGCGACTGGCACAACCCTCCTCATACCGCCACGACCAACCGCTGACTGAATTGTCACTAGGTGCACATAGACAGTATGCGCTCACTGGTTTTCTGAGAGCGTACTGTCTACTATACGTGCTCAGTAACAGTTCGCTCGGAGACTGGCTGTGGCAGTGTGAGAAGGATTGTGCTGGTTGTCAGCTTGGTGAGTGGGGGCAATGTGGTGGTTCACTGCCTGGCGGGATGGGGCCACTAGACTACCAGGTGATGGATTTGTAGTTGGGACAGCGATCGGAGAATGGGGAAGGGGTAGAGGCCAGTAGACCACCAGGTCTTATGTTATATGTATTATACCAGGGGATCAGGATTAGGGAGGGTCCTCTGGACCACCAATGATGTATTATTACACTTGGAAGGGGATCAAGGCAGGGGAGGGTTCACTGGACCAGCAACAATGTATTTTATTTTACTTGAATGGGGATCGGGACATGGGAGGAACCACTAGACCATCAGGCTTCTATTTTACAGTATTCTGCAGGGGACTGGGACTTAGGAGGGACCTCTAGACCATCAGGGATTCCTTTATTTTTACATGGATGGGGATCAGGGCAAGGGGGAAACTGGCCTGGCACACTCGGCTATGAGCTGTCATGCAGATGAGCCCATAATGGGCAAGCAAATAGCCCCTTAGCGTTCTGCATGCCCAATGAGCTCATCTGCATGTTTGGACTCAGTATCACCCATGGGTGCCGCAGCACTAACCAGTGTTTGCCTTGCTTTACCCCTATGGGCAGTCTTTGGCCCAGCACTCTGGTAGCATGGCACAAAACACGGCAACTGCTTGCCGTGGTACCATGGCTCCATATTCAGACAGATAGCACGATTCATTTGGATTGTGCTATCCATCTAAATATAGCGCCAGGGTCAGCCAGCCCTATTTATTCACACGACGCATCTGTTTGCACGCACAACCAGCAGGGTCTGAAAATGGGGCCCCTATATGCAGTACAGCACACTGCAGTTACTGTCCATTAAACACTGTTACTGTCAGAACTACGTGTATTTTAGCACACTGCAGTTACTGTTCATTAAACACTGTTACTGTCAGAACTACGTGTATTTTAGCACACTGCAGTTACTGTTCATTAAACACTGTTACTGTCAGAACTACGTATATTTTAGCACACTGCAGTTACTGTACATTAAAGGATAAGCACTGCAGGCTGCACTCACTGCATGTAGTAAAAATAAACACTGCTACTGTCAGCACTATATGTATTTTAGCACTTCAGTTACTGTACACTAAACACTGTTACTGTCAACACTATGTACATTAGTGTACTGCTGTTACTGTACACTAAACACTGTTACTGTCAGCACTATGTACTTTAGTGCACTGCCGTTACTGTACACTAAACTCAGTTACTGTCAACACCGTATGTATTTTAGCACAGGAGTTACTGTACACTAAACACCGTTACTGTCAGCACTATGTACATTAGTGCAGTGCCATTACTGTACACTAAACACTGTTACTGTCAGCACTATGTACATTAGCGCACTGCTGTTACTGTACACTAAACACTGTTACTGTCAGCACTGTGTACTTTAGTGCACTGCCATCACTGTACACTAAACACAGTTACTGTCAGCACTATGTACTTTAGTGCACTGCAGTTACTGTACACTAAACACAGTTACTGTCAGCACTATGTACTTTAGTGCACTGCAGTTATTTTACACTAAATACATACTGTCAGCACTATGTACTTTAGTGCATTGCAGTTATTGTACACTAAACACTGTTACTGTCAGCACTGATTACTTGAGTGCACTGCATTTATTGTACACTAAAGACATAATGTCACCACTATGTACATTAGTGCACTGCAGTTACTGTCCACTAAACACAGTTACTGTCAGCACTGTATGTATTTTAGCACGCTGCAGTTACTGTTCATTAAACACTGTTACTGTCAGAACTATGTGTATTTTAGCACACTGCAGTTACTGTACATTAAACACTGCTACTGTCAGAACTACGTGTATTTTAGCACACTGCAGTTACTGTACATTAAAGGATAAGCACTGCAGGCTGCACTCACTGCATGTAGTAAAAATAAACACTGCTACTGTCAGCACTATATGTATTTTAGCACTGCAGTTACTGTACACTAAAAACCGTTACTGTCAGCACTATGTGCATTAGTGCAGTGCCGTTACTGTACACTAAACACTGTTACTGTCAGCACTGTGTACTTTAGTGCACTCCCATCACTGTACACTAAACACAGTTACTGTCAGCACTATGTACTTTAGTGCACTGCAGTTACTGTACACTAAAGAAATACTGTCAGCACTATATGTATTTTAGCACACTGCAGTTACTGTTCATTAAACACTGTTACTGTCAGAACTATGTGTATTTTAGCACACTGCAATTACTGTACATTAAAGGATAAACACTGCAGGCTGTACTCACTGCATGTAGTAAAAATAAACACTGCTATTGTCAGCACTATATGTATTTTAGCACTGCAGTTACTGTACACTAAACACCATTACTGTCAGCACTATGTACATTAATGCAGTGCCGTTACTGTACACTAAACACTGTTACTGTCAGCACTGTATACTTTAGTGCACTGCAGTTACTGTACACTAAACACCGTTATTGCCAGCACTATGTACTTTAGTGCACTGCAGTTATTATACACTAAAGACATACTGTCAGCACTATGTACTTCAGTGCACTGCAGTTACTGTACACTAAACACTGCTACTGTCAGCACTATGTACTTTAGTGCACTGCAGTTACTGTGTATTAAAGGATAAACACTGCAGGCTGCACTCACTGCATGCAGTAAAAATAAACACTGCTACTGTCAGCACTATATGTATTTTAGCACTGCAGTTACTGTACTTTAAACAATGTTACTGTCAGCATTAGAGTGCTGTACACTAAACAGTTACTGCACATGAAACACTTTCTGTCTGCTCATGTATTTAGCCCACTGCAGCTACTGTAGATTGAAAACTTACTGTCAGCACTGTGTGTATTTTAGTGCACAGCTGTAATTGAATACTGTTAGCTTAAGAACTATATTTAGAGCTGTGAAGTTACTTACACTGAATATACCAGGCTCTCCAGATGGCATTATTTAGTCGAATTTTGTCTCCCCAGAGGAGTCGTAGGCCCTTGAAGCTCTTCCATTTTGGAGACACTATTTTCCCACTGAAAATAAAATAGACATGACTTTTTTGTGTATCCAAAATGTTTTTTGTTTACTTACTTTTTAGTTTACATTTTCTTTCACTCAGACTGACCTCCCACCCCCTCACTGGGTGGACCCTGTCCAATCCCCAAGTGTCCCTGCCACTTGTTCTCAGTGGTCTTCAAACCCCAGGAGCTGTACCCCTTGTGGTGGGGAGCAGACAAGGTGGTACCAATTCTATACCATGTCCAATGCTACAGAGGCAGAGATTCCCTGGGTGTACCTGCAGAGGACAGTGGTTGGGTTCGGGCCCAAGTGCGTCGGTAGCTGACTGTGCACAAGCCTTTTCTCCTGTAATCATTGCCCACAGGACATCGGCACACTAGGAGGCTCTAGTGTGTGCATGCTGTGTGCACATCTGCAAGCCTCTGCCAATGTCCTCCCGCCCATGTCCGCTGCCCAACTGCTTTGTCAGCTGTGGTCACCCAGATGGCAGTCTCGCAGTGGCATCCCTCCCTCCCAAGAGGACAAGAGCACCCTCTAGGATACTCAATATTTCTCCCGCTGGCAGCCCCTGGAGGCTTGAGTCACACCTAAACTTAGGTCTTTGACACCACAAACAGTAGCTCTACTGCTGTGCTGAATGGCTGGTATTTTCAACATTTTTGCAGAGAAACCCCGCTCAAGCTGAAGCACCACTTCTTCACTCAGTTTAGTTTATTAGCTTCTAAATGTAACTGTTTAAATTGTGAATTGTATTCATGCATTTTGTCTTATTTCGTACTTGAGTTTGTAATCTGTATATGAATGATTTGTATCAGCCCAGATGTGGCTGTAAATGGATCTTTGATCCAGTCCACCTTCTGCATCAACAAATGAAATGTAGTCATTTTACACAGTGTGATCCCCACCTTAGACCAAATTCTTACTAACTTAATTACCTGCTTGGATTGGGGCAGGGTGTGGGAGGGGGTGCCGCTGGATACCCAGATTTCAAGGATTGGGGGTAGGGTGTGGGAGGTGCCACTGGATACCCAGATTTCAAGGATTGGGGGTAGGTGTGGGAGGGGTGCCACTGGATGCTAGGGTTTCTGGGACTGGGGCAGGTGTGGGAGAGGGTGCCACTGGATGCTAGGGTTTCATGCACTGAGGCAGGGTGCAGGAAGGAGTGCCACTGGATGCCAGGGTTTCAAGGACTGGAGAAGAGTGTGGGGGGTGCTACTGGATGCCAGGGTTTCAAGGACTGGGGCAGGGTGTGGGAGGGAGTGCCACTGGATGCTAGAATTCTGGGACTGGGGCAGGGTGTGGGAATGGGTGCCAGTGGATGCCAGGGTTTCTAGGACTGAGGCAGGATGTGGGAGGGAGTGCCACTGGATGCTAGGGTTTTTGAATTGGCACAGGGTGTGGGAAGGGGTGCCACTGGATTCCAGAGTTTTCTGAACTGGTGCGGGGTGTGGGAATGGGTGCCACTGGATGCTAGGATTTCTGGGACTGAGGCAGGGTATGGGAGGGAGAGCCACTGTATGCCAGGGTTTCAAGGATCGGGGCAGGGTGTGGAAGGGAGTACCACTGAACCCTAGGATTTCTTGGACTGGGGCAGGGTGTGGGACAGGGTGCCACTGGATGCTAAGGTTTCTGGGATTGGTGCAGGGTGTGGGAAGGGGTGCCACTGGATGCCAGGGCTTTCTGGATTGGTTCAGTGTGTGGCAGGGAGTGCCACTGGATGCCAGGGTATTCTGGATTGATGCAGGGTGTGGGAGGGGGTGCCATTAGATGCCAGAGTCTCAGGGATTGGAGCAAGGTGTGGGATGGGGTGCCACTAAATGCCAGGGTTGCTTGGATTGGGGCAGGGTATGGAAATGGGTGCTACTGGATGTCAGGGTTTCTGTGATAGTGGCAAGGTGTGTGGGGGGGGTGCCACAGGATGCCACGGTTTCAGGGATTGGGATGGGGTAGAAGGATGCCACTAAATGCCAGGGTTACACAGAAACATAGAAGTAGACAGCAGATAAGGACTGCAAGGTCCATCCAGTCTACCTAGTTCTTTTTCTATCTTATAAATGTGCCATTGGCCTTTGCTCTGTCAATGGCCTATCTATTCATACTCATCTGTATTGTTCCCTTATGCCTGTTCCATGCCTGTTTGAAGCCCTGCACTGTATTCATAGCCACCATTTCCTGAGGTAGGCCATTCCATGCATCCACCACCCTTTCTGTGAAAAAGAACTTCCTCACATTACTCCTTAATCGGCCTCCCTCTAATCTCATGCTGTGTCCGCTTGACCTGCTATTTTTCTTACAGTGAAACATGTTAGACTCTTTCACCTTGTTAATGCCCTTAAGGTGTTTGAATGTTTCGATCATATCACCTCTTTCCCACTTTTGCTCCAGGGTATAAATATTGAGCTCCGTTAATCTGTCCTCATATGTTTTCTGATGCAGTCCCTGCACCATTTTGGTTGCCTTTCTCAGGACTGCCTCAATTTGGTTAATATCTTTGTGAAGGTGTGGCCTCCAGTACTGCATGCAGTACTCTAGATGGGGCCTAACCAGTGTCTTGTAAAGAGGGATTATTACCTCCCTCATCCGACTTGTGATACCCCTACTAATACACCCCAACATCCCCTAGCCTTGCCTACTGCTTTCGTAGTCTGCTTGGATTATTTCAGGTCATCAGTGGTGATGATGATGCCCAAGTCTCTTTCTTCCCTTGTGACTGCCAGCAACTCCCCTCCCAGCCTATAGGTGGCTTCAGGGTTTCTCTTCCCTATGTGCATGATCTTGCACTTCTTTGCATTAAACCCCAGTTGCCACTCTTCCGACCATTTTGCTAGTTTATCCAGATCTCTTCTCATTCTGCCCACCCCATCTGTATCATCTACTTTGTTGCAGATCTTGGTGTCATCTGCAAACAGACAACCCTTACCCTCTAGTCCATCTGCAATGTCACTGATGAAGATATTGAAGAGGACTGGCCCCAGGAGTGATCCCTGAGTTACCCCACCTGTGACTTGCATCTCTTGTGACTGTATACCGTTTACCACCACTCTCTGTTTTCTGCCCATCAACCAATTTGCCACCCAGTTGACCAACTTCTGACCCACCCCAAGCCTACCCAGCTTATTAATCAATCTTCTATGTGGAACAGTAACGAAAGCTTTGCTGAAGTCAAGGTAGATGACATCAACTGCTCCCCCTTGGTCCACCACTCTGGTTACCCAGTCAAAGAAATCTATGAGATTAGTTTGACAGGACCTTCCTTTTGTAAACCCATGCTGTCTTGGATCCTGTGCTCCTATGGATTCCAGGTGTTGCACGATCCTTTCCTTAAGGATTGCTTCCATAATCTTGCCCACTACTGAGGTAAGACTGACTGGTCTGTAGTTCCCTGCCTCCTCCCTGCTATCACTCTTGTGGGTGGGATCCCTCGTCTTCTGGAACCTCTCCTGTGCTCAGAGACTCACTAAACAGTTCTGATAATGGCTCTGCTAGTTCCACCCTTTGCTCCTTTAGTACCCTGGGATGTATGCCATCAGGTCCCATTGCCTTGTCCACCCTGAGCTTATCGAGCTCTTGTAGGACCCTTGCTTTTGTGAAGGGACTAGTGCACGCCTCCCTCCCCGTGTCCATGGTGCTGAGCTGTGGGCCCTGCCCTACCTTCTCTTCAGTAAATACTGAGCAGAAGTATCTATTTAGGGTAGATGCTTTTACATGGTCCTCATCCTCACATGCCCCCTTATCTCCTTTGATCTTAGCAATACCCCCTCTGGACTTTCTCCTTTCGCTAATGTATCTATAGAAAGTCTTGTCACCTTCTTTTACTGTTTGTGCTTGTGTTTCCTCGGTTTGGGCATTTGCCTGCCTTACTGCCTTCCCTGCTTCCCTTAGGGAAGTTCGGTATGCCTCCCTATCTTCATCCCGCTGCGTTCCCTTATATTTCCTGAAGGCCAGCCTTTTGGCTCTGACCTTTTCTGCTACTGTTTTTGAGAACCAAAGTGGGTTCCTTCTTCTTTTGCACTTACTTTTCTCTCCAACACAATGGGATGTTGCTTCAAGTATTGCATCCTTGATGCTTGCCCACTTTGCCTGTACCCCCTCACCTGTATTTCTTTTTGCCAGGGCTAGCTTAACTCTGTTGGCCATCTTATCAAAGTCAGCTCCTCTGAAGTCCCATATGTTTGCCTTGGAATGGGATGATTTAGTTCCAGTGACCAAATTGAACCATACCATGTGATGGTCAATGGCCCCAGGTGACCTTCTACCTGGAGATCAGTGATCCTTTCCCTGTTAGCCAGTACTAGATCTAGGATAGCCCTGTCTCTTGTGGGTTGTTGTACCAGTTGTTTGAGGCCCTCCCCCTGCAGGGAATCCACCATGTGTCTAGTTCTGACAGATGTTCCTGCTGGTATTGACCAACCTGTATCTGGGTTGCTTGGATTGGGGCAGGGTGTAGGAAGGGGGGCCACCAGATGCCAGGATTTCTGGGATTGGGGCAGGGTGTGGGAAGGGGTGCCACTGGATGCCAGGGTTTCTGGGACTGGGGCAGGGTGTGGGAGTGGGTGCCACTGGATGCAAGGGTTTCTGGGATTGGTGCAGTGTGTAGGAGGGAGGGAGTGCAGCTAAACACAAGGGTTTCAGGGATTGGGGCACAGTGTGGAAAGGGGTGCCACTGAACACCAAGGTTGCTTGGATTGGTGCAAGGTGTGGGTGGGGGTGCCACTGGGTGCCAGAGTTGCTTGGATTGGGGCATGGTATGAAGGGGAACCACTGGGTGCCAGAGTTGCTTGGACTGGAGCAGAGTGTGGGAGAAAGAGTCACTGGATGCCAGGGATATTTGGACTGGAGCAAGGTGTGGGAGGGGGTGCCACTGAGTGCCAGAGTTGATTTGGCTGGGGTTGAGTGTGGGAGGGGTGCCACTGGGTGCCAGAGATACTTGGACTGGGCCAGGGTGTGGGAGCAGGTGCCACTGGGTGCCAGGGTTGATTAGACTAGGGCAGGGTGTGGGAGGAGGTGCCACTGGATGACATGGATACTTGGACTGGGGCATTGTGTGGGAGGGGGTGTCACTGGATGCCAGGGATGCTTGGATTGTGTCATGGCATGGAAGGGTTGCTGCTGGGTGCCAGGGATACTTGGACTGGGGCAGGGTGTGAGAGGGATACCACTGAATGCCATGGATACTTGAACTGGGGTAGGGTGTGAGAGGGGGTGCCACTGGGTGCCAGGGTTGATTTGGCTGGGGCAGAGTGTGGGAGGGGATGAAACTGGATGCCAGTGATACTTGGACTGGGGCAGGGTGTGAGAGGGATATCACTGAATTCCATGGATACTTGGACTGGGGTAGGGTGTAAGATGGGGTGCCACTGGGTGCCAGGGTTGATTAAACTGGGGCAGAGTGTGGGAGGAGGTGCCACTGGATGCCATGGATACTTGGACTGGGGCAGGGTGTGAGAGGGGGTGCTACTGGATGCCAGGGCTGCTTGGATTGTGGCATGGTATGGAAGGGTTGCTGCTGGGCGCCAAGGATACTTGGATTGTGCAAGTCAGGAGCACCATGACAAAGTCTCCCATTTATGAGGTGAAACACAGGGGCTTACTGCCATACTTTTGTGCTGTGAATAAATATATTTGCCTCAAAGAAATAACCTGCTTTATTTGTTTTTCTGCATGAGTGCTGTCATTATTGTGCTATGTTTGTCTTAATTTGGATATGGTAGCACTCTCTCACCACTGAGCGCATGGCATTGTGTGTTTATACTTGGATTGGGGCAAGTTGTGGGTGGAGGTGCCACTGTGCGCCAGGTTTGCTTGGACTGGGACAGGGTGTGGGTGGGGGTACCATTGGGCGCCAGAGTTGCTCGGATTGGGGCAGTGTTAGAGGGGATGCCAGTGGATGCCAGGTATACTTGGAGTGGGGTAGGGTGTGGAAGAGGGTGCCACTGGGTGCCAGGGTTGATTGGACTGGGGCAGGGTGGAAAGGTGTGCCACTGGGTTCCAGAGTTGACTGGACTGGAGTAGGGTGGAAAGGGGTACCACTGGGTGCCAGGGTTGACTGGACTGGGGCAGGGTGGAAAGGTGTGCCACTGGGTTCCAGAGTTGACTGGACTGGAGTAGGGTGGAAAGGGGTACCACTGGGTGCCAGGGTTGACTGGACTGGGGCAGGGTGGAAGGTGTGCCACTGGGTTCCAGAGTTGACTGGACTGGAGTAGGGTGGAAGGGGTACCACTGGGTGCCAGGGTTGACTGGACTGGGGCAGGGTGGAAAGGTGTGCCACTGGGTTCCAGAGTTGACTGGACTGGAGTAGGGTGGAAAGGGGTACCACTGTGTGCCAGGATTGCTTGGATTCCAGCAGGGGATGGGAATGGTGCCACTGGGTGCCATAAATGCTCACATGGGGAAGGGTGTTGAGGGCTGCTACTGTATGCGATTGGGAGAGAATTGGGAAGGTGATGCCACTGGACATCACAGACAGCAAGAACTGGGGCAGGGTGTTGAAGAGGGTGCCACTGGACACTAGGGATGCTTTGATTGCAGAAAAGTGTGAGAGGTGTTGCCACTGAACATCACTGAAATCTTGGATTTGAGTAGGATGAAGGGGGTGCCGCATGACACCAGTGATGCTTTGACTGGAACAAGTTGTGGGAGGCACTCCTTTTAACCTCCCAGCATTAAAATTCATAGCACATGCCTTATAAATTCTGAGCAAATGGCCAGAATGTGTAGTACTTTCTTATTTTAAAGAGTAATATGTTTGCAGATAGTGGGCCCCATATATTTAATGTCAAAAAAGTTTCTATCAAGTTATTTCAATGATAGTTTGTGTGTCATACTAGCATACTAACATACTAAAATGCCAGCAGAGTAGGCCTAAGGGTCTATTGAGTCTGCTTGAAGATCAGCACCCAGTCTGGGCATCATTGCTGCCCTTCCTGACTCCCCCGTAATTTCCCCCTGCCCCACCTATCATCAGAGTCTCACCTCCAGATCTGGCCATACCCAGTTTAACCCTCTATTATACCTGTCCCAGCCCTTCTTGAAACCCTCCACTGTATTAACAGCCACCAGATCCGCAGGCACTGTGTTCCAAGGGTCCACCACCCTCTCAGTCAAGTAGCACCTCCTAGTCTTCCCCCCCTGAACCTCCTGCCAACCAGCCTCATGTGGAGACCCCTGGTGGCCCACTCCCCCTTCAGTTGGAGCACCCTATTTGGGCCGACCCTATTTACTACCTTCAGGTATTTAAAGACCTCAATCATATCCCCTCTGTCCCTCCTCTCCTCCAGGGAGTACAAGTCAAGTTCCTCAAGTCTCTCCTCATAGAACATTTCCCCCAGACCCTGAATCATCCTGGTCACCCTCCTCTGGACCCTCTCCAGAACTGCAATGTCCTTTTTCAAGTACAGGAGCCAAAACTGCATGCAGTACTCCAGGTGCAGTCTAACTAGGCAAATTACAGAGGGAGAAGCACCTCCTGTTTCCTCGAGGTTATCCCCCTGGATATACACCCACAAGCATTTTATTTGTTTTTGCCACAGCCCTCCTACACTGCTCTGAGTTATTCATTTTGGCATCTACAACCTCCCAGAGATCCCTTTCTCCTCCCGACACCTGCGGCTTCTCCCCAACCAGAACTACTCATGAGCTGGGTTCCTAAGCCCCAAGTGGAGAACACTACATTTCTTGGTGTTGAACCTCAGTTTCCTGGTGCTTGTCCACCTCTCCAGAGCCTCCAGGTCCCCCTTTAGGGCTTGTCTACCCTCCTCCCCATCCACCAACACCCCCAGCTTCAAGTCGTCGGCAAAGAGGCTCATCTCACTCCTGATACCATCCCTGATGTCCAAGATGTAAGCATTAAAAAGGAGCCCGGAAATAGCCTTTAACATTATTAAGAACATCACTAAACCTCTGCAGAGCAAGGGTAAATTTTGAGTTTAAAAATCATATCACTATGCAAAATTCTTAGCAGTTGAGAGGTTTTGGGGGGGAAGGAATCATTGGGCACAGAGGAACTCTTGAATTGGGGCAGCATGAAGGCACTGCCACTGGACACCAGGGATGCTTAGATTGGTGCAATGGGTGTGGGTGTGTGCCAGTGGACACCACAGAACTCTTGGATTGGGGAAGGGTGAAGAGGGTGCCAGTGGACACCAGGGATGCTTCGATTGGGGCAATAGGCATGGAGAGTGCCACTGGATACCACAGAACTCAGACTGGGGCAGAGTGAAGGCAGTTATAGTGGACATCAGAAATGCTTGGACTGGGGCAAAGGATGGCACGGGGTGCCACTTCATGCAAGGGCATGACTGGAAGAGGGTGTGGCAGGTACGTGCCACTGGACACAAAAGATTGCTTGAATGGTTGCAGAGTGTGTGGGGTGCCTCATGGACACCCAAGATTGCTAAACTCAGGAACAAGGTGAGGCACAGGGTACTACTTGCCATTGAAAGCATTCACAATGCGAGCTGAAGGCTAAATTTGTCACTACAAAGTTGTGTATATCTGTTATTAGTAGAGTAGTAGCAGTAGAGTTCCTTTAATGTGGCGCACTTCCCAAGAGGCTCAGGGCCCCTCACAGATGTATACAGCAGGGTACATAGAGAACAATACAATGACAGCATAAAATTAACTAGCCATCGGCAGCAGGTATAGGTATAACAAAGCGATCTTCACAAGGAGATCCTCAGAATCCCAATGCCTCTTTAAACAGGTAGGATTTCAGACCCCTTTTAAAGAGCTCCACCAATGGTGGCTCCCTCAGGGCTCTCAGGAGAGAATTTCAGATGACAGGGGCAGCTACTTCAAAAGCCCATTCTCCCAAGGATTTCAGCCTAGCCCTGGTCATGTCCAGGAGGCCCACATCTATGGAGTGGAAATGGAGGAGGATGAGTCAAAGGACAATAGTTCTACCAGGAAGCCCAGGCCCATCCCATGTAGGGATTAATTGGTAAGCAGTCTAATCCTGAAGGTGATCCACCACTTCACCGGCAGACAGTGCGGTTCATGTAGGACCTGGGTCACATGACATGGCCTGGGTAGGCTCACCAGTAACCTTGCTGCTGAATTCTGCACCAGCTGCAGGGGTTGTAGAGCAACCACTATTTACCCCAAGGTACAGGGCATTGCAGTAGTCGAGTACGGACATCACAAAAGCAGGCAACAGAGTTGCCAGGTCCTTGGAGGGGATAAAGGATTTTTTCCTTTTAATGTTCCTAAAATATCATTTTTTTTACTTTAAAAACTGTTATTCAATTTTTCACAGTACAGCATAAATCCATGTAACTTTCATGTCATAGAAACATAGTTTGTAAACTGTAACACTCCAAACTCGGATAAATTAATTAGTCATTCAATATCACCTGTTACGCAACACATATTATTGATTTTAGACACAGGTTAAACTACAGTCGCATTCTCTAATTATTAATTAATAATCTGCGATTATATATACATGAGCAAAATTTTATTTGTCACACATTAGAAAACAATTCTAAGACTGATTGAACAATTCAACTTTCCCATCTGCCATATAACTTAACCTTTCATTTGTCTGCCAACTTCCCATATAGCAAAGCCCATCATTTAATGCTGGCACTGTGGGGACTCTGCACTTGGACAATGTCTTTTTAAATTCGGCATGGCTGATAAGACTCCGTCTTTGCTTAAATTCTGGTAGTAACTGCAAGCTTGTGTGCTCCCCTAGAATTGTTAATGAGGGATCTGAAGGAATCATACAGTTCTGTTTTGTTTTACAGAAAGATCATATCATCCCACAACAGTCTAATTTTTGGACAGTACCATAATACGTGAGATAAACTGACACTGTGCTGTTTATATTTCCAACAGGTATCAGCATGTCTGTCTCCAAATTGTGCCAGCTTTTCCAGGGTATAATAAATATGTAAAATTTTAAACTGAATCAGCCTGTCTCAGATTTCTTTAGTAGCATGGAAAGTATTGGTCCATAATTTGACCCATCTGTCAGGGGGTGGTTCTATGCAAAGTTCTTTTTCCTATTTAATTCTATTCTTTTTCATTAGATTAGGTTGAGTAAAGATCAGCGTTTTATATATTCTACCTCTTTCTCCTCCTCCTCCTTCTTTGCCTTTCATTATATTTATTAATTGGTCCCATTCGCATCTTTGAATTCTATCAGTGTTGAGGGTTGGGTGTACAGCATCTCTGAGCTGAAAGTACGTCCACAAATCAAGACGCCTAATATTATATTTGGTAGCATGTCAAAATGGCGACCCGTGAAGAGGGCGACAGAACCACAGTGTCGACACTTTTGGGCGACCGGTGCTTATCCCTATCTCTGAGATACACCCCCCTGGAGTTAGTGTAATAAATAAAGGGGTGTGAGGGTCAAAACACTCCACAAGGGAGGATGCTAAAGCCCCCCGCAAAAAAATACTTTGTTCCCAGTCATCGCGCTGCAGGATATGCGCCCTCTTCACATGTTGCCGTTCCGCAGTCACCGGTTTAACATGGGACCTTATGTTTGGTTCTATGATCTGAAAATGCATACAAATCACCTGTCTGTGTCTCTATGATGTCTTTCATCTGATTTATTCCTTTCCTTTCCTTTCCCATCTGTAATTTTTGAGTTTCTTACCCTCATATGTTGTATATGGGTTATCCTATGGGGGGGGGGCGGCAGTTCTAATGGGGGAACTTATTCTTACCATGTTTTCTGATTAACTTCATGTTAAGTACTGCAAATGAGACAGAAGTAGGGATATATATATAATCAGATAACTGTTTGGCCTTAAGATGGTAAATTTCGTAAGTGGCCCATACTAGATCATTCTCTGTATTGGTTGGTTGTTGTATGAATGAAATTTGTTTAAAATGAAAGGCTTTGTTGTACATGTAAAAGTCAGGTAGCCGGACTCCTTTTCTTTTTCTCTTTTTTTTTTAGACTCAACCTTGGCTTTTTGCTATCCCACAAAAAGTCTCACTCTTTTATTTTGTTAAATCATGTTTTCTCCATTTGTATATATAAAAAACTTAACACATATAGAACTCTGGGGGCTGGAATAGGCTTAATTGAGTTTACTTTTCCCCATAAAGATAAATGTAATGGTTTCCTTTTATCTAAATCTGAACAGAGTTTCTTTACCAAGTTCTCCATACTGTATTTTGCAATCTTAGATATGTCTGTGGGAATTTTGATGCCTAGATAGGCAAGTGATTTATCAGACCACTTCTGATTATTAATAATGATGCCCAGAGATTGCTTTGTACAGTGCTTATTGAGAAGAATTATTCTGAACTTACTCCAGTTCATTTTCAGTCCAGGTGTTCTACAAAATTGTTATTGTGCTCATAAAACTGGAAATAGAATTTACTAGTGATTTATTTAGATTTTGATAACTGGGTAAGCTCACTGAGACCAGAGGTCCCTTTTTCAGGAGCGACCCGGATTAGTTACAGACAATAATTACATATATTGGCAGGAGTACACAGTAGTACATACATTGGCAAGAGTACACACTAGCTGGAGCATACATTGGGTAGGATATAGAGTACATTACAGAGTATGTCAGTTACATACACATAATAACACAGCAGACAAATCAGACATATGACATCTTAACCAACAATGCTTTAGGGGAGAGGTGGTAACAGCAACATGCAGGATATATTTTATTTAAACTCAACCTTGGCTTTTTGCTATCCCATAAAAAGTCTCACTCTTTTATTTTGTTAAATCATGTTTTCTCCATTTGTATATGTTTGTTGCTTGCACTGTTTTGTCCTCTCTGTGACGAGGTACCTTTGTAAATGAGCCTCTGGCTCAAAGGTTGTTAAACTGATGTTCTAATAAATAAATAAAATAAATAAATAAATATTGCCAGCCGGTAGGCTGACTGCCGTGGGACAAGCAAGTTTCAGCCACCAAGACTAAGTTCCGGGCTAGCGGTTACAGCCACTGAGACTAAGCTCCAGCAGGTATACTTTCAGGCCTGACTTAAAACCCTGAATAGTATGACAATTAGCCAAGTCAGCAGGGAGAAGGTTCCATAAATGTGGGGCAGAGTACCTAAAGGAGTGATTGCCATAGTTAGTTCGGACACGAGGGATGTCTAGGGGACGGCCAGTGAAGGATCTCAGGCCCAGCCCCGGGCTTTGGGATTTAGCAGCCCACACAGGTGAGAAGGAGGGCCAGCAGTGGTAAATTTGAAGGTCAGGCTCAAAGAGGAGTAGGCTAGTTTTTGTTGCATAGAAGGCCAGTGGAGATCAGCGAGGACCTCGCAGTGGTGATTTAAGTCATAAGTAAATCACCAGCAAATGCTAACACTTTACTACAGCGTTTTCCCATTTTTATTCCCTTAATTTCCACACATTTGTGAGCTTAACAATCAGTGGTTCAACTGACAGTACAACAGGCTAGGGGAAGGAGGCAGCCTTGTCTTGTCCCCCTTTGTAGATGAAAATTACTAGACTTGAACTCATTTGTTAGTACTAATGCTGATGAGTTATTGTAAAGTGTAAGAATCCAATTCTGAAACTATACACTAAAAGCAATTCTCGAGTACTTATTGTAAACAGAACCACTCTACAGAGTCAAATGCCTTATCATTATCGAGCAACAACAACACTTATTGCTCATCTACATCATTTGCATTTCTTATTACTATTAACCTCCTCAAATGATCACTTCCTTGTCTTCCCTGAATAAACCCAACTTGATTCTTGCCTATTATGGAGGCAGTATAGCGCAGTGGGTTAAGGCTCTGAGCTGCAGATCTGGAGACTTGGGTTTGAATCCCACAGCTGCCTAGGTGCTTACTGTGTGATCCTGAGCAAGTCACTTAACTTCCTTATGCTCCCAGGCTGCATCTGGAAACAAGCTTCGGCTTAGTGTGCTACTCCTGGTTAAAACAATCTTCCCTTCCCTATTAATCTAGATACAATATTCTTAATAAGATTACTTAGAACTTTTGCTGTTATCGTATAGTCACTATTAAGTAATGATATAGGCCATTCTTTCGGGTCCCTGTATTTTTTCGGTAATAGAACCATTAAAGCTTCTCTCAGAGTAGGGGGCATTTGATTTTTGGCATCCGCTTCGGTAAAAATTGATAGCAAATGAGGAGGGATGATGGCTTGCAAAGTTTTATGTATTTTGTTTGGCAAGCCATCGGGTCCTGGTGTTTTCCCTACAGGCAAGTTTGCAAGAGCTAGATCAATTTCAGTTTTTGTTAAGGGTCTGTCTAATAGTGTTAGTGTTCTCTAATCAGCTTTGGGAAGGTCCAGGTCCTTAAGAAGCTATCAAATTTGTGAGAATCTAGATTACATTTTCTCATGTATTATTGTTTAAAAAATATTTCAGATTTTTCGTTAATTTTGTCAGTAGCCCCTTCTAGTTAGCCCCTGGAATTCTTACAGCCAAATTTTACATTTTTCATTTGGATTTTCTTTAGTCCGTTTTCCAGTAATTTTGTTGGCTTTTCTCTGGATTCCAAGTATTTTTGTTCTAGCTAGAGCAAATTCTCTCCCGCTAGATTGTAATTTGCTGATTTCAAACCTTAATTTGGTGATACTGTATTCAGGTTCCTGGCTAAAAGTCTTCTCTTGATTCTGTTCTTTTAGAACATTTTCAAATTTGTTTTCAAGTTGTTTTAATTCTCCTCCCTTCTTCTTTTCACTGTTCGAGTAGCTGATTATTCTTCCCCTTCATATAGCATTTAACTACTTCCCAAACTGACTCTTTGCGAACACCCTTTGTATCATTTATTTTAAAATATCCAGTCATCTCTGAGTGCAACCAGTCCATAAACTTAGTCTCTTAATAATGAGGTGTTCAACCTCCATCTTGGTGGGCCATTCTGCTTTGGGCCAATTTCTAATGAGACGGATACTAGCAAATGGACCAAAAATACATTACAGTCAGACATGGTTAATCCATAAACATTTGTTTTTGACCATCTTGTTATGTAATAAAAATATACATAGTAACCAGGCAATGACCAAAGGATTTTTTTGTTTACTTTATTAGAAAATTAAAAATGTGGTACTACAGTGCTGAGCAGTTAAATATTCTAGTGTCTATGTTTTGACCTTTTTTGTAAATTTTTTGTGTGTGTGTGTGTGTGTTTGTAACTACAGTGAATCCCTTTCTCCTCAGCAGCTGCTGTGCTCTCTTTTCAACTGCTGGACATTCTATGACATTAGTAACACCATCCAGGCCATTCATATGAATAGCTTGGAATGGTGTCACTGATTCCATGGAATGTTTATGAATATGAAAAGAAAGAGCAGCAGCTGGTGAAAAGAGTATAACTTGAGGTAGAGCTGAGTGCATCCCAAATCTAGGTTATTTATCAAAAATTGGTCAAAGCATATCAGAACACATACTGGCATGAGGGCTGTTAACTATCTAAAACTCATTTCCTTTCACCTTTAACATGACAGAGGGGATTAAGAAGACTGCCATTAGCATACTGATTAACACCTGCAATGGATTATCCAGGTTAAAATGAATGGGGATAACGTTCTCTGTACTTTGAACATAGGATTCGGATACAGAAACAGAGGTTTCCATATTAAAGATGCAATTAACATGGCAAAAAATCTGTTTCAGAGGTTCCCTGTTCAGATAACCAGGTATACATAATAACAAGGTACCAGTTAACCAGGTCTGACTGTAGTACAAATTTTTGGTTCCAATAAATTTTTTGCGTAAGCCTTATCTCATTATTAAGAGATCCAATCTACTATAGACAGAGTGGACCGCAGAATGAAATGTGTAATTACTTTCATTCGTATTAAACAATCTCCAAATATCTGTTAACCCATTTTCTTTACAAATTCTTTATAATATGTCTCTAGGCTTCTTTTTGTAGTTATCTGTTCCTGTCCAACTTCTATCCAGGAAGGGGTCCAATACAACATTTGTATCACCACCTATTATGATTTCAGTGTCTTGAGTCTGCTTATTTCAGCTGCTAGGTTTTCAAGAAATGAAGCAGAGCTTTCAGTAAACAATGACAAATGTAATATCTCTGCCTTCCAACAAAACCTCTTAGTATTATCCATCTACCTTCATTGTCTGTTTGTGGGCATTCACTTCAAATGTGTCATTTTTCTTCAATGAGACTGCTCCTCCTCTCTCTGTGCTGTTAAAGCAGCTGTGATAAACACACCCTACCCATTTCCTACAAAACTTATCTGATTCTAATGGGGTGTGGTGGGTCACCTGTGTAAAAGCCAAGTCTGCCTTACTATTACTTAAGCACTGTAATACTCTAGACCTTTTCACCACAGATCCCACGCCGCTAACATTCCAGGTAGTCATTTTGATTTTAACTATTTGTATTTGAAAGATTATCCAACCAGAGGATAGCATATTATTTCCTCACAGCAAATTTCACAATGCCCTTACTTACTACAAAATTCACTAAAGAATTTTTGTTCACCTTTGTCATACTTACCTATGTCCGATACTTTAACAATCAGTGTGACTGTTGGCATTATATATAATACTTCCTGTATTAAATTACTGTAGAACCATAAAAACAACCTCAAAAATAACCATAACCACACTTAGTAAATGATAGATATAATCAAAATGTCGAGATTCCTGTTTCAGAACGCCAGTGAAATATTCATTACTGCACACAATTCATTCTGCAATATCACCTTCACTAGTTCTAATCTCCACGTGTCATGTGACATTCTTATTATAAATATTTTTAAACCATCTACTAAGTATTAATTTTAGAATACAGTACTACTAATAATAAAAACAATAAAACTAATAATATTACCACACGTGCCTACTAGTGAAAAAAATCAGTTTAGGCCTCATGCCCACTTTCACTGAAACCCTTATCCTGCCAGCGCATGAAACCTGGCATACTCGGAGCACCTCTAAGCCATCCTACCTGGCCCCTTTCTTCAGAACCTCCCAAACTCAGCGTACATTTGCCTGCAGAGCACCTACTCTTCTCAACAAACTCTCCTACAATGTTACTACCGAACCCAAACAAAGTGCTTTCAAACTCAAGCTCAGTCAGCATCTCCTCACTCTAAGATGTTGTGACTGCTTTGCCTAGTCTTACCCTCCTTGTCCTGCCCCCTTCTCCAACCCCGCTCTCATCCCCTCCCCTCCTCTCACCCCTTGCCACGTCCTCTCTTTCCAACCCTTCTCCTCCCCCACCTTCTATCCCGCCATCACCTCCTGTTCTCCTTTCCTATTGTCTTTCCCATCTAGCACCCCTTCCCCCCCATTCTCATCTCCTCCTTCCTCAGTCTCTCTCCTCCCCTCTCCCCTTGTCTACCACCTGAAAGCTGACACTAGGAAGGCTCACACTCTCTTCTCTACCATCCCTCCTCCTCTCGCTAGCCCACCAACCTGCACTATTAGCCCCAATTCAGCACTTTCACAACTAAGTCTCTCTCTGACTGCTTACTGAAACTACATTATTTGTCTAATGCTTGTATCATTGTGTTCAAGTAACTGTACCACCTTGTTTGTACCGAAGTTTGTTGTACCCCATTTCAATGCAGAACCTTTGTAAAAGAACCCCTGGTTCAAAGGTTATTGTAATCCTAGTACTCAATAAATAAATAAATAAAATAAAATAACAGATACTAATCTGTTCTGCTGGTGCTAGTACCTTGCTAAGCAAGTTGACACTGTGTGATGTAACTTGTGTAAAGTGCGGATTAAATGCACATGCTCTTACTCGCTAACAGACTTGAACTGGCACCTGCTAACTAGCCAGGAAGCAGGAAGAGGGGGTCTGTAGTTTATGTCAGATTTGTCTGAAAACTACAGTCTCATTGGCACTGCTTGAAAACTTTTATTTGACCACGCAGGCTGTTTTATTGTACACCTCGTCCTGTTCGAGACTGTATTTTATTAAAAGTAGTGCATTTTGAAACTTTCAGCTGTATTTTTGAGTTAGTGAACCTGAGAGCTCTTCTGGGTCATATGGGCACTATAATTCAGAGCCCTGTAGTGAGCAGGGCAAGCCCGAGCAGGGTGGGTGCATGGCATCATGCATGAAGACGCGCGTCAGGAGAGCCGGAAGGATCTGAGTTAAGTGGGAGAAGGCATCACTAACATTTAGACATGTTCAGCTGGAGGTACAGAGTATAGATCAAAGTCTGATGTGAGTAGTTACTAAGGATTCATTTGTGGAGCAGTGAGTAATAAATAATAGCCCTTTGTTGTGTGGTTTAAGTCTGTATCACTAAACCTGTGAGTGTTTGTTTCAAGCACAACATAAGACACAACAGGCCTGTAACTGGCTAGTTCATAGCTGTGTCGCTAGTTAAATACACTGGACATAGCATTGCTGCACCTAGTGATCTGTTACTGATTGGGTAACATGGTAGTGACCAAGCGTCACTTGATTCAGTTGCACTGAACACAGAACTACTGTGGCAAAGCACAAGTCTCCCGTGACCTTATACTTGGATAAGTGGTACCAAGGGATTTACACTTTTCCCTTACAATGAATATTAACGAAGGAATTGTCACTCAATCTTCCAGTGAGATAGCAATGACCTGTATACTGTGTAAAAATTTCTGTTTAGAGTCAAGCACAGGTTTTGAAGGATTAAAATGCACTCAATGCACTGAAAATGCAAAGTTAAGAAACGAGATTGAAGAATTAGAACTTAATATAAAAACATTGTAAAATCAAAATGCACATTTACAGCTTTAAGTAACCTTATCTAAAGCCCCCTCTATTCCTAGTAAGGCACCAAATGAAATACATTAGGACTCTCTTAAAAGGGCTAGAGATGAAAACAGTGACAGTAATGAGGAGTGGAGCCCAGTTATGAACAAAAGGCAAAAAAAGGGAGAAGAGCTATGGAATTTAGCATTCCTTTTCATAGCATGTTTCAGTCACTAGTAACTACAGAAGTTTGTGTTCCAGGGTCAGAAGTAAGTAATAATAACAAAACAATAAACAGCAATCTGGGACACACTCAGCCATCCAGCGAAGGGCAAAATTTAAAAACCACCCAAAAGAACATCCTAGTTACAACTGCTTTAATTCATAGTGAACAAAATAACAAGGCTATTACAATTGAAGCAGGGGGGGTCACGTGACCGTGTCATGCAGTAAAGACGTGCCTTTTAGCGCTCCCTCCTTCGGGCTTAATTTTAACAATATAACCGCCAGAAACTGCTTGACCAACAACGATCCCGAGCAAAACCGGAAAACCAGCATGGACGTCATTACGGGTCACCACGGCACCTAAAACGCAGAAAACACCGCCAAAGGCAGCAGAAAGAGCGACGGGCTCGCGATGAATTGTGCAGGCCCGATTTCTCTCGGCTGCCAGATGTCGGTTTGGGACGCGAGCTGAAAGATCAGCTCATGGCGGCTCTCGCGCCCATGTTGGAGAGCCTGGAGAGTAAAATCGAAGGACGGCTCGCACTGGTAGAATCGCAGGCTGAGAGACAAAATGAGAGGGTCGAGGAGCTGGAGGGCAGAATCACGACTGCAGAAGATGAATTGAGCCCTCTTGGCAGACGAATTAACGATTTAGAGAAACAGGTGGCAGAGATGAGGGAAGCACTGGATTACCAGGAGAACTATCTGAGGAGAGACAACTTGAGGCTGAGGGGGCTACCAGAAGGAAAGGAAGGCACTGATATCCTGGGCTTTTGTGCTAAAACCCTGCCTATGCTTCTGGGAATGCAGCCAAAAGGAGGAAGATTGAAGTTGGAGAGGGCACATCGGGCTGTGCTACCGAAGCCTCAGAATGGCCAGTCACCCAGGCAAGTTATTATACGCTTTCACAACTATCAGGACAGACAGGACATGTGGCGAGCATATAAATCTCTCCCTGAGCTTCAATATGAAGGAGTTCGTTTGTTTCTCTCTCAAGACTACTCGCCCCAAATTGGAAGAAAGAGAAGGGAATTTAATGATGTTATTGCGAGTTGCCAGAGGCTCGGCATAGAGTGGTTCATAGTGTTTCCAGCCATACTGAAAATCAAGCACGAAGGGGCCACTTACAACTTCTGGGAAGTGGAAAAGGCGAAGAGTTTTGTGGCAGAGCTCCAAAAGAAAATCGGGTAACCAGGACTGGGTCTAGAGATTGTCTCAACTTATTCTATGCACCTACGGAGGGTGTGGTGTCTCGCAGTGGTGTACCAGAGGGCGTGCATTTGACTTTCCTTTATGTGAGGTTTATTTGGATCAGATATCTTATGAGTGGGATGTATGTTACTGGATCTTACCCCATTATGTGGATCTATGTAGGAGACTGTGGAAGCGGACATGAATATTGGAGGTAGGCCTCGGGGGGTGCTCGGGGGGGCTTGCGCGTGGATATAGAGGGGCGCGGCCTATCCTGAGTATCCCCATGGGGTGGCCCTACTGTGGAAATAATGCAGAGGAGTCTGGCACTTAAAAAGAGGCAAAGATGGACTAGTACAGGAGTCCCTGTAGAGCTGCACCAGACCCCCTCATAAGTTAAAGGACAAAACAAAAAAGGGTGTTCCACAGCCTGAAGGCGGGGAGACCTACATATGTTCGTGTGAAAGGTGGACTTATGAGGCGCAAACAAATGTGTCAAAGGCTGGGGGGAGGTTGAACATAGAGAACTTAGTTTTCTACGGTTCAAGCCCTATTCTGTGATTGGGAGGGGAGCATACTGGCGAGCAGGTTTGTATGCCTTGTATGAGCTCGAGGGAGGACATATTGTAAATAAGTTTTGGGGGTTTATTGTTGGTTGGGGGGATTGTTGTGTTACAAATTGTTGTATTCGATCCACATATCAAAGCGAAATGAGATTTCAGGTTGCTGGACAGGAAGGGTTGAAAGTAAAGTGGAGAAAGGGGAGGAAGGGTATCAAGCGAAAATTACCAGGTAGATGGCTAACAAAACTAAAGTAAAAGTTTTGTCATGGAATGTGCAAGGTGTATCGTCCCCTACCAAGAGGACTATGCTTCTTACTGCGTTAAGGAGGGTTGGAGCACAGGTAGGCCTTTTGCAAGAAACACATCTGAATCCAATGGAGCATAAGAAGTTGGTTAGGAATTGGGTGGGGGAAGTATATGCAGCTTCCTTCTCCTCAAGTAAGAGGGGGGTTGCAGTCATTATCCACAAGAGTCTACCATTTCAGGTAATTAGAATGGTATCCGACAAGAAGGAGGGCAGATATGTGTTTGTGGAGGGGATGTTGGGAAGAAAACCGGTCACGTTTGGCAGCGTGTATGCCCCTGCAGTTACCGATCCCCAGTATTACAGACACCTATTAGAAATCTTGGCGAAAGAACAGTTGAGGGGTTAATTTTGGAGGTGACTTTAATTGCACCCTGATACGGTGATGGACCATTCGAAAGGTAGGGCAAGTTTTTAAAGGAGTGGAGAGAGGCTGCTAGACCTTGACTTAATAGATGTATGGAGGACTAGCAACAAAAATAAGAGAGTATACCTTTTCTCACATCCCCATAAGACATGGTCGAGGATAGATCATGTCTACATTGAGGGGTGGTACCAAGGGTTGTGGAAGTAAAACATGAACCCATTCATATATCTGACCATGCCATGGTTACTGTGGACGATAGAAATGGAGGGCTCAGGGAGAGGATGAAGATGTGGCGGTTCCCCATACTTAATGGGAATGAGAAATTTAGGAGTTCCTGGATGCACAGATGAAGAGATATGTAGACTTGAATAAGGAAACGGCCCTCTCCACAGATATTATGGGATGCGGGAAGGCCTATTTGAGAGGGGCAATTATTGGCTTTGTCTCTGGGTATAAAAAGAAGGAACAGAAAATATGAGACCTTCTCCAACGAAGTTAAGGAACTGGAGGGCCGGATACTTAAAGGGATGCAGCTAGTGAACCGATGTTAGCAGCAGCTGGGGAGCTGAATAATATGCTTGAGGAACAGGCGAGGGACACTATGGCTTGTGAAACAGAGATTTTATGAATGGGAACAAACCTGGCCCTCCTTGTTAATTTGATTAAAGGCAGAAGGGGGAAAGCCAGGGTGTTGGAAATAAGGAATAAGCATGGGAAGGTAACGAGGGACCCCCAGGCCATTAGGGAGAGATTTCCGGAATTTTATAGTAAGCTATATCAAAGAGAGGCAGAAGGGACTAGGGGCGAGATGGAACAATTTCTTGACGGGATTAGGTTAAGGCAGCTGTCTGAACAGCAAAGAGCAGCCCTGGAGGCGAATATTACTAAGGAGGAAATAGGGAAGGCCATCAAGGGCATCAGATCGGGCAAAGCAGCTGGCCCAGATGGGCTCCCCATTGAATTTTATAAGACTGTGAGCCATCAGGTAGTAGATCTGCTCTGGGACGTATTTAGGGGTACTGGGGAAGGGGCATCCCTGCCACCATCTATGGAAATGGCGACTATATGTGTGATCCCTAAACAGGGCAAGGACCCAAAGGAGTGCACGAGCACACCGCCCCTATTTCATTATTGAATGTGGATGCCAAGATATATGCGAAGGTACTTGCGGGTAGGCTTGAGACACTAATGCCCAGCCTGGTCGACCCAGATCAAACTGGATTCATAAAAGGAAGGCACTCATATCACAATGTTAGGAGACTGTTGAATGTGGTTCATGTCTCTTCTCGGCGTCCGGGGTCCACTTTAGTTCTGGCCCTGGACGCCGAGAAGGCGTTCGACCGGATCGAGTGGGACTATATGTTGGAGGCCTTAGAGCGCTATGGGTTTGGCCAGGGATTTCTGAACATGGTGAAAGCTTTGTACCGGTCACCAAAAGCGGCAGTGGCTGTGAATGGTGACCTTTCGCAAGTTTTTGAATTAGGTAGGGGGACGCGGCAGGGATGTCCTCTCTCTCCCTTGCTGTTTGACCTCGCTTTGGAGCCCTTGGCGGTGGCCATCAGACAATGCGAGAGGGTGAAAGGAGTTCTAGGAGAGGGGGGGCGGCAGCATAAACTATCTCTATATGCTGACGATATGATTCTATATCTGAGTCACATAGAAGAATCCCTTCCTGCCGTGCTAGACTTGATTGAGAGTTTCTCATTGTTTTCTGGCTACAAAATAAATTTAGCAAAATCAGAGGCAATGTGTCTGGGTGGAGGTCAGCCAGCGGGCCTACCAGAGTGGGGACTGCGGGAGGTGAGAGGGGCCTTGAAATACCTGGGGGTCAATATTGGAAGATCACTAACTGACTTATATAGATTGAATTATACGCCAATGATCGAGGGAGTGCTTAGGGATATGAAAAGGTGGACGATGTATCCAGTGTCATGGGTAGGCCAGATGAATATCATAAAAATGAATATCCTACCCAGGATTTTGTACTTTTTACAGATGCTGCCCGTAGGACTCACTAAAATGGACATGAAGAGATTGGATAGGGGTTTCTCCGGATATCTGTGGCAAGGGAAAAAGCCCAGAATTAGCCTGCAGAGACTGAAATTAGAGACGAGGAGAGGGGGGCTTGGCTTCCCAGACGTTAGAAGTTATTTTTTAGCCTCACAGGCTAGGATAATAAAAGACAGGATTGCACGCCCCGAAGCAGCAAGCTGGTTAGACTTGGAAGGGGAGGGGGCATGTGGCCGACTCTCTGCCTTTTTGAGGAAAGGGGGCAGGAGGGCATATTCACATCAACTGCGCCCTAGCCCGTTGGTAGTTTGGACACTGGAGGGATGGGAACAGATAAGGGCAAGGGTTGGAGGCGACAAAACGGAGACGTTACTTCTCCCCTTGAGTGGTAACCCCCTTTTTTTACCGGGGCTGGAGGACCAGGGCTTCCAGACTTGGGAGAAAAGAGGGATCCAGTGTGTGAGGGACCTCTATAAGGGCCTGCAGGTCCCCTCCTTTGGGGAGTTAAGGACAAGGTGGGGGATCCCAGTTAGCCACACATTTAGGTTTTTGCAGGCGAGAGACTTTGCTCCGTGGGCTGGGGGAGCCAAGTTCTCAGCCCATGCGTCAGTTGAACTTGGAGGGGGCAATCTGTATGGGCCGGAGTGACCCTAAAGGGATAATAGGTGCTGTGGTGCGTATTCTGAGAGAGGGGCTGACAGAGGATAGCTCGAGCAGGAGAATACGTTGGGAGAGGGACCTGGGGTCAGTTATCAGAATCGAATTGGGAGTTAATAGTGAACATATGGGCCTACTGCTATCAAACAAATATAAGGAGTCAGCCTACAGGTTTATTCACAGGCTCTTCTACCCCCCGGTCATGGTTCATAAAAGCCGCCCGGAGGTTTCAGAGGTTTGCCCCCGATGCAATAAGGAGGTAGGCACATATTTTCATTGTTTTTGGAAGTGCCTCCACCTACAGAGCTTCTGGAAGGAGGTGGTGGGGTTCATAAATGAGAAAGCGGAGGCCGGAGTATCCCTGCACCCGGTAGATATACTGTTCGGAATTGAATGGGGGGGTGGCGGGGATGGGAATACGCACAGGAAGTGGGTGAGAGTGGCCTTAGCAATTGCGAGGCAGTGTATTTTAAACACGTGGATCTCTGCACAGGATCCCACCCTCACTCAATGGAAAGCCTTGGTAATGTCTGCTTTGGCTATGGAGAGGAGGGCCTATCAGATCCAAGAAAGAGCAGAGATTTTCGGAGGTATATGGAATCCGCTCCTCTCGGTTATTTCTCTGCATAGTCAGGGGATATAGAGAGGGGAAGGAGTGAAAAATGAGGATACTTGGTTGGTGGCATATGAACTGGCACCAGACCTTAGGCACCTTCCTCTTGATATACTGCCCGGGCCATGGTTGGCCATTCTTCCTGGTTGTAGCAACCTAGTGAGGGTTCTTATTAATTGCTTTGCAGTTTATATGAAATATGAAATGTGGATCAATGTAAATAGTTTATGATATTGTTCTTGGGGAAGGGATTAAAAGTTCCTTCCTTTTTTTTTTCTTCCTGGATAAGGACATGTCTGGCGCGCTGGACTTTAAGCCTGTCATTGAACTTAGGATGGCTAACTAAATACTTGATTTTGTGCTGGAGTATGGAATTTGTCAGTATGTTATAGTACAGTGATTGTGGCGAAAAGTGATGAATATTTGTTTACCTTTTTGTTGTACATGTTTGGAAATGCAAATAAAAATTTTACACAAAAAAAAAAAACAATTGAAGCAGAACATGCACCTAGTATTAGATCAGCTACACCTCAAACAGTAGATAAGACCCACTCAAACTAGAGTAGAAGAAGAAACAGAGGAAAGGAATGAAAGAATAAGCTCTTTGGACACAGCCCCCCACCCCACCTGATATGTTAAAAGACAGTACAGAAAATTCTAACCCCAGACAGGTGATTGTGCTAGTAGACGCTATCACCAAATATATTGATGGACAGATATGTAAACCGGATAAACACAACAGAATGTGTTCAAGTTTCAGAGGGGCATGGATAAGAGACATAGAGAGAGTAGTTCCTAACATACTGAAAGACGCAGGAAAAAAAACCTCTAGTGGTGGTCCACGTGGGAACTAGCGACATAAACAAATTCACCACAGATGACATTAAGATTTAAACCCAGGCCTCCTGGAATACCATTCCAATTGTACTAACCAGCTGTGCCACTGAAACAACTGGAACCGGGGATGTCTCTGGGCACCTTACTCTTTCTCAAATGCAGAACCCAATGGCAACACTAATATTTACCTCAAGTCCCAGCTGAGGCACTTATTCTTTCTCACCCTCGTTTGTATGTGTTCCATAAAATATGCACGCCACACTCCTGTGTGATTGTTAGAAATAATTCTAATAAGACCAGAAATACTGAAATAACCTCAATAGTAAATGATGATTGAGAAATTAACAGTAAACTTGAAATAGGGAACACATTCAATAACTACTTTGGTTCAGTGTTTACAAAAAAAGACACCTCTTTTGAAACTGCGTATACATACACAAGTAATTATGAGGAGATAACTACTGAAGACATAAAAAGTGCTGTGCATTCCCTTAAAGAAAATTAATCACCTGGTCCCGATAATATTAATACCTCTTTCATAAAACATACCCTGGAACACCTTGTTTATCCACCAAGTATAATTTTCAACAAAACATATATGAATAGTGAAGTCCCTGATAACTGGCGATCTGCAACAGTAATACCAATATACAACAAGCATTTGTCAATTCTGAATGTTGCTTGCTTATATGTGCTGTTTAGTTATTTGGAAGTGAAAGTGCCACGCCTAAGAACTAAGAACCCCTCCCCCCCAAAGACATCCATTGTATTATTACAGCAATCATAACCGCATAGCTCAGTACTTAGCTCAGTTAGAGAAATAAACAAAACAACTAAATCTGTATTATTACAGCAATCCTAAAAGTATCCAGTCATTGCTTTGTGTCCACTCCAGAGACCCTGCTGTAATATAGGACCACAGAGGACACTGGCGGAGGGTGGGCAACTGTAAAGTCCCAGCAGAGCTCCATTGAGCTCGCTCACTCCACCCTCTCACTGGCTAGTTCTATTTCTCCCAACGCTGCAGGCTGCCCTTGTACTGGGCTCCTGCTTGCGTTAGCATCTTTCTACCCACAAAGTAATCCGCAGCAGTCCCGAAGAGCTCCATTAAACTCATTCGGCTCCCGTCTCTCACTCGCTCATTTTGTTTCTCCTGGAGCTGCAGGCTGCCCTTTGTGCCTGGGCTCCTGCCTGTGTAGCATCTTTTTTGCCTACAGAAGAAATTCTGAGCAGTCCCAACAGGATCGCTGAGCTCGCTTCACTCTCCTCTGTCACTCAGTCATTCTGTTTCTCCAGGCACTGCAGGCTGCCCTTTTATACTGGGCTCCTGCCTGTGTGAGCGCCTTCTGCTGCCCACAAAGATGTTCACAGCTGTCCCAACAGAGCTCCATTGAGGTCGCTCACTCCCCCTCTCTCACTCGCCATTCTGTTTCTCCTGGCGCTGCAGGCTGCACTTTGTACTGGGCTCCTGCTTCCATTGGTGCCTTTTTCTGCCCACAAAGAAATCTGTAGAGTCCCAACACAGGTCTACTGAGTTTGCTCACTCCCCTCTGTCACTCAGTCATTCTGTTTCTCCAGGCACTGCAGGCTGCCCTTTTGTACTGGGCTCCTGCCTGTGTGGGCACCTTTGCTGCCCACAAAGACGTTCAGAGCTGTCCCAACAGAGCTCCGTTGAGGCTCACTCCCCTCTCTCTCACTGCCATTCTGCTTCTCCCGTGCCTGCACGCTGCACTTTTGTACTGGGCTCCTGCCTCCATTAAGAGCTTTTTTCGCCCACAAAGAAATCTGTAGTAGTCCCGCCAGAGCTCTGTTGAGCTCGCTGACTCCTCTCTCAGTCGCTCATTCCATTTCTCCCAGCGCACAGGCTGCCCTTTTGTACTGGCCTCCTACCTGTGTTGGTGCCTTTTCTGCCCACAACGAAATTCCCAGCAGTCCTGACAGAGCTCAGTTGAGCTCGGTCCACCCCCACCACTCGATCTTAATCTGTCCCAAACATTGATTTCCCAAAGTGACTGCCAGGATGTGAAAATGACAGCTGCACTGTTCATAAGGAGGTGTGAAAAAATGCCAGTGTAGAAAATCTGGCTTGAAAATATTACTAATTTGCGAAGTTACAAAGGTGAGTGGAAACTGCACAATGCATGCTCGTAACACAGTCATTTTATGGACTTTCATCACAAAATTTTCAACATAGGCATTTTATGACCTCTGCTCATGAACAGTGTTACTGTGATTTTCTTAATGTGTCCCAAACACTGATTTCCCACAGCGATTGCGCTATTCTGCGCCGTAAGTGTGAAAACACATTTCAGTCAGGATGTGAAAAATGACAGCTATACTGTTCGCAAGGAGGTGCAGAAAAATGCCAATGTTGAAAATCTGGAGTGAAAATATTGCAAATTCTCAAAGTTATGAGCGTGCATAGCAGCTGCGCAACGCACTCTCATAAAACAGTCATTTGTTTTGATTTTCCCACCAAATTTGCAACATAGGCTTTTTAAGAGCTCACCTCATGAACACTGGCACGTTATTGCCATTAATCGGTCCTGTAAGGTGATTCCATGGGCGGACCACAACCACCTTTGGCAATCAATAATGCCATGACAGTAGCTGAATTCATGAGGAGGGTCCCAATAACCCCATGTTGAAAATTTGGTACCAAAATTCCAAAAATGCCTGAAATATGCACCAAAGTTGAAATAAGCCCTATTTATGCCATTATACAGCTTACCAGCATTTCCTCAGTTCACGGGTCGGCTTTGAAGAGTGCAGACGTGTTCCTGGACCACCAAAGAGCATCGCTGTGCTACAGAGGTAAGTATGGGGTGAGGGGAGGCAGGGCACACAGAGGGTGGGCGCGGGTTGGGGAGGAGGCAGGGAGACCGCGAGGGACCATTTTCTTTTTTAACAGATTTAAAAAAAAAAAAACATCGCAGGACAGTTTTTCTTTTTCAGGGGCATTTAGCATGCTGGGGTGGGCTCCCAGCATGCCACCTGAGTGTTTTTTTTGAGGGGACTCTGTAGCTGACAGGGGATTGGCACCTCATTGGCACATACCAAAGGGGGACACAAGAGCCGAGGGGATTGGGCACCCCGCTCAGCACAGATTGAAGGGGGACTTATGCCGATGGGGAGTGGGCTCCCCGTCAGCTAAGGGGAAGGGGACTGTAGCCCATCGAGGAGTTGGGTGCCCGTGAAGCCAAGCCTACAATGAGGGGTCGCTCCCTCATTGCAGCAGATGATACTGCAATGACGAGGCAGCCCCTGACTGCAGCAGCTAAAATGTTTCAAGGTGGTGGCACATTGGCTGAACTAGTGTCAGCAGCAGCGTGCCACCCCATTGGGGAATGCGAGCCAAGCCTCCAAAGGCAGTGGGGGCATTGGCCACAACAGTGCCGCACCACCACAACCTACTTCTGCAGCAAGCTGCCGAAACATGTTTCTTGCGCATGTGCGCAAGAAACATAAAAAAGGAAATAAAAATCAGGTTGAAAACTACCAACCCATAAGCCTTACATCAGTAATGTGCAAAATTATGGAAAGAATACTTAAACAGAAAATTGAACATGAAATAGAAAATAATGGACTAACAGACAATACACAACATGTGTAACCCCTAGATGGCGCTATCCCAGGGGCTACTACCCCTGCCTGATTTGCCACTAACAGGTTGAGGGCCTGGATCCAATGGCGGGTGCCTCCACCCAGAGGTCTGTTGCATAGTTAAACTAACTTGGTCACAGCCCTCTGGGACACTGCAACCCCTTTCTTCCCACTAGTGGCCCACACAATATATCAGAATTACCTTCACAGTATACACTTACCCCCAGGTCTGGTTCCGGCACTGGGACCTCCTGTGAAATGAGATACAGTGCAACAATCACAGTACAGTACTTTAACATAGACAAATACCTCAGGCAGTATAACTTTGCTGAAACAAGCAGCTCTGATTTATTTAGGGGGATATAACAAGGACAGGGAAATCAGGTTAATTAGCTTATCACTCTAATAATTCATTTATGGCTCTGTTGCACAGGCCTATCCCTATCAGTTACTGTCCCTGGGTACCCAAGCCCTAGTGGCTAGTCCAAACCGTGGCAGCTGGTAGGGGCCCTTTCACACAGAGAAAAGGAGAATTAAATAGTCAGCAGTACAGTAATTCCATTTGGATTTAATGTGGCAATTCAACAGGGAGCGACCCTGAATTAGTACTCACGACCTCCAAATAAGATAGGGTCCTTCAATGTCAGCAGGGCTCACTTGAGGTACACAAACCTCTTCACACATCCATATAAAAGAAAGCACTATACCAGGCAGGCTGCATCTGTATCCCGATCGCACTACTGCACAATACCCGGGAGAACACACAGCAGATTCAGTTCCTGACAGACCGAGTGCAATTTTCAGCAATTCCTCCAGTCTTCTACAGGGTGAGCCTGGTTTCTACTCTTCAGAGATCCTTTGATTCTTTTCACAGGACGGATTCAGTCCTAACAAGCTGTTACACAAGCTGCAGACCGGAACTCTGGGCCTTACACACGCTTTTGACTAAAACTGCACACTGAAAAGCACAGGGCTCCTTCCTTCTTCACTGCCAAAGCTCAACTGAAACTCCAACCGACAAAACCGGGCACTTCCTTTGAGTTCCTCCCAGTTCTTGACTGGATTGGCTGTCACTCACAATAGACTGCTGCTGTTGGTCCAAAAGGCACTGAAGTCTAAACTACATCTCCCAGAGTCACTGCCCATACAATCCTCTTGTGGCTGGCTCAGATTATGAGTCCAAGTTCTGATTCGTCCAAGGCACCATTTTAGAGCTAGCTACCCACACTGATTGGTCCAGTTCAGCAGTTCAAAACTAGAATGGGAACTAGCAGACACAGTTCTGACTGCAAAGAAAGCAGGTTAGACAAACTGTAATTTCATTATTACTCTAAATAATTTCTGGCAAACAGTTACATCTTTCAGATAGGTTCCCTTTGCACTCCTAGTGACTGCAAAATGAAGTGAATTGGCAGCAGCTCGAGTGGTACTCAGAGAAGCACACAGTCCCCCATACAACTAATTATGTCTGCAAGCAGACAGCTCTTAAAGAGACAGTACCAGAGGTTCTAAAAACACTCACTGATAAATGGCTTAAATGCCAAACACCATTCAGGCTTGGAGCATTCAAGCAAGCTCCTGGAAGTCTTTTGGGAACCCCCATTTGCAGGGGGGTTACACATGGATTTAAAAAGGGCAGGTCATGTACCACCAATCTGACAGCATTCTATGAGAATATTAGTGAGAGCACAGATAGAAACTATCCAGTGGATGTTATTTACCTGGACTTTTAGAAAGCCTTCGACAAAGTGTCCCACACTCTGTTAGTAAAACAAATGATACAGCTTAAACTAAATAGTTACACTGTCAAGTGGGTAGAAGGATAGCTAAAAGACAGGACTCTAAATGTGAGAATAGTTGACACAATCTCAAGCAACATCCCAGTCTCTAGTGGAGTGCCTCAAGGATTGGTATTGGGCCCAACATTATTTAATCTGTTTATAGGGGATCTTCATCTAGGAATAACTAACCAAATAAGCAAATTTGGTGATGATACAAAACTATCATCTGAGGAGGACACAATGACTAAAATATCGAAAATTCAAAGAAGATCTCAAAATATACAGCTATGGGTCTATAAAATGAAATGATCTTTAACACAGACAAATGATCAGTTTACATCTAGGAAAAAGAACCAATACTGAGTATAACCTATTTAATTTTGTTATAAAACCAACTACTGCAGAGCGGGACTTGGGAGTTACTGTTAACAACAAGTTACTTAACCCGCTAGGACCTGGCAATGCCACTCCATGGAAGGAACTTTAACCACTAGGGACCTCGCAAGGCCACCACGCTCGCTCTGCACAATGCCGCTTCCACAAAGGGGACTTAACCCGCTGGGTCCTTGGCAAGCCACCTGCTGGTTCTCTACTTCTGGCGCGGGTCCTTGGCCACCCGGCTGGTTCTGCACAATGCCACCTCTCCGCTTCCATGAAAGGGACTTAACCCGCTAGGGTCCTTCGCATGGGCACCACACTGGTTCTGCACAATGCCGCCCGCTCTCCATGAAGGGACCTGTAAGGCCACCCCGCTGGTTCTGTACACGCCGCCTCTGCTTCCATGAAAGGGACTTAACCCACTAGACCTTGGCAGGCCACCACGCTGATTGTGCACAATGCTGCCTCCGCCTACTTAAAGGGACTTAACCGGCTAGGTCCTTGGCAATGCCACTTCCACTTGCATGAAAGGGACTTAACCCGCTAGGGTCCCAGTGCACTCTGCTGATTGTGTGCAATACTGGGTTCCACTTAAGAAACTTAACCCACTCAGGGTCCTTTCGCAAGGCTACCACGCTGATTGTGCACAATGCCACCCTCTTCACTTCTGCGAAGGGACTTAACCCGCTAGGGGTCTCTGGCAAGGCCACCCCACTGGTTCTGCTCAATGCCGCTTCCATGCATGGGACTTAACCGGCTAGGGGTCTTGGCAATGCCACTTCCATGAAGGGACTTAACCCACTAGGGACCTCGGCAAGGCCACCCGCTGAGCCCTGCACACTGGCTTCGCGCATGGGACTTAACCCCTAGGGTCCTTGGCAAGGCCACCATGCTGATTGTGCACAATGCCGCTTCCACAAAAAGGACTTAACCCACTAGGGTCCTTGGCAAGGCCACCCCACTGGTTCTGCATAATTCCGCTTCCGGGATGGGACTTAACCGCTGGGGTCGCCAGCAAAACCACCACGCTGGTTCTGCCAATGCCGCTCCAGAAAAGGGGACTTGATCCACTGAGATCTCTTGTCAAGGCCACCCTGCTGGTTCTGCATCACTGCCGCCCACAAAAGGACTTGACCCACTCAGGATCTCTTGGCAAGGCCACCCTGCTGGTTCTGCACATGCCGCTCCACAAAGGGACTTGACCCGCTAGAGACCTCGGCAAGGCCACCACACTGGTTCTGCACAATGCCGCTTTCTCTGCAAAGGACTTGACCCACTGGGGTCCTCAGCAAGGCCACCATGCTGGTTCTGCACAATACACGTTCCTCCGTCTCAGTAAAGGGCTTAACCCGCTAGGGTCCTGGCAGGGCACCACTGGTTCTGCACAATGCCGCCTCCGCTTCCATGAAAGGGACTTACCCACTAGGGTCCTTGGCAAGGCCACCCCACTGGTTCTCGCGCAATGCCGCTTTCACGCATCGGACTTAACCGCTGGGACTAAGGCAAAGAGCCACCACGCTCGTTCTGCACAATGCCGCTTCCTGAAGGGACTTAAACCAGCTAGGGTCTGGCGCTTGGTCCACCTGCTGGTTCTGCACAATACCACTTAACCCGCTAGGGTTCCTGAGTAAGGCCACCACGCTGATTTATAGCACAATGCCATCTCTCCGTTCCATGAAAGGGACTTAACCGCTGGGGTCCTTGGCAAAGGCCACCACGCTGGTTCTGCACAATGCCGCCTCTCTGCTTCCAGCAGAAAGGGACTTAACCCCACTAGGGGACCTTTGCAAGGCCACCACGCTGATTGTGCACAATGCTTCCACGAAGGGACTTAACCCGCTTAGGGTCCTTGGCAAGGCCACAATGCCGCCTCCGCTTCCACAAAGGGGACTTAACCCGCTAGGGTCTTGGCAAGGCCACTCCTGCTGATTGTGCACAATGCCACCTCTTCTTCTGTGTGCAATACCGTTCCACGCAAGAAACTTAACCCGCTAGGGTCCTTCCGCATACTACCGCTGATTGTGCACAATGCCGCCTCACAAAAAGGGTGCTTGGCAAGGGCACCACACTGGTTCTGCACAATGCCGCCCTTCACTTCTCGCGAAGGGACTTAACCGCTAGGGTCTCGGCAAGGCCACCACGCTCGTTCTGGGACAATGCCGCTCCACAAAAGGGGACTTAACCCGCTAGGGTCCTGGCAAGGCACTCATGCTGATTGTGCACAATGCCGTCGACAAACGGGGACTTGACCTGCAGGGTCCTTCGGTAGGGCTTTCACGCTGGTTCTGCACAATGCCGCTCTCCGCTTCCATGAAAGGGACTTAACCCACTAGGGTCCTTCACAAAGGCCACCCACTGGTTCTGTGCAATACGATTCCATCGCAGAACTTAACCACTAGGGTCCTCTGGAGGGCCACCTGCTGGTTCTGCAGGCTGCGCTTCCATGAAAGGGATTTAACCTGCTAGGGTCCTCGGCAAGACCCTGTCTACCTCTCTGCTTCCATGAAAGGGACTTAACCCACTAGGGACCTGGCAAGGCGCCTGCGCTGATTGTGCTGCAATGCTGCCTCTCCGCTTCCACTTAAAGGGACCTAACCTCACAGGGCTCCTTGGCAAGGCTGCCTCTCCGCCTCCATGAAAGGGACTTAACCCACTAGACCCCAGTACAACCCCGGTGGTTCTGCACAATTCCGCCCACAAAGGGGACTTAACCGTCAGGGTCCTTGGCAAGGCCACCCTGCTGATTGCACAATGCCGCCTCTTCACTTCTGTGCAATACTGGTTCCACATGAGAACTTAACCGCTGAGTTGCCCTTCGAGCTACCACGCTGATTGTGCACAATGCGGCCCACAAAAGGGTTCCTTGGCAGGGGCCACTGGTTCTGCACAATGTCACTTCACTTCTGCGAAGGGGACTTAACTCCGCTAGGGTCCTTGGCAAGGCCACCCCACTGGCTCGGGCACAATGCCACTTCCATGAAAGGACTTAACCCACTAGGAGACATCTGCAAAGGCCACCACGCTCGTTCTGCACAATGCGCTTCCAAAAGGGGACTTGACCGCTTGAGACTCGGCAAGGCCACCACGCCTGCTCTGCACAATGGCTTCCACAAAGGACTTAACTCACAGAGTCCTTGGAAGGCCACCATGCTGATTTCACACAGTACAATGCCGCCTTCTCCGCCCAAGGAAAGACTTACCCACTAGGGTCCTTGCAAAGGCACCACACTGGTTCTGCACAATGCCACCTCTTGACTTCCGTGCTAGGGTCTCTTGCAAAGCACTCCCCTGCTGGTTCTGTGCAATGCCGCCTTCACTTCCACGCAAGGGACTTAACCTGCTAGGGTCTCAAGGCCGCCTCCGCCTGCGCTTACAAGAGACTTAACCAGCTAGGGTCCTTGTCAAGGCCACTATGCTGGTTGTGCACAATGCCGCTCCGCAGAAGGGATTTAACCCACTAGGGTCCTTTCAGTTCTTGCCACGCTGATTATGCACAATGCCGCCTTTTCACTTCTGCGTAAGGGTACTTAACCCGCTAGGGGTCCTTGGCAAGGCCACCACTGGTTCTGCACAATGTCGCTCCACGATGTGGGACTTAACCCACTAGGGACCTCGGCAAGGCCACCCCGCTGGTTCTGCACAATACCGGTCCAAGCATGGGACTTCACCTCTAGGGTCTCGGCAAGGCCACCATGCTGATTGTGCACAATGCCGTTCCACAAAAGGGACTTAACCCGCTAGGTCGCTTGGCAATGCCACCCACTGGTTCTGTTAATACCGCTTCACACGATGGGACTTAACCGCTAGGGTCCTTGGCGCTACCATCACTGGTTCTGTACAATGCCGCTCCACAAAGGGACTTGACCCATTAGATCCTTGGCAAGGCCACCCTGCTGGTTCTGCACATGCCGCTTTCCACAAAAGGACTGACCCACTAGGATCCTTGCAAGGCCACCTGCTGGTTCTGCACAATGCGGCTCACGCATGGACTTAACCCGCTGGTTCTGCACAATGCCGCTTCCAAAAGGGACTTGACCCGCTTCGAGACCTCGGCAAGGCCACCACACTGGTTCTGCACAATGCCGCCTCACTTCTGCTGCAAAGGGACTTGACCCACTGGGGTCCTCAGCAAGGCCACCATGCTGGTTCTGCACAATGCCGCCTCTCCGCCCACAAAGGGGACTTAACCCACTAGGGTCTTGGCAAGGGCACCACACTGTTCTGCACAATGCTGCCTCTTCACTTCTGTGGGTAGCTTAACCCACTAGGGTCCTCGGCGAGCGCCACCCCGCTGGTTCTGCACAATACCGCTTCCGCATGGGACTTAACCCGTAGGGTCCTTGCAGGGCACCACACTGGTTCTGCACAATGCCGCCTCCGGCTTCCATGAAGGGACTTAACCCACTAGGGTCCTTGGCGAGGCCACCCCTACTTGTTCTGCGCCTGTCGCTCGACGCATGTGGACTTAACCCGCTAGGGACCTCGGCAAGGCCACCACGCCGTTTCTGCACAATGCCGCCTCACAAAGGGGACTTAACCTGCTAGGGACCTTGCAAGGCCACCTGCTGGTTCTGCATGACTACCACTAACCCGCTAGGTCCTTGGCAAGGCCACCACGCTGATTGTGCACAATGCCACCTCTCCGCTTCCATGAAAGGGACTTAACCCGCTAGGGTCCTTGGCAAGGCCACCACGCTGGTTCTGCACAATGCCGCCTCTCTGCTTCCATGAAAGGGACTTAACCCACTAGGGACCTTGGCAAGGCCACCACGCTGATTGTGCACAATGCTTCCACAAAAGGGACTTAACCCGCTAGGGTCCTTGGCAAGGCCACAATGCCGCCTCTCCGCTTCCACAAAAGGGGACTTAACCCGCTAGGGTCCTTGGCAAGGCCACCCTGCTGATTGTGCACAATGCCACCTCTTCACTTCTGTGCAATACCGGTTCCACGCAAGAAACTTAACCCGCTAGGGTCCTTCGCAAGGCTACACACGCTTGATTGTGCACAATGCTGCCTCACAAAGGGTCTCTTGGGCACCACACTGGTTCTGCACAATGCCGCTTCTTCACTTCTGGGCGAGGGGACTTAACCCGCTAGGGTCCTCGCAAGGCCACCACGCTGTCTGCACAATGCTGCTTCCACAAAGGGGACTTAACCCGCTAGGGTCCTTGGCAGCCACCACGCGATTGTGCACAATGCCGCCTCCGCCTCCATGAAAGGGACTTAACCCACTAGGGTCTGGCCACCCGCTGGTTCTGCATGCCAATGCCGCCTCCGCTTCCATGAAAGGGACCTCGGCAAGGCCACCCCGCTGGTTCTGCACAATACCGCTTCCGCGCATGGGACTTAACCCGCTAGGGTCCTTGGCAAGGCCACCATGCTGATTGTGCACAATGCCGCTTCCACAAAAGGGGACTTGACCCGCTAGGGTCCTTCGCAAGGGCACCACGCTGGTTCTGCACAATGCCGCCTCTCCGCTTCCATGAAAGGGACTTAACCCACTAGGGTCCTTCACAAGGCCACCCCACTGGTTCTGTGCAACACCGGTTCCACGCAAGAAACTTATCCCACTAGGTCCTTGGCAAGGCACCCTGCTGGTTCTGCACAATGCCGCTTCCATGAAAGGGATTTAACTCTAGGGCTTGGCAAGGCCACAATGCCGCCTCTCTGCTTCCATGAAAGGGACTTAACCCACTAGGGACCTTGGCAAGGCCAACCCGCTGGTTCTGCACAATGCCGCTTCCACAAAAGGGGACTTAACCCGCTAGGGTCCTTGGCAAGGCCACCCTGCTGATTGTGCACAATGCCGCCTCTTCACTTCTGTGCAATACTGGTTCCACGCGAAGAAACTTAACCCGCTAGGGTCCTTCGCGAGGTACCACGCTGATTGTGCACAATGCCGCTCCACAAAAGGGTCCTTGGCAAGGGCACCACACTGGTTCTGCACAATGCCGCCTCTTCACTTCTGCGAAGGGGACTTAACCCGCTAGGGTCCTTGGCAAGGCCACCCCACTGGTTCTGCACAATGCCACTTCCATGAAAGGGACTTAACCCACTAGGGACCTCGGCAAGGCCACCACGCTCGTTCTGCACAATGCCGCTTCCACAAAAGGGGACTTAACCCGCTAGGGTCCTTGGCAAGGCCACCATGCTGATTGTGCACAATGCCGCCTCTCCGCTTCCATGAAAGGGACTTAACCCACTAGGGTCCTTCGCAAGGGCACCACACTGGTTCTGCACAATGCCACCTCTCTCATCTGCTAGGGTCCTTGGCAAAGCCACCCTGCTGGTTCTGCACAATGCCGCCTTCTACTTCCACGCAAGGGACTTAACCCGCTAGGGTCCTGGCAAGCCGCCACGCCTGGTTCTGCACAATGCCGCCTCCACATGTGGACTCTAACCCACTCAGGGTTCTTGGCAAGGCCGCCTCCGCCTGCATAGTAAGAGACTTAACCAGCTAGGGTCCTTGTCAAGGCCACCATGCTGGTTGTGCACAATGCCGCTTCCGCAGAAGGGACTTAACCCACTAGGGTCCTTCGCAAGGCTACCACGCTGATTGTGCACAATGCCGCCTCTTCACTTCTGCGAAGGGGACTTAACCCGCTAGGGTCCTTGGCAAGGCAACCCCACTGGTTCTGCACAATGCCACTTCCACGCATGGGACTTAACCCACTAGGGACCTCGGCAAGGCCACCCCGCTGGTTCTGCACAATACCGCTTCCACGCATGGGACTTAACCCGCTAGGGTCCTTGGCAAGGCCACCATGCTGATTGTGCACAATGCCGCTTCCACAAAAGGGGACTTAACCCGCTAGGGTCCTTGGCAAGGCCACCCCACTGGTTCTGCACAATACCGCTTCCGCGCATGGGACTTAACCCGCTAGGGTCCTTGGCAAGGCCACCACGCTGGTTCTGCACAATGCCGCTTCCACAAAAGGGGACTTGACCCACTAGGATCCTTGGCAAGGCCACCCTGCTGGTTCTGCACAATGCCGCTTCCACAAAAGGGGACTTGACCCACTAGGATCCTTGGCAAGGCCACCCTGCTGGTTCTGCACAATGCCGCTTCCACGCATGGGACTTAACCCCGCTAGGGTCCTTGGCAAGGCCACCCCGCTGGTTCTGCACAATGCCGCTTCCACAAAAGGGGACTTGACCCGAAAGGGCACCACACTGGTTCTGCACAATGCCGCTTCCACAAAAGGGGACTTGACCCGCTAGGGACCTCGGCAAGGGCACCACACTGGTTCTGCACAATGCCGCTTCCGTGCAAGGGACTTGACCCGCTAGGGACCTCGGCAAGGCCACCACGCTGGTTCTGCACAATGCCGCCTCTCCGCTTCCATGAAAGGGACCTCAGCAAGGCCACCACACAGGTTCTGCACAATGCCGCCTCTTCACTTCTGCAAAAGGGACTTGACCCACTGGGGTCCTCGGCAAGGCCACCATGCTGGTTCTGCACAATGCCGCCTCTCGGCTTCCACAAAAGGGACTTAACCCGCTAGGGTCCTCAGCAAGGGCACCACACTGGTTCTGCACATGCCGCTTCTTCACTTCTGGGGGTACTGTGCCAACCCACTAGGGTCCTCGGCAAGGCCACCCCGCTGGTTCTGCATAATTGCGCTGCCTGCAGCGATGGGACTTAACCCGCTAGGGTCCTTGACAAGGCCACCATGCTGATTGTGCACAATGCCGCTCCACAAAGGGGACTTGACCGCTAGGGTCCTTCGCAAGGGCACCACGCTGGTTCTGCACAATGCTCGCCTCCCGATTCCATGAAAGGGACTTAACCCACTAGGGTCCTTCACAAGGCCACCCACTGGTTCTGTGCAATACCGTTCCACGCAAGAAACTTAACCTCGCTAGGGTCTCTGGCAAGGCCACCCTGCTGGTTCTGCACAATGCCGCTCCATGAAAGGGACTCACCCGCTAGGGTCCTCAGCAAGGCCACCCTCGCTGGTTCTGCACAATGCCGCCTCTCTGCTTCCATGAAAGGGACTTAACCCACTAGGGACCTTGGCAAGGCCACCACGCTGATTGTGCACACCTCTGCTCTCCGCTTCCAGGAAGGGACTTAACCCGCTAGGGTCCTTGGCAAGGCCACAATGCCGCCTCTCCGCTTCCATGAAAGGGACTTAACCCGCTAGGGTCCTTGGCAAGGCCACCCTGCTGATTGTGTGCAATACCGGTTCCACGCAAGAAACTTAACTCGCAAGGCTACCACGCTGATTGTGCACAATGCCACCTCTCCGCTTCCATGAAAGGGACTTAACCTGCTAGGGTCCTTGGCAAGGCCACCACGCTGGTTCTGCACAATGCCGCCTCTCTGCTTCCATGAAAGGGACTTAACCCGCTAGGGTCCTTGGCAAGGCCACCTGCTGGTTCTCCACTTCTGCGCAAGGTCTTGGCCACCCGCTTGGTTCTGCACAATACCACTTAACCCGCTAGGGTCCTTGGCAAGGCCACCACGCTGATTGTGCACAATGCCACCCTCTCCGCTTCCATGAAAGGACTTAACCCGCTAGGGTCTCGGCAAGGCCACCACGCTGGTTCTGCACAATGCCTCTCTCTGCTTCCATGAAAGGGACTTAACCCACTAGGGACCTTGGCAAGGCCACCACGCTGATTGTTGCACAATGCTGCCTCTCCGGCACGAAAGGGACTTAACCCACTAGGGTCCTTGGCAAGGCCACAATGCCGCCTCTCCGCTTCCATGAAAGGGACTTAACCCGCTGGTTCTGCACAATGCCGCTTCCACAAAAGGGGACTTAACCCGCTAGGGTCCTTGGCAAGGCCACCCTGCTGATTGTGTGCAATACCGGTTCCACGCAAGAAACTTAACCCACTAGGGTCCTTCGCAAGGCTACCACGCTGATTGTGCACAATGCCGCCTCTTCACTTCTGCGAAGGGGACTTAACCCGCTAGGGTCCTTGGCAAGGCCACCCCACTGGTTCTGCACAATGCCACTTCCACGCATGGGACTTAACCCACTAGGGATCCTCGGCAAGGCCACCCCACTGGTTCTGCACAATGCCGCTTCCACAAAAGGGGACTTGACCCACTAGGATCCTTGGCAAGGCCACCCTGCTGGTTCTGCACAATGCCGCTTCCACAAAAGGGGACTTGACCCACTAGGATCCTTGGCAAGGCCACCCTGCTGGTTCTGCACAATGCCGCTTCCACAAAAGGGGACTTGACCCACTAGGATCCTTGGCAAGGCCACCCTGCTGGTTCTGCACAATGCCGCTTCCACGCATGGGACTTAGCCCCGCTAGGGTCCTTGGCAAGGCCACCCCACTGGTTCTGCACAATGCCGCTTCCACAAAAGGGGACTTGACCCGCTAGGGACCTCGGCAAGGCCACCACACTGGTTCTGCACAATGCCGCCTCTTCACTTCTGCAAAAGGGACTTGACCCACTAGGGTCCTCAGCAAGGCCACCATGCTGGTTCTGCACAATGCCGCCTCTCCGCTTCCACAAAGGGGACTTAATCCGCTGAGGTCCTTGGCAAGCACTCACATGGTTCTGCACAATGCCGCCTCTTCACTTCTGCGAAGGGTACTTAACCCACTAGGGTCCTCGGCAAGGCCACCCGCTGGTTCTGCACAATACCTCACAAGATGGGACTTAACCGCTAGGGTCCTTCGCAAGGGCACCACACTGGTTCTGCACAATGCCGCTCCTCCGCTTCCGAAAGGGACTTAACCCACTAGGGTCCTTGGCAAGGCCACCCTGCTGATTGTGCACAATGCGCCTCTTCACTTCTGTGCAATACCGGTTCCACGCAAGAAACTTAACCCGCTAGGGTCGCCAGCAGGGCTGCCACGCTGATTGTGCACAATGCCGCTTCCACGCATGGGACTTAACCCGCTAGGGTCCTTGGCAATGCCACTTCCATGGAAGGAACTTAACCCACTAGGGACCTCGGCAAGGCCACCACGCTCGTTCTGCACAATGCCGCTTCCACAAAAGGGGACTTAACCCGCTAGGGTCCTTGGCAAGGCCACCTGTTGGTTCTCCACTTCTTCGCTAGGTCCTTGGCCACCCCGCTGGTTCTGCACAATACCACTTAACCCGCTAGGGTCCTTGGCAATGCCACCTCTCCGCTTCCATGAAAGGGACTTAACCCGCTAGGGTCCTTGGCAAGGCCACCACGCTGGTTCTGCACAATGCCGCCTCTCCGCTTCCATGAAAGGGACCTCGGCAAGGCCACCCCGCTGGTTCTGCACAATGCCGCCTCTCTGCTTCCATGAAAGGGACTTAACCCACTAGGGACCTTGGCAAGGCCACCACGCTGATTGTGCACAATGCTGCCTCTCCGCTTCCACAAAAGGGGACTTGACCCACTAGGGTCCTTCGCAAGGGCACCACGCTGGTTCTGCACAATGCCGCCTCTCCGCTTCCATGAAAGGGGCTTAACCCACTAGGGTCCTTCACAAGGCCACCCCACTGGTTCTGTGCAATACCGGTTCCACACAAGAAACTTAACCCGCTAGGGTCCTTGGCAAGGCCACCCCGCTGGTTCTGCACAATGCCGCTTCCATGAAAGGGACTCGACCCGCTAGGGTCCTCAGCAAGGCCACCCGCTGGTTCTGCACAATGCCGCCTTCTGCTTCCATGAAAGGACTTAACCCGCTAGGGTCCTTGGCAAGGCCACCACGCTGATTGTGCACAATGCTGCCTCCGCTTCCACGAAGGGACTTAACCTCATGGTTCTGCACAATGCCGCTCCACAAAGGGGACTTAACCCGCTAGGGTCCTTGGCAAGGCCACAATGCCGCCTCTCCGCTTCCATGAAAGGGACTTAACCCGCTGGTTCTGCACAATGCCGCTTCCACAAAAGGGGACTTAACCCGCTAGGGTCCTTGGCAAGGCCACCCTGCTGATTGTGTGCAATACGGTTCCACGCAAGAAACTTAACCCACTAGGGTCCTTCGCAGAGGCTACCACGCTGATTGTGCACAATGCCGCTCCATGCATGGGACTTAACCCGCTAGGTCCTTGGCATGCCACTTCCATGAAGGACTTAACCCACTAGGGACCTCGGCAGGCCACCACGCCGTTTCTGCACAATGCCGCCCACAAAGGGACTTAACCTCAGGGTCCTTGGCAAGGCCACCTGCTGGTTCTCCACTTCTGTGCAAGGTCCTGGCCACCCCGCTGGTTCTGCACAACACCACTTAACCTGCTAGGGTCCTTGGCAAGGCCACCTTGTTGATTGTGCACAATGCCACCCTCTCCGCTTCAATGAAAGGGACTTAACCCGCTAGGGTCCTTGGCAAGGCCACCCGCTGGTTCTGCACAATGCCGCCTCTGCTTCCATGAAAGGACTTAACCCACTAGGGACCTTGGCAAGGCCACCACGCTGATTGTGCACAATGCTGCTCTCCGCTCACTCTAAAGGGACTTAACCCGCTAGGGTCTCGGTACACATGCCGCCTCCATTCCATGAAAGGGACTTAACCCGCTAGGGTCCTTGGCAAGGCCACCCTGCTGATTGTGTGCAATACCGGTTCCACGCAAGAAACTTAACCCACTAGGGTCCTTCGCAAGGCTACCACGCTGATTGTGCACAATGCCGCCTCTTCACTTCTGCGAAGGGGACTTAACCCGCTAGGGTCCTTGGCAAGGCCACCCCGCTGGTTCTGCACAATACCGCTTCCCCGCATGGGACTTAACCCGCTAGGGTCCTTGGCAAGGCCACCATGCTGATTGTGCACAATGCCGCTTCCACAAAAGGGGACTTAACCCGCTAGGGTCCTTGGCAAGGCCACCCCACTGGTTCTGCACAATGCCGCTTCCACAAAAGGGGACTTGACCCACTAGGATCCTTGGCAAGGCCACCCTGCTGGTTCTGCACAATGCCGCTTCCACAAAAGGGGACTTGACCCACTAGGATCCTTGGCAAGGCCACCCTGCTGGTTCTGCACAATGCCGCTTCCACGCATGGGACTTAGCCCCGCTAGGGTCCTTGGCAAGGCCACCCCACTGGTTCTGCACAATGCCGCTCCACAAAAGGGACTTGACCCGCTCGGCACCTGCGCCACCACACTGGTTCTGCACAATGCCGCCTCTTCACTTCTGCAAAGGGACTTGACCCACTAGGGTCCTTGGCAAGGCCACCCCGCTGGTTCTGCACAATACCGCTTCCGAGCATGGGACTTAACCGCTAGGTCCTTCGCAGGGCACCACACTGGTTCTGCACAATGCCGCCTCCGCCCCATGAAAGGGACTTAACCCACTAGGTCCTTGCAAGGCCACCCTGCTGATTGTGCACAATCCGCCTCTTCACTTCTGTAGCACCGGTTCCACGAAGAAACTTAACCCGCTAGGGTCCTTGCAATGCCACTTCCATGGAAGGAACTTAACCCACTAGGGACCTCGGCAAGGCCACCACGCTCGTTCTGCACAATGCCACTTCTGCGCAAGGTCCTTGGCCACCCCGCTGGTTCTGCACAATGCCACCTCTCCGCTTCCATGAAAGGGACTTAACCCGCTAGGGTCCTTGGCAAGGCCACCACGCTGGTTCTGCACAATGCCGCCTCTCCGCTTCCATGAAAGGGACCTCGGCAACGCCACCCCGCTGGTTCTGCACAATGCCGCCTCTCTGCTTCCATGAAAGGGACTTAACCCACTAGGGACCTTGGCAAGGCCACCACGCTGATTGTGCACAATGCTGCCTCTCCACTTCCACGAAAGGGACTTAACCCGCTAGGGTCCTTGGCAAGGCCACCCTGCTGGTTCTGCACAATGCCGCTTCCACAAAAGGGGACTTGACCCACTAGGATCCTTGGCAAGGCCACCCTGCTGGTTCTGCACAATGCCGCTTCCACGCATGGGACTTAGCCCCGCTAGGGTCCTTGGCAAGGCCACCCCGCTGGTTCTGCACAATACCGCTTCCACGCATGGGACTTAACCCGCTAGGGTCCTCCGCAAGGGCACCACACTGGTTCTGCACAATGCCGCCTCTCCGCTTCCATGAAAGGGACCTCGGCAAGGCCACCATGCTGGTTCTGCACAATGCCGCCTCTCCGCTTCCACAAAAGGGGACTTGACCCGCTAGAGACCTCGGCAAGGCAACCACACTGGTTCTGCACAATGCCGCCTCTCCGCTTCCACAAAAGGGGACTTAACCCGCTAGGGTCCTTGGCAAGGCCACCCCACTGGTTCTGCGCAATGCCGCTTCCACGCATGGGACTTAACCCGCTAGGGACCTCGGCAAGGCCACCACGCTTGTTCTGCACAATGCCGCTTCCACAAAAGGGGACTTAACCCGCTAGGGTCCTTGGCAAGGCCACCACGCTGGTTCTGCACAATGCTGCCTCTCTGCTTCCACGAAAGGGACTTAACCCACTAGGGACCTTGGCAAGGCCACAATGCCGCCTCTCCGCTTCCACAAAAGGGGACTTAACCCGCTAGGGTCCTTGGCAAGGCCACCCTGCTGATTGTGCACAATGCCACCTCTTCACTTCGTGCAATGCCGGTTCCATCGCAGAAACTTAACTCCGCTAGGGTCCTTTCAGAAGGCTACCACGCTGATTGTGCACAATGCCGCCTCTTCACTTCTGCGAAGGGGACTTAACCCGCTAGGGTCCTCAGCAAGGCCACCACGCTCGTTCTGCACAATGCCGCTTCCACAAAAGGGGACTTAACCCGCTAGGGTCCTTGGCCACCCCGCTGGTTCTGCACAATGCCGCCTCTCCGCTTCCATGAAAGGGACCTCGGCAAGGCCACCCCGCTGGTTCTGCACAATACCGCTTCCCCGCATGGGACTTAACCCGCTAGGGTCCTTGGCAAGGCCACCATGCTGATTGTGCACAATGCCGCTTCCACAAAAGGGGACTTGACCCGCTAGGGTCCTTCGCAAGGGCACCACGCTGGTTCTGCACAATGCCGCCTCTCCGCTTCCATGAAAGGGACTTAACCCACTAGGGTCCTTCACAAGGCCACCCCACTGGTTCTGTGCAATACCGGTTCCACGCAAGAAACTTAACCCGCTAGGGTCCTTGGCAAGGCCACCCGCTGGTTCTGCACAATGCCGCTTCCATGAAAGGGACTCACCCGCTAGGGTCCTCAGCAAGGCCACCCCGATGGTTCTGCACAATGCCGCGCCTCTGCTTCCATGAAAGGGACTTAACCCACTAGGGACCTTGGCAAGGCCACCACGCTGGTTCTGCACAATGCCGCCTCTCTGCTTCCATGAAAGGGACTTAACCCACTAGGGACCTTGGCAAGGCCACCACGCTGATTGTGCACAATGCTGCCTCTCCGCTTCCACGAAAGGGACTTAACCCACTAGGGTCCTTGGCAGGCACAATGCCGCCTCCGCCTCCATGAAAGGGACTTAACCCGCTGGTTCTGCACAATGCCGCCCACAAAAGGGGACTTAACCTGCTAGGTCTCTTGGCAAGGCCACCCTGCTGATTGTGTGCACACCGGTTCCACGAAGAAACTTAACTCAGAAGGCTACCACGCTGATTGTGCACAATGCCACTCCACGCATGGGACTTAACCCGCTAGGGTCCTTGGCAATGCCACTTCCATGGAAGGGACTTAACCCACTAGGGACCTCGGCAAGGCCACCACGCCTGCTCTGCACAATGCCGTCACAAAGGGGACTTAACCCGGCTAGGGTCTCTTGGCAAGGCCACCTGCTGGTTCTCCACTTCTGGCAAGGTCCTTGGCCACCCCGCTGGTTCTGCACAATACCACTTAACCCTAGGGTCCTTGGCAAGGCCACCACGCTGATTGTGCACAATGCCACCTCTCCGCCTCCATGAAAGGGACTTAACCGCTAGGGTCTCTGGCAAGGCCACCACGCTTGGTTCTGCACAATGCCGCCTCTGCTTCCATGAAAGGGACTTAACCCACTAGGGACCTTGGCAAGGCCACCACGCTGATTGTGCACAATGCTTCCAATGAAGGGAATTTAACTCGCTAGGGTCCTTGGCAAGGCCACAATGCCGCCTCTCCGCTTCCACAAAAGGGGACTTAACCCGCTAGGGTCCTTGGCAAGGCCACCCTGCTGATTGTGCACAATGCCACCTCTTCACTTCTGTGCAATACCGTTCCACGTAAGAAACTTAACCGCTAGGGTCCTTCAGCTACCACGCTGATTGTGCACAATGCCGCTCCACAAAAGGGTCCTTGGCAAGGGCACCACACTGGTTCTGCACAATGCCGCTTCACTTCTAAGGGACTTAACCCACAGGGTCTCCTCGGCACACCACTGCTCTGCACAATGCCGCCTCAATAAAAGGGGACTTAACCCGCTAGGGTCCTTGGCAAGGCCACCACGCTGATTGTGCACAATGCCGCCTCTCCGCTTCCATGAAAGGGACTTAACCCACTAGGGTCCTTGGCCCACCCGCTGGTTCTGCACAATGCCGCCTCTCCGCTTCCATGAAAGGGACCTCGGCAAGGCCACCCCGCTGGTTCTGCACAATACCGCTTCCGCGCATGGGACTTAACCCGCTAGGGTCCTTGGCAAGGCCACCATGCTGATTGTGCACAATGCCGCTTCCACAAAAGGGGACTTGACCCGCTAGGGTCCTTCGCAAGGGCACCACGCTGGTTCTGCACAATGCCGCCTCTCCGCTTCCATGAAAGGGACTTAACCCACTAGGGTCCTTCACAGCACCCACTGGTTCTGTGCAATACCGGTTCCACGAAGAAACTTAACCCACTAGGGTCTCTGGCAAGGCCACCCTGCTGGTTCTGCACAATGCCGCTTCCATGAAAGGGATTTAACCTGCTAGGGTCCTTGGCAAGGCCACAATGCCGCCTCTCCGCTTCCATGAAAGGGACTTAACCCGCTAGGGTCCTTGGCAAGGCCACCCTGCTGATTGTGTGCAATACCGGTTCCACGCAAGAAACTTAACCCACTAGGGTCCTTCGCAAGGCTACCACGCTGATTGTGCACAATGCCGCCTCTTCACTTCTGTGCAATACCAGTTCCACGCAAGAAACGTAACCCGCTAGGGTCCTTCGCAAGGCTGCCACGCTGATTGTGCACAATGCCGCTCCCACGCATGGGACTTAACCCACTAAGGACCTCGGCAAGGCCACCACGCTCGTTCCGAACAATGACGCTTCCACAAAAGGGGACTTAACCCTTCAGGGTCTCCAGCAAGGCCACCTGCTGGTTCTCCACTTCTGCGCAAGGTCCTTGGCCACCCGCTGGTTCTGCACAATACCACTTAACCCGCTAGGTCCTTGGCAAGGCACCACGCTGATTGTGCACAATGCCACCTCTCCGCTTCCATGAAAGGGACTTAACCCGCTAGGGTCCTTGGCAAGGCCACCACGCTGGTTCTGCACAATGCCGCCTCTCTGCTTCCATGAAAGGGACTTAACCCACTAGGGACCTTGGCAAGGCCACCACGCTGATTGTGCACAATGCTGCCTCTCCGCTTCCACGAAAGGGACTTAACCCGCTAGGGTCCTTGGCAAGGCCACAATGCCGCCTCTCCGCTTCCATGAAAGGGACTTAACCCGCTGGTTCTGCACAATGCCGCTTCCACAAAAGGGGACTTAACCCGCTAGGGTCCTTGGCAAGGCCACCCTGCTGATTGTGTGCAATACCGGTTCCACGCAAGAAACTTAACCCACTAGGGTCCTTCGCAAGGCTACCACGCTGATTGTGCACAATGCCGCCTCTTCACTTCTGCGAAGGGGACTTAACCCGCTAGGGTCCTTGGCAAGGCCACCCCACTGGTTCTGCACAATGCCACTTCCACGCATGGACTTAACCCACTGGGGACCTCGGCAAGGCCACCCCGCTGGTTCTGCACAATACCGCTTCCACGCATGGGACTTAACCCGCTAGGGTCCTTGGCAGGGCTACCATGCTGATTGTGCACAATTCCTCTTCCACAAAAGGGGACTTAACCCGCTAGGGTCCTTGGCAAGGCCACCCCACTGGTTCTGCACAATGCCGCTTCCACAAAAGGGGACTTGACCCACTAGGATCCTTGGCAAGGCCACCCTGCTGGTTCTGCACAATGCCGCTTCCACAAAAGGGGACTTGACCCACTAGGATCCTTGGCAAGGCCACCCTGCTGGTTCTGCACAATGCCGCTGCCACGCATGGGACTTAGCCCCGCTAGGGTCCTTGGCAAGGCCACCCCACTGGTTCTGCACAATGCCGCTTCCACAAAAGGGGACTTGACCCGCTAGGGACCTCGGCAAGGCCACCACACTGGTTCTGCACAATGCCGCCTCTTCACTTCTGCAAAAGGGACTTGACCCACTAGGGTCCTTGGCAAGGCCACTCCGCTGGTTCTGGCAGGCTAAATACCGCTCCGCCAGATGGGACTTAACCCGCTAGGGTCCTTCTGGCAAGGGCACCACACTGGTTCTGCACAATGCTGCCTCCGCCCATGAAAGGGACTTAACCCACTAGGGTCCTTGGCAAGGCCACCCTGCTGATTGTGCACAATGCCACCTCTTCACTTCTGTGCAATACCGGTTCCACGCAAGAAACTTAACCCGCTAGGGTCCTTCGCAAGGCTACCACGCTGATTGTGCACAATGCCGCTTCCACGCATGGGACTTAACCCGCTAGGGTCCTCGGAAGGCCACCACGCTGATTGTGCACAATGCCACCTCTGCGCTTCCACAAAGGACTTAACCCGCTAGGGTCTTGGCAAGGCCACCCTGCTGATTGTGCACAATGCCACCTCTTCACTTCTGTGCAATACCGGTTCCGCGAAGCTTAACCCGCTAGGGTCCTTCGCAAGGCTACCACGCTGATTGTGCACAATGCCGCCTCTTCACTTCTGCGAAGGGGACTTAACCCGCTAGGGTCCTCGGCAAGGCCACCACGCTCATTCTGCACAATGCCGCTTCCACAAAAGGGGACTTAACCCGCTAGGGTCCTTGGCAAGGCCACCACGCTGATTGTGCACAATGCCGCCTCTCCGCTTCCATGAAAGGGACTTAACCCACTAGGGTCCTTGGCCACCCCGCTGGTTCTGCACAATGCCGCCTCTCCGCTTCCATGAAAGGGACCTCGGCAAGGCCACCCCGCTGGTTCTGCACAATACCGCTTCCGCGCATGGGACTTAACCCGCTAGGGTCCTTGGCAAGGCCACCATGCTGATTGTGCACAATGCCGCTTCCACAAAAGGGGACTTGACCCGCTAGGGTCCTTCGCAAGGGCACCACGCTGGTTCTGCACAATGCCGCCTCTCCGCTTCCATGAAAGGGACTTAACCCACTAGGGTCCTTCACAAGGATACCCCACTGGTTCTGTGCAATACCGGTTCCACGCAAGAAACTTAACCCACTAGGGTCCTTGGCAAGGCCACCCTGCTGGTTCTGCACAATGCCGCTTCCATGAAAGGGATTTAACCTGCTAGGGTCCTTGGCAAGGCCACAATGCCGCCTCTCTGCTTCCATGAAAGGGACTTAACCCACTAGGGACCTTGGCAAGGCCACCACGCTGATTGTGCACAATGCCGCCTCTCCGCTTCCATGAAAGGGACTTAACCCGCTGGTTCTTCACAATGCCGCTTCCACAAAATGGGACTTAACCCGCTAGGGTCCTTGGCAAGGCCACCCTGCTGATTGTGCACAATGCCGCCTCTTCACTTCTGTGCAATACTGGTTCCACGCAAGAAACTTAACCCGCTAGGGTCCTTCGCAAGGCTACCACGCTGATTGTGCACAATGCCGCTTCCACAAAAGGGTCCTTGGCAAGGGCACCACACTGGTTCTGCACAATGCCGCCTCTTCACTTCTGCGAAGGGGACTTAACCCGCTAGGGTCCTTGGCAAGGCCACCCCACTGGTTCTGCACAATGCCACTTCCATGAAAGGGACTTAACCCACTAGGGACCTCGGCAAGGCCACCACGCTCGTTCTGCACAATGCCGCTTCCACAAAAGGGGACTTAACCCGCTAGGGTCCTTGGCAAGGCCACCATGCTGATTGTGCACAATGCCGCCTCTCCGCTTCCATGAAAGGGACTTAACCCACTAGGGTCCTTCGCAAGGGCACCACACTGGTTCTGCACAATGCCACCTCTTCACTTCCCTGCTAGGGTCCTTGGCAAAGCCACCCTGCTGGTTCTGCACAATGCCGCTTCCACACATGGGACTTAACCCACTAGGGTTCTTGGCAAGGCCGCCTCTCCGCTTCCGTACAAGAGACTTAACCAGCTAGGGTCCTTGTCAAGGCCACCATGCTGGTTGTGCACAATGCCGCTTCCGCAGAAGGGACTTAACCCACTAGGGTCCTTCGCAAGGCTACCACGCTGATTGTGCACAATGCCGCCTCTTCACTTCTGCGAAGGGGACTTAACCCGCTAGGGTCCTTGGCAAGGCCACCCCACTGGTTCTGCACAATGCCGCTTCCACGCATGGGACTTAACCCACTAGGGACCTCGGCAAGGCCACCCCGCTGGTTCTGCACAATACCGCTTCCACGCATGGGACTTAACCCGCTAGGGTCCTTGGCAAGGCCACCATGCTGATTGTGCACAATGCCGCTTCCACAAAAGGGGACTTAACCCGCTAGGGTCCTTGGCAAGGCCACCCCACTGGTTCTGCACAATACCGCTTCCGCGCATGGGACTTAACCCGCTAGGGTCCTTGGCAAGGCCACCACGCTGGTTCTGCACAATGCCGCTTCCACAAAAGGGGACTTGACCCACTAGGATCCTTGGCAAGGCCACCCTGCTGGTTCTGCACAATGCCGCTTCCACAAAAGGGGACTTGACCCACTAGGATCCTTGGCAAGGCCACCCTGCTGGTTCTGCACAATGCCGCTTCCACGCATGGGACTTAACCCCGCTAGGGTCCTTGGCAAGGCCACCCCGCTGGTTCTGCACAATGCCGCTTCCACAAAAGGGGACTTGACCCAAGGGCACCACACTGGTTCTGCACAATGCCGCTCTACAAAGGGGACTTGACCGCTAGGGACCTCAGCAAGGGCACCACACTGGTTCTGCACAATGCTGCCTGCAAGGGACTTGACCCGCTAGGGACTCGGCAAGGCCATCACGCTGGTTCTGCACAATGCCGCCTCTCCGCTTCCATGAAAGGGACCTCAGCAAGGCCACCACACTGGTTCTGCACAATGCCGCCTCTTCACTTCTGCAAAAGGGACTTGACCCACTAGGGTCCTCGGCAAGGCCACCATTCTGGTTCTGCACAATGCCGCCTCTCCGCTTCCACAAAAGGGGACTTAACCCGCTAGGGTCCTCGGCAAGGGCACCACACTGGTTCTGCACAATGCCACCTCTTCACTTCTGCGAAGGGTACTTAACCCACTAGGGTCCTCGGCAAGGCCACCCCGCTGGTTCTGCACAATACCGCTTCCGCGCATGGGACTTAACCCGCTAGGGTCCTTGGCAAGGCCACCATGCTGATTGTGCACAATGCCGCTTCCACAAAAGGGGACTTGACCCGCTAGGGTCCTTCGCAAGGGCACCACGCTGGTTCTGCACAATGCCGCCTCTCCGCTTCCATGAAAGGGACTTAACCCACTAGGGTCCTTCACAAGGCCACCCCAGTGGTTCTGTGCAATACCGTTCCACGAAGAAACTTAACCCGCTAGGGTCCTTGGCAAGGCCACCCCGCTGGTTCTGCACAATGCCGCTTCCATGAAAGGGACTCGACCCGCTAGGGTCCTCAGCAAGGCCACCACGCTGGTTCTGCACAATGCCGCCTCTCTGCTTCCATGAAAGGGACTTAACCCACTAGGGACCTTGGCAAGGCCACCACGCTGATTGTGCACAATGCTGCCTCTCCGCTTCCACGAAAGGGACTTAACCCGCTAGGGTCCTTGGCAAGGCCACAATGCCGCCTTCCGCTTCCATGAAGGGACTTAACCCGGCTGGTTCTGCAGAATGCCGCTCCACAAAGGGGACTTAACCCGCTAGGGTCCTTGGCAAGGCCACCCTGCTGATTCTGTGCAATACGTTCCACGAAGAAACTTAACTCAAGGCTACCACGCTTGATTGTGCACAATGCCGCCTCACGCATGGGACTTAACCCGCTAGGGTCCTTGGCAATGCCACTTCCATGGAAGGGACTTAACCCACTAGGGACCTCGGCAAGGCCACCACGCTCGTTCTGCACAATGCCGCTTCCACAAAAGGGGACTTAACCCGCTAGGGTCCTTGGCAAGGCCACCTGCTGGTTCTCCACTTCTGCGCAAGGTCCTTGGCCACCCCGCTGGTTCTGCACAATACCACTTAACCCGCTAGGGTCCTTGGCAAGGCCACCACGCTGATTGTGCACAATGCCACCTCTCCGCTTCCATGAAAGGGACTTAACCCGCTAGGGTCCTTGGCAAGGCCACCACGCTGGTTCTGCACAATGCCGCCTCTCTGCTTCCATGAAAGGGACTTAACCCACTAGGGACCTTGGCAAGGCCACCACGCTGATTGTGCACAATGCTGCCTCTCCGCTTCCACGAAAGGGACTTAACCCACTAGGGTCCTTGGCAAGGCCACAATGCCGCCTCTCCGCTTCCATGAAAGGGACTTAACCCGCTGGTTCTGCACAATGCCGCTTCCACAAAAGGGGACTTAACCCGCTAGGGTCCTTGGCAAGGCCACCCTGCTGATTGTGTGCAATACCGGTTCCACGCAAGAAACTTAACCCACTAGGGTCCTTCGCAAGGCTACCACGCTGATTGTGCACAATGCCGCCTCTTCACTTCTGCGAAGGGGACTTAACCCGCTAGGGTCCTTGGCAAGGCCACCCCACTGGTTCTGCACAATGCCACTTCCACGCATGGGACTTAACCCACTAGGGACCTCGGCAAGGCCACCCCGCTGGTTCTGCACAATACCGCTTCCGCGCATGGGACTTAACCCGCTAGGGTCCTTGGCAAGGCCACCATGCTGATTGTGCACAATGCCGCTCCACAAAGGGACTTAACCCGCTAGGGTCCTTGGCAAGGCCACCCCACTGGTTCTGCACAATGCCGCTTCCACAAAAGGGGACTTGACCCACTAGGATCCTTGGCAAGGCCACCCTGCTGGTTCTGCACAATGCCGCTTCCACAAAAGGGGACTTGACCCACTAGGATCTTGGCAAGGCCACCCTGCTGGTTCTGCACAATGCCGCTCCACAAAAGGGACTTGACCCACTAGGATCCTTGGCAAGGCCACCCTGCTGGTTCTGCACAATGCCGCCTCCACGATGGGGACTTAGCCCCGCTTAGGGTCTCTTGGCAAGGCCACCCCACTGGTTCTGCACAATGCCGCCTCCACAAAGGGACTTGACCCGCTAGGGACCTCGCAAGGCCACCACACTGGTTCTGCACAATGCCGCTTTCACTTCTGCAAAGGGACTTGACCCACTAGGGTCCTCAGCAAGGCCACCATGCTGGTTCTGCACAATGCCGCCTCTCCGCCCACAAAAGGGGACTTAACCCGCTAGGGTCCTTGGCAAGGGCACCACACTGGTTCTGCACAATGCCGCCTCTTCACTTCTGCGAAGGGTACTTAACCCACTAGGATCCTCGGCAAGGCCACCCAGCTGGTTCTGCACAATACCGCTTCCGCGCATGGGACTTAACCCGCTAGGGTCCTTCGCAAGGGCACCACACTGGTTCTGCACAATGCCGCCTCTCCGCTTCAATGAAAGGGACTTAACCCACTAGGGTACTTGGCAAGGCCACCCTGCTGATTGTGCACAATACCGCCTCTTCACTTCTGTGCAATACCGGTTCCACGCAAGAAACTTAACCCGCTAGGGTCCTTCGCAAGGCTACCACGCTGATTGTGCATAATGCCGCTTCCACGCATGGGACTTAACCCGCTAGGGTCCTTGGCAATGCCACTTCCATGGAAGGAACTTAACCCACTAGGGACCTCGGCAAGGCCACCACGCTCGTTCTGCACAATGCCGCTTCCACAAAAGGGGACTTAACCCGCTAGGGTCCTTGGCAAGGCCACCTGTTGGTTCTCCACTTCTGCGCAGGGTCCTTGGCAATGCCACCTCTCCGCTTCCATGAAAGGGACTTAACCCGCTAGGGTCCTTGGCAAGGCCACCACGCTGGTTCTGCACAATGCCGCCTCTCCGCTTCCATGAAAGGGACCTCGGCAAGGCCACCCCGCTGGTTCTGCACAATGCCGCCTCTCTGCTTCCATGAAAGGGACTTAACCCACTAGGGACCTTGGCAAGGCCACCACGCTGATTGTGCACAATGCTGCCTCTCCACTTCCACGAAAGGGACTTAACCCGCTAGGGTCCTTGGCAAGGCCACCCTGCTGGTTCTGCACAATGCCGCTTCCACAAAAGGGGACTTGACCCACTAGGATCCTTGGCAAGGCCACCCTGCTGGTTCTGCACAATGCCGCTTCCACGCATGGGACTTAGCCCCGCTAGGGTCCTTGGCAAGGCCACCCCGCTGGTTCTGCACAATACCGCCTCCGCGGATGGGACTTAACCCGCTAGGGTCCTTCGCAAGGGCACCACACTGGTTCTGCACAATGCCGCCTCTCCGCTTCCATGAAAGGGACCTCGGCAAGGCCACCATGCTGGTTCTGCACAATGCCGCCTCTCCGCTTCCACAAAAGGGGACTTGACCCGCTAGAGACCTCGGCAAGGCAACCACACTGGTTCTGCACAATGCCGCCTCTCCGCTTCCACAAAAGGGGACTTAACCCGCTAGGGTCCTTGGCAAGGCCACCCCACTGGTTCTGCGCAATGCCGCTTCCACGCATGGGACTTAACCCGCTAGGACTCGGCAAGGCCACCACGCTCGTTCTGCACAATGCCGCTTCCACAAAAGGGGACTTAACCCGCTAGGGTCCTTGGCAAGGCCACCACGCTGGTTCTGCACAATGCTGCCTCTCTGCTTCCACGAAAGGGACTTAACCCACTAGGGACCTTGGCAAGGCCACAATGCCGCCTCTCCGCTTCCACAAAAGGGGACTTAACCCGCTAGGGTCCTTGGCAAGGCCACCCTGCTGATTGTGCACAATGCCACCTCTTCACTTCTGTGCAATACCGGTTCCACGCAAGAAACTTAACCCGCTAGGGTCCTTCGCAAGGCTACCACGCTGATTGTGCACAATGCCGCCTCTTCACTTCTGCGAAGGGGACTTAACCCGCTAGGGTCCTCAGCAAGGCCACCACACTCGTTCTGCACAATGCCGCTTCCACAAAAGGGGACTTAACCCGCTAGGGTCCTTGGCCACCCCGCTGGTTCTGCACAATGCCGCCTCTCCGCTTCCATGAAAGGGACCTCGGCAAGGCCACCCCGCTGGTTCTGCACAATACCGCTTCCGCGCATGGGACTTAACCCGCTAGGGTCCTTGGCAAGGCCACCATGCTGATTGTGCACAATGCCGCTTCCACAAAAGGGGACTTGACCCACTAGGGTCCTTCACAAGGGCACCACGCTGGTTCTGCACAATGCCGCCTCTCCGCTTCCATGAAAGGGACTTAACCCACTAGGGTCCTTCACAAGGCCACCCCACTGTTTCTGTGCAATACCGGTTCCACGCAAGAAACTTAACTCGCAAGGCTACCACGCTGATTGTGCACAATGCCACTTCCACGCATGGGACTTAACCCGCTAGGTCCTTGGCAATGCCACTTCCATGGAAGGGACTTAACCCACTAGGGACCTCGGCAAGGCCACCACGCCTGTTCTGCACAATGCCGCTTCCACAAAGGGACTTAACCCGCTAGGGTCCTTGGCAAAACCACCTGCTGGTTCTCCACTTCTCGCAGGTCCTTGGCACCCGCTGGTTCTGCATATACCACTTAACCCGCTAGGGTCTCGGCAAGGCCACCACGCTGATTGTGCACAATGCCACCTCTCCGCTTCCATGAAAGGACTTAACCCGCTTAGGTCCTGGCAAGGCCACCACGCTGGTTCTGCACAATGCCGCCTCTGCTTCCATGAAAGGGACTTAACCCACTAGGGACCTTGGCAAGGCCACCACGCTGATTGTGCACAATGCTTCCACGAAAGGGACTTAACCCGCTAGGGTCCTTGGCAAGGCCACAATGCCGCCTCTCCGCTTCCACAAAAGGGGACTTAACCCGCTAGGGTCCTTCGCAAGGCTACCACACTGGTTCTGCACAATGCCACCTCTTCACTTCCCTGCTAGGGTCCTTGGCAAAGCCACCCTGCTGGTTCTGCACAATGCCGCTTCCACACATGGGACTTAACCCACTAGGTTCTTGGCAGCCGCCTCCGCCCTGTGAGAAGAGACTTAACCAGCTAGGGTCCTTGTCAAGGCCACCATGCTGGTTGTGCACAATGCCGCTCCGTGATAAGGGACTTAACCCACTAGGGTCCTTCAAGGCTACCACGCTGATTGTGCACAACGCCTCTTCACTTCTGGAGACTTAACCCGCTAGGGTCCTTGGCAAGGCCACCCCACTGGTTCTGCACAATGCCGCTTCCACGCATGGGACTTAACCCACTAGGGACCTCGGCAAGGCCACCCCGCTGGTTCTGCACAATACCGCTTCCACGCATGGGACTTAACCCGCTAGGGTCCTTGAAAAGGCCACCATGCTGATTGTGCACAATGCCGCTTCCACAAAAGGGGACTTAACCTCAGTAGGGTCTCTGGCAAGGCCACCCCACTGGTTCTCATAACACTGCTTCCTCAAGATGGGACTTAACCCGCTAGGGTCTCTTGGCAAGGCCACCACACTGGTTCTGCACAATGCCGCCCACAAAGGGGACTTGACCCACTAGGTCCTTGGCATGGCCACCCCACTGGTTCTGCACACCGCTTCCACAAAAGGGACTTAACCCACTAGGGTCTCTTGGCAAGGCCACCACACTGGTTCTGCACAATGCCGCTCCACAAAGGGGACTTGACCCGCTAGGCCTCGGCAAGGCCACCCTGCTGGTTCTGCACAATGCCGCTTCCCACAAAGGGACTTGACCCACTAGGATCCTTGGCAAGGCCACCCTGCTGGTTCTGCACAATGCCGTTCCACAAAGGACTTGACCGCTAGGGACCTCGGCAAGGCCACCACACTGGTTCTGCACAATGCTGCCTCTTCACTTCTGCAAAAGGGACTTGACCCACTAGGGTCCTCAGCAAGGCCACCATGCTGGTTCTGCACAATGCCGCCCTCCGCTTCCACAAAAGGGGACTTAACCCGCTAGGGTCCTTGGCAAGGGCACCACACTGGTTCTGCACAATGCCACCTCTCCGCTTCCATGAAAGGGACTTAACCCACTAGGGTCCTTGGCAAGGCCACCCTGCTGATTGTGCACAATACCGGTTCCACGCAAGAAACTTAACCCACTAGGGACCTCGGCAAGGCCACCACGCTCGTTCTGCACAATGCTGCCTCTCCGCTTCCACGAAAGGGGACTTAACCCGCTAGGGTCCTTGGCAAGGCCACCATGCTGATTGTGCACAAGGCCGCTTCCATGAAAGGGACTCGACCCGCTAGGGTCCTCAGCAAGGCCACCCCGCTGGTTCTGCACAATGCCGCCTCTCTGCTTCAATGAAAGGGACTTAACCCACTAGGGACCTTGCAAGGCCACAATGCCGCCTCTCCTTCCATGAAAGGGACTTAACCCGCTAGGGTCCTTGGCAAGGCCACCCTGCTGATTGTGTGCACACGTTCCACGCAGAAACTTAACCCACTAGGGTCCTTCGCAAGGCTACCACGCCTTATTGTGCACAATGCCGCCTCTTCACTTCTGGCGAAGGGGACTTAACCCGCTAGGGTCCTTGGCAAGCCACCCCACTGGTTCTGCACAATGCCACTTCCACACATGGGACTTAACCCACTAGGGACCTCGGCAAGGCCACCACACTGGTTCTGCACAATGCCGCCTCTTCACTTCTGCAAAGGGACTTGACCCACTAGGGTCCTTGCAAGACCACCCGCTGGTTCTCCATGATGGACTTAACCCGCTAGGGTCCTCGCAAGGGCACCACACTGGTTCTGCACAATGCCGCCTCCGCTTCCATGAAAGGGACTTAACCCACTAGGGTCCTTGGCAGCCACCCTGCTGATTGTGCACAATGCCCTCTTCACTTCTGTGCAATACCGGTTCCACGCAAGAAACTTAACCCGCTAGGGTCCTTCGCAAGGCTACCACGCTGATTGTGCACAATGCCGCTTCCACGCATGGGACTTAACCCGCTAGGGTCCTTGGCAATGCCACTTCCATGGAAGGAACTTAACCCACTAGGGACCTCGGCAAGGCCACCACGCTCGTTCTGCCCAATGCCGCTTCCACAAAAGGGGACTTAACCCGCTAGGGTCCTTGGCAAGGCCACCTGCTGGTTCTGCACAATACCACTTAACCCGCTAGGGTCCTTGGCAAGGCCACCACGCTGGTTCTGCACAATGCCGCCTCTCCGCTTCCATGAAAGGGACCTCGGCAAGGCCACCCCGCTGGTTCTGCACAATGCCGCCTCTCTGCTTCCATGAAAGGGACTTAACCCACTAGGGACCTTGGCAAGGCCACCACGCTGATTGTGCACAATGCTGCCTCTCCGCTTCCATGAAAGGGACTTAACCCGCTAGGGTCCTTGGCAAGGCCACAATGCCGCCTCTCCACTTGCATGAAAGGGACTTAACCCGCTAGGGTCCTTGGCAAGGCCACCCTGCTGATTGTGTGCAATACCGGTTCCACGGAAGAAACTTAACCCACTAGGGTCCTTCGCTAGGCTACCACGCTGATTGTGCACAATGCCACCTCTTCACTTCTACGAAGGGGACTTAACCCGCTAGGGTCCTTGGCAAGGCCACCCCACTGGTTCTGCACAATGCCGCTTCCACGCATGGGACTTAACCCACTAGGGACCTCGGCAAGGCCACCCCGCTGGTTCTGCACAATACCGCCTCCCACGATGGGACTTAACCCGCTAGGGTCCTTGGCAAGGCCACCATGCTGATTGTGCACAATGCCGCTTCCACAAAAGGGGACTTCACCCGCTAGGGTCCTTGGCAAGGCCACCACGCTGGTTCTGCACAATGCCGCTTCCACAAAAGGGGACTTGACCCACTAGGATCCTTGGCAAGGCCACCCTGCTGGTTCTGCACAATGCCGCTTCCACAAAAGGGGACTTGACCCGCTAGGGACCTCGGCAAGGCCACCACGCTGGTTCTGCACAATGCCGCCTCTTCACTTCTGCAAAAGGGACTTGACCCACTAGGGTCCTCGGCAAGGCCACCATGCTGGTTCTGCACAATCCCGCCTCTCCGCTTCCACAAAAGGGGACTTAACCCGCTAGGGTCCTCGGCAAGGGCACCACACTGGTTCTGCACAATGCCGCCTCTTCACTTCTGCGAAGGGTACTTAACCCACTAGGGACCTCGGCAAGGCTACCACGCTCGTTCTGCACAATGCTGCCTCTCCGCTTCCACGAAAGGGGACTTAACCCGCTAGGGTCCTTGGCAAGGCCACCATGCTGATTGTGCACAAGGCCGCTTCCATGAAAGGGACTCGACCCGCTAGGGTCCTCAGCAAGGCCACCCCGCTGGTTCTGCACAATGCCGCCTCTCTGCTTCCATGAAAGGGACTTAACCCACTAGGGACCTTGGCAAGGCCACAATGCCGCCTCTCCGCTTCCATGAAAGGGACTTAACCCGCTAGGGTCCTTGGCAAGGCCACCTGCTGGTTCTCCACTTCTGCGCAAGGTCCTTGGCCACCCCGCTGGTTCTGCACAATGCCGCCACTCCGCTTCCATGAAAGGGACCTCGGCAAGGCCACCCCACTGGTTCTGCACAATGCCGCCTCTCTGCTTCCATGAAAGGGACTTAACCCACTAGGGACCTTGGCAAGGCCACCACGCTGATTGTGCACAATGCTGCCTCTCCGCTTCCACGAAAGGGACTTAACCCGCTAGGGTCCTTGGCAAGGCCACAATGCCGCCTCTCCGCTTCCATGAAAGGGACAACCCGCTAGGGTCCTTGGCAAGGCCACCCTGCTGATTGTGTGCAATACCGGTTCCACGCAAGAAACTTAACCCACTAGGGTCCTTCGCAAGGCTACCACGCTGATTGTGCACAATGCCACCTCTTCACTTCTGCGAAGGGGTCTTAACCCGCTAGGGTCCTTGGCAAGGCCACCCCACTGGTTCTGCACAATGCCGCTTCCACGCATGGGACTTAACCCGCTAGGGTCCTTGGCAATGCCACTTCCATGAAAGGGACTTAACCCACTAGGGACCTCGGCAAGGCCACCCCGCTGGTTCTGCACAATACCGCTTCCGCGCATGGGAGTTAACCCGCTAGGGTCCTTGGCAAGGCCACCATGCTGATTGTGCACAATGCCGCTCCACAAAAGGGGACTTGACCCGCTAGGGTCCTTGGCAAGGCCACCCCACTGGTTCTGCACAATGCCGCTTCCACAAAAGGGGACTTAACCCACTAGGGTCCTTGGCAAGGCCACCACACTGGTTCTGCACAATGCCGCTTCCACAAGGGGACTTGACCAGGGACCTCGGCAAGGCCACCACGCTGGTTCTGCACAATGCCGCCTCTTCACTTCTGCAAAAGGACTTGACCCACTAGGGTCTCGGCAAGGCCACCATGCTGGTTCTGCACAATCCCGCCTCCGCTTCCACAAAGGGACTTAACCGCTAGGGTCCTCGGCAAGGGCACCACACTGGTTCTGCACAATGCCGCTTCTTCACTTCTCAAAGGGTACTTAACCCACTAGGGTCCTCGGCAAGGCCACCCCGCTGGTTCTGCACAATACCGGCTCACAAATGGGACTTAACCCGCTAGGGTCCTTGGCAAGGCCACCATGCTGATTGTGCACAATGCCGCTCCACAAAAGGGGACTTGACCTGCTAGGGTCTCGGCAAGGCCACCCCACTGGTTCTGCACAATGCCGCTTCCACAAAAGGGACTTGACCGCTAGGGACCTCGGCAAGGCCACCACACTGGTTCTGCACAATGCCGCCTCTTCACTTCTGCAAAGGGACTTGACCCACTAGGGTCCTCGGCAAAGCCACCGCTGGTTCTGCACAATACGCTTCCAAGATGGGACTTAACCCGCTAGGGTCCTTCGAGGCACCACACTGGTTCTGCACAATGCCGCCTCCGCTTCCATGAAAGGGACTTAACCCACTAGGGTCCTTGGCAGGCCACCCTGCTGATTGTGCACAATGCCGCCTCTTCACTTCTGTGCAATACCAGTTCCACGCAAGAACGTAACCGCTAGGGTCCTTCGCGAAGGCTACCACGCTGATTGTGCACAATGCCGCTTCCACGCATGGGACTTAACCCGCTAGGGTCCTTGGCAATGCCACTTCCATGGAAGGAACTTAACCCACTAGGGACCTCGGCAAGGCCACCACGCTCGTTCTGCACAATGCCGCCTCTCTGCTTCCATGAAAGGGACTTAACCCGCTAGGGTCCTTGGCAAGGCCACCACGCTGGTTCTGCACAATGCCGCCTCTCTGCTTCCATGAAAGGGACTTAACCCACTAGGGACCTTGGCAAGGCCACCACGCTGATTGTGCACAATGCTTCCACGAAAGGGACTTAACCCGCTAGGGTCCTTGGCAAGGCCACAATGCCGCCTCTCCGCTTCCACAAAAGGGGACTTAACCCGCTAGGGTCCTTGGCAAGGCCACCCTGCTGATTGTGCACAATGCCACCTCTTCACTTCTGTGCAATACCGGTTCCACGCAAGAAACTTAACCCGCTAGGGTCCTTCGCAAGGCTACCACGCTGATTGTGCACAATGCCGCTTCCACAAAAGGGTCCTTGGCAAGGGCACCACACTGGTTCTGCACAATGCCGCCTCTTCACTTCTGCGAAGGGGACTTAACCCGCTAGGGTCCTCGGCAAGGCCACCACGCTCGTTCTGCACAATGCCGCTTCCACAAAAGGGGACTTAACCCGCTAGGGTCCTTGGCAAGGCCACCTGCTGGTTCTCCACTTCTGCGCAAGGTCCTTGGCCACCCCGCTGGTTCTGCACAATACCGCTTCCGCGCATGGGACTTAACCCGCTAGGGTCCTTGGCAAGGCCACCACGCTGATTGTGCACAATGCCGCCTCTCCGCTTCCATGAAAGGGACTTAACCCACTAGGGTCCTTGGCCACCCCGCTGGTTCTGCACAATGCCGCCTCTCCGCTTCCATGAAAGGGACCTCGGCAAGGCCACCCCGCTGGTTCTGCACAATACCGCTTCCGCGCATGGGACTTAACCCGCTAGGGTCTCTGGGCAAGCCACCATGCTGATTGTGCACAATGCCGCTTCCACAAAAGGGGACTTGACCCGCTAGGGTCCTTCGCAAGGGCACCACGCTGGTTCTGCACAATGCCGCCTCTCCGCTTCCATGAAAGGGACTTAACCCACTAGGGTCCTTCACAAGGCCACCCCACTGGTTCTGTGCAATACCGGTTCCACGCAAGAAACTTAACCCACTAGGGTCCTTGGCAAGGCCACCCTGCTGGTTCTGCACAATGCCGCTTCCATGAAAGGGATTTAACCTGCTAGGGTCCTTGGCAAGGCCACAATGCCGCCTCTCTGCTTCCATGAAAGGGACTTAACCCACTAGGGACCTTGGCAAGGCCACCACGCTGATTGTGCACAATGCTGCCTCTCCGCTTCCACGAAAGGGACTTAACCCGCTAGGCTCCTTGGCAAGGCCGCCTCTCCGCTTCCATGAAAGGGACTTAACCCACTAGGGACCTCAGCAAGGCCAACCCGCTGGTTCTGCACAATGCCGCTTCCTCAAAAGGGGACTTAACCCGCTAGGGTCCTTGGCAAGGCCACCCTGCTGATTGTGCACAATGCCGCCTCTTCACTTCTGTGCAATACTGGTTCCACGCAAGAAACTTAACCCGCTAGGGTCCTTCGCAAGGCTACCACGCTGATTGTGCACAATGCCGCTTCCACAAAAGAGTCCTTGGCAAGGGCACCACACTGGTTCTGCACAATGCCGCCTCTTCACTTCTGCGAAGGGGACTTAACCCGCTAGGGTCCTTGGCAAGGCCACCACGCTCGTGCCACAATGCCACTTCCATGAAAGGGACTTAACCCACTAGGGACCTCGGCAAGGCCACCACGCTCGTTCTGCACAATGCCGCTTCCACAAAAGGGGACTTAACCCGCTAGGGTCCTTGGCAAGGCCACCATGCTGATTGTGCACAATGCCACCTCTCCGCTTCCATGAAAGGGACTTAACCCACTAGGGTCCTCTCGCAAGGGCACCACACTGGTTCTGCACAATGCCACCTCTTCACTTCCTGCTAGGGTCCTTGGCAAAGCCACCCTGCTGGTTCTGCACAATGCCGCTTCCACATGGGACTTAACCCACTAGGGTTCTTGGCAAGGCCGCCTCTCCGCTTCCGTACAAGAGACTTAACCAGCTAGGGTCCTTGTCAAGGCCACCATGCTGGTTGTGCACAATGCCGCTTCCGCAGAAGGGACTTAACCCACTAGGGTCCTTCACAAGGCTACCACGCTGATTGTGCACAATGCCGCCTCTTCACTTCTGCGAAGGGGACTTAACCCGCTAGGGTCCTTGGCAAGGCCACCCCACTGGTTCTGCATAATGCCGCTTCCACGCATGGGACTTAACCCACTAGGGACCTCGGCAAGGCCACCCCGCTGGTTCTGCACAATACCGCTTCCACGCATGGGACTTAACCCGCTAGGGTCCTTGGCAAGGCCACCATGCTGATTGTGCACAATGCCGCTCCACAAAAGGGACTTAACCCGCTAGGGTCCTTGGCAAGGCCACCCCACTGGTTCTGCACAATACCGCTTCCGCGCATGGGACTTAACCCGCTAGGGTCCTTGGCAAGGCCACCACGCTGGTTCTGCACAATGCCGCTTCCACAAAAGGGGACTTGACCCACTAGGATCCTTGGCAAGGCCACCCTGCTGGTTCTGCACAATGCCGCTTCCACAAAAGGGGACTTGACCCACTAGGATCCTTGGCAAGGCCACCCTGCTGGTTCTGCACAATGCCGCTTCCACGCATGGGACTTAACCCCGCTAGGGTCCTTGGCAAGGCCACCCCGCTGGTTCTGCACAATGCCGCTTCCACAAAAGGGGACTTGACCCGCAAGGGCACCACACTGGTTCTGCACAATGCGCTTCCACAAAGGGACTTGACCGCTAGGGACCTCGGCAAGGGGCACCACACTGGTTCTGCACAATGCCGCTTCCGTGCAAGGGACTTGACCCGCTAGGGACCTCGGCAAGGCCACCACGCTGGTTCTGCACAATGCCGCCTCTCCGCTTCCATGAAAGGGACCTCAGCAAGGCCACCACACTGGTTCTGCACAATGCCGCCTCTTCACTTCTGCAAAAGGGACTTGACCCACTAGGGTCCTCGGCAAGGCCACCATGCTGGTTCTGCACAATGCCGCCTCTCCGCTTCCACAAAAGGGGACTTAACCCGCTAGGGTCCTCGGCAAGGGCACCACACTGGTTCTGCACAATGCCGCCTCTTCACTTCTGCAAAGGGCCTTAACCCACTAGGGTCCTCGGCAAGAGCCACCCGCTGGTTCTGCACAATACCGCTTCCAGCGCATGGGACTTAACCCGCTAGGGTCCTTGGCAAGGCCACCATGCTGATTGTGCACAATGCCGCTTCCACAAAAGGGGACTTGACCCGCTAGGGTCCTTCGCAAGGGCACCACGCTGGTTCTGCACAATGCCGCCTCTCCGCTTCCATGAAAGGGACTTAACCCACTAGGGTCCTTCACAAGGCCACCCCACTGGTTCTGTGCAATACCGGTTCCACGCAAGAAACTTAACCCGCTAGGGTCCTTGGCAAGGCCACCCCGCTGGTTCTGCACAATGCCGCTTCCATGAAAGGGACTCGACCCGCTAGGGTCCTCAGCAAGGCCACCCCACTGGTTCTGTACAATGCCGCCTCTCTGCTTCCATGAAAGGGACTTAACCCACTAGGGACCTTGGCAAGGCCACCACGCTGATTGTGCACAATGCCACCTCTCCGCTTCCATGAAAGGGACTTAACCCGCTAGGGTCCTTGGCAAGGCCACCACGCTGGTTCTGCACAATGCCGCCTCTCTGCTTCCATGAAAGGGACTTAACCCACTAGGGACCTTGGCAAGGCCACAATGCCGCCTCTCCGCTTCCATGAAAGGGACTTAACCCGCTGGTTCTGCACAATGCCGCTTCCACAAAAGGGGACTTAACCCGCTAGGGTCCTTGGCAAGGCCACCCTGCTGATTGTGTGCAATACCGGTTCCACGCAAGAAACTTAACTCGCAAGGCTACCACGCTGATTGTGCACAATGCCGCTTCCACGCATGGGACTTAACCCGCTAGGGTCCTTGGCAATGCCACTTCCATGGAAGGGACTTAACCCACTAGGGACCTCGGCAAGGCCACCACGCTCGTTCTGCACAATGCCGCTTCCACAAAAGGGGACTTAACCCGCTAGGGTCCTTGGCAAGGCCACCTGCTGGTTCTCCACTTCTGCGCAAGGTCCTTGGCCACCCCGCTGGTTCTGCACAATACCACTTAACCCGCTAGGGTCCTTGGCAAGGCCACCACGCTGATTGTGCACAATGCCACCTCTCCGCTTCATGAAAGGGACTTAACCCGCTAGGGTCCTTGGCAAGGCCACCACGCTGGTTCTGCACAATGCCGCCTCTCTGCTTCCATGAAAGGGACTTAACCCACTAGGGACCTTGGCAAGGCCACCACGCTGATTGTGCACAATGCCGCCTCTCCGCCTTCCACGAAGGGACTTAACCCACTAGGGTCTTGGCAAGGCCACCATGCTGATTGTGCACAATGCCGCTTCCACAAAAGGGGACTTAACCCGCTAGGGTCCTTGGCAAGGCCACCCACTGGTTCTGCACAATGCCGCTTCCACAAAAGGGGACTTGACCCACTAGGATCCTTGGCAAGGCCACCCTGCTGGTTCTGCACAATGCCGCTTCCACAAAAGGGGACTTGACCCACTAGGATCCTTGGCAAGGCCACCCTGCTGGTTCTGCACAATGCCGCTTCCACAAAAGGGGACTTGACCCACTAGGATCCTTGGCAAGGCCACCCTGCTGGTTCTGCACAATGCCGCTTCCACGCATGGGACTTAGCCCGCTAGGGTCCTTGGCAAGGCCACCCCACTGGTTCTGCACAATGCCGCTTCCACAAAAGGGGACTTGACCCGCTAGGGACCTCGGCAAGGCCACCACACTGGTTCTGCACAATGCCGCCTCTTCACTTCTGCAAAAGGGACTTGACCCACTAGGGTCCTCAGCAAGGCCACCATGCTGGTTCTGCACAATGCCGCCTCTCCGCTTCCACAAAAGGGGACTTAACCCGCTAGGGTCCTTGGCAAGGGCACCACACTGGTTCTGCACAATGCCGCCTCTTCACTTCTGCGAAGGGTACTTAACCCACTAGGGTCCTCGGCAAGGCCACCCCGCTGGTTCTGCACAATACGCTTCACGATGGGACTTAATCCAACCCGCTAGGTCCTTCGCAAGGGCACCACACTGGTTCTGCACAATGCCGCCTCCGCTTCCACAAAAGGGACTTAACCCGCTAGGGTCCTTGGCAAGGCCACCCCACTGGTTCTGCACAATGCCGCTTCCACAAAAGGGGACTTGACCCACTAGGATCCTTGGCAAGGCCACCCTGCTGGTTCTGCACAATGCCGCTTCCACAAAGGGGACTTGACCCACTAGGATCCTTGGCAAGGCCACCTGCTGGTTCTCGCACAATGCCGCTCCACGCATGGGACTTAGCCCGCTTAGGTCTTGGCAAGGCCACCCCACTGGTTCTGCACAATGCCGCTTCCACAAAAGGGGACTTGACCCGCTAGGGACCTCGGCAAGGCCACCACACTGGTTCTGCACAATGCCGCCTCTTCACTTCTGCAAAAAGGGACTTGACCCACTAGGGTCCTTGGCAAGGCCACCCCGCTGGTTCTGCACAATACCGCTTCCGCGCATGGGACTTAACCCGCTAGGGTCCTTCGCAAGGGCACCACACTGGTTCTGCACAATGCCGCCTCTCCGCTTCCATGAAAGGGACTTAACCCACTAGGGTCCTTGGCAAGGCCACCCTGCTGATTGTGCACAATGCCGCCTCTTCACTTCTGTGCAATACCGGTTCCACGCAAGAAACTTAACCCGCTAGGGTCCTTCGCAAGGCTACCACGCTGATTGTGCACAATGCCGCTTCCACAAAAGGGTCCTTGGCAAGGGCACCACACTGGTTCTGCACAATGCCGCCTCTTCACTTCTGGAAGGGACTTAACCCGCTAGGGTCCTCGGCAAAGGCCACCACGCTCTGCTCTGCACAATGCCGCTTCCACAAAGGGACTTAACCGCTAGGGTCCTTGGCAAGGCCACCACGCTGATTGTGCACAATGCCGCCTCCGCTCCATGAAAGGGACTTAACCCACTAGGGTCCTTGGCCACCCGCTGGTTCTGCACAATGCCGCCTCTCCGCTTCCATGAAAGGGACCTCGGCAAGGCCACCCCGCTGGTTCTGCACAATACCGCTTCCGCGCATGGGACTTAACCCGCTAGGGTCCTTGGCAAGGCCACCATGCTGATTGTGCACAATGCCGCTTCCACAAAAGGGGACTTGACCCGCTAGGGTCCTTCGCAAGGGCACCACGCTGGTTCTGCACAATGCCGCCTCTCCGCTTCCATGAAAGGGACTTAACCCACTAGGGTCCTTCACAAGGCCACCCCACTGGTTCTGTGCAATACCGGTTCCACGCAAGAAACTTAACCCACTAGGGTCCTTGGCAAGGCCACCCTGCTGGTTCTGCACAATGCCGCTTCCATGAAAGGGATTTAACCTGCTAGGGTCCTTGGCAAGGCCACAATGCCGCCTCTCTGCTTCCATGAAAGGGACTTAACCCACTAGGGACCTTGGCAAGGCCACCACGCTGATTGTGCACAATGCCGCCTCTCCGCTTCCATGAAAGGGACTTAACCCGCTGGTTCTGCACAATGCCGCTTCCACAAAAGGGGACTTAACCCGCTAGGGTCCTTGGCAAGGCCACCCTGCTGATTGTGCACAATGCCGCCTCTTCACTTCTGTGCAATACTGGTTCCACGCAAGAAACTTAACCCGCTAGGGTCCTTCGCAAGGCTACCACGCTGATTGTGCACAATGCCGCTTCCACAAAAGGGTCCTTGGCAAGGGCACCACACTGGTTCTGCACAATGCCGCCTCTTCACTTCTGCGAAGGGGACTTAACCCGCTAGGGTCCTTGGCAAGGCCACCCCACTGGTTCTGCACAATGCCACTTCCATGAAAGGACTTAACCCACTAGGGACCTCGGCAAGGCCACCACGCCTGTTCTGCACAATGCCGCTTCCACAAGGGACTTAACCTGCTAGGGTTCTGGCAAGGCTACCATGCTGATTGTGCACAATGCCTCCTCCGCTCTCCATGAAAGGGACTTAACCCACTAGGTCCTTCGCAGGGCACCACACTGGTTCTGCACAATGCCACCTCTTCACTTCCTGCTAGGGTCCTTGGCAAAGCCACCCTGCTGGTTCTGCACAATGCCGCTTCCACACATGGACTTAACCCACTAGGGTTCTTGGCAAGGCCGCTCTCCGCCTCCGATACAAGAGACTTAACCAGCTAGGGTCCTTGTCAAGGCCACCATGCTGGTTGTGCACAATGCCGCCTCAGAAGGACTTAACCCACTAGGGTCCTTCGAAGGCTACCACGCTGATTGTGCACAATGCCGCTCTTCACTTCTCTAAGGAGACTTAACCGCTAGGGTCCTTGGCAAGGCCACCCCACTGGTTCTGCACAATGCCGCCCACGATGGGACTTAACCCACTAGGGACCTCGGCAAGGCCACTCCGCTGGTTCTGCACAATACGCCTCACGCATGGGACTTAACCCGCTAGGTCCTTGGCAAGGCCACCATGCTGATTGTGCACAATGCCGCCTACAAAAGGGGACTTAACCCGCTAGGGTCTCTTGGCAAGGCCACCCCACTGGTTCTGACAATCCTGCTCACCAAGATGGGACTTAACCCGCTAGGGTCCTTGGCAAGGCCACCACGCTGGTTCTGCACAGTGCCGCTTCCACAAAAGGACTTGACCCACTAGGATCCTTGGCAAGGCCACCCTGCTGGTTCTGCACAATGCGCTTCTACAAAGGGACTTGACCCACTAGGGATCCTGGCAAGGCCACCTGCTGGTTCTGCACAATGCCGCTCCACGCATGGGACTTAACCCGCTTAGGTCTTGGCAAGGCCACCCGCTGGTTCTGCACAATGCCGCTTCCACAAAAGGGGACTTGACCCAAGGGCACCACACTGGTTCTGCACAATGCCGCTTCTCAAAGGGACTTGACCGCTAGGGACCTCGGCAAGGGCACCACACTGGTTCTGCACAATGCCGCCTGCGAAGGGACTTGACCGCTTAGGGACCTCGGCAAGGCCACCACGCTGGTTCTGCACAATGCCGCCTCTCCGCTTCCATGAAAGGGACCTCAGCAAGGCCACCACACTGGTTCTGCACAATGCCGCCTCTTCACTTCTGCAAAAGGGACTTGACCCACTAGGGTCCTCGGCAAGGCCACCATGCTGGTTCTGCACAATGCCGCCTCTCCGCTTCCACAAAAGGGGACTTAACCCGCTAGGGTCCTCGGCAAGGGCACCACACTGGTTCTGCACAATGCCGCCTCTTCACTTCTGCGAAGGGTACTTAACCCACTAGGGTCCTCGGCAAGGCCACCCCGCTGGTTCTGCACAATACCGCTTCCGCGCATGGGACTTAAACCCGCTAGGTCCTGGGCCACCATGCTGATTGTGCACAATGCCGCTCCACAAAGGGGACTTGACCCACTAGGGTCCTTCGGGGGCACCACGCTGGTTCTGCACAATGCCGCCTCCGCTTCCATGAAAGGACTTAACCCACTAGGGTCCTTCACAAGGCCACCCACTGGTTCTGTGTAATACCGTTCCACGAAGAAACTTAACCCGCTAGGGTCCTTGGCAAGGCCACCCGCTGGTTCTGCACAATGCCGCTCCCATGAAAGGGACTCGACCCGCTAGGGTCCTCAGCAAGGCCACCCCGCTGGTTCTGCACAATGCCGCCTCTCTGCTTCCATGAAAGGGACTTAACCCACTAGGGACCTTGGCAAGGCCACCACGCTGATTGTGCACAATGCTGCCTCTCCGCTTCCACGAAAGGGACTTAACCCGCTAGGGTCCTTGGCAAGGCCACAATGCCGCCTCTCCGCTTCCATGAAGGGGACTTAACCCGCTGGTTCTGCAGAATGCCGCTTCCACAAAAGGGGACTTAACCCGCTAGGGTCCTTGGCAAGGCCAGCCTGCTGATTGTGTGCAATACCGGTTCCACGCAAGAAACTTAACTCGCAAGGCTACCACGCTGATTGTGCACAATGCCGCTTCCACGCATGGGACTTAACCCGCTAGGGTCCTTGGCAATGCCACTTCCATGGAAGGGACTTAACCCACTAGGGACCTCGGCAAGGCCACCACGCTCGTTCTGCACAATGCCGCTTCCACAAAAGGGGACTTAACCCGCTAGGGTCCTTGGCAAGGCCACCTGCTGGTTCTCCACTTCTGCGCAAGGTCCTTGGCCACCCCGCTGGTTCTGCACAATACCACTTAACCCGCTAGGGTCCTTGGCAAGGCCACCACGCTGATTGTGCACAATGCCACCTCTCCGCTTCCATGAAAGGGACTTAACCCGCTAGGGTCCTTGGCAAGGCCACCACACTGGTTCTGCACAATGCCGCCTCTCTGCTTCCATGAAAGGGACTTAACCCACTAGGGTCCTTGGCAAGGCCACAATGCCGCCTCTCCGCTTCCATGAAAGGGACTTAACCCGCTGGTTCTGCACAATGCCGCTTCCACAAAAGGGGACTTAACCCGCTAGGGTCCTTGGCAAGGCCACCCTGCTGATTGTGTGCAATACCGGTTCCACGCAAGAAACTTAACCCACTAGGGTCCTTCGCAAGGCTACCACGCTGATTGTGCACAATGCCACCTCTTCACTTCTGCGAAGGGGACTTAACCCGCTAGGGTCCTTGGCAAGGCCACCCCACTGGTTCTGCACAATGCCACTTCCACGCATGGGACTTAACCCACTAGGGACCTCGGCAAGGCCACCCCGCTGGTTCTGCACAATGCCGCTTCCGCGAAGGGGACTTAACCCGCTAGGGTCCTTGGCAAGGCCACCATGCTGGTTGTGCACAATGCCGCCTCCACAAAGGGGACTTGAACCACTAGGGTCTCTGCAAGGCCACCCCTACTGGTTCTGCACAATGCCGCTTCCACAAAAGGGGACTTCACACACTAGGATCCTTGGCAAGGCCACCCTGCTGGTTCTGCACAATGCCGCTTCCACAAAAGGGGACTTGACCCACTAGGATCCTTGGCAAGGCCACCCTGCTGGTTCTGCACAATGCCACTTCCACAAAAGGGGACTTGACCCACTAGGATCCTTGGCAAGGCCACCCTGCTGGTTCTGCACAATGCCGCTTCCACGCATGGGACTTAGCCCGCTAGGTTCCTTGGCAAGGCCACCCCACTGGTTCTGCACAATGCCGCTTCCACAAAGGGGACTTGACCGCTAGGGACCTCGGCAAGGCCACCACACTGGTTCTGCACAATGCCGCCTCTTCACTTCTGCGAAAGGGACTTGACCCACTAGGGTCCTCAGCAAGGCCACCATGCTGGTTCTGCACAATGCCGCCTCTCCGCTTCCACAAAAGGGGACTTAACCCGCTAGGGTCCTTGGCAAGGCCACCTGTTGGTTCTCCACTTCTGCGCAGGGTCCTTGGCAATGCCACCTCTCCGCTTCCATGAAAGGGACTTAACCCGCTAGGGTCTCAAGGCCACCACGCTGGTTCTGCACAATGCCGCCTCCGCTTCCATGAAAGGGACTCGGCAAGGCCACCCCGCTGGTTCTGCACAATGCCGCCTCTCTGCTTCCATGAAAGGGACTTAACCCACTAGGGACCTTGGCAAGGCCACCACGCTGATTGTGCACAATGCTGCCTCTCCGCTTCCACGAAAGGGGACTTAACCCGCTAGGGTCCTTGGCAAGGCCACCATGCTGATTGTGCACAATGCCGCCTCTCCGCTTCCATGAAAGGGACTTAACCCACTAGGGTCCTTCGCAAGGGCACCACACTGGTTCTGCACAATGCCACCTCTTCACTTCCCTGCTAGGGTCCTTGGCAAAGCCACCCTGCTGGTTCTGCACAATGCCGCCCACACATGGGACTTAACCCACTAGGGTTCTTGGCCGCCTCCGGCTTCGTGCAGAGACTTAACCAGCTAGGGACCTTGTCAAGGCCACCATGCTGGTTGTGCACAATGCCGCTTCGCAGAAGGGACTTAACCCACTAGGGTCCTTCGCAGGCTACCACGCTGATTGTGCACAATGTCACTCTTCACTTCTGGCGAAGGGGACTTAACCCGCTAGGGTCCTTGGCAAGGCCACCCCACTGGTTCTGCACAATGCCGCTTCCACGCATGGGACTTAACCCACTAGGGACCTCGGCAAGGCCACCCCGCTGGTTCTGCACAATACCGCTTCCACGCATGGGACTTAACCCGCTAGGGTCCTTGGCAAGGCCACCATGCTGATTGTGCACAATGCCGCTTCCACAAAAGGGGACTTAACCCGCTAGGGTCCTTGGCAAGGCCACCCCACTGGTTCTGCACAATACCGCTTCCGATGATGGGACTTAACCCGCTAGGGTCCTTGGCAAGGCCACCACACTGGTTCTGCACAATGCCGCTTCCACAAAAGGGGACTTGACCCGCTAGGGTCCTTGGCAAGGCCACCCCACTGGTTCTGCACAATGCCGCTTCCACAAAAGGGGACTTAACCCACTAGGGTCCTTGGCAAGGCCACCACACTGGTTCTGCACAATGCCGCTTCCACAAAAGGGGACTTGACCCGCTAGGGACCTCGGCAAGGCCACCCCGCTGGTTCTGCACAATACCGCTCTGCCAGCATGGGACTTAACCGGCTAGGGTCCTTGGCAAGGCCACCATGCTGGTTGTGCACAATGCCGCCTCCACAAAGGGACTTGACCCGCTAGGGTCCTTGGCAAGGCCACCCCGCTGGTTCTGCACAATGCCGCTTCCACAAAAGGGGACTTGACCCACTAGGATCCTTGGCAAGGCCACCCTGCTGGTTCTGCACAATGCCGCTTCCACAAAAGGGGACTTGACCCACTAGGATCCTTGGCAAGGCCACCCTGCTGGTTCTGCACAATGCCGCTTCCACGCATGGGACTTAGCCCGCTAGGGTCCTTGGCAAGGCCACCCCACTGGTTCTGCACAATGCCGCTTCCACAAAAGGGGACTTGACCCGCTAGGGACCTCGGCAAGGCCACCACACTGGTTCTGCACAATGCCGCCTCTTCACTTCTGCAAAAGGGACTTGACCCACTAGGGTCCTCAGCAAGGCCACCATGCTGGTTCTGCACAATGCCGCCTCTCCGCTTCCACAAAAGGGGACTTAACCCGCTAGGGTCCTTGGCAAGGGCACCACACTGGTTCTGCACAATGCCACCTCTCCGCTTCCATGAAAGGGACTTAACCCACTAGGGTCCTTGGCAAGGCCACCCTGCTGATTGTGCGCAATACCGGTTCCACGCAAGAAACTTAACCCACTAGGGACCTCGGCAAGGCCACCACGCTGCGTTCTGCACAATGCTGCCTCCGTCCACGAAGGGGACTTAACCCGCTAGGGTCCTTGGCAAGGCCACCATGCTGATTGTGCACAAGGCCGCTTCCATGAAAGGGACTCGACCCGCTAGGGTCCTCAGCAAGGCCACCCCGCTGGTTCTGCACAATGCCGCCTCTCTGCTTCCATGAAAGGGACTTAACCCACTAGGGACCTTGGCAAGGCCACAATGCCGCCTCTCCGCTTCCATGAAAGGGACTTAACCCGCTAGGGTCCTTGGCAAGGCCACCCTGCTGATTGTGTGCAATACCGGTTCCACGCAAGAAACTTAACCCACTAGGGTCCTTCGCAAGGCTACCACGCTTATTGTGCACAATGCCGCCTCTTCACTTCTGGAAGGGACTTAACCCGCTAGGGTCCTTGGCAAGGCCACCCCACTGGTTCTGCACAATACCGCTTCCGCGCATGGGACTTAGCCCCGCTAGGGTCCTTGGCAAGGCCACCCCACTGGTTCTGCACAATGCCGCTTCCACAAAAGGGGACTTGACCCGCTAGGGACCTCGGCAAGGCCACCACACTGGTTCTGCACAATGCCGCCTCTTCACTTCTGCAAAAGGGACTTGACCCACTAGGGTCCTTGGCAAGGCCACCCCGCTGGTTCTGCGCATGGGACTTAACCCGCTAGGGTCCTTCGCAAGGGCACCACACTGGTTCTGCACAATGCCGCCTCTCCGCTTCCATGAAAGGGACTTAACCCACTAGGGTCCTTGGCAAGGCCACCCTGCTGATTGTGCACAATGCCGCCTTCACTTCTGTGCACACCGGTTCCACGAAGAAACTTAACCCGCTAGGGTCCTTCGCATATTACCACGCTGATTGTGCACAATGCCGCCCACGCATGGGACTTAACCGCTAGGGTTCCTTGGCAATGCCACTTCCATGGAAGGAACTTAACCCACTAGGGACCTCGGCAAGGCCACCACGCTCGTTCTGCACAATGCCGCTTCCACGCATGGGACTTAACCCGCTAGGGTCCTTGGCAATGCCACTTCCATGGAAGGAACTTAACCCACTAGGGACCTTGGCAAGGCCACCTGCTGGTTCTGCACAATACCACTTAACCCGCTAGGGTCCTTGGCAAGGCCACCACGCTGGTTCTGCACAATGCCGCCTCTCCGCTTCCATGAAAGGGAACTCGGCAAGGCCACCCCGCTGGTTCTGCACAATGCCGCCTCTCTGCTTCCATGAAAGGGACTTAACCCACTAGGGACCTTGGCAAGGCCACCACGCTGATTGTGCACAATGCTGCCTCTCCGCTTCCACGAAAGGGACTTAACCCACAAGGGTCCTTGGCAAGGCCACAATGCCGCCTCCATTGCATGAAGCGACTTAACCCGCTAGGGTCCTTGGCAAGGCCACCCTGCTGATTGTGTGCATACCGGTTCCACGCAAGAAACTTAAACCCACTAGGGTCCTTCGCAGGCTACCACGCTGATTGTGCACAATGCCACCTCTTCACTTCTGCGAAGGGGACTTAACCCGCTAGGGTCCTTGGCAAGGCCACCCCACTGGTTCTGCACAATGCCGCTTCCACGCATGGGACTTAACCCACTAGGGACCTCGGCAAGGCCACCCCGCTGGTTCTGCACAATACCGCTTCCGCGCATGGGACTTAACCCGCTAGGGTCCTTGGCAAGGCCACCATGCTGATTGTGCACAATGCCGCTTCCACAAAAGGGGACTTAACCCGCTAGGGTCCTTGGCAAGGCCACCACGCTGGTTCTGCACAATGCCGCCTCTTCACTTCTGCAAAAGGGACTTGACCCACTAGGGTCCTCGGCAAGGCCACCATGCTGGTTCTGCACAATCCCGCCTCTCCGCTTCCACAAAAGGGGACTTAACCCGCTAGGGTCCTCGGCAAGGGCACCACACTGGTTCTGCACAATGCCGCCTCTTCACTTCTGCGAAGGGTACTTAACCCACTAGGGACCTCGGCAAGGCCACCACGCTCGTTCTGCACAATGCTGCCTCTCCGCTCCCACGAAAGGGGACTTAACCCGCTAGGGTCCTTGGCAAGGCCACCATGCTGATTGTGCACAATGCCGCTTCCACAAAAGGGGACTTAACCCGCTAGGGTCCTTGGCAAGGCCACCACGCTGGTTCTGCACAATGCCGCTTCCACAAAAGGGGACTTGACCCACTAGGATCCTTGGCAAGGCCACCCTGCTGGTTCTGCACAATGCCGCTTCCACAAAAGGGGACTTGACCCGCTAGGGACCTCGGCAAGGCCACCACGCTGGTTCTGCACAATGCCGCCTCTTCACTTCTGCAAAAGGGACTTGACCCACTAGGGTCCTCGGCAAGGCCACCATGCTGGTTCTGCACAATCCCGCCTCTCCGCTTCCACAAAAGGGGACTTAACCCGCTAGGGTCCTCGGCAAGGGCACCACACTGGTTCTGCACAATGACGCCTCTTCACTTCTGCGAAGGGTACTTAACCCACTAGGGACCTCGGCAAGGCCACCACGCTCGTTCTGCACAATGCTGCCTCCGCGCCACCAAGGGACTTAACCTAGGGTCTCGGCAAGGCCACCATGCTGATTGTGCACAAGGCCGCCCATGAAAGGGACTCGACCCGCTAGGGTCCTCAGCAAGGCCACCCCGCTGGTTCTGCACAATGCCGCCTCTCTGCTTCCATGAAAGGGACTTAACCCACTAGGGACCTTGGCAAGGCCACAATGCCGCCTCTCCGCTTCCATGAAAGGGACTTAACCCGCTAGGGTCCTTGGCAAGGCCACCTGCTGGTTCTCCACTTCTGCGCAAGGTCCTTGGCCACCCCGCTGGTTCTGCACAATGCCGCCACTCCGCTTCCATGAAAGGGACCTCGGCAAGGCCACCCCACTGGTTCTGCACAATGCCGCCTCTCTGCTTCCATGAAAGGGACTTAACCCACTAGGGACCTTGGCAAGGCCACCACGCTGATTGTGCACAATGCTGCCTCTCCGCTTCCACGAAAGGGACTTAACCCGCTAGGGTCCTTGGCAAGGCCACAATGCCGCCTCTCCGCTTCCATGAAAGGGACAACCCGCTAGGGTCCTTGGCAAGGCCACCCTGCTGATTGTGTGCAATACCGGTTCCACGCAAGAAACTTAACCCACTAGGGTCCTTCGCAAGGCTACCACGCTGATTGTGCACAATGCCACCTCTTCACTTCTGCGAAGGGGACTTAACCCGCTAGGGTCCTTGGCAAGGCCACCCCACTGGTTCTGCACAATGCCGCTTCCACGCATGGGACTTAACCCGCTAGGGTCCTTGGCAATGCCACTTCCATGAAAGGGACTTAACCCACTAGGGACCTCGGCAAGGCCACCCCGCTGGTTCTGCACAATACCGCTTCCGAGCATGGGAGTTAACCCGCTAGGGTCCTTGGCAAGGCCACCATGCTGATTGTGCACAATGCCGCTTCCACAAAAGGGGACTTGACCCGCTAGGGTCCTTGGCAAGGCCACCCCACTGGTTCTGCACAATGCCGCTTCCACAAAAGGGGACTTAACCCACTAGGGTCCTTGGCAAGGCCACCACACTGGTTCTGCACAATGCCGCTTCCACAAAAGGGGACTTGACCCGCTAGGGACCTCGGCAAGGCCACCACGCTGGTTCTGCACAATGCCGCCTCTTCACTACTGCAAAAGGGACTTGACCCACTAGGGTCCTCGGCAAGGCCACCATGCTGGTTCTGCACAATCCCGCCTCTCCGCTTCCACAAAAGGGGACTTAACCCGCTAGGGTCCTCGGCAAGGGCACCACACTGGTTCTGCACAATGCCGCCTCTTCACTTCTGCGAAGGGTACTTAACCCACTAGGGTCCTCGGCAAGGCCACCCCGCTGGTTCTGCACAATACCGCTTCCGAGCATGGGACTTAACCCGCTAGGGTCCTTGGCAAGGCCACCATGCTGATTGTGCACAATGCCGCTTCCACAAAAGGGGACTTGACCCGCTAGGGTCCTTGGCAAGGCCACCCCACTGGTTCTGCACAATGCCGCTTCCACAAAAGGGGACTTGACCCGCTAGGGACCTCGGCAAGGCCACCACACTGGTTCTGCACAATGCCGCCTCTTCACTTCTGCAAAAGGGACTTGACCCACTAGGGTCCTCGGCAAGGCCACCCCGCTGGTTCTGCACAATACCGCTTCCGCGCATGGGACTTAACCCGCTAGGGTCCTTCGCAAGGGCACCACACTGGTTCTGCACAATGCCGCCTCTCCGCTTCCATGAAAGGGACTTAACCCACTAGGGTCCCGCTAGCCACCCTGCTGATTGTGCACAATGCGCCTCTTCACTTCTGTGCAATACCAGTTCCACGCAAGAAACGTAACCCGCTAGGGTCCTTCGCAAGGCTACCACGCTGATTGTGCACAATGCCGCTTCCACGCATGGGACTTAACCCACTAGGGACCTTGGCCACCCCGCTGGTTCTGCACAATGCCGCCTCTCTGCTTCCATGAAAGGGACTTAACCCGCTAGGGTCCTTGGCAAGGCCACCACGCTGGTTCTGCACAATGCCGCCTCTCTGCTTCCATGAAAGGGACTTAACCCACTAGGGACCTTGGCAAGGCCACCACGCTGATTGTGCACAATGCTTCCACGAAAGGGACTTAACCCGCTAGGGTCCTTGGCAAACCACAATGCCAGCCTCTCCCTCCACAAAGGGACTTAACCGCTAGGGTCCTTGGCAAGACCACCCTGCTGATTGTGCACAATGCCACCTCTTCACTTCTGTGCAATAGCGGTTCCCGCATAAACTTAACCCGCTGAGTTCGCCGCAAGAGCTACCACGCTGATTGTGCACAATGCCGCTTCCACAAAGGGTCTTGGCAAGGGCACCACACTGGTTCTGCACAATGCCGCCTCTTCACTTCTGCGAAGGGGACTTAACCCGCTAGGGTCCTCGGCAAGGCCACCACGCTCGTTCTGCACAATGCAGCTTCACAAAGGGACTTAACCGCTAGGGTCCTTGGCAAGCCACCTGCTGGTTCTCCACTTCTGCGCCAGGGTCCTTGGCCACCCGCTGGTTCTGCACAATACCGCTTCGCGCATGGGACTTAACCGCTAGGGTCGCAGCGAAACACCAGCTGATTGTGCACAATGCGCCTCTCGCGCTTCCATGAAAGGACTTAACCCACTAGGGTCCTTGGCCACCCGCTGGTTCTGCACAATGCCGCCTCTCCGCTTCCATGAAAGGGACCTCGGCAGACCACCCGCTGGTTCTACCATACCACCGCTTCCGGCGCATGGGACTTAACCCGCTGGGGTCCTTGTCAACCACCATGCTGATTGTGCACAATGCAGCTTCCACAAAGGGACTTGACCCGCTAGGGTCGTTCGCATGGGCACCACGCTGGTTCTGCACAATGCCGCCTCCGGCTTCCATGAAAGGACTTAACCCACTGGGGTCCTTCACAAGCCACCCCCTGGTTCTGTGCAATACGGTTCCGCGTAAGAAACTTAACCCACTAGGGTCTCCGGCAAGAGCCACCCTGCTGGTTCTGCACAATGCCGCTTCCATGAAAGGGATTTCACCTGCTAGGGTCTTGGCAGAGCCACAATACCGCTCTCTGCTTCCATGAAAGGGACTTAACCCACTAGGGACCTTTGCAAGGCCACCACGCTGATTGTGCACAATGCTGCCTCTCCGCTTCCACGAAAGGGACTTAACCCGCTAGGCTCCTTGGCAAGGCCGCCTCTCCGCTTCCATGAAAGGGACTTAACCCACTAGGGACCTCAGCAAGGCCAACCCGCTGGTTCTGCACAATGCCGCTTCCACAAAGGGGACTTAACCCGCTAGGGTCCTTGGCAAGGCCACCCTGCTGATTGTGCACAATGCCGCCTCTTCACTTCTGTGCAATACTGGTTCCACGCAAGAAACTTAACCCGCTGGGGTCGCCTTCGAAGCTACCGCGCTGATTGTGCACAATGCCGCTTCCACAAAGGGTCCTTGCAGGGCACCACACTGGTTCTGCACAATGCCGCCTCTTCACTTCTCGCGAGGGGACTTAACCCGCTAGGGTCTTGGCAAAACCACCCCACTGGTTCTGCACAATGCCACTTCCATGAAAGGACTTAACCCACTAGTGGACCTCGGCAAGGCCACCACGCCGTTCTGCACAATGCCGCTTCCACAAAAGGGGACTTAACCCGCTAGGGTCCTTGGCAAGGCCACCATGCTGATTGTGCACAATGCCGCCTCTCGGCTTCCATGAAAGGGACTTAACCCATAGGGTCCTTCGCAAGGGCACCACACTGGTTCTGCACAATGCCACCTCTTCACTTCCTGCTAGGGTCCCGGCAAAGCCACCCTGCTGGTTCTGCACAGTGCCTTCCACACATGGGACTTAACCCACTAGGGTTCTTGGCAAGGCCGCCTCTCCGCTCTGCATGAAGAGACTTAACCAGCTAGGGTCCTTGTCAAGGCCACCATGCTGGTTGTGCACAATGCAGCTTCAAGAGAAGGGACTTAACCCACTGGGGTCCTTCGCAAGAGCTACCACGCTGATTATTGCACAATGCCTCTCTTCACTTCTGCGGGGGACTTAACCCGCTAGGGTCCTTGGCAAAGCCACCCTACTGGTTCTGCATACAATGCCGCTCGACGATGGGACTTAACCCACTAGGGACCTCGGCAAGGCCACCCCGCTGGTTCTGCACAATACGCTTCACGCATGGGACTTAACCCGCTAGGGGTCCTTAGCAAGGCCACCATGCTGATTGTGCACAATGCGCTTCTACAAAGGGGACTTAACCCGTTAGGGTCTTAGGCAAGGCCACCCACTGGTTCTGCTCACACACTGCTCGCAAGATGGGACTTAACCCGCTAGGTCCTTGGCAAGGCCACCACGCTGGTTCTGCACAATGCCGCTCACAAAAGGGACTTGACCCACTAGGATCTCTTGGCAAGGCCACCCTGCTGGTTCTGCACATGCCGCTTCCACAAAGGGACTTGACCCACTAGGATCCTTGGCAAGGCCACCCTGCTGGTTCTGCACAATGCCGCTTCCACAAAAGGGGACTTGACCGACGAGGATCCTTGGCAAGGCCACCCAGCTGGTTCTGCACAATGCAGCTTCCACAAAGGGGACTTGACCCCACAAGGCACCACACTGGTTCTGCACAATGCAGCTTCAAAGGGGACTTGACCCGCTAGGGACCTCGGCAAGGGCACCACTGGTTCTGCACAATGCGCTTCCATTGCAGGGACTTGACCCGCTAGGGACCTCGGCAAGGCCACCACGCTGGTTCTGCACAATGCCGCCTCTCCGTTTCCATGAGAGGGACCTCACCAAGCCACCACACTGGTTCTGCACAATGCGCCTCTTCACTTCTGCAAAGGGGACTTGACCCGCTTGGGTCCTCGGCTAGAGCCACCATGCTGATTCTGCACAATGCGCCTCCGCTCTCCACAAAGGGACTTAACCGCTAGGGTCCTCGGCAAGGGCACCACACTGGTTCTGCACAATGCCAGCCTCTTCACTTCTGCAGAAGGGTAGCTTAACCCACTAGGGTCCTCGGCAAAGGCCACCCCGCTGGTTCTGCACAATACGCTTCCGGCGCTGGGACTAACCCGCTGGGGTCGCCCGGCAGAGCCACCATGCTGATTGTGCACAATGCGGCTTCCACAAAGGGGACTTGACCCGCTAGGGTCATCGCGCAGAAAAGTTTCCAGCTGGTTCTGCACAATACGCCTCTCCGCTTCCATGAAAGGACTTAACCCGCTAGGGTCCTTCTACAAGGCCACCCCACTGGTTCTGTGCAATACCGTTCCACGAAGAAACTTAACCCGCTAGGGTCCTTGGCAATGCCACCCGCTGGTTCTGCACAATGCCGCTTCATGAAAGGACTCGACCGCTAGGGTCCTCAGCAAAACCACCCGCTGGTTCTGCACAATGCGCCTCTCGCTTCCATGAAACGGGACTTAACCCACTAGGGACCTTGGCAAGGCCACTCACGCCTGATTGTGCACAATGCTGCTTCTCCGCCTATTTAAGAGGGACTTAACCCGCTAGGGTCCTTGCTCGGCCACAATGCCGCCTCCGCTTCCATGAAAGGGACTTAACCCGCTGGTTCTGCACAATGCCGCCTAATAAAGGGGATTTAACCGCTAGGGTCGCCAGCAAGGCCACCCTGCGGATTTGTGCAATACGGTTCCACGCAGAAACTTAACTTCTCAAGGCTACTGCCTGATTGTGCACAATGCCGCTCACGCATGGGACTTAACCGCTAGGGTCCTCTGGCAATGCCATTTCCATGGAAGGACTTAACCCATCAGGGACCTCGCAAGGCCACCACGCCGCTTTGCACAATGCCGCCTACAAAGGGGACTTAACCCGCTAGGGTCTCTTGGCAAGGCCAATTCGTTGGTTCTCACTTCTGCTCCGGGTCCTGGCCACCCCGCTGGTTCTGCACAATACCACTTAACCCGCTAGGGTCCTGGCAAGTCTCCTCCACGCTGATTGTGCACAATGCCACCTCTCGCTCCATGAAAGGGACTTTAACCGCTAGGGTCCTTGGCAAGGCCACCACGCTTGTTCTGCACAATGCCTCTCTGCTTCCATGAAAGGGACTTAACCCTCAGGGACCTTGGTGCCACCGCGCTGATTGTGCACAATGCTGCCTCTCCGCTTCCCCGAAAGGACATAACCCACTAAGGTCCATGGCAAGGCCACAATGCCGCCTCTCCGCTTCCATGAAAGGGACTTAACCCGCTGGTTCTGCACAATGCCGCTTCCACAAAAGGGGACTTAACCCGCTAGGGTCCTTGGCAAGGCCACCCTGCTGATTGTGTGCAATACCGGTTCCACGCAAGAAACTTAACCCACTAGGGTCCTTCGCAAGGCTACCACGCTGATTGTGCACAATGCCGCCTCTTCACTTCTGCGAAGGGGACTTAACCCGCTAGGGTCCTTGGCAAGGCCACCCCAGTGGTTCTGCACAATGCCACTTCCACGCATGGGACTTAACCCACTAGGGACTCTCGGCAAGGCCACCCCGCTGGTTCTGCAATACTGCTCCGGCCATGATGGGACTTAACCCGCTAGGGTCCTGGTAAGGCCACCATGCTGATTGTGCACAATGCCGCTTCAACAAAGGGGACTTAACCGCTAGGGTCTCTTGGCAAGGCCACCCCACTGGTTCTGCACAATGCCGCTCCACAAAAGGGACTTGACCCACTAGGATCTTGGCAAGGCCACCCTGCTGGTTCTGCACAATGCCGCTTCCACAAAGGGACTTGACCCACTAGGATCCTTGCAAGGCCACCCTGCTGGTTCTGCACAATGCCGCCCACAAAGGGGACTTAACCTCGTTAGGGTCCTTGGCAAGGCACCTGCTGGTTCTCCACTTCTCGCGAAGGTCCTGGTCACCCCGCTGGTTCTGCACAATACCACTTAACCCGCTAGGGTCTTGGCAAGTCCACCACGCTGATTGTGCACAATGCCACCTCTCCGCTTCCATGAAAGGGACTTAACCCGCTAGGGTCCTCTGGCAAGGCCACCACGCTGGTTCTGCACAATCGCCGCCTCTGCTTCCATGAAAGGGACTTAACTCACTAGGGACCTTGGCAAGGCCACCACGCTGATTGTGCACAATGCTGCCTCTCCGCTTCCACGAAGGGACATAACCCGCTAGGGTCCATGGCAAGGCCACAATGCCGCCTCTCCGCTTCCATGAAAGGGACTTAACCCGCTGGTTCTGCACAATGCCGCTTCCACAAAGGGGACTTAACCGCTAGGGTCCTTGGCAAAGCCACCCTGCTGATTATGTGCAATACGGTTCCACGCCAAAACTTAACCCACTAGGGTCCTTCGTAAGCTACCACGCTGATTGTGCACAATGCCGCGCCTCTTCACTTCTGCGAAGAGGGACTTAACCCGCTAGGGTCGCCAGCAAACCACCCAGTGGTTCTGCACAATGCCACTTCCACGTGGGACTTAACCCACTAGGGACCTCGGCAAGGCCACCCCGCTGGTTCTGCACAATACCGCTTCCGCGCATGGGACTTAACCCGCTAGGGTCCTTGGCAAGGCCACCATGCTGATTGTGCACAATGCCGCTTCAACAAAAGGGGACTTAACCCGCTAGGGTCCTTGGCAAGGCCACCCACTGGTTCTGCACAATGCCGCTTCCACAAAAGGGGACTTGACCCACTAGGATCCTTGGCAAGGCCACCCTGCTGGTTCTGCACAATGCCGCTTCCACAAAAGGGGACTTGACCCACTAGGATCCTTGGCAAGGCCACCCTGCTGGTTCTGCACAATGCCGCTTCCACAAAAGGGGACTTGACCCACTAGGATCCTTGGCAAGGCCACCCCACTGGTTCTGCACAATGCCGCTTCCACAAAAGGGGACTTGACCCGCTAGGGACCTCGGCAAGGCCACCACACTGGTTCTGCACAATGCCGCCTCTTCACTTCTGCAAAAGGGACTTGACCCACTAGGGTCCTCAGCAACGCCACCATGCTGGTTCTGCACAATGCCGCCTCTCCGCTTCCACAAAAGGGGACTTAACCCGCTAGGGTCCTTGGCAAGGGCACCACACTGGTTCTGCACAATGCCGCCTCTTCACTTCTGCGAAGGGTACTTAACCCACTAGGGTCCTCGGCAAGGCCACCCCGCTGGTTCTGCACAATACCGCTTCCGGATGGGACTTAACCCGCTAGGGTCCTTCGCAAGGGCACCACACTGGTTCTGCACAATGCCGCCTCTCCGCTTCCATGAAAGGACTTAACCCACTAGGGTCCTTGGCAAGGCCACCCTGCTGATTGTGCACAATGCCGCCTCTTCACTTCTGTGCAATACCGGTTCCACACAAGAAACTTAACCCGCTAGGGTCCTTCGCAAGTCTACCACGCTGATTGTGCACAATGCCGCTTCCACGCATGGGACTTAACCCGCTAGGATCCTTGGCAATGCCACTTCCATGGAAGGAACTTAACCCACTAGGGACCTCGGCAAGGCCACCACGCTCGTTCTGCACAATGCCGCTTCCACAAAAGGGGACTTAACCTGCTAGGGTCCTTGGCAAGGCCACCTGTTGGTTCTCCACTTCTGTGCAAGGTCCTTGGCCACCCCGCTGGTTCTGCACAATACCACTTAACCCGCTAGGGTCCTTGGCAATGCCACCTCTCCGCTTCCATGAAAGGGACTTAACCTGCTAGGGTCCTTGGCAAGGCCACCGCTGGTTCTGCACAATGCCGCCTCTCCGCTTCCATGAAAGGGACCTCGGCAAAGCCACCCCGTTGGTTCTGCACAATGCCGCCTCTCTGCTTCCATGAAAGGGACTTAACCCACTAGGGACCTTGGCAAGGCCACCACGCTGATTGTGCAGAATGCTGCCTCTCCGCTTCCACGATAGGGGACTTAACCCGCTAGGGTCCTTGGCAAGGCCACCATGCTGATTGTGCACAATGCCGCTTCCACAAAAGGGGACTTGACCCGCTAGGGTCCTTCGCAAGGGCACCACGCTGGTTCTGCACAATGCCGCCTCTCCGCTTCCATGAAAGGGACTTAACCCACTAGGGTCCTTCACAAGGCCACCCCACTGGTTCTGTGCAATACCGGTTCCACGCAAGAAACTTAACCCGCTAGGGTCCTTGGCAAGGCCACCCCGCTGGTTCTGCACAATGCCGCTTCCATGAAAGGGACTCGACCCGCTAGGGTCCTCAGCAAGGCCACCCCGCTGGTTCTGCACAATGCCGCCTCTCTGCTTCCATGAAAGGGACTTAACCCACTAGGGACCTTGGCAAGGCCACCACGCTGATTGTGCACAATGCTGCCTCTCCGCTTCCACGAAAGGGACTTAACCCGCTAGGGTCCTTGGCAAGGCCACAATGCCGCCTCTCCGCTTCCATGAAAGGGACTTAACCCGCTGGTTCTGCACAATGCCGCTTCCACAAAAGGGGACTTAACCCGCTAGGGTCCTTGGCAAGGCCACCCTGCTGATTGTGTGCAATACCGGTTCCACGCAAGAAACTTAACCCACTAGGGTCCTTCGCAAGGCTACCACGCTGATTGTGCACAATGCCGCTTCCATGCATGGGACTTAACCCGCTAGGGTCCTTGGCAATGCCACTTCCATGGAAGGGACTTAACCCACTAGGGACCTCGGCAAGGCCACCACGCTCGTTCTGCACAATGCCGCTTCCACAAAAGGGGACTTAACCCGCTAGGGTCCTTGGCAAGGCCACCTGCTGGTTCTCCACTTCTGCGCAAGGTCCTTGGCCACCCCGCTGGTTCTGCACAATACCACTTAACCCGCTAGGGTCCTTGGCAAGGCCACCATGCTGATTGTGCACAATGCCACCTCTCCGCTTCCATGAAAGGGACTTAACCCGCTAGGGTCCTTGGCAAGGCCACCCCGCTGGTTCTGCACAATGCCGCCTCTCTGCTTCCATGAAAGGGACTTAACCCGCTAGGGTCCTTGGCAAGGCCACAATGCCGCCTCTCCGCTTCCATGAAAGGGACTTAACCCGCTAGGGTCCTTGGCATGGCCACCCTGCTGATTGTGTGCAATACCGGTTCCACGCAAGAAACTTAACCCACTAGGGTCCTTCGCAAGGCTACCACGCTGATTGTGCACAATGCCGCCTCTTCACTTCTGCGAAGGGGACTTAACCCGCTAGGGTCCTTGGCAAGGCCACCCGCTGGTTCTGCAATACCGCTTCGCACGCATGGGACTTAACCCGCTAGGGTCCTTGGCAAGGCCACCATGCTGATTGTGCACAATGCCGCTTCCACAAAAGGGGACTTAACCCGCTAGGGTCCTTGGCAAGGCCACCCCACTGGTTCTGCACAATGCCGCTTCCACAAAAGGGGACTTGACCCACTAGGATCCTTGGCAAGGCCACCCTGCTGGTTCTGCACAATGCCGCTTCCACAAAAGGGGACTTGACCCACTAGGATCCTTGGCAAGGCCACCCTGCTGGTTCTGCACAATGCCGCTTCCACGCATGGGACTTAGCCCCGCTAGGGTCCTTGGCAAGGCCACCCCACTGGTTCTGCACAATGCCGCTTCCACAAAAGGGGACTTGACCCGCTAGGGAACTCGGCAAGGCCACCACACTGGTTCTGCACAATGCCGCCTCTTCACTTCTGCAAAAGGGACTTGACCCACTAGGGTCCTTGGCAAGGCCACCCCGCTGGTTCTGCACAATACCGCTTCCGCGCATGGGACTTAACCCGCTAGGGTCCTTCGCAAGGGCACCACACTGGTTCTGCACAATGCCGCCTCTCCGCTTCCATGAAAGGGACTTAACCCACTAGGGTCCTTGGCAAGGCCACCCTGCTGATTGTGCACAATGCCGCCTCTTCACTTCTGTGCAATACCGGTTCCACTCAAGAAACTTAACCCGCTAGGGTCCTTGGCAATGCCACTTCCATGGAAGGAACTTAACCCACTAGGGACCTCGGCAAGGCCACCACGCTGTTCTGCACAATGCCACTTCTGCGCAAGGTCCTTGGCCACCCGCTGGTTCTGCACAATGCCACCTCTCCGCTTCCATGAAAGGGACTTAACCCGCTAGGGTCCTTGGCAAGGCCACCACGCTGGTTCTGCACAATGCCGCCTCTCCGCTTCCATGAAAGGGACCTCGGCAAGGCCACCCCGCTGGTTCTGCACAATGCCGCCTCTCTGCTTCCATGAAAGGGACTTAACCCACTAGGGACCTTGGCAAGGCCACCACGCTGATTGTGCACAATGCTGCCTCTCCACTTCCACGAAAGGGACTTAACCCGCTAGGGTCCTTGGCAAGGCCACCCTGCTGGTTCTGCACAATGCCGCTTCCACAAAAGGGGACTTGACCCACTAGGATCCTTGGCAAGGCCACCCTGCTGGTTCTGCACAATGCCGCTTCCACGATGGGACTTAGCCCCGCTAGGATCCTTGGCAAGGCCACCCCACTGGTTCTGCACAATCCGCTTCCGCGCATGGGACTTAACCCGCTAGGGTCCTTCGCAAGGGCACCACACTGGTTCTGCACAATGCCGCCTCTCCGCTTCCATGAAAGGGACCTCGGCAAGGCCACCATGCTGGTTCTGCACAATGCCGCCTCTCCGCTTCCACAAAAGGGGACTTGACCCGCTAGAGACCTCGGCAAGGCAACCACACTGGTTCTGCACAATGCCGCCTCTTCACTTCTGCGAAGGGTACTTAACCCACTAGGGTCCTCGGCAAGGCCACCCCGCTGGTTCTGCACAATACCGCTTCCGCGCATGGGACTTAACCCGCTAGGGTCCTTCGCAAGGGCACCACACTGGTTCTGCACAATGCCGCCTCTCCGCTTCCATGAAAGGGACTTAACCCACTAGGGTCCTTGGCAAGGCCACCCTGCTGATTGTGCACAATGCCGCCTCTTCACTTCTGTGCAATACCGGTTCCACGCAAGAAACTTAACCCGCTAGGGTCCTTCGCAAGGCTACCACGCTGATTGTGCACAATGCCGCTTCCACGCATGGGACTTAACCCGCTAGGGTCCTTGGCAATGCCACTTCCATGGAAGGAACTTAACCCACTAGGGACCTCGGCAAGGCCACCACGCTCGTTCTGCACAATGCCGCTTCCACAAAAGGGGACTTAACCCGCTAGGGTCCTTGGCAAGGCCACCTGCTGGTTCTCCACTTCTGCGCAAGGTCCTTGGCCACCCCGCTGGTTCTGCACAATACCACTTAACCCGCTAGGGTCCTTGGCAATGCCACCTCTCCGCTTCCATGAAAGGGACTTAACCCGCTAGGGTCCTTGGCAAGGCCACCACGCTGGTTCTGCACAATGCCGCCTCTCCGCTTCCATGAAAGGGACCTCGGCAAGGCCACCCCGCTGGTTCTGCACAATGCCGCCTCTCTGCTTCCATGAAAGGGACTTAACCCACTAGGGACCTTGGCAAGGCGACCACGCTGATTGTGCACAATGCTGCCTCTCCGCTTCCACGAAGGGGACTTAACCCGCTAGGGTCCTTGGCAAGGCCACCATGCTGATTGTGCACAATGCCGCTTCCACAAAAGGGGACTTGACCCGCTAGGGTCCTTCGCAAGGGCACCACGCTGGTTCTGCACAATGCCGCCTCTCCGCTTCCATGAAAGGGACTTAACCCACTAGGGTCCTTCACAAGGCCACCCCACTGGTTCTGTGCAATACCGGTTCCACGCAAGAAACTTAACCCGCTAGGGTCCTTGGCAAGGCCACCCCGCTGGTTCTGCACAATGCCGCTTCCATGAAAGGGACTCGACCCGCTAGGGTCCTCAGCAAGGCCACCCCGCTGGTTCTGCACAATGCCGCCTCTCTGCTTCCATGAAAGGGACTTAACCCACTAGGGACCTTGGCAAGGCCACCACGCTGATTGTGCACAATGCTGCCTCTCCGCTTCCACGAAAGGGACTTAACCCGCTAGGGTCCTTGGCAAGGCCACAATGCCGCCTCTCCGCTTCCATGAAAGGGACTTAACCCGCTGGTTCTGCACAATGCCGCTTCCACAAAAGGGGACTTAACCCGCTAGGGTCCTTGGCAAGGCCACCCTGCTGATTGTGTGCAATACCGGTTCCACGCAAGAAACTTAACCCACTAGGGTCCTTCGCAAGGCTACCACGCTGATTGTGCACAATGCCGCTTCCATGCATGGGACTTAACCCGCTAGGGTCCTTGGCAATGCCACTTCCATGGAAGGGACTTAACCCACTAGGGACCTCGGCAAGGCCACCACGCTCGTTCTGCACAATGCCGCTTCCACAAAGGGGACTTAACCGCTAGGGTCCTTGGCAAGCCACCTGCTGGTTCTCCACTTCTGGCAAGGTCCTGACCACCCGCTGGTTCTGCACAATACCACTTAACCCGCTAGGGTCCTTGGCAAGGCCACCTTGCTGATTGTGCACAATGCCACCTCTCCGCTTCCATGAAAGGGACTTAACCCGCTAGGGTCCTTGGCAAGGCCACCCCGCTGGTTCTGCACAATGCCGCCTCTCTGCTTCCATGAAAGGGACTTAACCCACTAGGGACCTTGGCAAGGCCACCACGCTGATTGTGCACAATGCTGCCTCTCCGCTTCACTAAAGGGACTTAACCCGCTTAGGGTCTCGGCACACATGCCGCCTCCATTCCATGAAAGGGACTTAACCCGCTAGGGTCCTTGGCATGGCCACCCTGCTGATTGTGTGCAATACCGGTTCCACGCAAGAAACTTAACCCACTAGGGTCCTTCGCAAGGCTACCACGCTGATTGTGCACAATGCCGCCTCTTCACTTCTGCGAAGGGGACTTAACCCGCTAGGGTCCTTGGCAAGGCCACCCCGCTGGTTCTGCACAATACCGCTTCCGCGCATGGGACTTAACCCGCTAGGGTCCTTGGCAAGGCCACCATGCTGATTGTGCACAATGCCGCTTCCACAAAGGGGACTTAACCCGCTAGGGTCCTTGGCAAGGCCACCCCACTGGTTCTGCACAATGCCGCTTCCACAAAAGGGGACTTGACCCACTAGGATCCTTGGCAAGGCCACCCTGCTGGTTCTGCACAATGCCGCTTCCACAAAAGGGGACTTGACCCACTAGGATCCTTGGCAAGGCCACCCTGCTGGTTCTGCACAATGCCGCTTCCACGCATGGGACTTAGCCCGCTAGGGTCCTTGGCAAGGCCACCCCACTGGTTCTGCACAATGCCGCTTCCACAAAAGGGGACTTGACCCGCTAGGGACCTCGGCAAGGCCACCACACTGGTTCTGCACAATGCCGCCTCTTCACTTCTGCAAAAGGGACTTGACCCACTAGGGTCCTTGGCAAGGCCACCCCGCTGGTTCTGCACAATACCGCTTCCGCGCATGGGACTTAACCCGCTAGGGTCCTTCGCAAGGGCACCACACTGGTTCTGCACAATGCCGCCTCTCCGCTTCCATGAAAGGGACTTAACCCACTAGGGTCCTTGGCAAGGCCACCCTGCTGATTGTGCACAATGCCGCCTCTTCACTTCTGTGCAATACCGGTTCCACGCAAGAAACTTAACCCGCTAGGGTCCTTGGCAATGCCACTTCCATGGAAGGAACTTAACCCACTAGGGACCTCGGCAAGGCCACCACGCTCGTTCTGCACAATGCCACTTCTGCGCAAGGTCCTTGGCCACCCCGCTGGTTCTGCACAATGCCACCTCTCCGCTTCCATGAAAGGGAGTTAACCCGCTAGGGTCCTTGGCAAGGCCACCACGCTGGTTCTGCACAATGCCGCCTCTCCGCTTCCATGAAAGGGACCTCGGCAAGGCCACCCCGCTGGTTCTGCACAATGCCGCCTCTCCGCTTCCACAAAAGGGGACTTGACCCGCTAGAGACCTCGGCAAGGCAACCTCACTGGTTCTGCACAATGCCGCCTCTCCACTTCCACAAAAGGGGACTTAACCCGCTAGGGTCTTGGCAAGGCCACCCCACTGGTTCTGCGCAATGCCGCTTCCACGCATGGGACTTAACCCGCTAGGGACCTCGGCAAGGCCACCACGCTTGTTCTGCACAATACCGCTTCCACAAAAGGGGACTTAACCCGCTAGGGTCCTTGGCAAGGCCACCACGCTGGTTCTGCACAATGCCGCCTCTCTGCTTCCATGAAAGGGACTTAACCCACTAGGGACCTTGGCAAGGCCACAATGCCGCCTCTCCGCTTCCACAAAAGGGGACTTAACCCGCTAGGGTCCTTGGCAAGGCCACCCTGCTGATTGTGCACAATGCCACCTCTTCACTTCTGTGCAATACCGGTTCCACGCAAGAAACTTAACCCGCTAGGGTCCTTCGCAAGGCTACCACGCTGATTGTGCACTATGCCACCTCTTCACTTCTGCGAAGGGGACTTAACCCGCTAGGGTCCTCGGCAAGGCCACCACGCTCGTTCTGCACAATGCCGCTTCCACAAAAGGGGACTTAAACCGCTAGGGTCCTTGGCCACCCCGCTGGTTCTGCACAATGCCGCCTCTCGCTTCCATGAAAGGGACCTCAGCAAGGGCCACCCGCTGGTTCTGCACAATACACCGGCGCGTGGGACTTAACCCGCTAGGGTCCTTGGCAAAGCCACCATGCTGATTGTGCACAATGCCGCTCCACAAAGGGGACTTGACCCGCTAGGGTCCTTCTGCATAAGCACCACGCTGGTTCTGCACAATGCCGCCTCTCCGCTTCCATGAAAGGGACTTAACCCACTAGGGTCCTTCACAAGGCCACCCCACTGGTTCTGTGCAATACCAGTTCCACGCAAGAAACTTAACCCGCTAGGGTCCTTGGCAAGGCCACCCCGCTGGTTCTGCACAATGCCGCTTCCATGAAAGGGACTCGACCTCGCTAGGGTCCTTGGCGAGGCCAACTCTGCTGATTGTGTGCAACACCGTTCCACGCAGGAAACTTAACTCGCAAGGCTACCACGCTGATTGTGCACAATGCCGCTTCCACGCATGGGACTTAACCCGCTAGGGTCCTTGGCAATGCCACTTCCATGGAAGGACTTAACCCACTAGGGACCTCGGCAAGGCCACCACGCTCGTTCTGCACAATGCGCTTCCACAAAGGGACTTAACCCGCTAGGGTCCTTGGCAAGGCCACCTGCTGGTTCTCCACTTCTGCGCAAGGTCCTTGGCCACCCCGCTGGTTCTGCACAATACCACTTAACCCGGTAGGGTCCTTGGCAAGGCCACCACGCTGATTGTGCACAATGCCACCTCTCCGCTTCCATGAAAGGGACTTAACCCGCTAGGGTCCTTGGCAAGGCCACCACGCTGGTTCTGCACAATGCCGCCTCTCTGCTTCCATGAAAGGGACTTAACCCACTAGGGACCTTGGCAAGGCCACCACGCTGATTGTGCACAATGCTGCCTCTCCGCTTCCACGAAAGGGACTTAACCCGCTAGGGTCCTTGGCAAGGCCACAATGCCGCCTCTCCGCTTCCATGAAAGGGACTTAACCCGCTGGTTCTGCACAATGCCGCTTCCACAAAGGGACTTAACCGCTAGGGTCCTGGCAAAGCCACCCTGCTGATTGTGTGCAATACCGGTTCGCGCAAACTTAACCCACTAGGGTCCTTGGCAAGAGCTACCACGCTGATTGTGCACAATGCCGCCTCTTCACTTCTCGAGGGGACTTAACCTGCTAGGTCCTTGGCAAGGCCACCCCACTGGTTCTGCACAATGCCACTTCCACGCATGGGACTTAACCCACTAGGGACCTCGGCAAGGCCACCCCGCTGGTTCTGCACAATACCGCTTCCGCGCATGGGACTTAACCCGCTAGGGTCCTTGGCAAGGCTACCATGCTGATTGTGCACAATTCCGCTTCCACAAAAGGGGACTTAACCCACTAGGGTCCTCAGCAAGGCCAACCCAGTGGTTCTGCACAATGCCGCTTCCACAAAAGGGGACTTAACCCGCTAGGGTCCTTGGCAAGGCCACCCTGCTGATTGTGCACAATGCCGCCTCTTCACTTCTGTGCAATACTGGTTCCACGCAAGAAACTTAACCCGCTAGGGTCCTTCGCAAGGCTACCACGCTGATTGTGCACAATGCCGCTTCCACAAAAGGGTCCTTGGCAAGGGCACCACACTGGTTCTGCACAATGCCGCCTCTTCACTTCTGCGAAGGGGACTTAACCCGCTAGGGTCCTTGGCAAGGCCACCCCACTGGTTCTGCACAATGCCACTTCCATGAAAGGGACTTAACCCACTAGGGACCTCAGCAAGGCCACCACGCTCGTTCTGCACAATGCCGCTTCCACAAAAGGGGACTTAACCCGCTAGGGTCCTTGGCAAGGCCACCATGCTGATTGTGCACAATGCCGCCTCTCCGCTTCCATGAAAGGGACTTAACCCACTAGGGTCCTTTGCAAGGCACCACACTGGTTCTGCACAATGCCACCTCTTCACTTCCATGCTAGGGTCCTTGGCAAAGCCACCCTGCTGGTTCTGCACAATGCCGCCCTTCACTTCCACTAGCGGGACTTAACCGCTAGGGTGTCCTGGCAAGGCCGCCACGCTGGTTCTGCACAATGCCGCCTCACACATGGGACTTAACCCACTAGGGTTCTTGGCAAGGCCGCCTCCGCTTCCATGACAAGAGACTTAACCAGCTAGGGTCCTTGTCAAGGCCACCATGCTGGTTGTGCACAATGCCGCTTCATGAAAGGACTTAACCCACTAGGGTCCTTCACGTTACCGCGCTGATTGTGCACAATGCCAGCCTCTTCACTTCTGCGAAGGGGACTTAACCGCTAGGGTTGCAGCAAAGCCACCCCACTGGTTCTGCACAATGCCGCTTCCACGCATGGGACTTAACCCACTAGGGACCTCGGCAAGGCCACCCCGCTGGTTCTGCACAATACCGCTTCCACGCATGGGACTTAACCCGCTAGGGTCCTTGGCAAGGCCACCATGCTGATTGTGCACAATGCCGCTTCCACAAAAGGGGACTTAACCCGCTAGGGTCCTTGGCAAGGCCACCCCACTGGTTCTGCACAATACCGCTTCCGCGCATGGGACTTAACCCGCTAGGGTCCTTGGCAAGGCCACCACGCTGGTTCTGCACAATGCCGCTTCCACAAAAGGGGACTTGACCCACTAGGATCCTTGGCAAGGCCACCCTGCTGGTTCTGCACAATGCCGCTTCCACAAAAGGGGACTTGACCCACTAGGATCCTTGGCAAGGCTACCCTGCTGGTTCTGCACAATGCCGCTTCCACGCATGGGACTTAACCCCGCTAGGGTCCTTGGCAAGGCCACCCCGCTGGTTCTGCACAATGCCGCTTCCACAAAAGGGGACTTGACCCGCAAGGGCACCACACTGGTTCTGCACAATGCCGCTTCCACAAAAGGGGACTTGACCCGCTAGGGACCTCGGCAAGGGCACCACACTGGTTCTGCACAATGCCGCTTCCGTGCAAGGGACTTGACCCGCTAGGGACCTCGGCAAGGCCACCACGCTGGTTCTGCACAATGCCGCCTCTCCGCTTCCATGAAAGGGACCTCAGCAAGGCCACCACACTGGTTCTGCACAATGCCGCCTCTTCACTTCTGCAAAAGGGACTTGACCCACTAGGGTCCTCGGCAAGACCACCATGCTGGTTCTGCACAATGCCGCCTCTCCGCTTCCACAAAAGGGGACTTAACCCGCTAGGGTCCTCGGCAAGGGCACCACACTGGTTCTGCACAATGCCGCCTCTTCACTTCTGCGAAGGGTACTTAACCCACTAGGGTCCTCGGCAAGGCCACCCCGCTGGTTCTGCACAATACCGCTTCCGCGCATGGGACTTAACCCGCTAGGGTCCTTGGCAAGGCCACCATGCTGATTGTGCACAATGCCGCTTCCACAAAAGGGGACTTGACCCGCTAGGGTCCTTCGCAAGGGCACCACGCTGGTTCTGCACAATGCCGCCTCTCCGCTTCCATGAAAGGGACCTCGGCAAGGCCACCCCGCTGGTTCTGCACAATGCCGCCTCTCTGCTTCCATGAAAGGGACTTAACCCACTAGGGACCTTGGCAAGGCCACCACGCTGATTGTGCACAATGCTGCCTCTCCGCTTCCAAAGGGGACTTAACCCGCTAGGGTCCTTGGCAAGGCCACCATGCTGATTGTGCACAATGCCGCTTCCACAAAAGGGGACTTGACCCACTAGGGTCCTTCGCAAGGGCACCACGCTGGTTCTGCACAATGCCGCCTCTCCGCTTCCATGAAAGGGACTTAACCCACTAGGGTCCTTCACAAGGCCACCCCACTGGTTCTGTGCAATACCGGTTCCACGCAAGAAACTTAACCCGCTAGGGTCCTTGGCAAGGCCACCCCGCTGGTTCTGCACAATGCCGCTTCCATGAAAGGGACTCGACCCGCTAGGGTCCTCAGCAAGGCCACCCCGCTGGTTCTGCTCAATGCCGCCTCTCTGCTTCCATGAAATTGACTTAACCCACTAGGGACCTTGGCAAGGCCACCACGCTGATTGTGCACAATGCTGCCTCTCCGCTTCCACGAAAGGGACTTAACCCGCTAGGGTCCTTGGCAAGGCCACAATGCCGCCTCTCCGCTTCCATGAAAGGGACTTAACCCGCTGGTTCTGCACAATGCCGCTTCCACAAAAGGGGACTTAACCCGCTAGGGTCCTTGGCAAGGCCACCCTGCTGATTGTGTGCAATACCGGTTCCACGCAAGAAACTTAACTCGCAAGGCTACCACGCTGATTGTGCAGAATGCCGCTCCACGCATGGGACTTAACCTCAGGGTCTTGGCAATGCCACTTCCATGGAAGGGACTTAACCCACTAGGGACCTCGGCAGGCGCCACCACGCTGCTCTGCACAATGCCGCCTACAAAAGGGGACTTAACCCGCTAGGGTCCTTGGCAAGGCCACCTGCTGGTTCTCCACTTCGCAAGGTCCTTGGCCACCCGCTGGTTCTGCACAATACCACTTAACCGCTAGGGTCCTTGGCAAAGCCACCACGCTGATTGTGCACAATGCCACTCTCCGCTTCCATGAAAGGGACTTAACCGCTAGGGTCGTGGCAAGAACCACCACACTGGTTCTGCACAATGCCGCCTCTCTGCTTCCATGAAAGGACTTAACCCACTAGGGACCTTGGCAAGCCACCACGCTGATTGAGCACAATGCTGCTCTCGGCTTCCCACGAAAGGACTTAACCGCTGGTTCTGCACAATGCCGCTTCCACAAAGGGGACTTAACCCGCTAGGGTCCTTAGCAAGACCACAATGCCGCCTCTCGCTTCCATGAAAGGGACTTAACCGCTGGTTCTGCACAATGCCGCTTCCACAAAAGGGGACTTAACCCGCTAGGGTCCTTGGCAAGGCCACCCTGCTGATTGTGTGCAATACCGGTTCCACGCAAGAAACTTAACCCACTAGGGTCCTTCGAAAGGCTACCACGCTGATTGTGCACAATGCCGCCTCTTCACTTCTGCGAAGGGGACTTAACCCGCTAGGGTCCTTGGCAAGGCCACCCCACTGGTTCTGCACAATGCCACTTCCACGCATGGGACTTAACCCACTAGGGACCTCGGCAAGGCCACCCCGCTGGTTCTGCACAATACCGCTTCCGCGCATGGGACTTAACCCGCTAGGGTCCTTGGCAAGGCCACCATGCTGATTGTGCACAATGCCGCTTCCACAAAAGGGGACTTAACCCGCTAGGGTCCTTGGCAAGGCCACCCCACTGGTTCTGCACAATGCCGCTTCCACAAAAGGGGACTTGACCCACTAGGATCCTTGGCAAGGCCACCCTGCTGGTTCTGCACAATGCCGCTTCCACAAAAGGGGACTTGACCCACTAGGATCCTTGGCAAGGCCACCCTGCTGGTTCTGCACAATGCCGCTTCCACGCATGGGACTTAGCCCCGCTAGGGTCCTTGGCAAGGCCACCCCACTGGTTCTGCACAATGCCGCTTCCACAAAAGGGGACTTGACCCGCTAGGGACCTCGGCAAGGCCACCACACTGGTTCTACACAATGCCGCCTCTTCACTTCTGCAAAAGGGACTTGACCCACTAGGGTCCTTGGCAAGGCCACCCCGCTGGTTCTGCACAATACCGCTTCCGCGCATGGGACTTAACCCGCTAGGGTCCTTCGCAAGGGCACCACACTGGTTCTGCACAATGCCGCCTCTCCGCTTCCATGAAAGGGACTTAACCCACTAGGGTCCTTGGCAAGACCACCCTGCTGATTGTGCACAATGCCGCCTCTTCACTTCTGTGCAATACCGGTTCCACGCAAGAAACTTAACCCGCTAGGGTCCTTCGCAAGGCTACCACGCTGATTGTGCACAATGCCGCTTCCACGCATGGGACTTAACCCGCTAGGGTCCTTGGCAATGCCACTTCCATGGAAGGAACTTAACCCACTAGGGACCTCGGCAAGGCCACCACGCTCGTTCTGCACAATGCCGCTTCCACAAAAGGGGACTTAACCCGCTAGGGTCCTTGGCAAGGCCACCTGCTGGTTCTCCACTTCTGCGCAAGGTCCTTGGCCACCCCGCTGGTTCTGCACAATACCACTTAACCCGCTAGGGTCCTTGGCAATGCCACCTCTCCGCTTCCATGAAAGGGACTTAACCCGCTAGGGTCCTTGGCAAGGCCACCACGCTGGTTCTGCACAATGCCGCCTCTCCGCTTCCATGAAAGGGACCTCGGCAAGGCCACCCCGCTGGTTCTGCACAATGCCGCCTCTCTGCTTCCATGAAAGGGACTTAACCCACTAGGGACCTTGGCAAGGCCACCACGCTGATTGTGCACAATGCTGCCTCTCCGCTTCTACGAAAGGGACTTAACCCGCTAGGGTCCTTGGCAAGGCCACAATGCCGCCTCTCCACTTGCATGAAAGGGACTTAACCCGCTGGTTCTGCACAATGCCGCTTCCACAAAAGGGGACTTAACCCGCTAGGGTCCTTGGCAAGGCCACCCTGCTGATTGTGTGCAATACCGGTTCCACGCAAGAAACTTAACCCACTAGGGTCCTTCGCAAGGCTACCACGCTGATTGTGCACAATGCCACCTCTTCACTTCTGCGAAGGGGACTTAACCCGCTAGGGTCCTTGGCAAGGCCACCCCACTGGTTCTGCACAATGCCGCTTCCACGCATGGGACTTAACCCGCTAGGGTCCTTGGCAATGCCACTTCCATGAAAGGGACTTAACCCACTAGGGTTCTCGGCAAGGCCACCCCGCTGGTTCTGCACAATACCGCTTCCGCGCATGGGACTTAACCCGCTAGGGTCCTTGGCAAGGCCACCATGCTGATTGTGCACAATGCCGCTCCACAAAGGGACTTAACCCACTAGGGTCTTGGCAAGGCCACCCCACTGGTTCTGCACAATACCGCTTCCGCGCATGGGAATTAACCCGCTAGGGTCCTTGGCAAGGCCACCACGCTGGTTCTGCACAATGCCGCTTCCACAAAAGGGGACTTGACCCACTAGGATCCTTGGCAAGGCCACCCTGCTGGTTCTGCACAATGCCGCTTCCACAAAAGGGGACTTGACCCACTAGGATCCTTGGCAAGGCCACCCTGCTGGTTCTGCACAATGCCGCTTCCACGCATGGGACTTAACCCCGCTAGGGTCCTTGGCAAGGCCACCCTGCTGATTGTGCACAATGCCACCTCTTCACTTCTGTGCAATACCGGTTCCATGCAAGAAACTTAACCCGCTAGGGTCCTTCGTAAGGCTACCACGCTGATTGTGCACAATGCCGCTTCCACAAAAGGGTCCTTGGCAAGGGCACCACACTGGTTCTGCACAATGCCGCCTCTTCACTTCTGCGAAGGGGACTTAACCCGCTAGGGTCCTCGGCAAGGCCACCACGCTCGTTCTGCACAATGCCGCTTCCACAAAAGGGGACTTAACCCGCTAGGGTCCTTGGCAAGGCCACCTGCTGGTTCTCCACTTCTGCGCAAGGTCCTTGGCCACCCCGCTGGTTCTGCACAATACCGCTTCCGCGCATGGGACTTAACCCGCTAGGGTCCTTGGCAAGGCCACCACGCTGATTGTGCACAATGCCGCCTCTCCGCTTCCATGAAAGGGACTTAACCCACTAGGGTCCTTGGCCACCCCGCTGGTTCTGCACAATGCCGCCTCTCCGCTTCCATGAAAGGGACCTCGGCAAGGCCACCCCGGTGGTTCTGCAATACGGCTTCGCATGGGACTTAACCGGCGCTAGGGTCCTTAGCAAAGGCCACCATGCTGATTGTGCACAATGCCGCTCTCACAAAGGGACTTGACCCGCTAGGGTCTTCGCAAGGGCACCATGCTGGTTCTGCACAATGCCGCCTCTCCGCTTCCATGAAAGGGACTTAACCCACTAGGGTCCTTCACAAGGCCACCCGCTGGTTCTGTGCAATACCGGTTCCACGCAAGAAACTTAACCCACTAGGGTCCTGGCAAGCCACCCTGCTGGTTCTGCACAATGCCGCTTCCACGAAAGGGACTTAACCCGCTAGGCTCCTTGGCAAGGCCACAATGCCGCCTCTCCGCTTCCATGAAAGGGACTTAACCCACTAGGGACCTCAGCAAGGCCAACCCGCTGGTTCTGCACAATGCCGCTTCCACAAAAGGGGACTTAACCCGCTAGGGTCCTTGGCAAGGCCACCCTGCTGATTGTGCACAATGCCGCCTCTTCACTTCTGTGCAATACTGGTTCCACGCAAGAAACTTAACCCGCTAGGGTCCTTCGCAAGGCTACCACGCTGATTGTGCACAATGCCGCTTCCACAAAAGGGTCCTTGGCAAGGGCACCACACTGGTTCTGCACAATGCCGCCTCTTCACTTCTGCGAAGGGGACTTAACCCGCTAGGGTCCTTGGCAAGGCCACCCCACTGGTTCTGCACAATGCCACTTCCATGAAAGGGACTTAACCCACTAGGGACCTCGGCAAGGCCACCACGCTCGTTCTGCACAATGCCGCTTCCACAAAAGGGGACTTAACCCGCTAGGGTCCTTGGCAAGGCCACCATGCTGATTGTGCACAATGCCGCCTCTCCGCTTCCATGAAAGGGACTTAACCCACTAGGGTCCTTCGCAAGGGCACCACACTGGTTCTGCACAATGCCACCTCTTCACTTCCGTGCTAGGGTCCTTGGCAAAGCCACCCTGCTGGTTCTGCACAATGCCGCCTCTTCACTTCCACGCAAGGGACTTAACCCGCTAGGGTCCTTGGCAAGGCCGCCACGCTGGTTCTGCACAATGCCGCTTCCACACATGGGACTTAACCCACTAGGGTTCTTGGCAAGGCCGCCTCTCCGCTTCCGTACAAGAGACTTAACCAGCTAGGGTCCTTGTCAAGGCCACCATGCTGGTTGTGCACAATGCCGCTTCCGCAGAAGGGACTTAACCCACTAGGGTCCTTCGCAAGGCCACCCCGCTGGTTCTGCACAATACCGCTTCCACGCATGGGACTTAACCCGCTAGGGTCCTTGGCCACCATGCTGATTGTGCACAATGCCGCTTCCACAAAAGGGGACTTAATCCGCTAGGGTCCTTGGCAAGGCCACCCCACTGGTTCTGCACAATACTGCTTCCGCGCATGGGACTCTAACCGCTAGGGTCCTGGCAAGGCCACCACGCTGAATTCTGCACAATGCCGCTTCCACAAAAGGGACTTGACCCACTAGGATCCTTGGCAAGGCCACCTCCTGCTGGTTCTGCACAATGCCGCCTCACAAAAGGGGACTTGACCCACTAGGATCCTTGGCAAGGCCACCCTGCTGGTTCTGCACAATGCCGCTTCCACGCATGGGACTTAACCCTGCTAGGGTCCTTGGCAAGGCCACCCCGCTGGTTCTGCACAATGCCGCTTCCACAAAAGGGGACTTGACCCGCAAGGGCACCACACTGGTTCTGCACAATGCCGCTTCCACAAAAGGGGACTTGACCCGCCTGGGACCTCGGTAAGGGCACCACACTGGTTCTGCACAATGCCGCCTGCAAGGGACTTACCCGCTAGGACCTCGGCAAGGCCACCACGCTGGTTCTGCACATGCCGCCTCCGCTTCCATGAAAGGGACCCCAGCAAGGCCACCACCTGGTTCTGCACAATGCCGCCTCTTCACTTCTGCAAAGGGACTTGACCCACTAGGGTCCTCGGCAAGGCCACCATGCTGGTTCTGCACAATGCCGCTCCGCTTCCACAAAAGGGGACTTAACCCGCTAGGGTCCTCGGCAAGGGCACCACACTGGTTCTGCACAATGCCGCCTCTTCACTTCTGCGAAGGGTACTTAACCCACTAGGGTCCTCGGCAAGGCCACCCCGCTGGTTCTGCACAATACCGCTTCCGCGCATGGGACTTAACCCGCTAGGGTCCTTGGCAAGGCCACCATGCTGATTGTGCACAATGCCGCTTCCACAAAAGGGGACTTGACCCGCTAGGGTCCTTCGCAAGGGCACCACGCTGGTTCTGCACAATGCCGCCTCTCCGCTTCCATGAAAGGGACTTAACCCACTAGGGTCCTTCACAAGGCCACCCCACTGGTTCTGTGCAATCCCGGTTCCACGCAAGAAACTTAACCCGCTAGGGTCCTTGGCAAGGCCACCCCGCTGGTTCTGCACAATGCCGCTTCCATGAAAGGGACTCGACCCGCTAGGGTCCTCAGCAAGGCCACCCCGCTGGTTCTGCACAATGCCGCCTCTCTGCTTCCATGAAAGGGACTTAACCCACTAGGGACCTTGGCAAGGCCACCACGCCTGATTGTGCACAATGTGCCTCTCCGCTCCACGTAAAGGACTTAACCCGCTAGCGCCTCCTGGCAAGGCCACAATGCCGCCTCTCCGCTTCCATGAAAGGGACTTAACCCGCTGGTTCTGCACAATGCCGCTTCCACAAAAGGGGACTTAACCCGCTAGGGTCCTTGGCAAGGCCACCCTGCTGATTGTGTGCAATACCGGTTCCACGCAAGAAACTTAACCCACTAGGGTCCTTCGCAAGGCTACCACGCTGATTGTGCACAATGCCGCCTTCACTTCATGGCGGGGACTTAATCCTCGCTAGGGTCTTGGCAAGGCCACCCCACTGTTCTGTACAATACCGCTCACAAGATGTGGGACTTAACCTGCTAGGGTCCTTGGCAAGGCCACCATGCTGACTGTGCACAATGCCGCTTCACAAAGGGGACTTAACCCGCTAGGGTCCTTGGCAAGGCCACCCCACTGGTTCTTGCAATACCGCCTCCCAAGATGGGACTTAACCCGCTAGGGTCCTTGGCAAGGCCACCACGCTGGTTCTGCACAATGCCGCTCCACAAAAGAGGACTTGACCCACTAGGATCCTTTTCAAGCCAGCCTGCTGGTTCTGCACAATGCCGCTTCCACAAAGGGACTTGACCCACTAGGATCCTTGGCAAGCCACCCTGCTGGTTCTGCACAATGCCGCTTCCACGCATGGGACTTAGCCCCGCTTAGGGTCTTGGCAAGGCCACCCCACTGGTTCTGCACAATGCCGCTCCACAAAAGGACTTGACCCGCTAGGGACCTCGGCAAGGCCACCACACTGGTTCTGCACAATGCCGCCTCTTCACTTCTGCAAAAGGGACTTGACCCACTAGGGTCCTCAGCAAGGCCACCATGCTGGTTCTGCACAATGCCGCCTCTCCGCTTCCACAAAAGGGGACTTAACCCGCTAGGGTCCTTGGCAAGGGCACCACACTGGTTCTGCACAATGCCGCCTCTTCACTTCTGCGAAGGGTACTTAACCCACTAGGGTCCTCGGCAAGGCCACCCCGCTGGTTCTGCACAATACCGCTTCCGCGCATGGGACTTAACCCGCTAGGGTCCTTCGCAAGGGCACCACACTGGTTCTGCACAATGCCGCCTCTCCGCTTCCATGAAAGGGACTTAACCCACTAGGGTCCTTGGCAAGGCCACCCTGCTGATTGTGCACAATGCCGCCTCTTCACTTCTGTGCAATACCAGTTCCACGCAAGAAACTTAACCCGCTAGGGTCCTTCGCAAGGCTACCACGCTGATTGTGCACAATGCCGCTTCCACGCATGGGACTTAACCCGCTAGGGTCCTTGGCAATGCCACTTCCATGGAAGGAACTTAACCCACTAGGGACCTCGGCAAGGCCACCACGCTCGTTCTGCACAATGCCGCTTCCACAAAAGGGGACTTAACCCGCTAGGGTCCTTGGCCACCCCGCTGGTTCTGCACAATACCACTTAACCCGCTAGGGTCCTTGGCAATGCCACCTCTCCGCTTCCATGAAAGGGACTTAACCCGCTAGGGTCCTTGGCAAGGCCACCACGCTGGTTCTGCACAATGCCGCCTCTCCGCTTCCATGAAAGGGACCTCGGCAAGGCCACCCCGCTGGTTCTGCACAATGCCGCCTCTCTGCTTCCATGAAAGGGACTTAACCCACTAGGGACCTTGGCAAGGCCACCACGCTGATTGTGCACAATGCTGCCTCTCCACTTGCATGAAAGGGACTTAACCCGCTGGTTCTGCACAATGCCGCTTCCACAAAAGGGGACTTAACCCGCTAGGGTCCTTGGCAAGACCACCCTGCTGATTGTGTGCAATACCGGTTCCACGCAAGAAACTTAACCCACTAGGGTCCTTCGCAAGGCTACCACGCTGATTGTGCACAATGCCACCTCTTCACTTCTGCGAAGGGGACTTAACCCGCTAGGGTCCTTGGCAAGGCCACCCCACTGGTTCTGCACAATGCCGCTTCCACGCATGGGACTTAACCCGCTAGGGGTCCTGGCATCCACTTCCATGAAAGGGACTTAACCCATTAGGGACCTCGGCAAGGCCACCCGCTGGTTCTGCACACTGCCTGCCGCATGGGACTTAACCCCCAGGGTCCTTGGCAAGGCCACCATGCTGATTGTGCACAATGCCGCTCCACAAAGGGGACTTAACCCACTAGGGTCCTTGGCAAGGCCACCCCCTGGTTCTGCACAATACCGCTTCCGCGCATGGGACTTAACCCGCTAGGGTCCTTGGCAAGGCCACCACGCTGGTTCTGCACAATGCCGCTTCCACAAAAGGGGACTTGACCCACTAGGATCCTTGGCAAGGCCACCCTGCTGGTTCTGCACAATGCCGCTTCCACAAAGGGGACTTGATCCACCAGGATCTCTTGGCAAGGCCACCCTGCTGGTTCTGCACAATGCCGCTTCCACAAAGGGGACTTGACCCACTAGGGATCCTTGGCAAGGCCACCGCTGGTTCTGCACAATGCCGCTCCACAAAGGGGACTTGACTCAAGAGACTCGGCAAGGCCACCACACTGGTTCTGCACAATGCCGCTCTTCACTTCTGCAAAGGGACTTGACCCACTAGGGTCCTCAGCAAGGCCACCATGCTGGTTCTGCACAATGCCGCCCTCCGCTTCCACAAAGGGGACTTAACCCGCTAGGGTCTTGGCAAGGCACCACACTGGTTCTGCACAATGCCGCCTCTTCACTTCTGCGAGGGTAGCCAACCCACTAGGGTCCTCGGCAAGGCCACCCCGCTGGTTCTGCACAATACCGCTTCCGCGCATGGGACTTAACCCGCTAGGGTCCTGCGCAAGGGCACCACACTGGTTCTGCACAATGCCGCCTCTCCGCTTCCATGAAAGGGACTTAACCCACTAGGGTCCTTGGCAAGGCCACCCCACTGGTTCTGCACAATGCCGCTTCGACGCATGGGACTTAACCCGCTAGGGACCTCGGCAAGGCCACCACGCTCGTTCTGCACAATGCCGCTTCCACAAAAGGGGACTTAACCCGCTAGGGTCCTTGGCAAGGCCAACTGCTGGTTCTGCACAATACCACTTAACCCGCTAGGGTCCTTGGCAAGGCCACCACGCTGATTGTGCACAATGCCACCTCTCCGCTTCCATGAAAGGGACTTAACCCGCTAGGGTCCTTGGCAAGGCCACCACGCTGGTTCTGCACAATGCCGCCTCTCTGCTTCCATGAAAGGGACTTAACCCACTAGGGACCTTGGCAAGGCCACCACGCTGATTGTGCACAATGCTTCCACGAAAGGGACTTAACCCGCTAGGGTCCTTGGCAAGGCCACAATGCCGCCTCTCCGCTTCCACAAAAGGGGACTTAACCCGCTAGGGTCCTTGGCAAGGCCACCCTGCTGATTGTGCACAATGCCACCTCTTCACTTCTGTGCAATACCGGTTCCACGCAAGAAACTTAACCCGCTAGGGTCCTTCGCAAGGCTACCACGCTGATTGTGCACAATGCCGCTTCCACAAAAGGGTCCTTGGCAAGGGCACCACACTGGTTCTGCACAATGCCGCCTCTTCACTTCTGCGAAGGGGACTTAACCCGCTAGGGTCCTCGGCAAGGCCACCACGCTCGTTCTGCACAATGCCGCTTCCACAAAAGGGACTTAACCCGCTAGGGTCCTTGGCAAGGCCACCACGCTGATTGTGCACAATGCCGCCTCTCCGCTTCCATGAAAGGGACTTAACCCACTAGGGTCCTTGGCCACCCCGCTGGTTCTGCACAATGCCGCCTCTCCGCTTCCATGAAAGGGACCTCGGCAAGGCCACCCCGCTGGTTCTGCACAATACCGCTTCCGCGCATGGGACTTAACCCGCTAGGGTCCTTGGCAAGGCCACCATGCTGATTGTGCACAATGCCGCTTCCACAAAAGGGGACTTGACCCGCTAGGGTCCTTCGCAAGGGCACCACGCTGGTTCTGCACAATGCCGCCTCCGCTTCCATGAAAGGGACTTAACCCACTAGGGTCCTTCACAGGCCACCCCACTGGTTCTGTGCAATACCGTTCCACGCAAGAAACTTAACCCACTAGGGTCCTTGGCAAGGCCACCCTGCTGGTTCTGCACAATGCCGCTTCCACGAAAGGGACTTAACCCGCTAGGGTCCTTGGCAAGGCCACAATGCCGCCTCTCTGCTTCCATGAAAGGGACTTAACCCACTAGGGACCTTGGCAAGGCCACCACGCTGATTGTGCACAATGCTGCCTCTCCGCTTCCACGAAAGGGACTTAACCCGCTAGGCTCCTTGGCAAGGCCGCCTCTCCGCTTCCATGAAAGGGACTTAACCCACTAGGGACCTCAGCAAGGCCAACCCGCTGGTTCTGCACAATGCCGCTTCCACAAAAGGGGACTTAACCCGCTAGGGTCCTTGGCAAGGCCACCCTGCTGATTGTGCACAATGCCGCCTCTTCACTTCTGTGCAATACTGGTTCCACGCAAGAAACTTAACCCGCTAGGGTCCTTCGCAAGGCTACCACGCTGATTGTGCACAATGCCGCTTCCACAAAAGGGTCCTTGGCTAGGGCACCACACTGGTTCTGCACAATGCCGCCTCTTCACTTCTGCGAAGGGGACTTAACCCGCTAGGGTCCTTGGCAAGGCAACCCCACTGGTTCTGCACAATGCCACTTCCATGAAAGGGACTTAACCCACTAGGGACCTCGGCAAGGCCACCACGCTCGTTCTGCACAATGCCGCTTCCACAAAAGGGGACTTAACCCGCTAGGGTCCTTGGCAAGGCCACCATGCTGATTGTGCACAATGCCGCCTCTCCGCTTCCATGAAAGGGACTTAACCTACTAGGGTCCTTCGCAGGGCACCACACTGGTTCTGCACAATGCCACCTCTTCACTTCCGTGTTAGGGTCCTTGGCAAGCCACCCTGCTGGTTCTGCACAATGCCGCCTTCACTTCCACGCAAGGGACTTAACCCGCTAGGGTCCTTGGCAAGGCCGCCACGCTGGTTCTGCACAATGCCGCCCACATATGGGACTTAACCCACTAGGGTTCTTGGCAAGGCCGCCTCTCCGCTTCCGTACAAGAGACTTAACCCGCTAGGGTCCTTGGCAAGGCCGCCACGCTGGTTCTGCACAATGCCGCTTCCACACATGGGACTTAACCCACTAGGGTTCTTGGCAAGGCCGCCTCTCCGCTTCCGTACAAGAGACTTAACCAGCTAGGGTCCTTGTCAAGGCCACCATGCTGGTTGTGCACAATGCCGCTTCCGCAGAAGGGACTTAACCCACTAGGGTCCTTCGAAAGGCTACCACGCTGATTGTGCACAATGCCGCCTCTTCACTTCTGCGAAGGGACTTAACCCGCTAGGGTCCTTGGCAAGAGCCACCCCACTGGTTCTGCACAATGCCGCCTCCACGCATGGGACTTAACCCACTAGGGACTCCGGCAAGGCCACCCTGCTGGTTCTGCACAATACCGCCCACGCATGGGACTTAACCCGCTAGGGTCCTTGGCAAGGCCACCATGCTGATTGTGCACAATGCGCCTCCACAAAGGGGACTTAACCGCTAGGGTCTCCTGGCAAGGCCACCCCACTGGTTCTGCACACTGCTTGGCAAGATGGGACTTAACCCGCTAGGGTCTTTGGCAAGGCCACCACGCTGGTTCTGCACAATGCCGCTTCCACAAAAGAGGACTTGACCCACTAGGATCCTTGGCAAGGCCACCCTGCTGGTTCTGCACAATGCCGCTTCCACAAAAGGGTCTTGACCCACTAGGATCCTTGGCAAGGCCACCCTGCTGGTTCTGCACAATGCCGCTTCCACGCATGGGACTTAACCCCGCTAGGGTCCTTGGCAAGGCCACCACGTTGGTTCTGCACAATGCCGCTTCCACAAAAGGGGACTTGACCCGTTAGGGACCTCGGCAAGGGCACCACACTGGTTCTGCACAATGCCACTTCCATGCAAGGGACTTGACCCGCTAGGGACCTCGGCAAGGCCACCAAGCTGGTTCTGCACAATGCCGCCTCTCCGCTTCCATGAAAGGGACCTCAGCAAGGCCACCACACTGGTTCTGCACAATGCCGCCTCTTCACTTCTGCAAAAGGGACTTGACCCACTAGGGTCCTCGGCAAGGCCACCATGCTGGTTCTGCACAATGCCGCCTCTGCTTCCACAAAAGGGACTTAACCCGCTAGGGTCCTCGGCAAGGGCACCACACTGGTTCTGCACAATGTCGCTTCTTCACTTCTATGGCGTACTTAACCCACTAGGGTCCTCGGCAAGGCCACCCCGCTGGTTCTGCACAATACCGCTTCCGCGCATGGGACTTAACCCGCTAGGGTCCTTGGCAAGGCCACCATGCTGATTGTGCACAATGCCGCTTCCACAAAAGGGGACTTGACCCGCTAGGGTCCTTCGCAAGGGCACCACGCTGGTTCTGCACAATGCCGCCTCTCCACTTCCATGAAAGGGTCTTAACCCACTAGGGTCCTTCACAAGGCCACCCCACTGGTTCTGTGCAATACCGGTTCCACGCAAGAAACTTAACCCGCTAGGGTCCTTGGCAAGGCCACCCCGCTGGTTCTGCACAATGCCGTTTCCATGAAAGGGACTCGACCCGCTAGGGTCCTCAGCAAGGCCACCCCGCTGGTTCTGCACAATGCCGCCTCTCTGCTTCCATGGAAGGAACTTAACCCACTAGGGACCTCGGCAAGGCCACCACGCTCGTTCTGCACAATGCCGCTTCCACAAAAGGGGACTTAACCCGCTAGGGTCCTTGGCAAGGCCACCTGCTGGTTCTCCACTTCTGCGCAAGGTCCTTGGCCACCCCGCTGGTTCTGCACAATACCACTTAACCCGCTAGGGTCCTTGGCAATGCCACCTCTCCGCTCCCATGAAAGGGACTTAACCCGCTAGGGTCCTTGGCAAGGCCACCACGCTGGTTCTGCACAATCGCCTCCGCTTCCATGAAAGGGACCTCGCAAGGCCACCCTGCTGGTTCTGCACAATGCCGCCTCTGCTTCCATGAAAGGGACTTAACCCACTAGGGACCTTGGCAAGGCCACCACGCTGATTGTGCACAATGCTGCCTCTCGCTTTCCTAAAGGGGACTTAACCTGCTAGGGTCCTTGGCAAGGCCACCATGCTGATTGTGCACAATGCCGCCTCAAAAAGGGGACTTGACCCGCTAGGGTCCTTCGCAAGGGCACCACGCTGGTTCTGCACAATGCCGCCTCCGCTTCCATGAAAGGGACTTAACCCACTAGGGTCCTTCACAGGCCACCCCACTGGTTCTGTGCACACCGGTTCCACGCAAGAAACTTAACCTCGCTAGGGTCCTGGCAAGCGCCACCCCGCTTGTTCTGCACAATGCCGCTTCCATGAAAGGGACTTGACCCGCTAGGGTCCTCAGCAAGGCCACCCCGCTGGTTCTGCACAATGCCGCCTCTCTGCTTCCATGAAAGGGACTTAACCCACTAGGGACCTTGGCAAGGCCACCACGCTGATTGTGCACAATGCTGCCTCTCCGCTTCCACGAAAGGGACTTAACCCGCTAGGGTCCTTGGCAAGGCCACAATGCCGCCTCTCCGCTTCCATGAAAGGGACTTAACCCGCTGGTTCTGCACAATGCCGCTTCCACAAAAGGGGACTTAACCCGCTAGGGTCCTTGGCAAGGCCACCCTGCTGATTGTGTGCAATACCGTTCCACGTGAAGAAACTTAACTCGCAAGGCTACCACGCTGATTGTGCACAATGCCGCCCACGATGGGACTTAACCCGCTAGGGTCCTGGCAATGCCACTTCCATGGAAGGGACTTAACCCACTAGGGACCTCGGCAAGGCCACCACGCTCGTTCTGCACAATGCCGCCTCCACAAAAGGGGACTTAACCCGCTAGGGTCCTTGGCAAGGCCACCTGCTGGTTCTCCACTTCTGCGCAAGGTCCTTGGCCACCCCGCTGGTTCTGCACAATACCACTTAACCCGCTAGGGTCCTTGGCAAGGCCACCACGCTGATTGTGCACAATGCCACCTCTCCGCTTCCATGAAAGGGACTTAACCCGCTAGGGTCCTTGGCAAGGCCACCGCGCTGGTTCTGCACAATGCCGCCTCTCTGCTTCCATGAAAGGGACTTAACCCACTAGGGACCTTGGCAAGGCCACCACGCTGGTTCTGCACAATGCCGCCTCTCCGCTTCCATGAAAGGGACTTAACCCACTAGGGTCCTTGGCAAGGTCACCCCACTGGTTCTGCGCAATGCCGCTTCCACGCATGGGACTCAACCTGCTAGGGACCTCGGCAAGGCCACCACGCTCGTTCTGCACAATGCCGCTTCCACAAAAGGGGACTTAACCCGCTAGGGTCCTTGGCAAGGCCACCTGCTGGTTCTGCACAATACCACTTAACCCGCTAGGGTCCTTGGCAAGGCCACCACGCTGATTGTGCACAATGCCACCTCTCCGCTTCCATGAAAGGGACTTAACCCGCTAGGGTCCTTGGCAAGGCCACCACGCTGGTTCTGCACAATGCCGCCTCTCCGCTTCCATGAAAGGGACCTCGGCAAGGCCACCCCGCTGGTTCTGCACAATGCCGCCTCTCTGCTTCCATGAAAGGGACTTAACCCACTAGGGACCTTGGCAAGGCCACCATGCTGATTGTGCACAATGCTTCCATGAAAGGGACTTAACCCGCTAGGGTCCTTGGCAAGGCCACAATGCCGCCTCTCCGCTTCCACAAAAGGGGACTTAACCCGCTAGGGTCCTTGGCAAGGCCACCCTGCTGATTGTGCACAATGCCACCTCTTCACTTCTGTGCAATACCGGTTCCACGCAAGAAACTTAACCCGCTAGGGTCCTTCGCAAGGCTACCACGCTGATTGTGCACAATGCCGCTTCCACAAAAGGGTCCTTGGCAAGGGCACCACACTGGTTCAGCACAATGCCGCCTCTTCACTTCTGCGAAGGGGACTTAACCCGCTAGGGTCCTCGGCAAGGCCACCACGCTCGTTCTGCACAATGCCGCTTCCACAAAAGGGGACTTAACCCGCTAGGGTCCTTGGCAAGGCCACCCTGCTGATTGTGCACAATGCCGCCTCTTCACTTCTGTGCAATACTGGTTCCACGCAAGAAACTTAACCCGCTAGGGTCCTTCGCAAGGCTACCACGCTGATTGTGCACAATGCCGCTTCCACAAAAGGGTCCTTGGCAAGGGCACCACACTGGTTCTGCACAATGCCGCCTCTTCACTTCTGCGAAGGGGACTTAACCCGCTAGGGTCCTTGGCAAGGCCACCCCACTGGTTCTGCACAATGCCACTTCCATGAAAGGGACTTAACCCACTAGGGACCTCGGCAAGGCCACCACGCTCGTTCTGCACAATGCCGCTTCCACAAAAGGGGACTTAACCCGCTAGGGTCCTTGGCAAGGCCACCATGCTGATTGTGCACAATGCCGCCTCTCCGCTCCATGAAAGGGACTTAACCCAGGGTCCTTCGCAAGGGCACCACACTGGTTCTGCACAATGCCACCTCTTCACTTCCGTGCTAGGGTCCTTGGCAAAGCCACCCTGCTGGTTCTGCACAATGCCGCCTCTTCACTTCCACGCTAGGGTCCTTGGCAAGGCCGCCACGCTGGTTCTGCACAATGCCGCTTCCCCACATGGGACTTAACCCACTAGGGTTCTTGGCAAGGCCGCCTCTCCGCTTCCGTACAAGAGACTTAACCAGCTAGGGTCCTTGTCAAGGCCACCATGCTGGTTGTGCACAATGCCGCTTCCGCAGAAGGGACTTAACCCACTAGGGTCCTTCGCAAGGCTACCACGCTGATTGTGCACAATGCCGCCTCTTCACTTCTGCGAAGGGGACTTAACCCGCTAGGGTCCTTGGCAAGGCCACCCCACTGGTTCTGCACAATGCCGCTTCCACGCATGGGACTTAACCCACTAGGGACCTCGGCAAGGCCACCCCGCTGGTTCTGCACAATACCGCTTCCACGCATGGGACTTAACCCGCTAGGGTCCTTGGCAAGGCCACCATGCTGATTGTGCACAATGCCGCTTCCACAAAAGGGGACTTAACCCGCTAGGGTCCTTGGCAAGGCCACCACGCTGGTTCTGCACAATGCCGCTTCCACAAAAGGGGACTTGACCCACTAGGATCCTTGGCAAGGCCACCCTGCTGGTTCTGCACAATGCCGCTTCCACAAAAGGGGACTTGACCCACTAGGATCCTTGGCAAGGCCACCCTGCTGGTTCTGCACAATGCCGCTTCCACGCATGGGACTTAACCCCGCTAGGGTCCTTGGCAAGGCCACCCCGCTGGTTCTGCACAATGCCGCTTCCACAAAAGGGGACTTGACCCGCAAGGGCACCACACTGGTTCTGCACAATGCCGCTTCCACAAAAGGGGACTTGACCCACTAGGGACCTCGGCAAGGGCACCACACTGGTTCTGCACAATGCCGCCTGCGTAAGGGACTTGACCCGCTAGGGACCTCGGCAAGGTCACCACGCTGGTTCTGCACAATGCCGCCTCCGCTTCCATGAAAGGGACCTCAGCAAGGCCACCACACTGGTTCTGCACAATGCCGCCTCTTCACTTCTGCAAAGGGACTTGACCCACTAGGGTCCTCGGCAAGGCCACCATGCTGGTTCTGCACAATGCCGCCTCTCCGCTTCCACAAAGGGGACTTAACCCGCTAGGGTCCTCGGCAAGGGCACCACACTGGTTCTGCACAATGTCGCCTTCTTCACTTCTGGGCGAAGGGTACTTAACCCACCAGGGTCCTCGGCAAGGCCACCCGCTGGTTCTGCACAATACCGCCTCACAAGATGGGACTTAACCCGCTAGGGTCCTTGGCAAGGCCACCATGCTGATTGTGCACAATGCCGCTCCACAAAGGGACTTGACCCGCTAGGGTCCTTCGTAGGGCACCACGCTGGTTCTGCACAATGCCGCCTCCGCCTCCATGAAAGGGACTTAACCCACTAGGGTCCTTCTCAAGGCCACCCCACTGGTTCTGGTGCAACACGGTTCCACGCAAGAAACTTAACCCGCTAGGGTCCTTGGCAAGGCCACCCCGCTGGTTCTGCACAATGCCGCTTCCATGAAAGGGACTCGACCCGCTAGGGTCCTCAGCAAGGCCACCCCGCTGGTTCTGCACAATGCTGCCTCTCTGCTTCCATGAAAGGGACTTAACCCACTAGGGACCTTGGCAAGGCCACCACGCTGATTGTGCACAATGCTGCCTCTCCGCTTCCACGAAAGGGACTTAACCCGCTAGGGTCCTTGGCAAGGCCACAATGCCGCCTCTCCGCTTCCATGAAAGGGACTTAACCCGCTGGTTCTGCACAATGCCGCTTCACAAAAGGGGACTTAACCTGTAGGGTCTCTGGCAAGGCCACCCTGCTGATTGTGTGCACACGGGTTCCACGAAGAAACTTAACCCACTAGGGTCCTTCGCAAGGCTACCACGCTGATTGTGCACAATGCCGCTTCCACAAAAGGGTCCTTGGCGAGGCCGCTTCCACGCATGGGACTTAACCCACTAGGGACCTCGGCAAGGCCACCACGCTCGTTCTGCACAATGCCGCTTCCACAAAAAGGGACTTAATCCGCTAGGGTCCTTGGCAAGGCCACCTGCTGGTTCTCCACTTCTGCACAAGGTCCTTGGCCACCCCGCTGGTTCTGCACAATACCACTTAACCCGCTAGGGTCCTTGGCAAGGCCACCACGCTGGTTCTGCACAATGCCGCCTCTCCGCTTCCATGAAAGGGACCTCGGCAAGGCCACCCCACTGGTTCTGCACAATGCCGCCTCTCTGCTTCCATGAAAGGGACTTAACCCACTAGGGACCTTGGCAAGGCCACCACGCTGATTGTGCACAATGCTGCCTCTCCGCTTCCATCAAAGGGACTTAACCCGCTAGGGTCTTGGCAAGGCCACAATGCCGCCTCGCCCATGAAAGGGACTTAACCCGCTGGTTCTGCACAATGCCGCTCCACAAAGGGACTTAACCCGCTAGGTCTCTTGGCAAGGCCACCCTGCTGATTGTGTGTGCACACCGTTCCACGCAAGAAACTTAGCCCACTAGGTCTTCGCATACCACGCTGATTGTGCACAATGCCCTCTTCACTTCTGCGAAGGGACTTAACTCGCTAGGGTCTCTTGGCAAGGCCACCCCACTGGTTCTGCACAATACCGCTGCCAGCATGGGACTTAACCCGCTAGGGTCCTTGGCAAGGCCACCATGCTGATTGTGCACAATGCCGCCCAATAAAGGGGACTTAACCCGCTAGGGTCTTGGCAAGGCCACCCCACTGGTTCTGGCATATCACCGCTCACAAGATGGGACTTAACTCGCTAGGGTCCTTGGCAAGGCCACCACGCTGGTTCTGCACAATGCCGCTTCCACAAAAGGGGACTTGACCCACTAGGATCCTTGGCAAGGCCACCCTGCTGGTTCTGCACAATGCCGCTTCCACGCATGGGACTTAGCCCCGCTAGGATCCTTGGCAAGGCCACCCCACTGGTTCTGCACAATGCCGCTTCCACAAAAGGGGACTTGACCCGCTAGGGACCTCAGCAAGGCCACCACACTGGTTCTGCACAATGCCGCCTCTTCACTTCTGCAAAAGGGACTTGACCCACTAGGGTCCTCAGCAAGGCCACCATGCTGGTTCTGCACAATGCCGCCTCTCCGCTTCCACAAAAGGGGACTTAACCCGCTAGGGTCCTTGGCAAGGGCAACACACTGGTTCTGCACAATGCCGCCTCTTCACTTCATGGCGGGTACTTAACCCACTAGGGTCTCGGCAAGGCCACCCGCTGGTTCTGCACAATACCGCTCACAGAAGTGGACTTAACCCGCTAGGGTCCTTCATAAGGGCACCACACTGGTTCTGCACAATGCCCTCCCGCTTCCATGAAAGGGACTTAACCCACTAGGTCCTTGGCAAGGCCGCTTTCACTTCTGTGCAATACCAGTTCCACGCAAGAAACTTAACCCGCTAAGGTCCTTCGCAGGCTACCACGCTGATTGTGCACAATGCCGCTCCACGCATGGGACTTAACCGCTAGGGTCCTTGGCAATGCCACTTCCATGGAAGGAACTTAACCCACTAGGGACCTCGGCAAGGCCACCACGCTCGTTCTGCACAATGCCGCTTCCACAAAAGGGGACTTAACCTGCTAGGGTCCTTGGCCACCCCGCTGGTTCTGCACAATACCACTTAACCCGCTAGGGTCCTTGGCAATGCCACCCTCCGCTCCATGAAAGGGGACTTAACCCGCTAGGGTCCTTGGCAAGGCCACCACGCTGGTTCTGCACAATGCCGCCTCTCTGCTTCCATGAAAGGGACCTCGGCAAGGCCACCCCGCTGGTTCTGCACAATGCCGCCTCTCTGCTTCCATGAAAGGGACTTAACCCACTAGGGACCTTGGCAAGGCCACCACGCTGATTGTGCACAATGCTGCCTCTCCACTTGAATGAAAGGGACTTAACCCGCTGGTTCTGCACAATGCCGCTTCCACAAAAGGGGACTTAACCCGCTAGGGTCCTTGGCAAGGCCACCCTGCTGATTGTGTGCAATACCGGTTCCATGCAAGAAACTTAACCCACTAGGGTCCTTCGCAAGGTTACCACGCTGATTGTGCACAATGCCACCTCTTCACTTCTGCGAAGGGGACTTAACCCGCTAGGGTCCTTGGCAAGGCCACCCCACTGGTTCTGCACAATGCCGCTTCCACGCATGGGACTTAACCCGCTAGGGTCCTTGGCAATGCCACTTCCATGAAAGGGACTTAACCCACTAGGGACCTCGGCAAGGCCACCCCGCTGGTTCTGCACAATACCGCTTCCGCGCATGGGACTTAACCCGCTAGGGTCCTTGGCAAGGCCACCATGCTGATTGTGCACAATGCCGCTTCCACAAAAGGGGACTTAACCCACTAGGGTCCTTGGCAAGGCCACCCCACTGGTTCTGCACAATACCACTTCTGCGCATGGGACTTAACCCGCTAGGGTCCTTGGCAAGGCCACCACGCTGGTTCTGCACAATGCCGCTTCCACAAAAGGGGAATTGACCCACTAGGATCCTTGGCAAGGCCACCCTGCTGGTTCTGCACAATGCCGCTTCCACAAAAGGGGACTTGACCCACTAGGATCCTTGGCAAGGCCACCCTGCTGGTTCTGCACAATGCCGCTTCCACGCATGGGACTTAACCCCGCTAGGGTCCTTGGCAAGGCCACCCCGCTGGTTCTGCACAATGCCGCTTCCACAAAAGGGGACTTGACCCGCTAGAGACCTCGGCAAGGCCACCACACTGGTTCTGCACAATGCCGCCTCTTCACTTCTGCAAAAGGGACTTGACCCACTAGGGTCCTCAGCAAGGCCACCATGCTGGTTCTGCACAATGCCGCCTCTCCGCTTCCACAAAAGGGGACTTAACCCGCTAGGGTCCTTGGCAAGGGCACCACACTGGTTCTGCACAATGCCGCCTCTTCACTTCTGCGAAGGGTACTTAACCCACTAGGGTCCTCGGCAAGGCCACCCCGCTGGTTCTGCACAATACCGCTTCCGCGCATGGGACTTAACCCGCTAGGGTCCTTCGCAAGGGCACCACACTGGTTCTGCACAATGCCGCCTCTCCGCTTCCATGAAAGGGACTTAACCCACTAGGGTCCTTGGCAAGGCCACCCCACTGGTTCTGCGCAATGCCGCTTCCACGCATGGGACTTAACCCGCTAGGGACCTCGGCAAGGCCACCACGCTCGTTCTGCACAATGCCGCTTCCACAAAAGGGGACTTAACCCGCTAGGGTCCTTGGCAAGGCCACCTGCTGGTTCTGCACAATACCACTTAACCCGCTAGGGTCCTTGGCAAGGCCACCACGCTGATTGTGCACAATGCCACCTCTCCGCTTCCATGAAAGGGACTTAACCCGCTAGGGTCCTTGGCAAGGCCACCACGCTGGTTCTGCACAATGCCGCCTCTCTGCTTCCATGAAAGGGACTTAACCCACTAGGGACCTTGGCAAGGCCACCACGCTGATTGTGCACAATGCTTCCACGAAAGGGACTTAACCCGCTAGGGTCCTTGGCAAGGCCACAATGCCGCCTCTCCGCTTCCACAAAAGGGGACTTAACCCGCTAGGGTCCTTGGCAAGGCCACCCTGCTGATTGTGCACAATGCCACCTCTTCACTTCTGTGCAATACCGGTTCCACGCAAGAAACTTAACCCGCTAGGGTCCTTCGCAAGGCTACCACGCTGATTGTGCACAATGCCGCTTCCACAAAAGGGTCCTTGGCAAGGGCACCACACTGGTTCTGCACAATGCCGCCTCTTCACTTCTGCGAAGGGGACTTAACCCGCTAGGGTCCTCGGCAAGGCCACCACGCTCGTTCTGCACAATGCCGCTTCCACAAAAGGGGACTTAACCCGCTAGGGTCCTTGGCAAGGCCACCACGCTGATTGTGCACAATGCCGCCTCTCCGCTTCCATGAAAGGGACTTAACCCACTAGGGTCCTTGGCCACCCGCTTGGTTCTGCACAATGCCGCCTCCGCTTCCATGAAAGGGACCTCGGCAAGGCCACACCGCTGGTTCTGCACAATACCGCCTCCACATGGGACTTAACCCGCTAGGGTCCTTGGCAAGGCCACCATGCTGATTGTGCACAATGCCGCTTCCAAAAGGGGACTTGACCCGCTAGGGTCCTTCGCAAGGGCACCACGCTGGTTCTGCACAATGCCGCCTCCGCTCCATGAAAGGGACTTAACCCACTAGGGTCCTTCACAAGGCCACCCCACTGGTTCTGTGCAATACCGTTCCACGCAAGAAACTTAACCCACTAGGTCCTTGGCAAGGGCACCCTGCTGGTTCTGCACAATGCCGCTCCATGAAAGGGATTTAACCTGCTAGGGTCCTTGGCAAGGCCACAATGCCGCCTCTGCTTCCATGAAAGGGACTTAACCCACTAGGGACCCTGGCAAGGCCACCACGCTGATTGTGCACAATGCTGCCTCTCCGCCTACTAAAGGGACTTAACCCGCTAGGCTCCTTGGCAAGGCCGCCTCCGCCTCATAAGGGACTTAACCCACTAGGGACCTCAGCACAACCCCGCTGGTTCTGCATAATGCCGCTTCCACAAAAGGGACTTAACCCGCTAGGGTCCTTGGCAAGGCCACCCTGCTGATTGTGCACAATGCCGCCTCTTCACTTCTGTGCAATACTGGTTCCACGCAAGAAACTTAACCCGCTAGGGTCCTTCGCAAGGCTACCACGCTGATTGTGCACAATGCCGCTTCCACAAAGGGGTCTTGGCAGGGCACCACACTGGTTCTGCACAATGCCGCTCTTCACTTCTGCGAGGGACTTAACCCGCTAGGGTCCTTGGCAAGGCCACCCCACTGGTTCTGCACAATGCCACTTCCATGAAAGGGACTTAACCCACTAGGGACCTCGGCAAGGCCACCACGCTCGTTCTGCACAATGCCGCTTCCACAAAAGGGGACTTAACCTCGCTAGGGTCCTTGGCAAGGCCACCATGCTGATTGTGCACAATGCCGCCTCCGCTCCATGAAAGGGACTTAACCCACTAGGGTCCTTCGCAGGGGCACCACACCTGGTTCTGCACAATGCCACCCTCTTCACTGCGCATAGGGTCCTTGGCAAAGCCACCCTGCTGGTTCTGCACAATGCGCCTCTTCACTTCCACGCAGGACTTAACCCGCTAGGGTCCTTGGCAAGGCCGCCACGCTGGTTCTGCACAATGCCGCTCCACACATGGGACTTAACCCACTAGGGTCCTTAGCAAGGCCGCCTCCGCTTCCTGCATAAGAGACTTAACCAGCTAGGGTCCTTGTCAAGGCCACCATGCTGGTTGTGCACAATGCCGCTCGCAGAAGGGACTTAACCCACTAGGGTCCTTCATAGTCTACTACGCCTGATTGTGCACAATGCCGCTCTTCACTTCTGCTGGCAGGGACTTAACCCGCTAGGGTCCTTGGCAAGGCCACCCCACTGGTTCTGCACAATGCCGCCCACGCATGGGACTTAACCCACTAGGGACCTCGAGGCACACCCGCTGGTTCTGCACAATACCGCTCCACGCATGGGACTTAACCCCGCTAGGGTCCTTGGCAAGGCCACCATGCTGATTGTGCACAATGCCGCTCCTTACAAAGGGGACTTAACCCGCTAGGGTCCTGGGCAAGGCCACCCCACTGGTTCTGCACAATACCGCCTCACAGATGGTGGGACTTAACCCACTAGGGTCCTTGGCAAGGCCACCACGCTGGTTCTGCACAATGCCGCTTCCACAAAAGGGGACTTGACCCACTAGGATCCTTGGCAAGGCCACCCTGCTGGTTCTGCACAATGCCGCTTCCACAAAAGGGGACTTGACCCACTAGGATCCTTGGCAAGGCCACCCTGCTGGTTCTGCACAATGCCGCTTCCACGCATGGGACTTAACCCCGCTAGGGTCCTTGGCAAGGCCACCCCGCTGGTTCTGCACAATGCCGCTTCCACAAAAGGGGACTTGACCCGCAAGGGCACCACACTGGTTCTGCACAATGCCGCTTCCACAAAAGGGACTTGACCTGCTAGGGACCTCGGCAAGGCACCACACTGGTTCTGCACAATGCCGCCTGCGTAAGTGACTTGACCTGCTAGGAACCTCGGCAAGGCCACCACGCTGGTTCTGCACAATGCCGCCTCCGCTCCATGAAAGGGACCTCAGCAAGGCCACCACACTGGTTCTGCACAATCCGCCTCTTCACTTCTGCAAAAGGGACTTGACCCACTAGGTCTCTCGGCAAGGCCACCATGCTGGTTCTGCACAATGCCGCCTCTCCGCTTCCACAAAAGGGGACTTAACCGCTAGGGTCCTCGGCAAGGGCACCACACTGGTTCTGCACAATGTCAGCCTCTTCACTTCTCTGAAGGGTACTTAACCCACTAGGGTCCTCGGCAAGGCCACCCCGCTGGTTCTGGCACTGCACACCGCTCACAAGATGTGGGACTTAACCCGCTAGGGTCCTTGGCAAGGCCACCATGCTGATTGTGCACAATGCCGCCCACAAAAAGGGGACTTGACCCACTAGGGTCCTTCGCAGCGGGCACCACGCTGGTTCCTGCACACGCCTCCGCTTCCATGTGAAAGGGACTTAACCCACTAGGGTCCTTCACAAGGCCACCCCACTGGTTCTGTGCAATACCGTTCCACGTGAAGAAACTTAACCCGCTAGGGTCCTTGGCAAGGCCAATTCCTGCTGATTGTGTGCAACACCGGGTTCCACGAAGAAACTTAACTCGAAGGCTACCACGCTGATTGTGCACAATGCCGCTCCACGCATGGGACTTAACCCGCTAGGGTCCTTGGCAATGCCACTCCATGGAAGGGACTTAACCCACTAGGGACCTCGGCAAGGCCACCACGCCGTTCTGCACAATGCCGCTTCACAAAGGGGACTTTAACCCGGCTAGGGTCCTTGGCAAGGCCACCTGCTGGTTCTCCACTTGTGCGCGAAGGTCCTTGGCCACCCGCTGGTTCTGCAGCACAATACCACCTAACCCGTTAGGGTCCTTGGCAAGGCCACCACGCTGATTGTGCACAATGCCACCTCTCCGCTTCCATGAAAGGGACTTAACCCGCTAGGGTCCTTGGCAAGGCCACCACGCTGGTTCTGCACAATGCCTCCTCTCTGCTTCCATGAAAGGGAATTAACCCACTAGGGACCTTGGCAAGGCCACCACGCTGATTGTGCACAATGCTTCCTCTCCGCTTCCACGAAAGGGACTTAACCCGCTAGGGTCCTTGGCAAGGCCACAATTCCGCCTCTCCGCTTCCATGAAAGGGACTTAACCCGCTGGTTCTGCACAATGCCGCTTCCACAAAAGGGGACTTAACCCGCTAGGGTCCTTGGCAAGGCCACCCTGCTGATTGTGTGCAATACCGGATCCACACAAGAAACTTAACCCACTACGGTCCTTCAAGAAGGCTACCACGCTGATTGTGCACAATGCCGCCTTCTTCACTTCTCAAGGCGGGACTTAACCCGCTAGGGTCCTTGGCAAGGCCACCCCACTGGTTCTGCACAATGCCACTTCCACGCATGGGACTTAACCCACTAGGGACCTCGGCAAGGCCACCCCGCTGGTTCTGCAAAATACCGCTTCCGCGATGGGACTTAACCTGCTAGGGTCCTTGGCAAGGCCACCATGCTTGATTGTGCACAATGCCGCTCCAAAGGGGACTTAACCCACTAGGGTCCTTGGCAAGGCCACCCCACTGGTTCTGCACAATGCCGCTTCCACAAAAGGGGACTTGACCCACTAGGATCCTTGGCAAGGCCACCCTGCTGGTTCTGCACAATGCCGCTTCCACAAAGGGACTTGACCCACTAGGATCCTTGGCAAGGTCACCCTGCTGGTTCTGCACAATGCCGCCCACGATGGGACTTAGCCCCTGCTTAGGGTCCTTGGCAAGGCCACCCCACTGGTTCTGCACAATGCCGCTCCACAAAAGGGGACTTGACCCGCTAGGGACCTCGGCAAGGCCACCACACTGGTTCTGCACAATGCCGCCTCTTCACTTCTGCAAAAGGGACTTGACCCACTAGGGTCCTTGGCAAGGCCACCCCGCTGGTTCTGCACAATACCGCTTCCGCGCATGGGACTTAACCCGCTAGGGTCCTTCGCAAGGGCACCACACTGGTTCTGCACAATGCCGCTTCCACAAAAGGGGACTTGACCCACTAGGGTCCTTGGCAAGGCCACCCTGCTGATTGTGCACAATGCCGTCTCTTCACTTCTGTGCAATACCGGTTCCACGCAAGAAACTTAACCCGCTAGGGTCCTTCGAAGGCTACCACGCTGATTGTGCACAATGCCGCTTCCACGCTGGGACTTAACCCGATAGGGTCCTTGGCAATGTGCCACTTCCATGGAAGGAACTTAACCCACTAGGGACCTCGGCGAAGGCCACCACTGCCGTTCTGCTACAATGCCGCTCCACAAAGGGGGACTTAACCTGCTAGGGTCCTTGGCAAGGCCACCTGCTGTTCTCCACTTGCGCAAGGTCCTTGGCCACCCGCTGGTTCTGCACAATACCACTAACCCGCTAGGGTCCTGGCAATGCCACCTCCGCTTCCATGAAAGGGACTTAACCCGCTAGGGTCCTTGGCAAGGCCACCACGCTGGTTCTGCACAATGCCGCCTCTCCGCTTCCATGAAAGGGACCTCGGCAAGGCCACCCCGCTGGTTCTGCACAATGCCGCCTCTCTGCTTCCATGAAAGGGACTTAACCCACTAGGGACCTTGGCAAGGCCACCACGCTGATTGTGCACAATGCTGCCTCTCCGCTTCCACGAAAGGGACTTAACCCGCTAGGATCCTTGGTGAGCGCCACAATGCCGCCTCCACTTTGCATGAAAGGGACTTAACCGCTGGTGCTGCACAATGCCGCCCACAAAAGGTGACTTAACCGGCTAGGGTCCTGGCAAGGCCACCATGCTGATTGTGCACAATGCCGCCATTACAAAGGGGACTTGACCCGCTAGGGTCCTTCATGGGCACCACGCTGGTTCTGCACAATGCCGCCTCCACTCTCCATGAAAGGGACTTAACCCATCAGGGTCCTTCACAAGGCCACCCCACTGGTTCTGTGCACAATGTTCCACGCAAGAAACTTAACCTCGCTAGGGTCCTTGGCAAGGCCACCCCGCTGGTTCTGCACAATGCCGCCCATGAAAGGGACTCGACCTGCTAGGGTCCTCAGCAAGGCCACCCCGCTGGTTCTGCACAATGCCGCCTTCTGCTTCCAAGAAAGGGACTTAACCCACTAGGGACCTTATGGCAAGGCCACCACGCCTGATTGTGCACAATGCCGCCTCTCCCGCTCATCTAAAGGGACCCTTAACCCGCTAGGGTCCTTGGCAAGGCCACAATGCCGCCTCCGCCTCTCATGAAAGGGACTTAACCCGCTGGTTCTGCACAATGTCGCTTCCACAAGGGGACTTAACCCGGCTAGGGTCCTTGGCAAGGCCTACCCCTGTTGATTGTGTGTACACCGGTTCCACGCGAAGAAACTTAACCCACTAGGGTCCTTCGCAAGGCTACCACGCTGATTGTGCACAATGCCGCCCACGCATGGGACTTAACCCGCTAGGGTCCTTGGCAATGCCACTTCCATGGAAGGGACTTAACCCACTAGGGACCTCGCAGGGCCACCACGCCTGCTCTGCACAATGCCGCTCCACAAAGGGGGACTTAACTCCGCTTAGGTGTCCTGGCAAGGCCACCTGCTGGTTCTCCACTTCTGCGCAAGGTCCTTGGCCACCCCGCTGGTTCTGCATTAATACCACTTAACCCGCTAGGGTCTTGGCAAGGCCACCACGCTTGTTCTGCACAATGCCACCTCTCTGCTTCCATGAAAGGGACTTAACCTACTAGGGACCTTGGCAAGGCCACCACGCTGATTGTGCACATGCTGCCTCTCCGCCCACTGAAGGGACTTACCCGCTAGGGTCTTGGCAAGGCCACAATGCCGCCTCCGCTTCCATGAAAGGGACTTAACCCGCTGGTTCTGGCACAATGCCGCCCACAAAGGGGACTTAACCCGCTAGGTCTTGGCAAGGCCACCCTGCTGATTGTGTGACACCGGTTCCACGCAAGAAACTTAACCCACTAGGGTCCTTCGCAGGCTACCACGCCTGATTGTGCACAATGCCGCTCTTCACTTCTGGGCGGCGGGACTGAACCCAATTAGGGGACTCTCGCAAGGCCACCCCGCTGGTTTTGCACACGCTTCACAAGATGGGACTCTAACCCTCAGGGTCCTTGGTAAGGCCACCATGCTGATTGTGCACAATGCCGCTCCACAAAGGGACTTAACCCGCTTAGGGTCTCTAGGCACACCCCACTGGTTCTGCACAATGCCGCTTCCACAAAGTGACTTGACCCACTAGGATCCTTGGCAAGGCCACCCCTGCTGGTTCTGCACAATGCCGCTCACGCATGGGACTTAGCCCGCTAGGGTCCTTGGCAAGGCCACCCCACTGGTTCTGCACAATGCCGCTTCCACAAAAGGGGACTTGACCCGCTAGGGACCTCGGCAAGGCCACCACACTGGTTCTGCACAATGCCGCCTCTTCACTTCTGCAAAGGGACTTGACCCACTAGGGTCCTTGGCAAGGCCACCCCGCTGGTTCTGCACAATACCGCTCGTCAAGATGGGACTTAACCCGCTAGGGTCCTTCATGGGCACCACACTGGTTCTGCACAATGCCGCCTTCTCCGCTCCATGAAAGGGACTTAACTCCACTAGGGTCTCTGGCAAGGCCACCCTGCTGATTGTGCACAATGTCGCCTCTTCACTTCTGTGCAATACCGTTCCACGAAGAAACTTAACCCGCTAGGGTCCTTCACAAGGCTACCACGCTGATTGTGCACAATGCCGCCTCCACGCATGGGACTTAACCTGCTAGGGTCCTTGGCAATGCCACTTCCATGGAAGGAACTTAACCCACTAGGGACCTCGGCAAGGCCACCACGCTGCTCTGCACAATGCCGCGCTCCACAAGGGGACTTAACTCGCTTAGGGTCTCTTGGCAAGGCCACCTGCTGGTTCTCCACTGCTGGCAAGGTCCTTGGCACACCCCGGGCTTGGTTCTGCACAATACCACTTAACCCACTAGGGTCCTTGGCAATGCCACCTCTCCGCTTCCATGAAAGGGACTTAACCCGCTAGGGTCCTTGGCAAGGCCACCACGCTGATTCTGCACAATGCCGCTTCCTCCGCTTTCCATGAAAGGGACTTCGCAGGCCACCCTCGCTGGTTCTGCACAATGCCGTCTCTGCTTCCAAGGAAAGGGACTTAACTCCACTAGGGACCTTGGCATGCCACCACGCTGATTGTGCACAATGCTGCCTCTCCGCTCCACGAAAGGCACTTAACCCGCTAGGGTCCTGGCAAGGCCACAATGCCGCCTCCACTTGCATGAAAGGACTTAACCCACTGGTTCTGCACAATGCCGCTTCCCACAAAGGGGACTTAACCCGCTAGGGCCTTGGCAAGGCCACCCTTGTTGATTGTGTGCACTGTTCCATGCGAAGAAACTTAACCCACTAGGGTCCTTGGCAAGGCCACCCTGCTGGTTCTGCACAATGCCACTTCCATGAAAGGGATTTAACCTGCTAGGGTCCTTGGCAAGGCCACGCCGCCTCTCTGCTTCCATGAAAGTGACTTAACCCACTAGGGACCTTGCTTGCGCCACCATGCTGATTGTGCACTGCTGCCTCTCGCTTCCACTAAAGGTACTTAACCTAGGCTCGTCTTTGGCAAGGCCACAATGCCCGCCTCCGCTCTACAAAGGAAAGGGACTTAACCCACTAGGGACCTCAGCAAGGCCAACCCGCTGGTTCTGCACAATGCCGCTTGGCGAAGGGGACTTAACTCCGCTAGGGTCCTTGGCAAGGCCACCCTGCTGATTGTGCGCATGCCGCTTTTCACTTCTGTGCAATACTGGTTCCATTTCAAGAAACTTAACTCGCTTAGGGTCCTTCTCAGGCTACCACGCTGATTGTGCACAATGCCGCCTCCACAAAGGGGTCTTTGGAAAGGGCACCACACTGGTTCGTGCACACGTGCTTCTTCACTTCTGCTGAAGGGGACTTAAATTTCAGTCTCTTGGCAAGGCCACCCCACTGGTTCTGCACATGCCACTTCCATGAAAGGGACTTAATCCACTAGGGACCTCGCCAGCCACCACGCCTCGTTCTGCACAATGCGGCTTCCCACAAAGGGGGACTTAACCCGCTAGGGTTCCTTGGCAAGGCCACCATGCTGATTGTGCACAATGCCGCTTCCTGCTCCATGAAGGGACTTCAACCCACTAGGGTCCTTCGTCATGAAGCACCACTACTGGTTCTGCACAATGCCACCCTCACTTCTGCGTTAGGGTCCTTGGCAAAGCCACCCTGCTGGTTCTGCACAATGTCCGCTTCTTCACTTCCTCCAGTGACTGTAACCCGCTAGGGTCTTGGAGGCCGCCCCGCTGTTCTGCACAATGTCGCTTCCACACATGGACTTAACCACTAGGGTTCTTGGCAAGGCCGCCTCCGCTCCGTAAGATTCTTAACCAGCTAGGGTCCTGTCAAGGCCACTCATGCTGGTTGTGCACAATGCCGCTCAGAAGGACTTAACTCACTAGGGTCTTTCGAGGCTACCGCGCTGATTGTGCACAATGCGCCTCTTCACTTCTGCTAAGGGACTTAACCCTTAGGGTCCTGGCAAAGCCGCCCACTGGTTCTGCACAATGCGGCTTCTTGTGCGATGGGACTTAACCCACTAGGACTGGCAAGGCCACCCCGCTGGTTCTGCACAATACTGCTTCCACGCATGGGATTTAACCCTTTGGGTCCTGGCAGGCCACCATGCTGATTGTGCACAATGCTGCCCATTAAAGGGGACTTAACTCGCTAGGGTCTTGGCAGCCACCCCACTGTTCTGGGCACACCGCTCACAAGAGGGACTTAACCCGCTAGGGTCTCTGGCAAGGCCACCACGCTGGTTCTGCACAATGCCGCCCACAAAGGGGACATGACCCACTAGATCCTTGGTACACCGCTGGTTCTGCACACGCCGCCTAAAAGGGACTTGTGCCTAGGATCTTGGCAGGCCACCCTGCTGGTTTGAGTCCAATGCATAGCTCGATGCATGTCAGTGGCTGCAAAGTGGTGGGGTGGGGTTGAAATGGCATGAGCATTACAGTCGGTAATCCAAAGCATACTGCTGATGCCTGGCAGTCTGTAAGGGTGGGACATTATAGTTAGAAACCGTAATGTCCCAGGCATGTGTTGGTATTTACAGTACAAATTTTCAGCATGGGCATTTGTGTCCCCACCTCACGAAAAGCATTTGAGACCTCTTCTCATGAACAGTGGCACTCAGATTTTGTCAATGTGTCCTGAAATTTGAGTTTCCACAGCAACCGTGCCACTGTGCTCCAGATGTACAAAAACACAGATTGGGCAGGATGTCAAGAATGACAGCTGTACCATTCATGAGGAGGTGTGAGAGATGGCTATGATTAAAATCTGTAGTGAAGTTAAAAATGCTCAAACTTCCAGAGCATGTGTGAAACTGCATAATGCATGCATGTAACACAGTCATTTAGCAGAATTATTTCACTACATTTTCAACATAGGCATTTTGTGACCTCTACTCATGAACACTGTCACTATGACTTTCTTAATCTGTCCTAAACATTGATTTCCCACAGCAACCGTGGTATTCTGCGCCAGATGTATAAATGCATATTTCGGGCAGGATGTGAAAAATAACAGCTGTACTGTTCATAAGGAGGTCTTAAAAATGCAATGTTGAAAATCTGGAGTGAAAATACTACAAATTTGCAGAGTTACGAGGGTGTGTGGGAACTGCATCACACACACTTGTAACACGGTCATTTTATGTGTATTTGTCACCAGATTTTCAACATAGGCATTTTAGGACCTCTGCCCATGAACAGAGTCACTGTGATTTTACATACGAACATAAGAATCTGCTAGCAGAGCACACCAACCGGTCTATGTAAGTCTGCCCGAGTGTGCAGCTAGCACCCTAGGTTGCAGCTGCCCCAGCCTCCTCTTCCTCAGTTCCTTCCCCGCTTGTCCCAGCCCCTGCCTCCTGACTCTTCCTCTTGCTTTATCCCACTCCTCCTTAAAGCTATTGACTGCCCTACATGTTACCTCCCTCTGGCAGTGCATTCCAACTAGACACCACCTCCCAGAGAAGTAGTGCCTCTTAATTTCCCTCTTGAAGCGTCCCCTTTCAACCTTAGTCCATGCCGCTGCTCTCTCTTCCACTCCTCAGTTTAAACACCCCTCAGTGCTAGGTTTAGTTACCCCCTCAGGTATTTAAATACTTCAATCATATTCCCCCTATCCCTCCTCTCCTCCAGTGTGTACATGTTCAGGTCCTTCAGCCTAACTTCATATTTTTTTTCTTCCATCCCCTCTAACATTTTTGTTGCCCTCCTTTGCACCCCCTCCAGTAACTTTATATCTCTCCTCAGGTATGGCCTCCAGTATTGTACACAGTACTGTAGGTGTGGTGTGACCAATGATCTGTAGAGAGGTAGGATCACATCCCAGTGTCTGGATGAGAACCCCCTTGCGATGCACCCCAGCATCCTGTTTGCCTTCGCTGCTGCTCTCGTCGTGCAGTGGGCTGAGTTGTTCATGCTCCCAGTTACCAAGACCCCTAGGTCCTTCTCCTCCTCTCTGATCTCCAACCAATAATCCCTCTTCTGGTTCTTAGCCCTGAAGTGCATCACCTTACAATTCTTTGCACTGAATCCTAGCTGCCACTCCACAGACCATGTCTCTAGTTTGGTTAGGTCCCCCTGTAGTTTTTCCCATCCATCCTCTTCGTCCATCACCTCTCCCAAGTTGGTATAATGTGCAAATAGACTAACCCTACTCCCCACTCCGTGTGCTATATCGGAGATAAAGGCCCAAATAGCACTGGGCCCAGCACTGACCCCTGCGGCACTCCGCTTGTCACTGCTCTGGGTGCCGAAAACTCTCCCACCACCACCCTCTGCATCCTCCCCTGTAACCAGTTCTCTATTCATTTAGTCAGCTTTTCCCCACGTCAACTGCCATCAGCCCCCCTCAGTCTCCCATGAGGCACTGTATCAAAGGCCTTACTGAAGTCCAAGTACAGGACATGTACCGCATGGCCCCTGTCCAACTCCCTTGTCACCCAGTCATAATACTCTATTAGGTTGGTTTGACAAGACCTCCATGAGATGAACCCATGTTGCCTCCCATCTTGGAGGTCATTACTGTCTAGGAATGCCACCAGCCTCCTCTTCAGTATCGGCTCCATAAGCTTACCCACTATGGACGGAAACTTACTGGCCTGAGCATCTTTCTTGGCTCCACCCTCGGCCCATTCTTGTGTATGGGCACCACATGGGCCACTCTCAGTCCTGGGCACACACCCATTTCCAGGGAGGTGTTGAACCGATCTGCCAGCGGTTCAGCCAACAGCTCCGCCTTCTCCCTCAGCACCCTGGGGTGGATGGCATTGGGACTTGGTGCCTTGTCCACCATTACTGCCTCCAGCCCCACTAGCACCCTACTTCCTGTGATCACTTTGTCTGTCACCTCCCCCCCTTTTCCTCATCGCCCCAGCCCATTCTTGGTAGTGGGCCATCCCACTCCTTAGTTAAAACAGAGCAGAAGTACTCATTTAGAATTTCCACTTGCTCCTCCCACTTTTCCAGCCAATCCCCTCTCCGTTTTATTCTCACAGTATGTTCCTTGCACTTCCTCTTTTCCCTGACATGCCTAAAAAAGTCCTTTTCCCCTCCTTTTATGCCCTGTGGAACTTAATTGCCTGGAGGCCTTAGCTTTTTTCACCCTCCTGGCAACCTCCATTGACCAACTTCCGAAAGCCTCCTTATCCTCTACCTTCCGTTCCTCTGTACTTCCGGTATGCAGCCATCTTTGCCCTCACCCCTTGCGGCACTTCCTTGTGCAGCCAACATTGCTTCTTGCCTCTGCTCTTCTTACACCTGGCCCTGGTGCAGGCTACTGTGGCCTCTGTTAGCCCAGTCTTTATGACTCCCCACTTTTGTTTTGCATCCATCCCCGGCCTTATATCCCGGAGACTTCCTTGCAGTATTGCTCCTATTCCCCCAAAGTCCGCCCCAATAAAGTCCACCACCTTAGTGCCCGTGCCTCCTGTCTCCCTGCCCAGGGCAACAGCAAGCCACACTTTTTGGTGGTCACTACCTGCTAGTAGGTCTTCCACCCTTACCCTCCTCACTGCCTCCCCATTTGCCAGTACTAGGTCCAGAGTGCTACCAAGACTTGTAGGCCCACTTACCAATTGCATGAGAAGGCCATCCTGGAATGCATCAAGGAGCACCTGCTCCCTGGTACTGCTAGTGATGGGGTGCTCCAGTCAACCCGTGGTAGGTTAAAATCCCCCACTATCACCACTCTCCCCCTTCTACACACCCTCCTTATCTGCTCTGCCAACTCCCCATCCAGTTCCCCGGATTGGGCTGGTGGTCTGTACACCACTCCCAGCCTCAGCTTTCTGACCTTAGAGTGCAGGAGCTGCACCCAAAGCACCTCAGTCCTCCTCTTCTCTCATCCCTTATGTATTTAATCCCTTTCTCTCATAGAGTGCACCCTTCCAACCCCCCAGTCCCTCCTGTATATCATGTATTCTGGGATTGCCAAGCCCCAATCATGGTACTCTGTGGCCCAAGTCTCTATCACTGCAGCAATGTCCACCTTCCCCTCTGAAGGGAGCACCTGAAACTCTGCAGTTTTGTTCCCCAAGCTTGTTGCATTGAAAGATACTACCTTTCACCTGTATCCCTCCTTCTCCTCACTCTTCTCCTCCTCCTTGGCCTGTGTCCCTCCTCCCGTTAGACCACACCCTTTCTACTCCTGATTCTTACTGGTGGTGGTGCCTTCTGTATTTCACTCAGACCACTCTGTCCCCCCTCCCAGGAGTTACTACGCCCGCTTTCTTTACTCTATATCTAGGTGAGCCCATTAGGCCCCCTGTCCTGACCTTTCTACTAACCTTAGTCTTTGGCCACCCTCACTAGTTTAAATCCACCTTAGTAGAGAAATACCCCTCTAATTCTGCCTTTAATACTCCCTTCCCCTTCCCTTCCTGCTCAAGTGTACCCTGCCTCTCGCGTACAAGTCACTATTCCCCCCGACCCCACCCCAATTATTCACTAACCCATAGTTTTTGGTGTGGCACCAATCCCTCTGCAACTTGTTGAACTCCTCAATCCTACCCTTCCTCCCCATGCTTGCACATGGTACGGGGAGTAACTCTGAGAATGCCACCGACTCCCTCACACCCTCACACTGCCTGCCCAAGTACTCAAACCTCCCCCTCACTACTTCCACAGTCTCCCCCACCAAGTCATTTGTACCCACATGCAACAGTAAATGAGGTTTCTTCCTCCCCCTCGCTGCACACTTGAGCAGTGCCTGCCCTACCCCACTGCAGTCAACCTGGGGACAGCTTCAACCCAAATATGGCTGTGCCTTCCCCCCTTCCGCCCCATCTCACCCTTTGAGTATATAATCCCCACGATGAGTACCCCATCCCTTAGCTCCCCTTCCTTTCTTATGTCCCTTCCACCACCCCAGTATTTGATCTTCCCTGCCCCTACCTCGCCATCTGCACCCCTCTGTGACTTCTGTATCTGTACCCCCTACTTCTGCCTCAGCCCCTTTTCTCTACCTTATTCCTTCCATCCCCTTGAACCCTTTCCCAGCCTGACTGCTTCCCTGGGCTTTCCATGTCGACCTCCCTCCTCCCTGCTGATTTCCAACCCCTCTCCTATCCTCTGTTGTTGATTTAGAGCCCCTATTCTCTTTACCCCGAATATGATGCCCCTCCCATACTTTCCCTTCCCAAAGCCTTCTCTCCTCCAGTCACCACCCTCTCTCATTTCTACTAACTCAAGTACTCGTCCTCGCTATTCTTCCCCCACAGTTGCCACCCTCTCATGCCCTCAGCTTGTCCTCTCCATCAGTATGTTCCTGTTCCCCTCTTTTGCCATAGCAGAGGCTCGATCTATTCTTAGTTGATAGCCCCCCATGCTAGTCCCCCTACTGGCCCCTTGCCGACCAGGGTAATTCAGTCTCAAATCTCATCCATTAGATACTGTATTACTGTAGCAATCCTAAAGCCTCCTTGTCCGTTTTTCACCCCTCAGCTACCATACTTTTTGTTCTCAGCGCTCATTTAGTTTCACTTAGCCCAGTTAGAAATCATTCTGCACTCCAAGTATTACTCAGCCCAGTTAGAGAAATAAACAGAATAAATATGTATTATTACCGCAAACATAACAGTATAGCTCAGTACTTAGCTCAGTTACAGAAAAAAACAGAACAACTAAATCTGTATTATTACAGCAATCCTAAAGTATCCAATCATGCTTTGTGTCCACCCCAGAGACCCTGCTGTAATACAGGACCACAGAGGTCCAGCAGAGCTATGTTGAGCTCATTCACTCCCCCATCTCTCACTGGCTCATTCTGTTTCTCCCAGCGCTGCAGGCTGCCCTTTTGTACTGGCCTCCTGCCTGCATTGGCACCTTTTTCTGCCCACAAAGAAATTGGCAACAGTACCGACAGAGCTCTGTTGAGCTCGCTCACTCCCCCTCTCTCACTTGCTCATTCTGCTTTTCCCAGTGCTGCCCTTTTGTACTGGACTCCTGCCTGTGTTGTCACCTTTTTCTGCCCACAAAGAAATCCGCAGCAGTCCCAGCAGAGCTCCATTAAGCTCGCTTACTCCCCCACTCTCACTCGCTCATTCTTTTTCTCCCGGCGCTGCAGGCTGCCATTTTGTACTGGGCTCCTGCCTGCATTGGCACCTTTGTCTGCCCACAAAGAAATCCACAGCAGTCCCAACAGAGCTCAGTTGAGCTCTGTCACTTCTCCTCTCACTCGCCGATCTTAATTCCTTTACTAAACTCTGATTTCCTCAGTGACCCTGCTTATTTGGCCAGAAGTGCAAAAACACTTTTGGCCAGGATTTGAAAAATGATAGCTGTACTGTTCATAAGGAGGTGTGAAAAAATTCCAGTTTTGAAAATCTGGCGTAAAAATATTACAGATTTGCAATGTTACAAGGGTGCATGCAAACAGTGCAACACACGCTTGTAACACAGTCATTTTATGGACTTTTGCCACCAAATTTTAAACATAGGCATTTTAGGACCTCTGCTCATGAACAGTGTCTCTGTCATTTTCTTAATCTGTCCTGAACACAGATTTCTCACAGCGACACGCGCTATTCTGCGCTGAAAGTGCAAAAAGCATTTTGGCCAGAATGTGAAAATGACAGCTGTACTTTTCATAAGGAGGGTGAAAAATGCCAATGTTGAACATCTGGCATGACAATATTACAAATTTGCGAAGTTACAAGGGTGCATGGAAACTCTGCAATGCACACTTGTAACACAGTCATTTAATGGACTTTTGTCACCAGATTTTCAACATAGGCATTTTAGGACCTCTGATCATTTTTATTTATTTAAAATTTTGGCAACTGGGTAGGCTCACTGAGACCTTGACGGTCCCTTTTACAGGGGCGACCCGGGATTAGTTACACGTACCTCAGGGAGAAGAAAACCAAAGCTATGATACCTACAGTGAATCAAGGTTTACAAAGTGCAGTAGAAATACACATAGCAGCATGTAGTACATTGTAGACAGACTCCAAGCAGTAGCCTGGACATTTTGTTTGGACAACAAGGAGAGACAAACACATCAAATGATAACCCACATAGATAAGTGCCTTAGCATCCTACCCCAGAGGCATACCCTCCCCCCAGAGACTATTATTCTGTTGAACAGTGTCAATGTCATTTTCTCAATCTATCTCAAGTCTGATTTCCTACAGTGACTGCGCTATTCTGCATGAGGAAGTCTGAAAATACATTTTGTCCAGGATATGTAAAATGGCAGCTGTACTGTTCATAAGGAGGTATGGAAAAATGCCAATGTTGAAAATCTGGACTGAAAATATTACAAATTCGCAAAGTTACAAGCATGCGTGCAATTCGCGCTTGTGAAACAGTCATTTTTTGGATGTTTTTCAACATATTTTCAACATAGGTCTTTTGAGAGTCCACCTTATGAACAGTGGTACTGTCATTTCGTTAATAGGTCCTGAAAGGCGATTTCACACAGTGACCAGAAAATCACCTTTCGGGATGGAATAACACAATGACAGTGCCTGAATTCATGAGGAGGAGTCCCAAGAACCCCATGTTGAAAATTTGGTGCCAAAATTCCCCAAAATGCCCGAGATATGCACCCAAGTTGAAAAAAAAAAACCCTATTTATGCCTTTATACAGTTTACCAGCATTTCTTCACTTCGCGGTCAGCTTTGAAGAGTGCAGACGTGCTCTCAGTCCACCGAAGATTGTTGCTGGGCTCTGGAGGTAAGTATGGGGTGAAGGGTGTGGGAAGACAGGGTGAGCAGAGGGTGGGTGGGGTTGGGGAGGGTCCAGCGGACTCTACAAGGGACTGTTATCTGTTTTACAGGTTAAAGAAGAAACAAACATAGCAGGACTTTTTTAAGGGACTTTTGGCATGCTGGGGTGGGCTGCCAGCATGCCACCTGAGTGTTTTCCTGGGGGCTGTAGCCGACTGAGATTGGTCACCCCGTCGGCACATACCGAGTTGGGGAGGAAGAACCAAGGGATTTGGCACCTTCGCCACATAGCAAATTTTTGGGCAGGACATTATGCTGAGAGGGAGTGGGCTCCCTTGTTGGCAAATTTTCTGGGAAGGGTGGGGACTGAAGCCGACTGGGATTGGGCCCCTATCAGCAAAAAAGACTGTTGGGGGGCTCATAATGCAGAGGGGGATTGGGCACACCCTCAGCACACAACAAATGGGGAGGGGGTCACAGTATGCCAACGGGGAGTGGGCTCCCCATTGGCAAATGAATTAGCGGGGGTACCATGGCAAGATACCACCCTGCAATGACAGGTCACTTCCTCATTGCAGCAGAATGTCTGACGCTGCAGTGATGAGGCGGCCCCTGATTGCAGGGGTGAAAACGTTTCAACTTGGTGGCACTTTTTTACAGAACCAGTGTCATCAAGAAACTGGGCCTGCATTGGTCCATCAGTGCCAAGCCCCTAAATGCAGTGCCCCTGCTGGCTGCCAGAGTGTCGCACTTCCACAACACACTTCTCTCCTAAGCTGCCACATAATGTTTCTTGCACATGCGTGCAAGCAAACATAAAAAAGAGGTTTAATGAAGAATACCTGGAGTGAAGAAACTAGACAGAACTAACTGTTAAAAAATAACAAGGAAGCAAAAAGGGATACATTGATAGATAGATGGACAGATAGATAGTAAACAAGCATTTTTCAATGTTGAATGTTGTCTTGCTGACATTGGCATTGGTAACGCAGGAGCTGAACAGATGCATAATGGGAATGGCAGTGAAGTATGAAAGTGACGTCAACCCCACATCACCCTACAGAGACTGACAGGCACTGAGGTGTGCCTGTGGGCATCGGCCATAATGTTCATGGCATTTCAGCTCTCCCTACCCTGCAGTGCGACAAATATGTTGTGCCTTGGGGTTTTCAGGCATTACGATCACCCCATTCAGCCATAATGCTCATGGCATTTTACCTCACCCTATCCTGCAGATACCAACAAGTGCTGAGGTGTGTCTTGGGGTGTTCAGCTTTACAGTCACCCCATTTCATAAGAACATACACTGAAATGAGTGCAGCATAGGAGAATGTGGTGATCTGTGGGGCCGAAGAGTCCAAGGCACACCTCGATGCCTGTCACTAACTGCAGGGTGGGGGGATGGTATGGCATGGGCATGACAGCCAGCAATGCAATGACACCCCCTGACATCTGTCAGTCTGTACAGGGTGGGATGTTATGGTTAGAAACCCAAATGCCCTGGCTGTTTGTTGGTATTTGCACTACAAATTTGCAACTTGGCATTTTTGTGACCCCAACCTCATGAAAGTGTTTGGGACCTCTGCTCATGAATAGTGGCACTGTGATTTTGTTAATCTGTCCTGACCATTGATTTCTCACAGTGACCACACCATTCTGCACCAGATGTGGGAAAACATCATTCGGGCAGAATGTGAAAAATGAAAGCTGTACCATTCATAGGTGTGCGTGAAGAGATGGCAGTGTTGAAAATCTTGAGTGAAAATATTAAAAATGCTTGAATTTATGAGCATACATAAAAAACTGTGCAATGCACACTTGTAACACAGTCATTTAGTGGAATTATTTCACCAAATTTCCAACATAGGCATTTTGGGACCTCTGCTCATGAACACTGTCACTATGATTTTCTTAATCTGTCCTGATCGTGATTTCCACAGCACCACACTACAGTGCGCAACTTGTGTGAAAACACATTTCAGGCAGGATTTGAAAATGACAGCTATACTGTTCATAAGGATGTGGCAAACTGACAATGTTGAAAATGTGAGTGAAAATATTATGAATTATCGAAGTTATGAGTGCACATAGAAACTGGCGCAACGCATGCATGTAACATGGTCATTTTATGATCTTTGTCACCAAAATTTCAACATAGGCATTTTAGGACCTCTGCTCATTAACAGTGTTGCTGTGATTTTCATAATCTGTCCCAAACACTGATTTCTCACTGTGACTGTGCTATTCTGTGCGGTAGTGTGAAAATACATTTTGACCAGGATGTGAAAAATGGCAGCTGTACTGTCCATAAGGAGGTGTGAAAACAAGCATTTGTCAATGCCGAATGTTTGCTTGCTGGCATTGGCAGTGGTAGTGTAGAAGTTACAGAGCTGCGTAATAGGAAAGGCAGTAAAGTACTGAACTGAAGCCAACCCCACCACTACCCTGCAGAGAGTGACAGGCATTGGGGTGTGCGTTTGGGTCATTTTTAGGAATTTTTTCACCAAATTTTCAACATAGCCATTTTAAGGCCTCTGCTCATGAATAGTGTCACTGTGATTTTCTTAATTTGTCCCGTACATTGATTTCGGACACCAACTGCGCCATTGTGCGCTACATGGGCAGAAACACGTTTTGGGTGAAATTTGAAAAATGACAGCTGTACTACTCATAAGAAGGTGTGGTAAAATGGCAATGTTGAAAATCTGGAGTGAACATATTGAAAGTTCGCGAACTTACAAGCGTGCATAGGAACTGTACAACGCACGCTTGTAAAACAGTCATTTTTTGGAATTTTTTCACCAAATTTTCAACATAGCCATTTTAAGACCTTTGCTCATGAACAGTGTCACTGTGATTTTCTTAATTTGTCCCGTACATTGATTTCGCACACTGACTGCGCCATTGTGTGCTACATGGGCGGAAACACATTTTGGGTGAGATGTGAAAAATGACAGCTGTACTACTCATAAGAAGGTGTGGTGAAATGGCAATGTTGAAAATCTGGAGTGAAAATATTGAAAATTCGAACTTACGAGCCTCGTAGAATTGCCATACGCTTGTAAAACAGTCATTTTTGGAATTTTTGCACCACATTTTTCAACATGGGGTTTTGGGACCCTTCTCATGAATGATGTCACTGCCATGGCATTATTCAGGCCCAAAGGGTGATTTCGCAGTCACTGCACAGTCACTGCGGAAATCACCCTTCGGCCCGAAAATGCCATGACAGTGACATCATTCATGAGAAGGGGTCCCAAAACCCCATGTTGAAAATGTGTGCAAAAATTCAAAAAATGCCTGAGATATGCAATAAAGTTGAAACCCCTATCTAGCCCATTATACAGCTTACCGGCATTTCCTCAGTTCGCAGTCGGCTTTGAAGAGTGCAGATGTGTTCCCGGTCCACCAAGATCATGCGCGAGGTCCGGAGGTAAGTATGGGGTGAGGGGGTGTGGGGTGTGGGGAGGCAGGGTGCGCAGTGGGTGGGTGGGTTGTGGGAGGGTGTGCTGGGAGACTATGGGGACCGTTTTTATTTTCCAGATTGAAAAAAAAATTAGACGATGCGGGACATTTGCCACGGTGGGGTGGGCTCCCAGCGTGGCACAAGGATGGTGGGGGGGCATTCAGCCGACAGGGGATTGGGCACCCCCATCGGCAATGACATTTGTTGCCATGTTGGGGTGGGCTCCCAGCGTGGCACCTTGTACTTGGGGAGGGTGAAGCTGATGGGGGATTGGGCACCCCCGTCGGCTATTAGCTGGCATTTGGGGGGAGCGCAGCACAAGCTGACGTGGGATTGGGCACCCCCGTTGGCTGTACGTGTGTGTGGGGGAGGGGGGGAGTTTCTGTGTGTGTGTGTGTGTGTGTGTATAGGGGGAGCTGTGCATGAGCAGGCGATATGTTATCGCTGCTCACTCAAGCGTAGCTCCCCCTTTCAACTGTATGCCACTGCATTTTGGAGCGTGTCATAGACAGCTCCAGCATGCATTGGCTTACAGGGGCCGCGCCTGCCAGCACACTGACTGAATTGGAGGAGGAGGTGACACACCTCCGAAATCTCCAATGATGGCACTGTGTTTCTTGCACATGCGTGCAAGCAAACATAAAAATGCCACTGTTGAAAATCTTGAGTGAACATATTACAAGTTGGCAAAATTATGAGTGTGCGTGGGAACTGTGCAATGCACACTCGTAACACAGTCATTTTTTGGAATTTGTTCACCAAATTTGCAGCATAGGCTTTTTGGTAGGCCACCTCATGAACATTGACACTCATTTTGTTACTTGGTCCCAAAAGTTGATTCCACACAGTGACTGCAAAATCACCTTTCGGGACCGAATAACTCCATGACAGTGACTGAATTCATGAGGAGGGGTCCCAAAAACCCCATGTTGGAAATTTGGTATGAAAAGTCAAAAAGAATTTCTGAGATATTCACATAAGTTGAAAAAAACATTTATGCCATTATACAGCTTACCAGCATTTCTTCAGTTCGCGGTTGGCTTTGAAGAGTGCAGTCATGTTCCTCGTCAATGAACACCATGGAACAGGGCTCCAGAGATAAGTAGGGGTGGTGGGGTGGGGAGGCAGGGTGCGATCAGAGTGGGTGCAGGTTGGGGGGGCTACGGACTCAACGAGGGACCGTTCTGTTTTACAGGGTAAAAATAAATTGTGGGACTTTTTTAGGGACATTTGGCATGCTGGGGTGGGCTCCCCAACATGCCACCTGAGTGTTTTTTGGGGGGGCTGTAGCCAATGAGGGATTGGGCACCCCCAATGGCCATACAGAGTTGGAAGGGTCACATGAGATGAGGGGGACTGGGGACCCCCTTGGCACACAAGGAATGGGGGTCATTATGCCAATGGAGATTGGGCACCCCGTTGGCAAATTAACTTAGGAGAGAGCATGCCAACAAGGGGATTGGGCACCCCCTTCAGCTTTCAGACGGACTGTGAATGGTGGCGGCTGTCCTTCAGCTTCTGTGGGGACTATGAGAAGCTGATGGGGAAGCCTCCGCCATGTTGCTTCATGGGGACACCAGACTAGGCAAGCAGTAATTGGCTGCTTCAATCAGGGACCACCTCATAGTGCTCCCTGATTGCATCGGCTAATTTCTTTCAAGGTGGTGGCACATTTCTTAACTGCTGTCATAGACAACATGCTATGCCATTGGTGCCACAGAGCCTGGCCACAAAAAGCAGTGGTGCCATTGGCTGCAGCAGGACCACACCTCAGATACCCACTTCTTCACTGAAGCAACCTCAATATGTTGTCTGCACTGCAGGCAAGACAACATAAAAGAAAAACAAACAAACAAAATCGTTTGTTAATTGTGTGGAAGGGGATTACTTGGGGCGGTCAACATAGTTCCTACCTATTGGGTGTGCTGTACATTTAATTGTTTAGACATTTCCGAGATTTGCAGTCAACATTATTGTAACATGATTTTGAAGTGTACTTCAGCTCTGTTTGGTAAAGGAATATAAATTTCACGTCAAGTATATGTTTGGGATTTTATGTTAAAGTGTTAACAATTAGGAGACTTGATATGACATATTTATTTATGTATTCTGTTTTAGAATGGTCTGATTTTCTTTTCCACAGTTAGGCTAGAAGCTTAACCTAAACATTCTTTAGCAAAATTGATGGCTGTACTGTTATTATTTATTTATTTTTTTGCAGAGGAAAAGCAAGCATTGATGCCGAGCATTACATCATTGACCCAGAATATGGCCTTTTTTCCTAGACAGAGACAATGTGAAAGGCAGTTTCATATCTTAATAAAGTATTGCTACTAATCCTTGAAAATATATGTTAAAGGAAACACTGTATGCTTTATTGAAAAATGCTGCAAAAATACAACAGGACAGCAACACTATAAAGCATGCAACAAACAAGGACCTGCATGACAATTTAAAAAGAACAAATAAAAATGTAAGCAAGGGTGGCATCACCAGAGTGTTACCACATACAGCTTGTGTGCTAAAGAGTACAGGAATTAGAGCACATAGAAGGAAGCTGATGTAAGTGTATAAACACTGTCCTTTGCACATCTGGGATTGGGATATACTGATGCATGTGAAATTAATGATTTCAATGTATTCTCATGTGGCAATCCACCCTGCAAGTTCGTAAATTCACTCTTGAACAATGACTGCACTGTTGAATCACAAGTTTATTAACTAAATGTTAAGATAGTGTTCCACAACACACCACTTTACAGACAAAAATTACATCATGCCCATTTTTCTGGTTATACTGCATGTTTCCTTTCTGTTATCAGAATCACGCGCCCTCAACTCTTCCTGCAAAGAACAAGACTATTGTAAACAAAACTGGCCGCAAATTAATGGTTCTAATTTATGATCTCCTATGTACAACTATCAGTTGACTGAGTTTGCAGAGTAAAGCACATTTGATTAGGAAGATAAACTATATAAAACTGGTAGTGTAAGAGATAACCCATATTAGTATCTAATGAATAAGTACACCAAGTGAGTAAAATGGGTCAGTCATTCCATCGTGAGGTTTATGGCATTTATAAACCAGGAACGCAAAACACAACAGGACTGTTATTTGTAACAAGAACCCCGATATGCCATTATAGTCTTGTTTGTATAGGTAGGGTGCATATATTATGTGTTACAATGTTGCTGAGTTGCTGTTCTATTGTGTCTGCTCCAGTCCCGATTTACTTAAAGTTACTTTTGTGGAGAAGTCACAGCATTGTCTGTGAGTTCCTACATCGCAACTACTGTGTGTAACACTGTACAGTATGAACTTACCAATAATATGGTTGCAAACGACTGGAGATTGTACATAAATTAAGTAAAATGTTGGAACCTAGAAAATAAGTAGTTTGTAATCAGTGGTTCTGTAGTTGCCTTGTTCTCAGAATAGTAACAGAACTGGATATACATGGAATATGGCTAGTTGATAAGTAAACAGAAACAGCTTCTGCCAGGTATGACACTTAGGTTGAACTGCAGAAACCGTCAAACTGTAGTGCAGAGATTACTTGTGGTCCACCGATCATTGGAGCAGGTTTCCACTTGCTGAGAACTGTCTGTATTTACTGCATATTTGGAAACGAAATGTAGTCCTCCTGAGACCGTTGTAGTTGCTGGAATGTGACAGCTGAATAGAAAAGGTAGGACGTGTGCTCAAGCACCCCTCTCCCACTATACATCTTTTACCTCCAAATGATAGTCTTAACCATCGCAGCAGAACAGTTTAAGCCGGCACTACAAAGTCAGCCTAGTTAGCTTCTTGCTATTCTCAATGAAACATTAAAGAACCCACTAATTTGTGTATAAGACATATATCAGAGGGCGCAGCTCAGAACTGCACAGTTCTGTCAGAAAGGCACTAGCTGGTAGTGTCTACTAAGGAAAAGGATTCCCAGTAAACCATTGTGAAAGAGCCCAGTAAAAGACAGTAGAAGCCCAGCAGGCGTCTGTCTATATGTGATCCAGTGCTAATTGAGTGGCGTTTTAGAGAATCAGAGAATTCAGGAAGAATTGGTGCACTTCCTCTCAATTGCAATCGTGTGAGTGAGTGTGTGTATGTGTATGTGTGCGTGTGTGTGTGAGAGAGAGAGAGAGAGAGAGAGTGTGTAGCGAGAGGGGAGAGAGAGAGAGAGAGAGAGAGAGAGAGAGAGACTGAGCTCGGCAGCAGATAGCGGGTTAGGTAGGTATAGCCAGCAGTCCCAGCTGAGAAAATGGTTCCATTATCTCTCAGCTGCATGGACAACCCCTGATGGGCCTGTTCTGCATGCCTGATCAGTGCAGTGGAAGCAGCAGCCAGTGTCTTAGCTTAGGAAGAGATTATCGACTCCTGTGTTATTGCTTGGAAGCAGAAAGGCGTTTGACAGAGTTTGACCATTCAGTCCTGTTGTAACCCGAGGATTTACAGAGGAAGCAACAGTAGCAGCGGCGGCTCGGATGCTCATGCTTCTGAACAGCCTGATCGGTGATTCTTTCTGTGCTCCTCCAATAATCTCCCTGGCAAGTAAAGGTAGGAATTACGTCTATGAAATAACAAGCATCGGGTCGTTGATTCAGATTCTTTTGGTTGCCTGTTCCAGTAGAGTGCTGGGTTCAAAGGAGTTTAACAATTATTTGGCAAAGGGGAAGGGGACGCTCAATCTGAGGTTAAACTTACTTGAAAGGAAAATGGAAATGAAATTATAGTAAGAACGAACTTTTAACAGATAGGCATTTTGTCAAGACCTGAATGACAACTTGATGTTTATTATTTTTCAGGTAAAAATAGAGTGACATGAAGAAGTGCTGTTCTAATCTGACTCCGTCTAAGTTCATGATGTTTCTTGAAAACAATTTAATCGCAACCATCACTTTGCTCATGCTGCCACTTGAGGCAGTTCTCAGTTAAAAGCTTCCTTAAATGCTACAGTACCTAAAGGTGTAGTTTTTTTGTTGTTTTTATATTATCAAAACTTTTTTTATGTCTAAACAACCAGTGCTAGTCAGTGTTTTGACAGATTTAGCATGTCTATTGTTGTCAAATTAAACATTTTGAAGAATATACTGGAAGCAAACACTTGATTTCACTGCAAAGTTTTTTTCAAGAAGAATGTTTTCATTCAGACCTCTACTCCCAGGGGGAGTCATTGTCTTTATTTTGGCTAAAATTGAATTGTTCTCTTTGCTGGACATGCGCAGTACTTTATGTCAAGAAAGAGAATAAAAAAACAGGAAGCGCTCGTCGGGAGGAGTGTCATTGGTGCCGCTGCATGACGAGTTTGTCTCTGATTGCAGCGGCACTTTTCTCAGAAGTTTTGTCCACTTTACATAATGTTGGTGTCAGTGCGTGTCAGCGATAGCATGCTGCCTTATTGGGGAATGCCGGATGCACCTACTAATATGTGCCATGCATTCGCCCACACTGACGCACCTCCAAAATCTGCCACTACTACAAGATGTTGACTTGCGCACAAGCGCGGCAAGCCAACATAATAAAATGAGTACTACATGTATATGTTTTATCTTTAATTATGGAATCAAGCTGCCATTAAACAGTCTGGAATCTGCTTGCTTTTTGTTTTTTGCCATATGCCAAAATAAATAAATAAATAAAAAGTATGGCAAAAAGGGGAATGGGAAAGGGATGAGGACATGCAGGGGTTGGGAGGCTTTTCCACACCTTGTCACATGATGCTCCCTAGCCCAGACTCTTGGAAAAGTTATACACTTCTGCAGGGTGCGACCCTAGCCCAAACCCTGGAGGGCTTTTATACCTTGCTGCATGTTGGGACCTTAGCCAAGCACTAGAGGGCTTTTACACCTTGCCACACAGTATGGTGATAGCCCGAGACCCAGAGGGCATTGGCCTCATGACACACAGTGCAGTCCTAGTCTGAGACCCAGAGGAATATTATCTTGTCTATTGCAATGTGTGCAAATAATAACTAGCTAACTGAAGGATGGTAGACTGTGTAATATTTTAAGAATTGACAAGAACTGAGTAGAGTACTATTTTTAATAGTAATAAGAAAAAAGTAGACTACTTATTCTGTTTTTCTTAACACTTCTAAAAATAGTGCCTAGTTTGCAGTTCAATACCACATAGCAAGAGGGGATAGAGTAGGCTATGGGAATGTAAAAAGACAAACTCACTTGCAACTGTATTTAAAGCCTATGTTACATTTTATTACATGCTGCAAACTTGAAGTCCATTCGCCTGGCTGGGCTACTCATATACAAAAGTTGCAGTTCATATGATAGTGCTTAAGCGCCATACTGCAAGTATAATATCCTTGTGTCATACAAAAAGAAGGCAGTGGTCTTCAGCGGTGGCTGCTGGTAGTGGCAGTGGGAGGTTTTTAACAGCGCTAATTAGCAATTACTTCTTTTTGCATGATACAGGGATATTGTATTTGCACTACTGCACTTGAGCACTTGTATATGAACTGCAAATTCTGAAGGTAAGTAGCCCAACTGGGTGAATGGACTTCAAGTTATGTGCATGTAATAAAACCTTCGGTTTGTATTTAAGATATTGAGAAGTGGGGGGGGTCAATATCAGGGGCATCAGGATAAGGAAAAGTGGCAGAAAGATTGTGGCAATGTTTACTTTTTTTATTGAGCTCCAACTCATCTAGGAAACTCTCAGAAGTCTCATCATCATCCTATACAGGACAAGAAGTGATTCATTTCCATTGCTGTGAAGGGATGGTTGTAATTCCCATCTCCTGCAGGGATGTCTGCCTACCGGTGTGCCATTACCTAGTCCTTGGACAACCTGAGCCTTGCTGGCTCACTCCATTGTGGAGATTTGGCACAGAATTTTACACATACTGGCCCCACGCCATGCCTGTTCTGGTCCACCCATATATACAGGAGATAAAACCAGCAGGATACCAAGCACACCCACCTTTAAAGGTGCTCTCACCAAAGTACTGAACCACACCAGAAAATGAAAACAAAAAGTGGACAACAAGCCGAAGGGGACATTTAAACATTTTATAGTCAAGCAAGTGTACGATACAATGCTAACACCCCTGTGTAGCACCCCTCATATTGGGCTCCATCAGGGAACATGTGCCAGCTGACAAGACAGTGCATTTAAAGGCAAACATTTGCTTATTCATAACTAATAGCTTCTGCCAGAGAACAGACAGAACACCAGGAGGAAGGAGCTTCTGGTATAACTAAAACTTCCCTACTGGGACTAAGAACCAGAACTCTTGTACTGGGACCTTCAATTTAGGATAAAAAAAAAGTTAAATGTGTTTGTCAGAGGTAGTTGAAGTAAATTGTTATCTGTTATCTGTGTACTTATCTAGCTGCTTGTCACAGGTGTCAGAAGGGAATTGTTATCTGTGAAATTAACTAAGTGTAGAAAGATTTGCAAAGTAGGGGGAGTGGCTTAGCTAGAAGGAGCCAGGTTAAGACCAGATATAAACACTGCCCTAGATAGCTTCTGCCATAGATCAGACAGAACACCAGGAGGAAGGAGCTACTGGTATAACTAAAACTTTCTACTTGTACTAAGAACCAGAACTCTTGTACTGGGACCTTCAATTTAGGGTAAAAAAAAGAGCTAAGTGTGTTTGTCAGAGGTAGTTGAAGTAAATTGTTATCTGTTATCTGTGTACTTATCTAGCTGCTTGTCACAGGTGTCAGAAGAGGAATTATTTGTGAAATTAACTAAGTGTAGAAAGATTTGCAAGTAGGGGATGAGCTGCTAGAAGGAAGCAGGTAAAACCAGATGTAAACACTGCCTAGATAGCCTCTGCCAGAGAAGAGACAGAACACCAGGAGGAAGGAACTACTGGTATAACTAAAACTTATCTACTGGGATTATATTGAGGTCCTTCCCTCCCTCCACCCCACCCCTAAACCAGTTCTACTTTTATAGGCACATGATTTAACTGGCAACAGGAATTTCCTGTTTGGGAGCAGGAAGTGAGTGATCACAGAGCCACCAAAGACTCACCATCCTAGAAGGGCAAGAGTAGCTCTCCATCCCCTAGCTGCTGGAGGTCTGACTCTGAGCAAGTAAGGAGACTACTGAGAAATATAGGAACTTCTTGCCTCAGAACAGGAAGATCAGGAGCTAAAAGGGCACAGAGGTGGTAAGTAAGCAAGGAGAGAAAAAGAAATAAGCAAACAAAGGAAAGAGTAAGTATTCCAAACAACAGTTAGGGGCCAGAAAAAGAAATGATGGGAGTGGTGCAGTGCAGTGGCTGTGGAGCAACAGTCTTATGGGAGACGTTCTGGAGGATGCAGTGTTGTCCCATCTGCAGGCACCTCTCTGGGCTAAGGGAGGAGGATGCTCATCTTCAGGCTGAGTTGGCCAGGTTTGTGGGACCTCCTCTCCCACCCAGGGACCACCAGGGTCATTGCCATTGCCTCAGAGGTTGCCAAGAAAGAGGAGTGGTTGGACCACAGTGGGCTCAGGGAGGGTGAGGGTGGTGGAACAGAGGCACATCTCTCCAGTTGTACTTCTCTACAATTTCTATGCCATTTGGGAAAAGTGTGGTTCTTGTATGGAGGCACCCACAGTGGAGACCAAGGAGGATGCTGGGAGCCTTCACAAAGGAGACCCACAGGAGGGTGGCATGGAACTCCACATGGGAAGGAAACAACTCCTGGTTGGGGACTCCATTGTTAGGAAGGTAGAACTGGGGGAAGAAGGGGAAAGGGAGGTAAGGTGCCTGCCTGGCTCCATGGCTTGGAGGGACAGGGAGCGAATCCTCAGGATCACAGGAGCAGCTGCACAGGGGAGGGAGCTGGATGTCACTGTCCACCTAGGGACAAATGACCTCACTAAGAAAGGGATCAGAGTAGTGCAAGAAGTGTTTGTGGAGCTGGGGAGGGGCCTTAGACAAATAGCACACACGGTAACCTTCTTGGAGGAGCTACCTGTCTATGGCACGGGTGAGGCTAGGGTGCTCCTCACCATGAGATTCAATCAGTAGTTGAAAAACTGATGCAGAGCTCAGGGATTTGGCTTCATTGGGGACTGGGGGTCCACCTGGGGGGATGCAGGCCTATACTGGCGTGATGGTCTGCATCTGTCCTGGAGGGGAACCAGGATCCTAGGTGATAGGTTTAAATGCTACATTGGCAAGCATTTAAACTAGCCAAGGGGAAGCACTGGAAAGGAGCAGGAAATCCTAGCCCCTCAAATAAATCAGGGTACTAAGTGGTAGATGCCAACGTAGAGGTGTCGATAGGGAGAAGGGCAGGGTAAATGGAGAAAGTGACAAATGCAATAAGGACAGGGATGGGGCAAAAGGGTAAGGACATCAAGAAATGGAGAGTGATAGTACCAACACCAGTAGTCTGCAACAAACTCCCTGAACTGGTGGCCTTGATGGAAGAGGGATGCCTGGATATTGTAGCTGTCACAGAAACATGGTACGCAGAGAACCATGACTGGGGTGTTAACATACCAGGTACACAACCAACAGGAGAGACAGGTAGGGCAGGTGTGGGGAGTAGCTCTCTATGTAAGGGATGGGATAAAAGCAACTGAACAAAAGAGTAAACAGGGAGGAGAGGAGGCACTGTGGGTCACCTTAGAGACTGGAAATGGCACCACAATCCACACAGGGGTTGTATACAGACCTCCATGTCAGGAGGAGGGAATGGATAAGGATATGATAGAAGGCATACTTAGGATGGCAGAGAAAAGGGAGATACTGTTTAAGGGGGAACTTAATATGCCAGATGTTAACTGGACCTTGCTGCAGCCACATCCAAAAAGCAGGGCCATTCTTGATGCCTTCAGGTGGCATGCCTCAGACAGCTAGTTTTGGAACCTCATGAGGGAGCAATCTTAGACCTTGCACTCTCAAATGGGGACAATGAGAGGATCTCAGATCTAGAAGTGGGTAGCCATTTGGGAACAAGTGACCACCAAACAGTGTGGTTCATTATAAACTCAGCTACAGAGTCAAGCCATACAAAAGTGAGGGTACTGGACTTCAGGAGGGATGACTTTGGCAAGATGGAAGAGTGCCTTAGAAAATCACTAGCAAACAGGCTAGAAGGAGGGGTGGGGCAACAATGGGGAAATATCAGAACTGCCATCACAGAGGCATCAAGCCTTTGTGTGAAGCAAGTAAACAAATCAAAACAAAAGAAAAAGCCACTATGGTTCTCAAAAGAGGTGGCGGTGCAGGTTAGGGAGAAAAAGATGGCATTTGGGAAGTATAAGGAAACACAGAAGGAGCAGGACAGAGAACTGTACCAGTTAAGGCAGAAGGAAGCAGGAGGGTAGTCAGAATAGCAAAGGTCCAAACTGAGGAAAAGATAGCCAACTCGGTTAAGAAGGGGGAAAAGACCTTTTATAGGTACATCAGGTAGTGTAGAAAGACAAAGGGAGGGATTTTGAGGCTGAATAGAATGGATGGTGGGTGGGCAGAGAGTGACAGTGAAAAAGCAGGGATACTGAATGAATTCTTCTGTTCAGTATTCACAAAAGAGGAAGTGGGGGAGGTGCCTAATCCAACTAACAGAAGCATTCTGCAGAGGGGAGTCGATCCCAGTCCTTTCACAGAAGAAAGTGTTCTGAAAGAACTCCCAAAACTGAAGGTAGACAAAGCAATGGGGCCTGACGGGATTCACCCCAGAATCCTAAAAGAAATAAGGGAAGAACTAGTGACACCACTGACTACCCTTTTTAACAAATCATGGGAGGATGGTGTGGTACCTGAGGACTGGAAGAAGGCTGCTGTGATTCCCCTTCACAAAAATAGGACCAAGACAGAGGCAGGAAACTACAGACCTGTCAGTTTGACCTCTGTGGTAGGTAAAGTGATGGAATCATTTCTGAATGAAAGAATTGTTGAGTACCTAGAGGCCAGTGGGGCTCAGGACCCAAGGCAGCATGGGTTCACAGAGGGAAGGTCATGTCAGACGAATCTAATTGATTTCTTTGACTGGGTGACCAAAGTAGTAGACCAGGGAGGGGCTGTGAACATGGCCTACCTAGACTTTAGCAAGACATTTGACACAGTCCCACACAAAAGATTAGTAGTCACATTAACCAGCCTGGGAGTGGGTCCCAAGGTGGTAGTCTGGGTAAAACATTGGCTGAAAAACAGGACACAGAAGGTAAGTGTAAATGGAGTCCACTCTGAAGAAAAGAGGGGTTACTAGTGGGGTACCGCAGGGTTCAGTACTGGGTCCAGTCCTTTTTAATGTCTTTATAAGTGACATTGCAGAGGGACTGGAAGGAAAAGTATGCCTCTTTGCAGATGACACAAAGATCTGCAACAGGGTTGATACACAAGGAGGTGTGAAAAGGATGAGAAGGGACTTGGCAAGGTTGGAGGAATGGTCAGAAGTATGGCAGCTTGGATTCAATGCAAAGAAGTTCAAAGTAATGCACCTGGGAAACAAAAACCCGGGGGAAGATTACACAATGGGGGGGGGGGAGGTAGTAACAACAACAAAAATGGAAAGGGACCTGGTGATAATCATATCAGATGACCCTTTCAGAAAAAGAGATGTGCAAGAACAAGGGGACACAATTTGAAGATAGAGGGGGGATGGCTCAGGGGCAACGTGAGACGTATTTTTTCACACAGAGGGTGGTGGACGCATGGAACAGCCTTCCTGTGGAGGCTGTGGGGTCAAAAACAGTGGGGGAATTCAAGAATGCATGGGACAGACATAAGGCAATTTTTGTAGGGGGGTAGGAAGAAATAGTCTGTCGGTTAAATAGGATCTTCAGCTTCAAACAACATGAAGTCTTGCTATATTATGACATATGCAGTGAGTCCCAACCTTCGAACTGCTCCGGAGGTGAAAGAGTTAACTTTCCATGCCAGGCATGGAACTTTGAGCTTGAGCTTGGTTGAAACTCTGTCTGTTGTTCTTCAAACTCAAACTGTCAGACTCTTTACTCCGCCTCACTGAACAGTCGCTCCGGAGATTTCTCCTTCTGCTTGGTTCATTTGTCAGGTTAAAGTATTATTTTCTCGGTTTTTCAACCGAATTTAAACTGCAACCAGTCGGTTCAGACTCTGTCTGTGGTATTGTGAGTACTAGATAGGTTTTACATTTGTTTCTATTCTGTGTGGAACTTGTAAATGATTTATCGGGTCAGTTTGAACCGATCAAGTTGCTTAAACTATCTTAATCTATCCACCGGTTCAAGAGTATGATTTAGAGGAATTTTATGAACCAGAGGAGGGGGAAGAGGAGTATGAGGAAAGTGAATGTGGATTTGAAAGTCTGGATGTGCCCATTGACCCGGACATCTCCCCAGACAGACCTTCAGGAGTGTCCCCTCCTAGGCTCTCTGAGTCCCCTTCTCATTTTATGTTTTATAAAAAAGTGGCTGAAACCCTCCAGCTCCCTATGGAGGAAGCTGTGGATGATCAAGAGGAGCCTGACTATGTGGAAATGATGGATATCCCAGAGTCTAGGAGACTGTCTATTCCCTTGCATAAATCTTTTGGGAAACAGACTTTTAAAATTTTAAAAGCTCCTCACACTATACCACCTGTGGATAAGAGAATGGACAAGAGGTACACATTGTCAGGCTCTAATCTGAGTTCCTCAGACAACAATGCAGCCATGTTGGGGTAGTGCAGGCTGCAGCCTGTGACAAGGCTAATATTCCTTGGCTTCACACCCCTGGATAAGGACTCCAGGAAGATTGATGCCATGGCAAAGAAACAGTACATGGCAGCATCCTCGGACTCAGACAAGCAAATTATATGGCTTATGTTGCCAGATATCAGAAACCAGATGGGATACTGTTATGGCTCTAGCAAAACAGGTCCCTGGCCAGCTTTCATGAGGAGCTGGAGCAGGTGGCTGCTGATGGTATTGAGGCATCCAAGGTGCAATTCCATACTGCAGTGGACTCTAATGATGTGTCATCAAGAGTCATGGCTACATCTGTGGCACTTTGCAGAATGGCTTGGCTCTGATGTACTAGCCTGTCACAGGATACCCAGACTAAGGCCATGGATTTTACTGTTGTGGGTAATTCTCTGTTTGGGAAGCAGACAGAGAACTACATGAAGAAAATGGATGAGTATAGGACCACCTATAAGGCACAGGCCAAAAAGGCAGGCCATTCCTCAAGGCAGCTTCCCAGGGGCAGGGGCAGGCCTTTCATAGGCCTTTTACCAAGCCCAGGCCTCCTCTTCTGCCTATGCCCAGAGGGGTTCTTTAGAGGAGAGCAGCAGGGGTACAAGCAGGCCTGCTTCCACCCCTCAGCCCAAAGCCCTGCCAAACAGGCACCCTGATGGGGTTGCCAGGGCCGATTCTCAGCTACCTATAGGGGGCAGGCTGGCTTACTTTGTCCAGGACTGGAAGTCTCTTACATCAGACAAGTGGGTCCTGGAAGTAGTAAGCCAGGGACTGGTTCTCAGCTTCAAAAAATTTCCAAAGATGAGAACCAGATCCTTTCCACCTGCAAATCCTTCAGAGGCCCTTGCCTTAGAAGCAGAGGTCTCTTCCCTCCTAGTTCTCAGAGCTGTGGAAAGGGTTCTACTCCACACCAGGGCAAAGGTTTGTACTCCAGGTACTTCCTTACCCCAAAAAAGACAGGAGAATGGCAGCCCATCCTGGATCTCAGATACTTAACAAGCACCTTTTAAAACCAAAATTCAAAATGGTGACTCTGGGAATTATTCTATACTCTCTAAGGCCAGGGGACTGGCTAGTGTCCCTGGACCTCAAGGATGCCTATTTCCATATTCTCATCAGAAGCTCCCATCGAAAGTACCTCAGGTTCGAGCTGCCCTCAGGCCATTACCAATTCAGAGCAATGCCCTTTGGCCTCTCCTCTGCTCCAAGGGTATTCACAAAATGCCTGGCAGTAGCAGTTGCCCACCTAAGAAGGCAAACAATTGCCATCTTTCCTTACCTGGACGACTGGCTCATAGTAGGCCAGTCCCCAGACCAAGTCAAGTTACATCTTCAGATAACTCAGCAACTGCTCACTTCTCTAGGTTTCCTTCTGAATCTTCCAAAGTCAGTTCTAGAGCCTGTCCAGCTCCTCACCTTCATAGGCATGGAGCTGAACACAGAGAAGGCCAGAGCCTTCCTTTCTCTGGACAGAGCAAGGACCCTGGTCTCTCTGGCCTCCTCATTCACCCTGCAGGTCTCTCGACCAGCAAGGGACTTTCTACAGCTCCTGGGGCACATGGCTGCTTCTACAGCAGTAGTGCAGGGAGCAAGATTTCAGATGAGGGACATCCAGTTCCATTTGAGAGCCTTTTGGTCTCAAAGGAGAGACCCTCCAACCAAATTGATCCCAGTGACTCGAACCCTGATCCAAGCCCTACAGTGGTGGCAGGACCAGAGCAATCTGAGACAGGGGGTCCCTTTTGCCCCTCAGTCTCATTCCTTAATCCTTACTACAGATGTATCCCTCTTGGGGTGGGGAGCTCACATGGGTGACCTCACTACCCAGGGGTTGTGGTCCCCTCAGGAATCTCTACTCCACATCAATCTGTTGGAACTCAGAGCAGTTTTTCTAGCACTTCAAGCTTTTTCCAAATCTGTTCAGAACAAAGTTATTCAGGTCAGAACAGACAATACCACCACGATGTGGTACATCAACAAGTAAGGGGGCACTCGGTCTATGGCCTTGTGCACCAAAGCAATGAAGTTGTGGTCTCTGGCTTACTCACTGAACACCTTCCTTATGGCAGTTAACCTCCCAGGCAAGGACAATGTCCTGGCAGATGCTCTCAGCAGGATTTCCCTGGGCCATCATGAATGGTCATTGGATCCTCTGGTCTTGGAGGTAGTATTTGCCAGATGGGGCACCCCACAGGTAGATCTTTTTGCAGCCCCAGACAATCACCAACTTCCCCTTTTTTGCTGCAGGCCCCAGTGTTGGTTCAGTCCCTCTGGATGCCTTCCTTCTTAGTTGGGAGGGAAGTTTCTCATGCCTTCCCCTTCCTCTCCTGTTCAAAGTGCTAGTCAAAATCAGATCTCAGCCCTGCAAGATGATCCTGATTGCTCCAGACTGGGACAGACAGCCCTGGTACCCACTCCTACTGTCCTTAGCAGTCCACTTTCCCCTGTCTCTTCCCAGGAATCACAACTTGTTAACCTGCGCTCAGGGGAGAGTTTGGTACCCGAACCTCAAATCTCTCAATCTCAAGGCCTGGCTCTTGAAGAGTTAGAGTTTCCTGACCTACACCTCTCCCAAGGTGTAATGGATATTCTTAAGGCTTCTAGGAAGCCTTCCATCAGGACTACTTATAATTCCAAATGGAAGAGATTTTCCATATGGTGCTCTGGAAAGCATATTTCCCCAGAATCTGCTGACTTACCCACAGTCCTGGATTTTATGGTCCACTTAAATAACTTGGAGCTGAGACCAGCTACCCTAAAAGTGCACCTGACAGCTGTCTCTGCTTTCTTATCAGCAGGTAAGCCCTCTTCTCTTTCAGCTCATCCTGTATTCTCCAAGTTTTTCAAGGGGTTGCTTCACACCAACCCCCCATTCAGGGACCCTGCCCCTGCCTGGGATTTTAATATTTGCATTGCCCTGCTTATGCAACTCCCTTTTGAGCCTTTGTCTTCAGCAGAGCTTAAGTACTTGACTTGGAAAACTGTGTTCTTGGTAGCCATCACTTCTGCCAGAAGCATAAGTGAATTACAGGCCTTGTCAGTGGAGCCTGATTTTATCTCCTTTCACAGAGATAAGGTGGTCCTCAGGACTAACAGGAAGTTCTTGCCTAAGGTGGTTTCAGATTTCCACCTTAATCAATCTATATGTTTCTCCCTGTGTACTTCCTGACCATTCCTCCTCTGGCGAGAGGAGACTGCACAGTTTAGATGTCAAAAGGGTCCTTAGTTACTACATAGAACGTACCAAGGGTCACAGGTTTGACTCCCTCCAGCTGTTCCTCACGTATGGTGAGATTAGTAAAGGGAAACCTGCCACTAAAAGATCCATTGCCAGGTGGATCATCTCTTGTATCCAATTTTGCTATGAAAAATTGGGTAAGGTTCATGGATCACGAGAACAGCTGCAAGGGAGTCTGAGCTGGACATAATTGTCCACCTAGGGACAAATGACTTGGCTCATCATGAGATTAGAGCAGTGAAGGAGGACATTGCAGAGTGGGGGAGGGGCCTACGACAAGTAGCACACACAGTATCCTTCTCAGAGGTGCTGCCTGTCAAAGGCATGGGGAGGCGAGGTAATAGCACCATGCAGTTTAATGAATGGTTGAAAAATGGTGCGGGGCACAGGGGTTTAGCTTCATTGGGGACTGGGGTTCCACCTTGAGGACACCAGCTATGCTGGCAAGATGATCTGGATCTGTCCAGGAAGGGAACAAGTCTTTTGTACAATCGGTTTAAATGCTTCATTGGCAAGCTTTTAAACTAGTCAAAGGGGGAGGCACTGACAAGCAGCAGGAAAATCCCAGCCTTTCCCTACAAAACAGGGTACTAAATGAGAAAAAGACTGAGGTAGAACGGTCAGTGGGGATGCTGCAACAGAAGGTAAAGCCATCAAAAAATGGAGAGCAATGAATACCAATGCCCGTAGTCTGGGTAACAAGCTTCCTGAATTAGTGGTCTTGATGGAGGAGGAACATCTGGATATTGTGGCAGTCACAGAAACATGTTACACACAAAACCATGACTGGGACGTAAACATACCAGAATACACTATCTGCAGGAGGGACAGGGAGGGTAAAAGAGGAGGAGGAGTAGCTCTTTACATAAGGGAAGGAGTCAAAGCAACAGAACAAAAGGGTAAACAGGGAGGAGAAGAAGCATTGTGGGTAAATTTGGAAACAGGCAATGGCACCACAATCCGCACATGGGTTGTATACAGACCCCCTTCTCAGGGGGAGGAAATGGACAAGGAAATGATAGAAAGTATACTTAGAATGGCAGAAAAAGGGGAGATATTGCTGATGGGTGATCTGAATATGCCAGATGTTAACTAGAGTGCAGTTGCAGCTGCCACTTCGAAGAGTGGAGTTATTCTAGATGCCCTACAGGAGGTATGCCTTAGACAACTAGTACTGGAGCCCACTCAAGAGGGAGCAGTATTAGACTTGATTCTCTCAAATGGAGATGGAGAGAGGATCACAGATGTAGAAGTGGGTAGTCATCTGGGAACTAGTAACCATCGATCAGTATGGTTCACAATAAACACAGCAATAGAGTCAAGCCATACAAAGACAAAAGTACTGGACTTTAGGAGGGCTGACTTTGCCAAAATGGGTGAGTGCCTAAGGAATACGCTAGCAAATGGGCAGGAAGGAGGGGTGGAAGAACAATGGGGAATAATAAAAATTGCCATCACAGAGGTAACGAGTCTTTGTGTGAAGCAAATAAACAAAACAAAATGATGTAAGAAACCACTAAGGTTCTCAAAGGAAGTGGCAGTGAAGGTTCAAGAGAAAAAGAAAGCATTCAGGAAGTACAAGGAATCGCAGAAGGAGCAGGACAAAGAACTGTATCAGTTAAAGCAAAAGGAGGCTGGGAAGGCAGTCAGAACAGCAAAGGCTCAAACCAAGGAAAAGATAGCCAACTCAGTTAAGAAGGGGATAAAATCTTTTATAGGTACATCAGGGAGCGAAGGAAGACCAAGGGAGGATAGTGAGGCTTAATAAAGGGAGGAGGGTGGGCAGAGGAGACTGTGAAAAGGCAGAGATACTAAACAAATATTTTGCTCAGTATTTACAAATGAAGAGGGAGGTACCTAAAACAAACAGTAGAAACACTCTGGATACAGAGTTGATACCAGCCCATTTACAGAAGAAAGGGTTCTGAAAGAACTCCTAAAACTGAAGGTGGACAAAGCAATGGGGCCTGATGGAATTCATCCCAGAATTCTAAAAGAACTAAGGGTAGAACTAGTGACACCACTGGCTACCCTTTTAACAAATCATGGGAGGATGGGGTGGTACCCGAAGGACTGGAGGAGGGCAGATGTGATTCTTCTTCACAAAAGTGGGAAGCAAGGCAGAAGCAGGAAACTACAGACCTGTTAGTTTAACCTCAGTGATAGGAAAATGATGGAATCACTTCTAAAGGAAAGAATTGTCGAGTATCTAGAGGCCAGAAGGGCACAGGACCCTAGGCAGCATGGATTCACAGCAGGAAGGTCATGCCAGATGAATCTGATAGATTTCTTTGACTGGGTGACCAAAATAGTAGATCAGGAGGGCTGTGGACATGGCCTACCTAGGCTTTAGCAAGGCATTTGACACAGTTCCACACAAAAGATTAATATACAAGTTAGCCAGCCTGGGAGTGGGTCCCAAGATGACAGCCTGGGTAAAGAATTGGCTGGAGACTAGGACACAGAGAGTAATAGTAAATGGAGACCACTCAGAAAAAAGGAGGGTTACTAGTGGGGTACCACATTGTTCAGTATTAGGACCGGTCCTCTTCAATGTTTTATAAGCGACATTGCAGAAGGACTGGAAGGAAAAGTATATCTCTTTGCAGATGACACAAAGATCTGCAACAGAGTTGATGCACAGGTGGGGTGGAAAGGATGAGAAGGGACTTGGCAAGGTTAGAGGAATGGTCAAATGTATGGCAGCTTAGATTCAATGCTAAGAAGTGCAAGGTAATGCACCTGGGAAACAAAAATCCAGGGGAAAAGTACACAATGGGGGTGAGATACTAACAACAACAAAAATGGAAAGGGACCTGGGGGTAGTCATATCAGATGACCTAAAGGTGGGCAAGCAATGTGAGAGGGCAGCAAGGAGGGCTGGGGGGATACTGGGATGCATAGGCAGAGGCATCACCAGTAGAAAACAGGAAGTGATTATCCCTCTGTACAGACAGCTGGTGAGACCCCATCTGGAGTACTGTGTGCAGTTCTGGAGACCCAATCTCCGCAAAGACATAGACAGGATGGAAGCTGTCCAGAGAAGGGCAACTAAAATGGTGCAGGGTCTGCACTGGAAGACATATGAAGAGATGAAGGAGCTTATGTATAGCTTCAAGGAAAGAGAGGCGAGGGGACATGATAGAAACGTTCAAGTACCTCAAGGAATCAACAAAGTCCAAGAGGATAGCATCTTTCAAAAAGAGGTGTGCAACAACAAGAGGGCACAATTTGAAGATGGGGGCAGCTCAGAGGTAATTTAAGGAAGTATTTTACAGAGAGGGTTGTGGATGCATGGAACAGCCTTCGGAGAGGTTGTGGAGTCAAAACAGTGGTGGAATTCAAGCATGCATGGGACAGTCATAAGGCAATTCTAAGGGTGGGGTAGGAAGAAGTAGGCTGCTGGTTAACTAGGATCTGCAGCTTATCCAGTAGGTAGGAAATGGGCAGACTGGGTGGGCCAAGCGGTCCTTATCTGCCGTCAAATTCTATGTTTCTATGTTCTATGTTATGTTTAGGTTCCTCCCTTAGGCCTGAGGGCTCACTCTACCAGAGGTACAGCTACTTCTCTGGCTGCTGCCAGGGACATCCCTATCCTAGAGATATGTCAAGCAGCTACCTGGAAAACAGTTCACACTTTACATCTCTCCCTGGACATCCAGGCTAGGAGTGATGCTCGGTTTAACAAAGCTGTGCTTCAGAGCCTATTTCCTAAGTAGGTTCTGTCCTCCTCCATGGAGGTACTGCTGCTGTAGTCTGCATATGTCATAATATAGCAAGACTTCATGTTGTTTGAAGAAAAATTACTCACCTTAGTAATGTTGTTTCTTCTAATGGAGTCTTACTATATATAACCTCGCCTGCCCCTCTCAGAACCTTTGTTTTGGGATGTGGGTGGGCAGTGCAATGTTAGCATAGTAGATGCCCACCTTGTTGTTTCACCCATCCTTTTTGGGGTGAATTGGTGTTGTGTTTTTCATTTTTTGGGTCTCCTGACTTGAGTCTTTGTTTTGGGACCAAAAATGTGTTATTATGTTTAGTAGCCAGTTGGCTAGTGTAGGTTTACAGCTTCCACACAGGACCTCAGTGAGTTTAGCTCGTAAAGATCTGACAGTTTGAGTTTGAAGAACAACAGACAGAGTTTCAACGAGCTCGAGCTCAAAGTTCCATGCCTGGCATGGAAAGTTAACTCTTTCACCTCCGAGCAGTTCGAGAAGGTTGGGACTGACTGCATATGTCATAATATAGCAAGACTCCATTAGAAGAAACAACATTATTAAGGTGAGTAATGTTTTCTTATCCTCTAGGTAGAGAAAAGGGCAGACTAGGTAGTCCAAGTGGTCCTTATCTGCCGTCAAAGTCTATGTTTCTATCTTTCTAATTTCAAAATTCGTTAACCAATTACTGTCACTCTAATAGTGAGTTCAAAAAGTTCTTAAAATGAGAGATGCAATATTAACACATGTAACTGACACATGGTGTAAAATATCAAAATAATTGTACACATTTCCAACCAGCATTCTTGCAATTACAACAATTTATATGGCCTAGTGTATAGTATCAGATGGAGAGATATTTATATTTGAATTAATTTGTGTTAAAGTAGGCTCCTATTAAGAGTAGAGCAGATGCAAGAAAATAAATGTTTGCAGTTTACACAATTTGAACTAGTCAGGCGGGAGTTAACAAACTGTTTCAAAGTGCTTATAATATTACTGGTCTGTGCAAACTGGTATTAACTAGTTTGTGAACCACATAATATTACTGGTAGAGAGGTCCCAAAGAAGGAAAAGAAGGAAGGAGGGAGATGGGGAAGCCAGGGTGCAATGGGAAAAGGAATGTGTAGAGGGGAGAGAGACAGAGAAAAAAACAGTTTGAGAATGTGGAGCTTGAGGGGAAGGAAAGGGGGCAAGAGGTTCAGTGAGCCTGGACGAGGAAGGATAAGAATACACCTGGGTGCTGAGACGCATAGTCCTAACAGTGAGAGTCACTTGTTAGGACTCAAATCAAATCAAATCAAACTTTATTTTTATGGCGCCTTTCGAAAATCAAGGTGCTGTACATAAAACCAAATACAGAAATGATGTTAAAACAAAAATAAAACAAGTTAACCATAATCAGGAAAGGCCAAATCAAATAAATATGTTTTAATTCAATCTAAATCTATCAACAGTCAGGCATTCTCTTAACTAACGAGGTAGAGAGTTCCACAGGGTTGGAGCCAAGAAAGAAAAGCACGGTCACCAGATGTTTTTAATCATACCCTAGGAACCTCTAGCAATCCTCAGTCAGCGGATCGGAGGGACGGAGGGGCAGTAGGGTATCAAGAGAGTCTTGCAGGTAACGGGTCCCTGTTCATGTAGGGCTTTAAAGGTTAGCAAGCCAACCTTATAAGTGATCTGCCACTGAATAGGCAGCCAGTGCAGTTCATGAACAGAAGTAATATGACTCATAAAGTATATTACAATGTATTCTGAACTGTACATTGTTTGATACACTGAAAGACAGATAACTCCTTAGATGTTTCCAGGAATTTTTATTTGATCCCCAAGAAAGATTAAAATCAATTTTCTCATTAAGATCATGAAGTTGCAAGGAGTTTAGTTTTGAAATCCAGTGTAGCAACATCCACGTTGGTGATACTGCCAGAAGGAGGGAAGCACATTACTGTGCTCTTAACAGTCATAGGCATTCACAAGTAGGGACGTTGATGAGCTGATAGCAAAGGGCTGTCAGCCGCTCGAGCCAAGGCTGCTAGCTGGCTGTCAGTCTTGTCACTGGCTAGTTTCTGCCTGAAGAGGGCATATTTTTTGTTTTAAATAAATAAGAAATAAATAAATTTTTAGACACATAAATAAATGCATAAATAACATGATTTTCATCTATGCAGAATGTTTTAGTACAATTCACATGGATTTTTCAGAGGTAATCATTTATTGTGTTCTACTTAGCCGGTACAAATTACTGCTTCATGTTCACTCATTTAATTACAATCACTATAGTAATCATTTTCCCACTGTTTAAAAGACGGTGGCATAAAATGTACGTTGAAATACCATGAGTGCAGAAAATATAATGTTATGTGTTTTGCATCAGTAAGGCCATCAGTTGCATCTGCACAGCCCTTAGTCAAATATGATGCAATTTTTGAATTAAATAACTGCGGTATTCAGCACGGGGTCATAATGTCGCAAGACGTTATGCTGCATGGCAATATGCCAATACAGCGCAATTTTGCCATGCAGCATAAGTCTTTTTTCTGTAGGGGGGCTCTGCCCTCACCCCCCATTACAGGGTGTAGCACCCCCCCGAACCACCCCAACTAAGGATTCTCTACTCTCTGGGGGGGGGTTACCTCAGGGAGTGCATGATTTGGGGGAAAAATAAAGTGTCTGGAACCGGGTATCAAACCCGGTCCCAGACACAGTGCCTAGATTCCTGCTGCTGTGGCTGTGCTGTGAAGGGTCGAGCATCATGCTTGGCTCATATGCGGGGGAAGGTTATTTTTCCCTAAATAGAGTCCCCTTGGAGCTAGGATGTACAGTGACGTAAGGGGAGTGTGTCTGTCCTAGCTCTACCCCACGTCTAGGTGCGGCATGCTTTGTCCCCCAGTCTCCGCTAGAAGGCCGACACTCTGGAGTCCCCCCACCCCAGAGAAGGAGACCAGTCCTCCAGATGCTCAATCCTTCTCCTCCCCTGCCGATCCTCGATGACCCATGCCCATTCCCGAACACGGGTCACCGGCATGGCGCGAGGTGTGGCGTCCAGCGCCTCAACCGTCAGCGCCACCGGGCCAGTGTATATGTTAAATTTTATTACCTGCTGCAAACTTTACGTCTATTCTCCTGACTGGGCTACTCACATACAAAAGTTGCAATTCATAGAATATATGTAGTCATTTTAAACTTCTGTTTGTAAATGCTGCTATTTTCTGTTCCACCTACTGTAATGTATTTACTGGTAGTTTCTTGCATTTAATCTGTTGCTATTACTTAGCCTGTTCAACAAGGTGTACCTCTTCTTACTGGAACTACTGATTATTATGTTTTGCTTACCTGTATTTTCCATTGTATACCTACTACCAATACTGTGAAATGTTTCTGATTGTACTCCTTTGTCTGTCTAGTGTAGTAGTAGTATACTGTATTGTATTTGACCTTGTAACCTCCTGGGTCATGTCTGAAATGAGTTATTTGTTGGCTAGCACACCTACCTGGTAAACAAAAATGAAATAAATAGTGCTTAAGTGCAATAATTCAAATATAATATCCATGTATCATATAAATAATGCAGGGGTCTTTAGCAGTGGTTACTGGCAGTGCAAGTAGGAGGTTTTAACAGTGTTAATAAGCAGTTTCCTCTTTTTGCACAATACATGAATATTTTATGTGTACTACTGCACTTAAGCACTTTTATATGAATTGTAACTATTGTAGGTGAGTAGCCCAGCTGAGTGAATGGACTTCAAGTCAGCAGAATGTAATAAACGTTTCTAATTGAAGGGTTTGCTTTTATTAAGGCTGCATCAACAGACTGAAAATGGGGGATCAATGGAAGGACGCTGTGATTGGGAGAAGTGGTAGAAAATTTGTGGGTGTGGAGCCCAACAGAAGTCATTCCTTGTTGACACAGAGCCAGACTAATTCCCTCCCCATCAGCTTGGCAGAACCCACAACCAATAAGGGGAAAGAGACTGAATAGCTCTTTTAATACAAAACAAAAATCGGAATGGGGAGCACTCAGAGGTTTAACAGCATATTGTACTTAGAAAAAATGCTCTGTCAGCTTCTATTTTGAACAAACTCACTTGCAACTGTATTTAAAGCCCATGTTACATTTTATTACGTGCTGCAAACTTGAAGTCCATTCACCTGGCTGGGCTACTCATATACAAAAGTTACAATGCATATAGTAGTTCTTAAGTGCCATAGTGCAAATACAAACTCCTTGTGCCAAACAAAACAAAGGCGATGGTCTCCAGCGGTGATCACTGGTAAAGACATCCAAGGATGCTTTTTTCTCTTCACAGGGAAAATGTCTTAAAAAAAAAGAACAAGGTCTTTTGTGACACTGGGGATTAGTGCCCAGTGTCACTGTTACTGTGTGTGGGGGGATTCAGACACAAGACCCGGGGATCAGCAGACAACAAGGAGTACTGCTGCTGCAGCGAGGATAGGAGCAGAGACGGAGGGATCAGCAGACAACAAGGAGTACTGCTGCTGCAGGGATAAGAGCAGAGATGGTGGGATCAGTGGATGGCAATGAGTACTGCTGCTGCAGTGAGGATAGGAGCAGAGATGGAGGGATCAGCAGACAACAAGGGGAACTGCTGCTGCAGCGAGGATAGGAGCAGAGATGGAGGGATCCGCAGACAACAAGGAGTACTGCTGCTGCAGTGAGGATAGGAGTAGAGATGGAGGGATCAGCAGACAACAAGGAGTACTGCTGCTGCAGTGATGATAGGAGCAGAGATGTAGGGATCAGCAGACAACAAGGAGTACTGCTGCAGCAGCAGGGATAGGAACAGAGACAGAAAGAGCCGGGTGGGCAGACAACAAAGGCAGATCAAGTAAAGCGAAGTAGGGGACATATGGATATGGAAAGTGTCACCTTTGCACTGCCAGGGACAGCAAGCAAGGGACTATAGGGGGGACTCAGAATGGTGATGACAGCAGCACAAGAGACCATGTACATCTTGTAAAGTTACAACCATTGTGAGTGAAACATATTTCACAATTTTTTGCCATGATGTGCTCTGTGATTACATTATATATAAAAAAATAACCAACTAACATACACTTCTGATTATGCATATGTAATTCTATAAATAAAAACAATTATGAAGAAAACAATTATGTCTCATTGGCATTATGTTGTTTACCATTCGTGCACTCCATGCTGCCCTGTCCCCTGGTTCTTATCTCATGCTATCCTCTATTGCCTCTCCGTAGCCTCACCCAGCTGAGTGCTTCCACTTTGCCGACACCTGTTACTTTTGGCACAGTTGCTGTGTGATACAGTTGCTCCAGTACATGGATGTAGCATGAGTGTGACTATTTTTTTCAAAGTTGGTTGTGCCCATCGAGTCCAGCTATACCAGAGGGCCTGCTTGATTTTTCTGCCTCTCAAGAGAACCATAAGGAACTTACTACAGTATGTGCTGTATGTGATTTCATTTACTATGAACTATTCTAGAAATCTGACTTTGAATATGTGTCGACCATCGAGTCCAGCTCTACTGGGGGGCCAGCTTGATTCTTCTGCCTCTTAAGTGAACCATCAGGAACTTACTACAGTGTCTTGTTAAATGATTTCACTTACCGTGTTACATTTAGGAGGCTTCTGACCAAGAGCACAGAGCAGCTCAGTATGTCTTCTGTGATGTCATTTTATAGATAAATATATACATGAACAAATCGTACACCTCAGATTATGCATTTCTAAGCATTTTAAAATAGCATGTTTTATTTTAATTGTGCAGTACTGGTTTGTCCCTTCATACAAAAATGATTAGGAGGCATTGTCCTGCGAGGTCAATTTCACATCAGATTATGCATATCTAAGCATTTTTAAAACCATATTTTATTATTTTTAAACACTGCAATATTAGTGAGTCCCTTCATAGAAAAATTATTAGGAGGCACTGTCCTGTGAGGTCGAGCATACTCTGTCACAAGAAAGCTCGTCTAACATAACCCTCATACAGCAAAGGGTTTCCAAACACGCAGCAAATGGCTTTCCAATTTTCTGTCAGCCCTATTCCTACTATGGCAGTCATGAAAGAAACCAGGAGCGTAACTATGCAAAATAAGAAAAATCCAAATTCTATCCTACTATGCTAAGGGGTTGCCAACATATGCTGAGGGGTGGAGGTGATGTGAGGTGGGTAAGATTCTGTCCTGCAACAAATGCTGGGGGTAGGGAAGAGGTGCTGTGGGTAGACAACATATTCTGAAGGGCAGGGAGATGTAGTGGGGTGGATCAACCACACTTATTTAGAGTAGGGCTCCATTCACACATCAAGCCAAGAGAAGATAGTGCTCTCCAAATACCATACAACTTACAAACAGTGTAGTAATTGAGCTTTGGATGGAGGATTCAATTTTCACATTTTATCATATTATACAGTCGCAAAAATGATGTCAGTTCTTTTCTGAAAGCAAAACTTCTGCAGGGCTACACTCACTGCAGTTGTAAAAAGCATGAAATGCGTTTAACTTACAAAGATAGATAATCGGCCATAATACAATGACTATCTATGCCACTAATTCTACATATAAACATACACTTTGACATCAGACAAGGACCGCTTGGCCCACCTCATCTGTTCATTTCACTGCATATTTGACAAGCTGCAGATTCTAGTTAGCCAACATCCTAATTCATCCTACCCCACACTATAATTGCCTTATGTCTGTCCCATTCATTCATGAATTCCCCCACTGTTTTGTACCCCAAGACCTCCTCAGGAAGCTGGTTCCTTGCAACCACCACCCTCTCCATGAAAAATTACTTCCTCACATTGCCCCTGAGCTGTCCACTCTCTATCTTAAACATGGGACCTCCTTGTTCTTGCTCATGTCTTTTTCTGAAAGATGCTCCCCTCTTGGACTTTGTCGATTCCCTTGAGTAATTTGAAAGTTTCTATCATGTCCCCCTCTCCCTCCTTTCCTCAATGGTATGTATATTAAGCTGTTTTAGTCTCATTTTGGATGGCTTCAATTGAAGACCCTGCACCATTTTAAATGCCCTCCCCTGGACTGCCTCCATCCAGTCTATGTCCTTGCAGTGATGGGTTGTGCAGAACTGCACACAACACTCAGATAGTGTCTCACCAACAGTATGTAAAGAGGGATAACAACTTCCTGTTTTCTACTGGTGATGCCTCTCCTTATACCCAGTATACCCCCAGCCCTCCATGGAAAGAAGTACTTTCTAACATTTCCATAGTACTCCATCATCCATGTTCATATTATATCCCTGTCTCCTCCAGTACATTTTATGTGCTCCATTACAATACCTTGTTTATCACTGTGAGACAATTAAATGTCCCTGTCATATCGGCACTTCGGTATCCTGACTTCCACATAATGCACATCGGTAACCTTTGTGTGAGTCCTTCAATGGATTAGTCTGAATCTATTGAACCAGCTTGCTTTCTCTTTTTTTTTCAGCTTCAGTCCTTTGTTTGACCCCTTCTGCCCGCATCCATTTTTACTTTTCCGCAATTCCTATTTTGACTGTGCCCTATGTTTGCCACAGGTAAATCATGGTGGCAGCAATTTCGGAAGTACAGGGTAAAAGGGAAAGGAGGTGGGGTGACACTGTAAGTGAGGGAAGTGGTGACATGCATCAGGGAGGAGGAGGAGGAGGAGGAGGAAGGCAACACATAGGCATTATGGGCATAGATCCAGGTCTACAAACATATTACCCTCAGGATAGTGGTGGTTTAAAGACCACCCTCTCAGATTGATGAGTTAGATAGGGAACTAGCGGGACAGGTTCCCTAGGATCTGCGGAAGGGGCAGTACAGTGATTGTAGGTGACTTCAACCTGCCAGGGGTGGATTGGGATACCATGGCTACTAATAATAGGAGGGAGCAAGTACTTCTGGATGCCTTCCAGGACAGCTTCCTATTGCAGATGGTCAATGAGACAACCAGGCTAGGGAACACTCTTGACCTTATCCTGGCAAACGGTGAGTTTGTGAGACAGTTGAGAGTGAAGGAAACACTGGCAGGGAATGACCGCCACTCAGCGTAGTTTAGGCTAAACATGGGGAAAGAGGGAGTAGGATCAGGCACAAGGGTGTTGGACTTCAGAAAGGCCAACTTCAGGAAGATGAAAATAGTACAGGGCCTCTAGTAAGGCTCAGTTCAGTTATGGATACTAATCAGATGTGATAAGTCATAAAAGGGGATAGAAGGCAATAGCAACATGTACAAGGGTCCAGAGTAACAGGCCTATGGCAAAGAAGCCTAGTAGGGGAGCAGGGCGGTCATGGAGAAAGTATGAAGAAAAAGAGCCACCTTTAGAAAGTACAAGATAACAGGGAGGGGAGGACAGAGGAGAGAGAAACCTAAAAGAGTCAAGGGAAGTGACTGGGCAGTCAGGGCAGCCAAGGCATCCCAGGAACTCAGGCTAGCACAGGGCATTAAGGAAGGGAGAAGGACTCTTTAGGTATAGGAGGGTGAAACGGAACAGCAGAGACCATTTTGTGAGGATTAAAAGGATGGGTGGGTGTTCATGAAGGAAGAACAGGCAGAAGCATTAACTGAATACTTCTGTTCTGTATTTACAATAAGAAAGTGGGTCCAGTACACAAGTGGGTTGGGAGTGCGGTCACGGGAGGTGAGAGACAGACAGGGAATCACAGTGGGCAGGGTACTGGAGGGCTTGAGGGTACAGAGGATGGACAAGGCACCACGTCAGGATGGCATACATCACAGGGTGCTAAGAGAACTGGCAGATGTCCTGGCTGAACCAGTTGCAGATCTGTTCAATGCATCTCTGGTCTCGTCTGCACCACAAGACTGGAGGATGGCACATGTGGTGCCCCTCCATAAGAGTGGGCCCAAGGATAAGCCGGGAAACTACAGACCAGTAAGCCTCACATCCATAACGGGTAAGCAGATGGAGATAATCTTGAATGAGATGCTCATTTCCTCCTGGAGGATAATGGGCTGCAGGACAGCAGACAGCATAGGTTTGTCTTGGGCAGATCCAGTCAGACTAACCTGGTGAAATATTATGATTGGGTAACCAGGCACATGGGTAGGGGCCATGCAGTGGATATCCTGTATCTGGACTTTGTAGAGCATTCGATTTGGTGCTGCATGAAGACTACATAGTAAGCTGGAGGAACTGGGCCAGGAAATCTGGTGGGATGGGTAGTGAACTAGTGGCAAGGGAGACACCAGCGGGTGGTGGTGGTGGGAGGGGAGCTCTCGTTGCCCAGGACAGTGACATGTAGGGTGACACAGGGATCTGTGCTGTGGCTAGTGTTATTTGGGATCTTCATAGCAGACATTTTGAGACACATCAAGAGCAATATCCGTCTGTTTGCAGATGACACCAAGATGGTAGTGGTAGTGCATGACCTGGAGGGGTGGCAGGGGTTACAGGGCGATATGGTGAAGTTGGAGACCTGATCAGACACTTGGCAGCTGGGGTTCAATGATAAGAAATGCAAGGTGCTATATTTCATTGCAAAGAACACAAGGAGGAGCTACCAGATAGGGGGTCTGCACCTGGCCAAGACAGAGGAGGAGAAGGATCTTGAGGTAATCATAACGGGAGTTATGAACAACTCCACGAAGTGCTGAAAGGCATCTGCCAATGCTAACAAGATGATGGGTTGTATCTCCAGAGGCATATCCTCCAGGAAGGGGAGGAGATTCTGGCATTGTACAGGCCACTTGTTAGACCTCATCTGGAGTACTGTGTGCAGTTCTGGTGGCTGTACATAAAGAAGGACATTAGGCTACTGGAGACTGTGCAGCAGAGGAAACAAAATGATCCTAGGGTTAAAGGACTTGACTTATGAGTGTAGGCTGAAGAGTGGACCATGTACTCCCGGAGGATAAGAGGGAGGGGGACATGATTTAGACATTCCAGTACATGAAGGGATAAATAGGATGGACACAGGAGGGGCTTTTCCAGGTAAGGAAGGGAGAGACACCCATGTGCACAGTCTGAGGTTGGAGGGGAAGGTTCAGGAGGGAAATGAAGTGACACTTCTTCATGGAGAGGATGGTGGCAGTTTGAAATGCATTACCAGAGGAAGTGGTATCCTGTACAAAAGACAATGGGACAGGATAATGGGGAGGCCAACTGGAGGGGGAGGGGAGAGAGGGGCAGCTGCAGTACAAGGGCTGCTAGATGCTTATTCCAGTAGACTTGAAAGACCATATGGCCTTTATCTGCTGACAGGGTCATATGTTCGTAGCAATGGACTGGCCCATATGCAGATTCATATGTGGTCCCCAACACGTGGAGTGAAGTTGTCCCAAGTCCTCACCCTCCCAGTCCATGACTGATATTGTAAAGTGGTAGCACCAAGGCTGCAACAGTGGGCAAGCTTGGTTGTTTGTCCACGTGTACCTTTCTCAGCAGTGAAGCCCGTCATGATGAAGACCAGTGTCAGAAGTTTCATGCATGACAAAAAGGGATCAGCTGTAGTAACTGTACTGCTGAACTCTGCAGATGTGGGCTTCACCCTGGTGAGCCGCACTTTATGTCCTGTATGCAATGGGTGGCAAAAAGCTGTACACAGCAGTGCAGTTATGGAACCACCAATGATTTGTATGGGGGCATTATTACTTCCCAACTTCGGCTGCTCTCTAAATAAATAAATAAAACGCCCCCAATTTCTCTTTGCCTTCCATGAGGAAAAAATAACCTTGTGTCTTCTATGTTTCTAGGCATTGTTAGAAATGTGATTTCCATGTCTTTGCCTGTGAGGATGTTGTCCAAGATGTTGATCCTGCAGCCTTTTCTTTGTTAGACTGAGACCCCCTTTTTATTTATTTATTTATCAAAGTATTTATGGTTCTTTGGTGTAACTGGGTGACTTGCTCAGCCCTGTCTCCAGGAGCTGTGAACCAGCCTTCCTACCTCTCTCTGTCTCTGTCTCTGTCTCTGTCCCTCTCTCTTTCCCTCTCTCTCTCCTTCTTCCTCTGAAGTGGCAGGGCAGGCCACAGTGCCTCAGGCAGGTCTTCATGAGCCCAGCCCCCCTTCCACGTTGCTCCTGGTTTTATACCTTATGTCCCAGAGGTATAGCAAACACAGATGGTACCTGTGTATGGAGTTGTGCATATGCTGCAGAACTGCTAGCCCTGCTCCACCCATCTGGTGTAACACCAGCCCAGTGAGCACTGACGCTACCATCGGACCTCCACCCAGTGGCAGCCAAGAGCTGGGAAGGCTACCTCCCAAATCCAGGAGAGAAGAGCTGCTCGTGGCTGTTCAATCCTCTCCCAGCAACCCCCATCTGACCACCAGCAACTCGAGCTTTTTCCTGAAGTTGGGTAACTAGCATGAGACAAATAAGGTGCGTGACAGTGCCTTAGCCTTCTATGCCACCTGGCTGACAGACTGAACCCCTCTCAACTGCATTCTGCCATTTAAAATTAACTTTAAACTTACACCCTGCACCAACCACTTTGACATGTACTGCACATACTGTATGCTGCCCTCAGTGGATGGGAGGACCTCATGCACGGTACATTGCTCAATTTACAATTTTAGTCAGTACTCTCCTGACAATCTACCTTGTCTCCTGACTCCCATTTTACTCTCCTTTTACTTCCTATAACATTCTGTGGTCTGCACCTTCCTTTCCTCAGGTTGTCAACAGTGGACAGGATGACTTCACTGGAAAGATTCACAACTTATGGATCAACCTCTCACTCAATTAAAATGTTCTTTGTGACAAATCACCATGAGTGTAGAAATAGAGTACATAAACTTTCTGCTCATGTAGATTAGGTAAGCACTATAGGCATTTCATTTGATTTTCTGAACAGATGTGGGTCCAGGGATAAAAAGCTATTTGTCTATTTTTGTTCACAGACTAGAGATGTCACTAGCAACATCCAGGGTTTTCAGAAAGGAAGACTGATCAAAAGAGGGGCCCCAGGGCAGAGAGAGAGAGAGAGAGACAGAGAGAGAGAGAGACAGAGAGACAGAGAGAGAGAGAGAGACAGACGATGTTTATAACAGCAAACTTCTAAGGCTAGTCATCATGATTTTGATGGAACAGAAAATGCATAAACATATATTATCGGGCGTCAGAGGGAAAAAAACAGGAGCAGACGGAGTAGAACTCAGCTTGAGAACAATCTAAGAATTGGGACCCCACACTTCAACCATCTTATCAGTGCACAGCATTCTTTTGGAAGCATCATGTATGTACTGTGTCAGAGAAAGGGTTGGAGTAAAGACACAACTGGTACATATCCTATAGTGCAATGCACTTCATTAACTAAGGACTGACAACACTCGACAAAACAATGCATGGTCTACAGCAACATCAGCTGGAATGTTTGGTTTGCTTACTATTAACACTTCACTAGTTAGCGTAAGCTTGGGCTGTTGCTGAAAATGACTGTCAGCTCCCACTCAGCCAGTTGGCCCTCAGGGATAAGACCACTTCTTGAGGTTATTTGTACTTTCTTGTTCACCCTAAAGCCCATACACCAGACAGATCTCTCACCCTCCAGCTTCTCAATGCAGCTCTGGTTCAAAAACTCCCAGCCTTAGCTAGCAACAGCTCTGGTCAATCTTTCAAAGACTCCATCCAGTGCAGAAAGACACTGGCAAAGGCTAGCAGAATGGTGGGGTGCATCACAAGAGGAATTACCTCTAGGAAAGGGGAAGCCATTCTGCCCCTGTACAGGTCCCTGGTGAGGCCGCACTTGGAGTGCTGAGTGCAGCACTGGCACTCCTACTTGAAAATGGACATCAAGATATTGGAGGGGGTACAGCTCTGGGCAAAGAAAAAGATCCTGGGTTTGGGAGATAAACACTGTGAGGAGAGACTGAGAAAGCTCAATATGTATTCCATGGAGGATAGACGGGAGAGAGGGAATATGACTGAGACCTTCAAGTACCTGAAGAGTATGAACAAAGTTATCACCAGAAGTATTTTCAAATTAAAAGGTGGAAGGAAAACCAGGGGGCACAGTTGGAAGTTGGAAGGAAGCAGATTCAGGATGAAACTAAGGAGGCACTATTTCACTGAAAGGGTAGTGGCAGGGTGGAATGCACTGCAGGAGGAGGTGATACCCTGCAGACAGTGGCAGCTTCAAAATGGGGTGGGACAAGTTCAGAGGAAGGGTTCAAACCACGTGGGGCAGGAGGTGGGAGTGAAAGATACATGGGCAAAATCAATGTGGGGGAGGAGGGGAGCAGATGAAATCTGAAAGACTGAAGTGCTGCACACTCGAGCAGACTAGATACTGTAGACCAATAGGCCTGTATCTGCTGACAGTTTTGTATGTCCTAGCACCGAATACTCACAAGTCTCAGCTAATACCCATTAAGGATGACACTGTTAAAATACATTTCCACAAACGACTCTTACTAACATACTAAAATGCCAGTAGAATAGGCCTAACGGTCTTTCACGTCTGCTCGTTTGGTCAGCCCACTCCCTGGGAGCTGACCTTGCTGCCCCCCTCGTCTTCTCTGGCTTCTCCCTTCCCAGTTCTGGATATTCTCGCTGCATTGGATTTTGCTTCCAGAACCCTTCCCTGTACCTGTCCCACCCCCTCTTGAACCCCTCCACTGTCTCTGCCTCCACCAGCCCCCTGGGCAGTGTATTCCATGGCTCCACCACCCTCTCAGTGAAGTAGCACCTCCTCCTTTCTCCCCTGAATCTTCCCCCCTCCAGCTTCCACCCATGCCCTCTAGTTGCCCCCTCCTCCTTCCTTCGAAGCACCCTGACTGCTCCTCCCCATTTACCCCTTCATGTACCTGAAGACCTCTATCATGTCCCCTGGTCCCTTCTATCTTCCAATGTGTACATATTTAGCTCTTCGTGCCTCTCCCCATAGGTACTGTCCCCCAAGCCCCAAGTCATTTTCGTTGCCCTCCTCTGGACCCTCTCCAGGAGTTTAATGTCCCTCTTTAAGTGTGGCCTCCAAAACTGCACGTAGTACTCGAGGTGCGGCCTCACAAAGCAGTTATACAGAGGGAGTATCACTTCCCTCCTTCTGGAAGTGATCCCCCTAGCGATGCATCCTAGCACCCTGTTGGCCTTGGCTGCTGCCCTCCTACAAGTCTCCGAGTTGTTCATCTTGACATCCACCACCACCCCAGGTCCCTCTCAGCCATCGAGACTTGTAGCATTTCCCCAGGGTGTACACTTGGCCGGGGTTTCTGGCCTCCAGGTGCAGTACCTTGCATTTTGTACATTGAACCTCAGCTTCCACTTTCTAGACCATCTTTCCAGAGCCTCCAGGTCCCCTGTAGGGCCACCCTCCCCTTCTCCCATCCACCACCGCCCCCAGTTTTGAGTCATCTGCAAAGAGACTCATCTCCTCCTGATACCTGTTCTTATGTCAGAGACATAGGTGTTGAACAGAAGGGCTCAAGGACTGATCCCTATGGGACCCTACTAATGACCCTCCTTGAGGATGAGACTATCCTGCCAAGTATGACCCTCTGGGTCCGGGTCCTGAAGCCAATTGCCTATCCATGTGATCATCTGGTTCCCCACCCCATTTCTCCCAGCTTATCCAACAGGCCCTCGTGAGGAACAGAGTCAAATGCCTTGCTGAAGTTTAGAAAGAGGACGTCCACTGGTCTACCCAGGTTCAAGGTACTCGTCACCCAGTCAAAGAACTCCACAAGGTTTGTCTGACACAATTTCCCTGGGACGAATCCATGCTGTCTATCGTCCAGGCACCCTGACTTGTGCGATTAAAAAAAATAACATCCAAGTGGTATCCCTGGAGCAAACTGACACCATACCCAAATAATGGTACACCAGGAGGCACTTAACTCTCTGATATTCCTTAATGCTAAATACTTGAGCATAGATAGTAACTGTGCACAGTTCATCAGCACCTACTAAAACCAATAACATAATACACAGGGAACCTACTCACGTCAATCACAGAAAGCAGTGTGTCTTGCAGCCAGTACAAGAAGTTCCCAAATATAGGCTTTGTGATTGAAAAAAAAACAAGCAATTCCTTCCAACTGAACCTAGGGAGTCAATCCGACCTGCGGTTGTACTCAGGAAACTGAGGGGTGAAGTCCGCCTTGGAATAAATGGAGGAGCCTGAGGGTGGAGGGCGGAGCTAGATATTATTGTCTGTGGGAACCACTGCAGAGGGATTTCTGGTTTCGGTGGGTGGTTTCCATGAAGCAGACTTAGTCCAGAACAGCTTCATAGGTTCATTTTATCGATGGACCCTTGGTTTCAAGCCGCTGGGATTTGGGGCTCACAGTTTTATTTTCCGGGTGGTAAGGGGGAGGGTTTCTGTGCTATTCACTGGGTGGTCCAGCTGTAGGGCTATTGGCTGCGCAGGAGCCCAGGGACTCTGCCCGCTGAAAAGTGGTATGTATTGCCTTGGGTTTGTCCTAGGGTTCCAGGGGAGTCGGCCGTTGGGCCTACTCTGTCCAGGACTTGAAGCAATGGTCAAAGGGCCTTAGGGTGGTAGGAGACCTGATGTTTGCTCAGGACACTTTCTCTATGCTTATCTACCTGGGCTGGCTGTGTGATGGCCACTCTGGGGCAACAAATTTACCTTTGATGGATTAAGGATCCGCATTTGAAGGGAACTGGCTTCTAGTGACTGCATTTCTCAGGAGGACATTGTCTATCTGTATTTTGCAGGACAGTCAGACTCTCTTCTTGTTTTCTTGTGACCAATTTGGCATGGTGGGGCAGTGAGGGTGCCCAAAAAACTGTTTATTTTCATTGTAATTTTTGTTGACTATCATGGCCTATGTGAGAGGTAGAGCCTTGAAATAGTCTTTTCTTTCTGGAGTGGTGAGAGCTCTTCAGTGTTTAATGCTTCACTTTTGAGATTTTAAGCAACTTCTGTCTTGGACAGCTCCATTTTCTCTCTGTCACAGTATAATATTTTCATTTTTATTGTTTTGGTGGGGATACTTTTTGGGGGAGGTGGTTACTTGTGATGATTGGGGGTTTACAATAGTAGAGTGAGGAGGGCAATGGTTTTTTGTGTGGTCTATAGGCAATGTATGCCTAATATGTAAGAGGGGAGTTTCTGTTAGTGAGATAACTTAATTTTAAGGGTTTTGTTTGAGTAAGTGGTTGGTGGAGCAGTTGTGACAGTGGGGTGTGTTCTTTTTATTTCCAGAATTCCATTGGGGACTAAAATAGCCAGGCAAGATGTGTTGGTGCTGCGGCCCTGCTAGAATTACCTACACTGCCACTTGGCTCCGTGACCTTCGCCCCTTTACTGACGTCCCTGTTTCTGCCGCTGCAGCAAGACGCTGCAGGGAGGTCGGAATTACTAAGAGGTAAGAGAACTGCAGGGGCCGAGGGCAGTTGAGAAGGGGTGGTGAGCTGTATCGAGGTTGTCCAGTCCAGGAGATGCCCTGGATGTAAATGGAGCCAAGGGAGAGGCTAAAAGTGTTTAGTCTCCATACCCAGGGTTCCCACTGGACTGAGTGGGCAGGCAGCTAAAGATCCAGACTTATCTTCTCATCCTTTTCGGGTGGTGCTTTGCAATGCCAGGCCAATAAGAAACAAGACTGCTATTTTTGCGGACTTGATTTCCACTGTAAATCTGGCTTGCATAACAGAGACTGGCTTGGCGACAATGCTGGCCCAGTTTTTGCGGCCGCTGTCCCACGATACTCCATAGTGCACTGCCCAAGGAAGGAGCGCAGGGGGTGTAGCCATTGTCTTCTGAGCCAGCCTGGGCTTCACGGTACCCGTTTAGTGACACCTGTTCTTTTGAATGCATTGCTGTGTGTGGGGACGGGTGCAGGTTGGAGGATTCTCCTCGTTTACCACCCTTCTGGGGCAGGGGGAGATTTCTTGCAGGAGATGGTGGACTTCATTGTTAACCAGGTGTTGGAGTCCCCCAGGTGTTTAATCCTGGTGGACTTCAATGCCTGGATCGACGATGAATCCTTGTGTTTTGGTTACGACCTCCTCCAGTTGATGCAGTCACTGGGCCTGTCACAAGCAGTTGCTTCTGTGACCCACCAGCATTGCCACACACTCGATCGGGTGTGCCAGCTGTGTCTTGAGGATGATAACCTCCAGATTGATCGGGTCGCCTGGTCTCACCACTGTACCATGTTGTTTATGTTTGGTGTCCTCCTCCTGTGGAGATGGTCAGCTTCTGCCCATTTAGGGGTGTGTGCCCTGAGGGACTGTTGGTGCTAACTGACCTATCTCGGGTTGATGAGGCATGTATGGTGTTCAGTAGAGATGGTGGCCACTTATATCTGTAACAGAGCGGTCTCCGAAGCTCTGGATGCTCTCGCACCAGTTTGTATATGACCCAGATCTTTTCACTTGTGGTCCCCCTGGTTTGATGGGGTCCTGAAGGTGATGAAGATCAAGGTCCAAGGTTGGAGCGTTGCTGGCAGAAGACCCAGTTGGAGGCCAATAGGCTGGCCCTATGTGCCCACTTTGTGGAGTACCACGGGGCAATTTCCTGTAAGAAGGCAGAATTTCTGTCCAGGGAAATTGCCACCGGGAAAAACAGACTGTCTACGCTATTTCAGACTGTAGACAGGCTTTTGCATCCTGCCTGTCTGCAGCCAAGAAAAGCATTGTCATCTACCTTGTGTGAGGAATTAGCTCTGTTTTTCTCCAAAAAAGTGTCGGTCATCTAGTGGTCGGGGAACCCGGCAGGGAGGCATTCGCCTCGCAGTGGTTGGGCTGAGGGTTTCAGAGGCTCTTCACCTATCTGGAAAGAGTTTAGACCAGTGGAGGTGTCTGAAGTGACTAGGGTGATCTTAGAGCTGAAGCACACCTCTTGTGAACTGAACCCGGCCCCGACACGTTTCTTAATGGGATATATCAAGGCTGTTAGCCCAGTGTTCACCAGGATTGCTGGGTGCTCTATGGTGGAGGTGGTTCTCCCTGCGGCTTTGAAAGAAGTGCTAGTGAGGCCCCTCCTTAAGAAATCTTCCCTCAACCCTGACGTCCTTGTGAATTACCATTCTATCCCCAACCTACCCTTTTTGGGCAAGGTTGTTGAGAAGTTAGTGGCACAGCAGCTCAAGGATCACCTGATGACCTCAGACACCTATGAGCCATTTCAGTCAGGTTTTTGGGCTAGACACAGCACAGAAATTGCTCTAGTGATGGTGCATAATGACCTGCTAAGGGCTAGAGATAGAGGAGACAAGTCAGTTCTTGTTCTCCTTGACCTCTCTTCAGCATTTGACACTGTGGACCACATTGTGCTTCTTGATTGACTCTGTGAGTTTTGTGGACTCACTGGTACTGTCATCAGGTGGTTTGAGTCCTATGGCTCAAACAGGTTGCAGCAGGTTGTGATGGGGAATTTCTCCTCCTCCCCAATGCCCCTGTCTTGTGGAGTGCCACAGGGCTCGATCTTGTCACCGATGCTGTTTGCAGCGTACATGCTACCCCTGGGTGAGGTCATTCGACAGCACAGTGTGGAGTTTCACTGTTATGCAGATGATACCCAGCTGTACTTGTCTTTTGGCCCCAGAACAACAGGAGCAGTTGATGTGTTTAACAACTGTCTGGCTAAAATCAATGACTGGATGGCTTCCAACTGGCTGAGACTTAACCCAACCAAGGCGGAGGTACTGGTGATCTAGCCTGGTCGCTGGCATGATGGGCTGCCATCTGGGACTGACTCAGGGCTTTTCCTGGGTTCTGCTCCATTGGTGGTTGCCCCAAGGGTGCGAAATCTGGGCATGATCCTTGATTACAGATTGACTTTTGAAGATCAAGTGTCATCTGTTGTCAGTGGTGGATTCTATCATTTGCAGAACTTTGCCCGGATTAAGTCCCTCATTCTGTCTGAGGACCTGCCAATGCTAGTGCATGCTTTTGTGACCTCCAGACTGGACTACTGCAACTCTCTATACTTTGGGATCATGGACGGGACCCTCTGCAGACTTCAGCTAGTGCAGAACACGGTGGCCCAGTTGCTGACGAGCCTTTCGAGGTCCAGTCATGTGACTCTGGTCCTGTGGGCTCTGCACTGGCTGCCGGTCAGGTGGAGGTCCTTTCAAGGTGAGTCTTCTCACCTTCAAGGCCCTATATGGATTAGGTCCTGGTTACCTGTCAGAACACCCGACAATGGTGACCTCTGTTCCTCTCTTCGCTCTTTTTGAGGGCCTCCTGGTCATTCCCAGGATTCGGATCCAGACCGCAGGAGATCATGCATTTAATGTCTCTGGGCTGACCATGTGGAAAGTGAGGGTGAATGATCTCCTCTGCCCTCCCCTAAACCCAGCACCATCTCACTGCCAGCAAGCTCCCGGTGGTTATGAGGCGAATGATCTCCTCTGCCCTTCCCCTAAACCCAGCACTGAATCTCACTACCAGCAAGCTCACGGCGGTCGCGAGGGTGAACGATCTCCTCTGCCCTCCCCTAAACCTAGTGCAAAATCTGACTGCCAGCAAGGTACGGACTGTGGATCAGGAGGAAGCCCGTTTCACTGTGCACAGGAGGCCCCTCTGGCACTTAGTGCCAGCTACCCCACCGCCCCCACCACCACCCTTGGTCAGCTCTGGTTAATATAGGGTATGCCACATGACTCCACAACCAATCAGCCCTCTTTCCCTTTAGCAGGTTATAAACTTTCTCTACTAGGGGCAACCTCCATAGCACAAGTTGTTGACAGCTGTTAAGATGCTGCTTCTAGCTCTAGTTATTATCTACTCACTTACAACCCTGACGTCCCTTCCACCCTCCTCCTACCCTGAAACAGAGCATAGTGGCAGGATAATTAGCTCCTTGGTGGGTCCAGCATCCTACCATACAACCTCTACCATGGAGCTCACCCACCATATATCCAGCTTAATTGGGTGCTTGGTGCTGCCATTCTTCCCCCCTCCTTTCATGCTGGGTTTACAGCCTTAAATGTCACCCTCCCGAGGATTCCTCTACTAACCCCTCAGTGTCCTCCTGCCTTATGGAAGCAACAATGGGCCATGCTCAAAACAAAACAACTTCTGGTCCTACTCCTCCTCCTCCTTGCCAGAGCGTTGAGCTAAACCCTGGACCAAAACCCCCACCTGCAACCCCTGCCACCCACTACCCCACAATTAGCACGGGGTCTCAAAACAGCGCATCTCAGTATGCTGCATCCTGAGCAAACTCACGGCTCTACAGCCTACCATCCTTTCTCTGAATACTGACATTCTAATCAACACTGAAACATGGCTGAAACCCCACAACAAGGATGCTGAATTCTGTATCCCTGGCTGTTCCATCATTAGGCAGGACCACCCCACCAAAAAAAAGGGGGGGGGTATTGCCATGTTCATCTCCGCTAAACTCCGGTTTACCCCACTCAGGCTTTCTGCATCCATGCCGTCCATAGACTCCCTACTAGTCAATATTGCTCTCCCACACTCTATTCCCATATATATAGAGTGGGGTCCTATTGCCCCCCCATATAGCCCACTACCCCTCGTCCTCGAACACCTGGGCACCCTAAAATCTCTAACGACTGATGGTGAACTACATATCCTTGGGGACTTTAACCTGAACTGGCTCTCCACTGCTAGCACCAAACTCCAGAGCCAAGTGAATACACTCAACCTGTCCCAACAAATAACCAAATTTACTCACCTGAACCATAAATCTCAGAACCACTTATTGTTCGACTGGGCCCTTACCTCCCACACCCACCATATACTCAATGCTGGACTCCTACCAGACTCTCTCAGTGATCACCACATGGAGTTATATGGTAAGGAAAGTATTCAGACCTAAGGCACCTCCCCCTTGCACAATTCGCACCAGGTCCTACAAATCCCTTGACTTCTCAGCACTCTTAGGAGACATGACTAACGCGGACTGGTCTCTCATACCACAGGTATCCTCCATAGACACCACCCTACAATCTTTCAAGTCGACTTTCCTTGCTATCTGGGACCATTATGCACCACTCAGGATGACTGAGGTAAGGGGTGCCCACCTGTCCTGGGTCACCACCTATCTAGTAGATCAACCTTGTGTCAGGAACTGAGTCTGGAAAGCCCTTAATGCCTCAGGTACACAAGCCTTCACTACCGCTCTCTCCAGAATGCATGCACTAGGCTTACCCGGCAGGCAAAATCTAACTACTTCAAGGCCTCCTTCCACTCCAACCTTAACCACCCAAGCAAGTTCTGGAATACAATCAAATCCCTCTCCTCCCCCCTAGCACAGCCCCCTACACCTGTCCTGAATATAGTAAGCTCCATTGTTACTGACCCTCGCATGGTGGCCACTAGATTTAACACCTTCTTTACAAGCTGCACGTCCTCCATCCTGTCCACTCTCCCACACCTCCCCACAGACACCACCTCTGTCCCTTCATCCCCACCCCTCTGCCTCCTATTTCTCCTTTCTCCCAGTTACCCCTACTGAAGTACTAAAAGCCTACAGTCCCTCAATCCATCTAAAGGTAAATGCCCCTCAGGGCTGGACTCCAAAATGCTCCTTCTCTCTGCCCCATCCATTGCCAGCCCGTTGTCCACCCTCTTTAACCTTTCCTTCACTCTATCATCAATCCCATCAGAATGGAAACACGCCACTGTCATCCCCCTCCCAAAAGGCGGTGACCCCTCCTTCCCAGGCAACTACCAACCTATCTCCCTTCTCCCTATCTTAGCCAAAATCCAGGAGTGCCTTGTTCTCTCCCAGCTCTTCTCCTTTTTTAGACTCTTCCCCCTTCTTCACTCCTTACCAGGTGGGATTTAGGAAATCACACTCTACCATTACCTCCCTACTAAGACTCACGACACCATCCTCTCAGGTATGGATAAAGGACACATGACCTCAGCTATCTTCATCGACCTCACAAAGGCTTTTGACATAGTCTAACATGCCTTGCTACTCTCCAAACTCTCACGCTGGACTGCCTGAAGCTGCCACCAGCTGGTTCTGCTCCTACCTGGGAGACAGGCCCCAAACAGTCAAAACTGGCTCTTCCATGTCTGCCACCCTCCCTGTCAATACAGGGGTCCCCCAAGGTTCGGTCCTTGGCCCAATTCTGTTTTCCATCTTCATCAAAGAACTGCCCTCAGCCTGCCCCCACACTTCCATCCACATATATGCAGACAATACAGTACTATTTGCCTGTGGCTCATCCTCCTCTGAGGTGGTTAACAGACGTCAGTGAGATTTCAACAACGTACAGAACTGGTTTTGCACAAATCAGCTTTTCCTCAACCCTAGAAAACTGTCTCCCTAATGTTTGGTATGTGACAAAACTCGCCCTTCTTCCCTTCCTCCCATTTTCCACACTATTGATGGGACCCCCGGAGGCCTGTATCTCCTGCAGGTACCTTGGGGTTTGGTTGGATCAGCACCTTAGCTTCAGTGGGCACAAGGATGCTACCCTGAAGAAACTGCACCCCGTACTGGGTGCTTTATAACACAACAGAAGTTGCATCCTCCTGCCAACCCGCAAGGTAATTCTACAAAAAAATGATCCTCCCTATACTGGACTATGGGGATGTAGTCTATAGTGCTACTCCCAAGTCCTCCTTAGCCAGGCTAGATCCACTCTTTCTTTCACTCTTTCTGTTGATTCACCCTCGATTGCCCTCCTACAACCCATCATTGTGACCTTTACAGGGCCTTAGCACTCCCGTTACTCCAGGGTCGGAGACTGTCCCATTGTGCCAGAATTAGAGAATTACCCTGGCAGCTCTACCCCCACCCACATACTCACTTCAGAACATTGACTCCTGGCTTCTCTATATCCCTCACATGTCCACTACTTCAGGCCAGGCTGCCTTTAGATACTGTATGCCTAAACTATGGAACTCCCTACTGACTGACATTAGGCACACCACCTGTACCCAGTATTTATACTCCCTCCTCAAGACTCATCTCTCGTCCCACCTGCAGCTGCATCTAGCACCACGGAGAGACCGGTGCTTCAGTGCAATCCAATCCAATTCCACCCATCCCATGTAAGATAGACTAGGCACTTTATTTTTGTAGCTCCAGACCAATTACCCACCTGCTATAAGCTGCAGATGATGATACTCTAGACCTACTGTCCCATGATGCAGACTATATGTTTATAAGACAAAAGAACCTCTGTGCGCAAACACTGAGGCAAGGAGTTACCAGACATTTAGCTGAGAAGTAAGTTTCAAGAAAATACAAAATCACACATGCCACACAATGCAAAGCATCATGGGCTGCATATGCAAATCTTTGTCTTTTAAATAGTTTTTTATTTTAATGGGCTCACCACAACATATCCAAGACACACTGTCTTAGGGTAGCTGGTCCATTCCACTGGGGTGTCAAACAGACGAGGCATACTGATGAGTCCTGGTAGGACGAAACACGTGTCTATGTCTTCTGTTAGCTCCCTTTGCAAACTGTGTGAGAGGCCTTTTGGCACCATGCAATTCTGCTTAAAGTTGGACCAGCATAACATTCTGTGGTGATTTGCATATGCAGCCCATGATGCTTTGCATTGTGTGGGCATGTGTGATTTTGTATTTTATATGTTTATGCTGTATATCTTGTTTATTCTAGTAGGACAAAGGCTGCTGCAAATATCACTGAATGTTCTTATCCTATTGTAAAAGTGCTACTTGTATATTCAATGTACGTCCTATTATATGTCTCCTCTCCCCTCTCCCCCAGGTTGCATCTGGAATTGAGTGGCACTCTGCTCAGTATGCCTGCCTGGTAAAACTCTTAAATAAATAAATAAATTACCACCTTCTGTCCAGGAGGATCCCTCAGCTGAGGTGTTCAAGCGGAGGCTGAAGGCCCATCTCTTCGCCCTTGCTTTTCAGGCTTTTGAGCACATCTTGTGCTAATCCCTGCTGTGATATTTTGAACCACTTTTTAATCTATTTTAAATTGTTCAATCAATCAATCAAACTTTATTTAACCAAGCAATTACATCATTAAGCAAGCTCATTTTTAAGATGTCCTGGACACAGAGGACATGTTTGCTTACAGTAGACAACACTTCATACAAAAGTAGACATCGGTACAGGCAGTTACAATATACAAAGTCAGTACTTGGATGAATCAGACATGTAAAGCAAGTGAAAATATAGACATTTAAAGTGTAGCGTATACAGGTTGTAGCTCATAGAGTATAAGTGAGGAGAGGAGTGAGGGACATAGAGAAGGACAGTGGAAGAAAGGGTATCAGACACATAGTAGAGAGGGAAAATTGGGCAGCCTAATAGAATGAGGTCCCCTGCAAAACTAATTGATGAGAGGAGGAGGAGGAGGTGGGGTGGGAGATGGTTGCCCTAAAGGGATTCTGGCTGACAGGAGAAATGGTGGCCCAGGATTACAGAGGTTAAGGGACTCAGCTGAGTGGGTAAGGCTTTACTTGAAACAGTTAGCAGTGTCAGTGGTTCAGTGGTAGCACACTCACCTCTGAGGTCAGGAGATCAGAGGTTGTTGGTTCGGTTCCCACATCGGCACTTGGGTTAATATCCTAGACTGACACTGTAGTGCAGCATGAGAGGGGTGCTGCACTCTGAGGTGCCATCTTTGATGAGATATTAAACCAAGTCCCATCTGCCTGGATTGGTGGTAGTTCAGGTGGATGTTAAAGATCCCATGGCAATTTATTGAAAAGAGTAGGGAATTTTTATTTGCACCTTCAAAACAAAATAACAAGCAATGTTAATTCACATAAAAATACAAAATAAAAGAATAAACAAAAAAGTATTACAAGCATACTATTCAAACTGAAACAAAATTAACGAAATGTGTAGAAAAGAAAAATAACTAAATGACAAAAAAGTATTGTCATACTTGTCCCCTTTCATAATTTAGAAATGAGACAAACAAATAAGCATTTCAATCATACTCCTGTCAGATTACTGTCCAGATAAATATTTAACATGATAAGAAAAAATATGAAAGTACCCAAAAACCCTTCCCCAAGAAAAAAGTTGTGGAATTTTTATTATAACTTCAAAATCAAATATATACAAATAATGTTAATGCACACAAATAGTTATAAAAAAAAATACAGAAAAATAAGGAAGTATTACTATCATACATTGATTGAAATAACACTACAAGCAATAGAGCTGTTAAAAAATTATAAACGAAAATAAAGATCCCTGTACTAAAAGAATAGGAAATTTATAAGTAAATCTTCATCAACAAATAACAAACTGTGTGAACTTCATACAAAAAATCTAGAAACCATTAAAGAGGAGAAATCAGACAAGTATTACATCATACAATGTCTAGGCTGCTTTAAAAAAAATGCTCAACCTCAAAAAATGAAATTCTAAACTAAAAATACCCCTTCCCCCACTAAAAGAGCAAGGAATTTAGTTATTCATGACATCAAAAAATACATAAACAAAGCAACATTACGTCGTACAGGGTTTTGGAAAGAAAAGCAGAACAAAACACGAAAGAGTATGACTGCGTACTGTAAAATCAGCAACTTAAATAAGCAAATCATACCACTTAAAGAATCCGGAAATGCAAGAGAATATTGTAGTCATACAGAAACCCTAGACATACAGTTCAAGAATGTATACCTCCTCCCTCTCCCTACCAAAAAAGTAGGGAAATAATTATGACATATTTAAACCCTAAACATAACATAGTACTGAATAGTGTCCCCTTCTCCCTCCCTACTAAAAGAGTAGGTACATTTATATTATCACAGTAAAAAATTAAAATAAAATCAAACAGTAGTAAGTCACACAAAATTAAACACAAATCATATGGAAAACAAAACCAAGAAGTATTACAATCATGCAGTAGCAAAGCAGTGGAAAAGAGCCATGGATAAATGTCCCTCCCTCCCACTACAACAGTGAGAATTTGTATATTACAACAGTAAAAAAAACAGAAGAGGAATCAAATAAAGAAAACAGGTACACTGTTTCTGTGGAAGGTAGAAACCAATACTTAAACAAAATCCCATTGCCCCCAAAAGGAGCAGGGAAGTATTATTCAACAATTTATCAATGCAAAATGGGTCAATTCCACATAAAATGACTATTCTGAGAGGAAAAGTAATTAGCGCAAACGCATAATGACAAACAATGCAGCTAAAAAGTTGAAAACTACCAAAAAATGAAATCCTAAGCTGAGAAAACCTATCCACAGCCTAGTTCTACAAAATCAAGAAAAAAAAACACTCTCCCCTCTATAGTAATGGTCCAGGGAGCCATCCTATAATCCAATGGCCTACTCAATTAAACCAACAAGGCAGAAACACATAAAAGGTTCTCCAATAACAACTAGAGCCAGTCAATACTGTGCCACCAGGACCGAAAAATCCTAGGCTGCACCGATCTTTGCTCCAAAGCTCTGTGTTTCTGGACTGCAATAATAATCATATGGAATAATTGTTCTTCAGTGTAGCTTATTTGCTGTATCATCAAAAAACATCTTACATGCCAAATGTAAAATCTGAAACAAACTAAAAACAGCCAGAGTGTACATAACTCTGTCATACTTGGTTCATAAAAAGCGCAAAATTCCCAAGTTCAAAATGTCCAGCGTTAAATCATAAAAGGGTGACGTAGGCCATTTAATCTGTAGCAAATTCCAAATTTCTGAACAAATGGACAAAACAAAAATAAGTGATCCATTGTTACAATAATTTCTGAACACGTATCCCTAGGGCAATAGCAATGCTCAATGTTTTTATGTTTCAAGTTTCCTTTTACATTCAATTTCCCATGTAAGGAAAGCCACATAACATCCCACACATAGCTTGGAATACAGGGGGATGTCAACATTTTGCCTATCAATTGTTTTTCCAAGGGTGGTTTAGAATCAAAATATACTGTTTCACAAAAGAAAGTATTAATATGATGTACATAAAGCTCTTTCCTAGTGTAATTCATTATATGTTCTTTAGCAAGGCCCCAGAATTTTATCTTCCCAAAACACACCTTAAAATTGTCAGGGAGATTCTGCAAGGATCGTTGCTTAGGTATATGAGAATGTATCAGCCAGAAAGGAAGTATCTCAGTGAGAGTCCTGTACCCATGGAATCCAGGTATTACTCAGGCCGGCCAACACAGGTTTAAGATTGGCAACCACAAACATCGTAAAGAAAAATACGATAGGGTCAATCATTTTTAGCCCCCCATGTTGTTTATCTCTGAACAATAAACACTGCTTAATGGGATTCAATCTACTGCCTCAAATGCAAGGAAAAAAAAAACAACCATATAAGTTGGTTTCAAATTGAGAGGGCAAACAAAAAAACACACTAAGGTAAAGAAAGATAGGAAACAAAAAGGTTTTAACCAAGAATACCCATTTAATTTTGAAAGCCTCCACTTATTCCAAATGCAACCTTCCCTAGTGCTACATCAAGTTAAGAAGCCCAGTTAAGCCAAGCCAAATCTCCCTGACCAAAATTAACCCCAAAACAGTGCAAGTGTCTGCAACTATTGGAATCCCAAGAAGTGTGGGTTCCAAAAAGTGTATGGAGCCAAATGGGAGGAATTTACTTTTGGAAAAAATCACTAGAGCCCCAGTTGCTGTGGTGAAATCAGAAAACGTATCACCCATCAAAGTAGATGAGGCTAAATGCCCTACAATAAAACAAATATCATCCGCATAAGCTATACTCTTGATTTCCTCAGTGGTACTGGAAAAAGAAACCCCTTGAATATCCCAATTATCATTAATTCTTCATAGTAATGGATCTAGAGTGAACAGATACAATAACAGACTGAGAGAACAGCCTTGTCTAACCCCCCATTTCACCCCATATTGCTTCCCCAGCCATCCATTGCAATAAGCTTGTGCCATGGCTGTGGCATAACAATCCACGAGATAAACATTATCGGGATCCCATACTGTCTTAAACACTCCCAAAGATATGCATGATAAACTCTTTCGAAAGCTTTTGCCTGGTCTAAACTAAGAATGAATTCTGCCAATTCCTCTGAATTACCACAATGTATTATTTCCTTAGTAAAAGCAAACTGTCCATTATTTTCCTTTCAGGAATAGTGCAAGATTGAGAGGGATGAATAAGAGAAGGCGCACAGAGTAGAAATCTATTATTCAGCAACTTCATAGGAAGTTTAAAATCAGTATTGAGGAGTGGAAATAGCCTCCAGTTATGCAATCTCGCTGTCCCCAGCCTTAATCATGGAAATCACCAATCCATCCACCATTGTCATAGGCAGTACCCTGATGAGAAGATGTCCTGCAATAATTCCAAAAATTCTGGCACTAAGTACTGTAATATAATGTTATAAAGTTCATATGGGATCCCATCCTTCCCTGGAGTGGAACCACCCCTCACTTGTGCCAATGTAACTAGTAATTCAGACTGGGTAAGAGATGACAGTAATACTTTCTTGTCTGAAGGTAAAGCTTGAGGCAGATGACAGCCATCCAGCCATGACAGATAGCTATCAATTGGTAACTCCTGAACATGAAAAAGTGAACAGACATGTGTATCCACTATGTTCAAAATATCCTTTTTAGTAGTAAAAATGGTACCCTGTACATCTCTTACTGAGGACATTCATTTCTGGTGCTGCTGTTGAGCACAAAAGTGAAAGGAATTAATAAAATCTTGCTTTCCCTGGGTCCCAAATTTATGTTCTTGATTTAAGTTGATCATATTGTAAATTATTCATGTTTTCCCTAATTTCTTCCAGTTTCACAAGTACCTGTGCATCACCTGCAAGGCCTGAAACACCAGGTCTTGGAACTGTGTCCTATATACCTGGTACAAATCCTTTTTGAATTTCCCATTTAGTCTGCCAATGTGCTAAAAATAATGCTTAATTTCACATTTTGTATCTTCCTATCATGCCTGAGAGGTATCCTATAAAAATTCATTTACGGGCTTCTAATAATGAAACAAAACCATCCCTGACAGAAGGTAGAGAAAGGAGTTCCAGATTCAAATGCCGATAACCTGGGCCGTGCTGCATCTCATCAAAGTTAGAGACTGAAATCTCTACAATGGCATGGTCCAAGGGAGCTACAGGAGTAGATTTAGTAGATTTAATGCCCAAAGAGGGGGATATAAATGAAAAATAAATTCTAGATGCTGAAGTGCCACAAAAATAGGTTTTATCAGGATTACCAAAATGAGCACAAGCTTCTATTAACCCAGTTTGCGGATACCAAAGCATTTAAGCAGTTCATATCACAATATAGCTTTTTTGTCATTGGTCCCTGATCCTTAAGGTACAGGCCACAATTAAAATCACCTCCCAAAAAGACATATCTAACAGTAAAAAGATACGGTTGTACAGCATGAAAAAGCTCTGATCTGGCTGACTTTGTTTGTGGAGCATAAACGTTTAGGAGTTGGCAAGGTCAATCGTACAAAATGACATCCATCAAAAGAGCCTGACCTAGAACAATATCCACCATTTGTACAATTTTAACAGAGGGGGTTGTTCAGGCAAATTCCAACACCACTGCAGAGGTCATCTCTGGTAGACCACTGAGTTAATCCCCACGTCCAACCCAAAGAATCCCTATCCAATTCCTGCCTATTATGCAACCTGGTGTCTTGTAAAAAATACATCATATAAAGCAAATTCAAACAGAGCAAAAATCAACGACTGTTTCCTTTCTGACTGTATGCTATTTGTGTTCAGATAGGCCATTTTAATTTCATACAAGCTGCTCATACCAGATTGAAAAGCTAGAACCTAATATAGCCCCGGCAAATGGGGGTTCCCAAAAGTCTTCCAGGAGCTTGCCTGAATGCTCCAAGTCTGGGGCGGTGTTCGGTGTCTGAGCTGTTTAAATGTGGTTCCAAGTGAGTGCTATTTGAGCCTCCACGTACTGTCTCTTTAAGAGCTGTCTGCTTGCAGACTTAATTAGTTTGTATGGGGGGGACTGTGTAATTAATGCTCGAATCCTGCCCAAGCTGATGCCAATTCACTCCATTTCTGCCGTCGCTACATGGACAGAGGGAGCCTTGTTGAAAGATATAACTGTTTGCCAGAAATCATTTAGAGTGACTGAGAAAATGTAGTTTGTCTAACCTATCTTTATTTTAGCACAAACTGTTTCAGTGTAGCTCTTTCATTTTTGTCCTGAACTGCTGTGCTGGCCAATTGGGTTAAGGGAGCCCTAAAATGGAGCCTGTGGATGAATCAGAACTTGGACTCTCAATTTTGAGCCAGCCACAAGGGGATTGTATGGGCACTGACTCTGGGAAATGTAGTTTTTACCTTGGCACCTTTTTCCACCAACAGAGGGAGTTTTATTGTGAGTGACAGCCAAACCAACCAACAGAATGGTGTAGAGCTAAAGGAAATGCCCTGGTCTGTGACTGGAAGGCTGAGATCAGTTGTGACAGTGAAGAGAGAAGGAGCTCTGTGCTTCTGCGGTGTATAGAGGGCCGACTTTGGGAGGATGGGGGAAGTGGTAAAAGGGTACCTGGCCAGAATTAAATCTAGTATGGACACTAACCAGAGATGGGAGCTCATAAAGCTGGGGATAGTGGAGGCAACCAAAACCTGCTGCAAAGCCCAGAGCAAGAAGGCTAAGGCTAAGAAACCGATCTGGTTGAGCAAGGAGGTCATGGAAAAGGTAAGGAGGAAAAGAGCTGCCTTTAGGAAGTACAAGAAAACAGGGAGGGGGAGGACAGGGAGGAGTACTTGACAGAATCGAAGGCGGTGACAAGGGCAGTAAGGGGAGCCAAAGCATCTACAGAACTCAGTCTGGCACAAGCCATTAAGAAGGGGGAGAAGGACTTCTTTAAGTACATCAGGGGGAAAAGGAGCTGTGAGGACCACATAGTAAGGATTAGGAAGGAGGGGGGTTGGGTGGAAGCAGGGTGCGATAAGGCGGAAGCACTAAATGAGTACTTCTGCTCAGGATTTACTAAAGAAAAGAGGGGGGTGACACCCAAGGGGGGAGAAATGGCAGAAGCAGGGTGGGAAGTGGTGACAGATGAGGAAATCATGGAGAGCAGAGTTCGAGAGGGTTTGAAGGCACTGAAGGTGGACAAGGCGCCAGGCCCAAATGGCATCCACCCCAGGGTATTGAAGGAGCTGGCAGAGGTTCTTGCAGGACCTTTGGCAGACCTATTTAATGCCTCACTACATTCGAGGTGTGTACCTCAGGACTGGAGGATGGCTCATGTGGTGCCCTTCCACAAGAGTGGCCCCAAGGATGAACTGGGAAACTACAGACCAGTGAGCCTCACATCCATTGTGGGTAAGCTAATGGAGACTATCCTGAAGGAGAGGCTGGTGGCCCTCCTAGAGGCCAAAGAACTGCAGGACAGCAGACAGCATGGCTTCATATGTGGCAGATCCTGCCAAACCAACCTGGTCGAGTTCTATGACTGGGTAACTAGGCAACTGGACAGGGCCATGCAGTGGATGTCCTGTATCTGGACTTCAGTAAGGCATTCAACTCAGTGCCACATGGAAGGCTGGGAAGAAGTTAGTAGGCACAGGGGTGGGCAAAGCTGGTGAGATGGGTAGGAAACTGGCTGCAGGGAAGGCAACAGAGGGTGGTGGTGGGTGGGGAGCTCTCACACCCAAGGGCAGTGATGAGCGGTGTTCTGCAGGGCTCGGTTTTGGGACCAGTGTTGTTTGGGATATTCATTGCAGACATATCATGGGACATCAAGAGCAAGATCAGTCTGTTTGCTGATGATACCAAGGTAGGCGCAGTGGTGGATAACCTAGGGGGATGGCAGGGGTTGCAGGATGATCTGGCAAAGCTTGAAACCTGGTCAGACACCTGGCAACTGGGCTTTAATGCCAAAAAGTGCAAGGTGCTGCATTTTGGGATGAAGAACCCAAGGAGGAGTTACCAGCTGGAGGAGTGCAGCTAGCCCAGACAAAGGAGGAGAAGGATCTGGGGTGCTCATTACAGGGTCAATGAACAACTCGGCACAGTGTAGGAAGGCAGCTGCAAAGGCCAACAAAATGCTGGGTTGTATTGCAAGGGTATATCCTCGAGGAGGGAGGAGATGATTCTGCCACTGTATAGGTCATTAGTTAGACACACCTGGAGTACTGCGTGCAGTACTGGCGTCCATATCTCAAGAGGGACATTAAATTACTGGAGGGTGCAGCACAGAGCGACAAAGATGATCAAGAGGCTGGGAACTTATCATACGAGAGGAGGTTGAAGGAGTTGAACATGTACTCACTGGAGGAAAGGAGAGACAGGGTGACATGATTGAAACCTTTAAATACATGAAAGGAATAAACAAGACAGGTACAGAGGGGCTGTTCAAAGTAAGGGAGGGAGGCCACCAGGGCCATGATATGAGACTGGAGCGAGGAAGGTTCAGGAGGAGATGAGGAGACACTTTTTACAGAGAGGGTGGTGGCTGGGTTGAATCGTTACCTGCTGAAGTGGTATGCAGTAGAACAGTGGACTGCTTCAAACAAGGATGGGACAGGACAAGGGGGAGAATTAATGAAGGGGAAGGGTGGAAGAGAGGGGCAGCTGCAGAATAAGGGGTGCTAGATGCACATTCAAGCAGACTTGATAGACCTCTAGGCCTTTATCAGCTGGCAAATTTTGTATGTTCGTATAGTTTCGCGCGGGAAGCACATGTGAGGCCCTGAGGTTTGGCCAGCAGCTGTTGCAAGTGCCAGTTCAGACTGAATCTGATTGTGAGGAGAAAGAAGGAAGTCTGAAGAGTGGAAACTAGGCTCACCCTGTAGAAGACTGGAGAAATTGCTGAATCGTGCTCGGTCTGTCAGGAACTGAAGCTGCTGTGTGTGCTCCTGGGTATTTTGCAGTAATTGCGATTGGGATCAAGGAGCAGCCTGCCTGATATAGTACTTTACTTTTACATATGAATGTATGTAGTGCTTGTGGAGAATCACTATTTCCAATCCCCCGTGCTGTATGCTGTGTGCTGAAGCTGGAAGCAAACCCCAGCTTAGCTTGGACTAAATACTTTGCTATCAACTGCAGGGGGTCCAGTCACAAGGACCTTGTCTCCATGCCCTGCTGTTCTGGCAATCCAGAAGAACATCTACCATCCGTCCTCAGCTTGGGTATTGTGAGTACAAATCAGGGTATTCCCCTGCAGTCTGTTTTCAATCACAAGTGTGTCATCTAATTCTTGTTGTTTCAGTGCTTCATGGACTGAGCCATTGGGTTCCAGATTACAACTGGGTGTTGTGCATGTTTTTCTTCTACAGGGCCCCCATCCATCTGCGTGCCGGCCAACCCCGGCAACGGACTTGGCTAGCCTCCCCAACCTGGGTACCCATAGTGTGACTTTTCAGACCCTGTATGTGTGCACAGTACTGTGATTTAATACCACCAATTAACCTGATTTCTCCCTCCTGTGTTACTGCCCCTAAATAAATCAGATTTGTTGTTGTTATACTATATACTGTCTGTGGTGTTGGTACTTATGGAAACAGTATTGTGTTTTGCTGTGTACGTTGTTTAACCTTATTTATTTAACAGGGGGTCCTCAAAGACATGTTGCAAAATCAGTCTCGAGGTTAAGTGGTATCTATTTGAGGGAACAGTGTGTATAGGTGAGGTATCGGGGCTGTAACTCTGGGGTACTGTGTGAGCCACTTGAGGGAATAAAAGGGGGTCTCAGTGTCCCAGACGGCTGTGACCAAGCTAGTCTAACCACTACAAACCCTGACCTCTGGGTGGAGGCACCCACCATAGGACCTAGGCCCCTCAACCTGTCCGTAGTCAAACAGGCAGGGGTAGTAGCCCTTGGGATAGTGCCACCTAGGGGTTACATAAGAAAAACCCAGCATCTCCAAACATCATCCCTTATAATCTCATGATTTTTTCTTAACCCATTTTCGGGAGCCCATTCTAGATTTATTCTTTGGAATGGTAGCCAAATCCTCCATAGAGCATTCAGTGTCAGAGCCCCCATCTGCTTGGGAGGAATGTACGGAAGCCGAGTCAGACTTAGTTCCTGCATCTCAATCCTCACCCTGTAATGTTGAATAGGGGTTGTGTAAGAGAAGCTGGAAAGGCTCCGTAGTAGAGGCCACAGGCTTGTTCCTTAAACTCTGCTGTCGGTTGTTCACTATCGTGAAGGTCCCGTCAGGTGGAAGGGGAAGGGGCATAGTATTAGTGACGGGATAAACCAGAGACTGTAGGCATGTCTTTAATGGAAATCACCACGGGAGATGGGACTTTCTCAGTTCCAGGAGTATGTGATGTAGTTGTTTGGACAACCAAAGGAGGAACAGAAAGGTGCTCAGAAGGCATTCTACGAAGGGGTGGAGGCATAATGTTTCAAAGCCTCCTTTGTAGCAGTGTTCAAATAGAAATCCTGAATTGCAAAATCCCCATTTGTAGTATTATGAGCTGCCCAAGAACAGTCCATAATAGGATGATTCTCTTCACATAAACTACATTTTGCAGGATGGTGACAATCTGACATCACATGACCCAACTCCCCCACACTGCACACATTTTAAAGTATTGCATGTCCTGCTCAAATGTCTGCCAGAACCACACTTATAACAATGATGCAGTTGTCCAGTATACAAAAATGAAACCTTTGTCTCGATCCAAATAGAAACAACTGGGAAGGTGTTGAAGTCCATCATCTAATTGTGACAAGGTCACTTTATATCTCCAGCCCCCATTCCAGAAACCCTCCAAATCCAGAATTGGTTCAGGGTTACCCTGTATAGTACACCACTTCTCAAGCCAGTATGTGATATCAACTACATTTACCCCCCGCATTTTGAAAGAGTACTGTAATTACTTTGAAAGATTGTTTAGTAAGGGGTATGGCTTGGAAATGAGTCCAGGCAGGGTTAGTTTTCAAGAGAGCATATTTCATCCAGAAATGATTGAGAGTATCAGGAGAATGAAAACTAACGTGGTATGTATCAAGGCATACACCTCAGTGGGAGAAAAAACAAGCATTTGTTTCAACAAAACTTTTCCCACATAAAACCAATCAGACATAGTGTCAACAGGCCCCAAAAAACGCAGTCTCACAGCATTGCGACATTTAGCCAAAGAGACAGGCTTGTGGAAAAGCTAGCATATGTAGGAGCAGTCAAGTTAGGGGGTGAGGACTCTGTGTCCATATTTGCCTCAGGATTTACCCCAGGTTCTTTATCTCCACTCGGAGTAAGGTCTTGGGCCTGTGAAGCCACAGGGCCTCCTGTGATGTAATGGCCTCAATAGTAGAACTAGAAGAGAGGTATTGGGCAGTACATGAGCAGCAACAGGGTTCATAGAGGGGATTCCCTATTGTTGGTTTTTCAGGGAGTACAGAATGTAGATCCCTAGTAACCAGTGTGTCAGTAACATGGCGGGGTATTTCCCCCCACAACCCCAGTCAAATCCCCAGAGACATCACATCCGGGAAGTGGAATTTTGGGATCATCAACCCCACTGACCTGCTCCATTCTGAATCCAGCCAGCCTGTTCTAGGGCCTGCTCTGGAGACCATTGTTGGTCCTGCTGAGATTATATTGCCTGGTCCGGCTCCTCTTCTGGAGAATTGAGAACCGGAACATCCTATAGCTGGGAGGCCACAACAAAAACCTTTGCTGACGACTCTGAAGTTGGCGACGGAGACCCCTGTATGGGCTGCTTCCTTTTTCTTTCCTCCGCAGCACGCAATTGCGCCATGCAGAAATCAGCTTCTGTTTTAAGCCATAGATCTCGTTTGTGTTGAACTGAGACATCCACATCTTCGATTTCCACTGCAGCCATCGTACCCGAAGCAGAGCTGGAAATTATAACTTCAGGCGTAGTGGGGGAAGCAGAATTTCCCCTAGTACCAATGGCCTCTCCATTGTTCACTGCCTCCAAAGGCAAGGGAGTAGGTACAAAAAGCTGGCCATGCAGAGGATGCCTCCCAGCTGCACCATTCTCCTGCCGAGCCACGCCAGCTCTCTCTGAGCAGTACCTCCACTGTCACTGTCTTCCTCCATATGACTAGGATGGTCTCCATAGGCACAGCACCACTCATCTACAGAGTAGGGTAATTTCCCGGTGTCCTGGCCACATTTCCCTCATTCCCTAAAATACCACCAACAGCTTAATTTGACCCTAATGTCAGTTGCTTACCATCTGTAGCCTCTTCCCCTGAGTGCGAACCGAAAAGGGACTTCTAGGCCCAGTGGGCTTACCGGGCCACCAAAATTCAACAAACAAACAAACAATCACACCCCATTTTCAGGCCTCTGTAGAGCAGCCGCCTAAATATAAAATGGCTGGGCAGCAGGGAGAGTTTAAGTAATTTTTGCATGCTATTCCAAAGCACTGGTAAACAGGAACTAACGGCAGTTGAGTCAAGACATGTTCTTGTTTGTGGTAGCTAAAGGAGGATAAAGGAGGAGTTCCTTAGTCCGTAGGCACCCTTTGAACATTCAAACAGGTCACAGATATAGGGTGGTAGTTTGTTGGACAAAGCCCAGTATAGCCACATGAGGGCATTTATTTGCCTGCTTGTGGAGAGGGATGGCCAATCTAATGCTTGGTACAACGATCAGTGGTGAGTCTGCACGGGCGAGTCAAGAACAAATCTCAGTGTACGATAATAGATTGTATTCAGCTTCTGGAGCACATACTGGGGGCAATGGCTGTATAGGAAGTCGGCGTACTCAATCAGGGGAAGAAAGTTGCTGAACCAGCCACCTTCTAGCTTCCAGGGTGAGTAGGCATCTTATGCTGTAGAAAATACTGAGGCGTTGCCTTAGCTTTTTTGTTAACTCACTTACATGTACACTGAAAGTGAGTTTGTTATCCAACCAGACTCCCAGATATTTAAATTTATCCACTAGCTCTAGTGGTTCATTTAGGAGGGTAATAATCTGTGGGGTCCCAGGTATCCCTGTATTGTGGGATGGAGAGATAATCATAGCTTTTGTTTTTTTTGCATTTAACAAGAGCTTTAGATTCAGCAGGTTGTGCCGGAGGATGATAAATAACAAATGGTGTGCACTAGATAGAAATGAGCCCAAGGCAGAAGTGACACATTAAAGGGTGAGGGAGAGAAAGGATGCATAAGTGATGGCAATAGTAGCTTGTATTCCAATATCTGGTGCTTCATACTTCTGTGTGTTATTGTCAGGAATTTGATTTTTGGTAAATGAAAATAGACGGGCAACTGAATTTCGGGGATTTGGTGCCAGGTAAAACTTTGCCGGGTATACATGAGTTGGGCAATCGTACTAGATACAATACCAGTACTGAGTCTCTGTGGCAATTGAACATAAAAGGAGGAGTCTGCATAAAGGTGGTGCATGGACTGCTTGTCAGGTGGGGATACTGCCGATGTGGATTTATGGTGGGACTCTCAGGATCCCCAATTCCCCGACTCCTGCTACATTGATAACTTTCTTGCTTCTTGCTTGCATCTAGCTTGGAAGCACCTGCCTTTCTCTGGTTAGACATGCCATTTTTTTTCTAACTGCTCTGGATACAGCAGGCTCAGAAGACAGAATTTGAGATCCTCATGAGGTGTAAAACCTTTTTTTCCAACTGCTAGCCTATTGGCACTTCAGACAACAGATAGCTTTACCACTTGGTTCTCTGGTACCCCACAGGGCAGACATGAGGTTGGAAGGTGGCATTGCTGCAACCAACTGGGATCACCCAGCATCACAGTGTCAGCTTCTCACCTGCATGAAAACTATTCAGAACAGAGCAAGTGGTGGATGCTGCAATCACAAACACTCCTGGTTGCTGCGCCAAATCCTTTCAAGTTGGTGGCATGCTTGCAAACTAGTGTCACCACCAAGTCTGCAATTGCATTGGTGACACACAGCCAAGCCACAAAATCAGTGGTGGCATTGGCAGCAACACTGCTGCACCTCCACTACCCACTTCTGTCCTAAGCTGCCACAACATGTTTCTTGCAGATACTGTGCAAGCAGACATGACAAGCATTTGTCAATGCTGAATGTTGATTGCGTTGGTGTGTTGAGCTCGCTCACTGCCCCTCTGTCACTTGCTCAATCTGTGTCTTCCCATGCTGCAGGCTGCCCTTTTGTACTGGGCTCCTGCCTGCATTGGCACCTTGTTCTGCCCAGTAAAATCCACAGCTGTCCTGACAGAGTTCCGTTGAGTGGCTCACTCCCCTCTCTCTCGCTCATTCTGGTTCTCCTAAGCTGAAGGCTGCCTTTTGCATTGGGCTCCTGCCTCTGTTGGTGGATTTTCTGCCCACAAAGAAATTTGCAGCACCCCGACACAGGTCTGTTAAGCCTGCTGACCCCCTCTCTCACTCGCTCATTCCGTTTCTGCGGTGCTGCAGGCAGCCTCTACTATTGGGCTCCTGCTCACGTTGCTGCCTTCTTCTGCCCACAAAGAAAGTTGCAGCAGTTACAAGAGCTCCATTGAGCTCGCTAACTCCCCCCTCTCTCACTCGCTCATTCTGGTTTTCCCGCCACTGCAGGCTGCCCTTTTGTACTGGGCCTCTGAATGCATTGCTGCCTTTTTCTGCCCACAAACAAATCTGCAGCAGTCCCAACAGAGCTCCGTTGAGGTCACTCACTCCCCCTCCCTCACTCACTCATTCTGTGTCTCCTGCAGCTGCAGGCTGCCCTTTTGTATTGGGCTCCTGCCTGCATTGGCAGCTTGTTCTGGCCAGAAAGAAATCTGAAGCAGTCCGACACAGCTCCATTGAGCTCGTTCACTCCCCTCTCTCACTCATTCATTCCATTTCTGCGGCTGCAAGCTGCCCTTTGTACTGAGCTCCTGCCTGTGTTGCCATTTTCTGCCCACAAAAGAAATCTGCAGCAGTCACAATACAGCTCTGTTGAGCTCACTCACTACTCGCTGGTCACCGCCTGCTCTGTGTCTCTTGGCGCTGCAGGCTGCACTTGTACTGGGGCTCCTGGCTGCATAGAAAACTTAGTCTGTCCACAAAGAAATCTGCAGCTGTCCCGACAAAGCTCCTCTGAGGTTGCTCAGTCTCCCTCTGTCACGTGCTCATTCTGTTTGTCCTGGCGCTGCAAGCGGCCCCTTTGTACGGGGCTTCTGCCTGCATTGGCACCTTTTTCTGCCCACAAAGAAATCCACAGTAGTCCTAATAGAGCTCCATTGAGCTCACTCAGTCCCCCTGCCTCACTCACTTGTACTGTTTCTCCCACTGCTGCAGACTAGCCTTTTCTACTTGGCCCCTGCCTGCTTTGACACCTTTTTCTGCCCACAAAGAAATCTGCAGCAGTCCTGGACGGTGCTCTGGTGAGTTCGCTCCTCCCCTCCCTCACTAGCTCTCTCGTTCTGTTTCTCCCAGTGCTGCAGGCTGCCCTCTTGTACTAGGCTCTTGCGTTGGGGCCTTTTCTGCCCACAAACAAATCTGCAGCAGTCCTGACTGTGCTCAGTTGAGCTCGGACACTCCACCCTCTAACTTCGTTCAATCTTAATTTGTCCCATACACTGATTTGCTCAGCAACTGTGCTGTTCTCTGGCAGGAGTGCAAAAACATATTTTAGCCAGGATGTGAAAAATGACAGCTGTACTTTCCATAAGGAGGTATGACAAACTGCCACTGTTGAAAATGTGGCGTGAAAATATTACAAATTTGCGAAGTTACATGGGTGCCTGGAAACAGTTCAACGCACGCTTGTAACACAGCCATGTTATGGAGTTTCATCACCAAATTTTCAACATAGGGCTTTTAGGACCTCTGCTCATGAACAATGCCACTGTCATTTTTTTAATCTGTCCAGAACACTGATTTCCCTCAGCAACCGCGTTATTCTATAACTATAACTATAGGCCAATCTCCATACTCTGCAGCCTTAGTAAGATCCAAGAGAGATTGATATACAATCAACTCCAAGACTACCTAGAGATCCACCAACTACTAGACCCTCACAGCATGGCTTCAGAACCAACCATGGGACTGACACTGCTCTCATCAACTTCACTACTGATGTACTGGAGAATTGGACAAGGGGACCCTTACTGGAGCAGTCTTTATAGACCTATCCAAAGCATTTGACCTCATCAACCACAACCTGCTGCTCTCTAAATTGGGGAGGTTGGACTGGACGAGTCACTCCCTGTCGTGGTTCTCCAGCTACCTAACTGGAAGGTCACAGAAGGTAAAATGGAACGACTCCTGTCGAGCCCTTCCTCTCACTGAGGGGTGCCTCAGGGTCTATACTTGGACCCTTCTCTTCTCGCTCTTCACCAATGACCTCTGCAACCACTGTGGCGGAGTTCAGTGGTACAGTATCGGATGACGCAGTCCTCTACCGGCCCTCCACCAACATGAGAGAACTATGTTCAGGGCTCCAAGATGACTTGGAATCCCTTGAGGAATGGCTTATCACCAATAGAATGGTCATCAATCCAAGCAAGACCAAGGCCATGCTGTTGCCCCAGATCTCTCAATTGGGATAGATGCCAACTCCTCCACCTTACGACCACATCGGGCAAGAGGCTCGGGTGGTCCTTCTATAAAATACCTTGGTCTCGCCTTGGACCAGGGCTTCACCCTCAAGGAGCATGTACACCAAGTAACCAAGAATATCCACTCCAAACACGGGACCCTTTACAGGCTGAAAGACCAGCTGATACCAGCTGCCCGGGTCTCCATTGCCACGAGCGTTCTGCTCCCCACCATCACCTACGCTGCCCTTATCATCCAGGGAGCAGCTAGGCAAGAGCTAAACAAGCTACAGGTTCTCTACCATAAGGTGGCCCGCTTCACCACATTAAAGGGCCGATGACTCACCACTGTGACCGCTGTCTTTATTAAACTGGCCCACCTGGGAAGATAGACTTCATTACCCTCGCTCTGCCTCACCCACAAATGACTCCACTCCTCCCCCCCACCCAGCCTGGCTGGGCTCATCTCCATCAAGAGCAACCCAAGACAACTCCATACGACCGACAGGACTCTCCTCTCGGTGCCCAGGGTGAGAACTAAGGCGGGCAGGAAGTCATTCGCCTTTACCGCCCCCCACCTATGGAACTCCCTGCCACAAGGTATTCAAGCCTCCTCCTCCTACAACTTCCGCACTAGGCTTAAGGTGCACCAGACTACCGCCACATACTGCAACTGCTAAGTTAAGGGACTCCCAAGCGTTAGCCAATACTCCGTGGTCCAACTCCTATACCATTGTAACTTGTTATATTCCTACCATGTTTACCCTGTAATGTAGCTATGTGACACATGTTATGTATTTTGTTGCACTCAATCCTATGTAATAATCTATGTAATCCTCGGGTCGCCCCTGAAGACGGGACCCTCGGGGCCCAGTGGGCTCACCCGATTATCAAAATTTAATAAATAATAATAAATAATTCTGTGCCACAACTGTGAAACCACATTGCAGTCAGGATGTGAAAAATGACAGCTGTACTGCTCATAAGGAGGTATGAAAAAATGCCACTGTTGAAAATCTGTCATGACAATATTACAAATCTGCGAAGTTACAAGGGTGTGTGGAAAGTGTGCAATGCACACTCATAACACAATCATTTGATGGGCTATCATCACCAAATTTTCAACATAGGCATTTTAGGACCTCTGCTCATGAACAGTGTCACTGTAATTTTCTTAATCTGTCCCGGACAGTGATTTCCCACAGCGACCGCTCTGTTCTGCGCCGGAAGTGCGAAACCACATTTCGGCCAGGATGGGAAAAATGACAGCTGCACTGTTCATAAGTACAGTAGGTGTGGGAAAATGGCAAAGTTGAAAATCTGGTGAAAATATTATAATTCTTGAAAGTGCGGCGATGGTGCAAGCTGCGCAATGCTCGCTCGTAAGACAGTCATTTATGGAGTATCATTACCAAATTTTCAACATAGCCATTTCAGGACCTCTACTCATGAACAGTGTCACTGTCATTTTCTTAATCTGTCCCGAACACTGATTTCTGACAGGAGCAGCTATTCCAGCTGAATACGAAAACACATTTCCACCAGGATGTGAACAATGACAGCTGTACTGTTCACAAGGAGGTGTGACAAAATGCCAATGTTGAAAATCTGGCATGAAAATATGCAAATTCACAAAGAGTTCTGGCGATGTAGCAATTGCACAATGCACACTTGTAAAACAGTCATTTTGGATTTTTACACTAAATTTGCAACAGACTTCTTGAGAGCCCACCTCATGAACACCCGGCACTGTTGTTTCATTAATGGCCCGCAAAGGTGATTTCCGCGCAGTGACCATGAAATCACCTTTTGGGCCAATCTCATGACAGTTCAAGAATTCATGAGGAGGGTCTCAAAAACCCCATGTTGAAAATTTGGTGAAAAAATTCCCAAAAATGCCCGAGATATGTACTAAAGTTGGAAAAACCCTATTTATTACATTATACAGTTTACCGGCATTTCCTCAGTTCATGGTCAGCTTTGAAGAGTGCAGAAGTGTTCCCAGTCCACCGAAGATCATCGTGCCAAGCTCAGAGGTAAGTATGGGGTGAGGTGGGGTGTGGGGAGGCAGGGTGTGCAGTGGGTGGAGTGCGGTTTGCGGGTGGGAGGATGGGAGACTATGAGGGACCATTTCCTTTTTTACAGCTGTAAAAAAAAAAGACTTTGCGGGACCATTTTTTATTTACAGGGACATGTGGCATGCTGGGGTGGACTCCCAGCATGCCACTGGATTCTTGCTTTGGGGGGGCAGCTGTAGCCGACAGGGGATTGGGCACCCCAATCGGCAAACAACAAAAGGGGTGAATTCCTTTCTGCCAACGGGGATTGGGCACCCCCATCGACAAACAGCAAAAGGGGGAGGATTCCTTTCTGCCAACAGGGATTGGGTACCCCATTGACAAACAACAAAAGGGGGGGTCCTTTCTGCCAACGGGGATTGGGCACCCCATCAACAGACAATGAAATGGGAGGGTGACATTATGCCAATGGGGAATGGGCTCCCCGTCGGCAGATAAACATGGTGGAAGGTGGGTAATATTGTTTGTGAACATGGCGGCAAGCTGACGCCATGTTCACAAACAATATCAGGGATCCTACATCCTGCCCTGCAATGACGGGTCACTCCCTGATTGCAGCTGCTGATATGTCACAAGTTGGTGCAAACGTTCCAAACTTGCGTCACCAGCAGCCTGCAATGGCATTGGGGGAAGCGGGACAAGCCTTTGCAGGCTGTGGGGACATTGGCCACAACAGTGCCATGCCTCCACAGCTTGCTTCTGAAACAAGCTGCGTAATATGTTTCTTGTTAACGTGCAATCAACATAAAATAGAGTATCAGGTAGGGAAAGGCAGCGACAAGAAAAAACACCCAAAAAGTAAAAAAAAACAACAGGATAATTTCAGACTAAACAAAATAAAAAGTATAGCAGGGAGATTCAGATAGATAGATAGACAGATAAACAGACTGCTGTAAAATCAAATTGTCTTACTACAAACTGATGATCTTTTAATGTTTAGCTTATACGACAGCAATGTGAGCAGTTTTTTAATAAAAAATGCAACTAGTTGATGATAGACAGCTGATGGGGCATTTCTTCTCCTGTGCGATCCTGCCCTGTGGAGTTCCTCAAGGCTCGATTTTGTCTGTGATGTTGTTCGCGGTGTACATGCCACCCCTGGGTGAGCTCATTAGACATTAGTCTGGGTTTCAGTGCTGTGTGGGTGATGCCCAGCTGTATATGTCTTTTGCCCCCGGGGACAAATAACACCATGGAAGTGCTAAACAACTGTCTGACTGAGATCCGAGACTGGATGTCCTCTAACTGGCTGCAGCTGAACCCTGACGAGACAGAGCCTGGTCACTAGCATGATGTGGCTGCTACTGGATCAGGAACAGGGTTGTTCCTTGGGCTATTTCCATTGATGGCATCCATTAAGCTTGAAGCTTGATGCTCAGGTGTCATCTGTCATCCAAAGTGGTTTATGACACTTAAGGAATGATGCATGGATTAAACCCCTAATTGCACCTGGTGACCTGCCTGCACTAGTGCATGCCTTTGCTATGGCAAAGCTGAACTACTGCACTGCTCTATACTTTGGGATCAGTGGAGTGAACCTCCATTGACTGCAGCTGGTGCAGAACACAGTGGACAGGTTGCTGAGGCCTGCCTGGGCCCCATCACGTAAGCCTCGTCCCGTGAGACCTACGCTGGCTGCCTGTCAGATGGAGGATTATCTTTAAGGTCGACTTGCTCACCAATAAGGCCTTGTACAGCTCAGGCCCTGGCTAGCTGTGTGACCTCCTGACCCCTGCCCTCCTGGTGCATGTTCTTTGCTCCTCCACTGAGGGCCTCCTGGCAGTTCTGAGAGGTAAGCTGAAAACCTCAGGGGACCATACATTCAAGGTGGCCAGCCCAGTCCTCTGGAACTCATTTCAAAGATCCCTGAGGGAAGCCCCTTCGGTGGAGGCTTTTAAGAGGGGTCTGAAAGCTCACCTTTTTAAAAAACCTTTTGTTAATTAATTGCAGCAGATCTCACTGTTATTTATTTAATTTTATTTCACTATGGATTTTAAACTGTTGTCTGTTTTCTGTCCGTGTATATATCGTTTGTATAACCTTGCTATGTGTTACACCTCCTGTAAGGTGCCCAGAGCCTCTGAGATTGGGCACCATATAAATAGTTACTGACTTACTAGTTTGAATTTATAATGTGCTCATTTTTGCTGAACCATTTGTTTAATTTATAATGTACTCATTGTTGGTGAACCAGTGTTTCCAGACTTACTTGTAATTAATATGTAGTAAGTTAGCAATGAGAACAGGGTTACATGTTATCAGACCATTCACTAAGGCAGTTTTATTTCCCTTAATAGATGTTTCACAAATGCTGCTGTAGTTTATTGTTAATATTCATGGCATGAATCCGTGCTATGGTTTGTTTTCTGACAGCAGCAGAGAGCTTGTAATTATAATGTATCATGTGTATCCTTTAGCATTTATAAAAAAAAAGAGGAATTACTGTTTTATGGGAAACTGTGCTATAGTGCTACATATCAGGGTTATTTTCTTTGTCATAAAAATAAACTTATTTATTGGATAATTTAGTTACTGTATGCAGTTGTCCTTCCATTATTTATGACTAAGTGATCTAGTCCTTGAAAACCTTTGTTTAAATCACTCTTAAATGGATGACATAAACCAGACTGGCAGGTGGGATCTTCAGATTGTTCTCAAAGCTCTGTCCTTTCTGGGTAATGAACCATAGTTGTTTACTGCCTGTGCTTCACTTTCATCGGAGCTGTTCTGAGTGCCAGCCTTTTGTGTCACACTTTAACTTCTGCACACACATCTTGCCTGCCCTTATAAATGAAAATTTGATTCCTAGCCGGCCCGGTGGCGCTGAGGGTTGAGGTGCTGGTTGCCACACTACACGCCACGCCGGCGACCCGTGTTCGGGAACGGGCATGGATTGCTGTGGGTCGGCGGGGAGGAGATGGATTGGCGTCAAGGGACTGCTCTCCATCTCTGGGGAGGGATTTGGGCGGCGGGCTGCCTGACCCTAAGCGGAGGCTGGGGGTCTACAGCATGTAGCTGCAGAAGCTATATAGAAGTGAGGACATGGCAGGCATGATTGGGGCATGCGGGGCATGCGTGCACCAGTCACTGGCGTCATTGCGCCATGACCCTTCAGGAGGAAAACAGCGAAAAGCGAGCCGGCAGCACGAAGTTGTTCCCCGTGGCACCATTCCTGGAAGGGCACCTCCCTGGCATGGATCTGTTGGGGTGGCTCCCCACCACCCTGCCTCGAAGGGTAAGTCACAGGTGCACAAGGGAGGGTCTGATGTCAGGGATGGCGCTGGGGGAACAATGGAGGCGGGGTCATAGCCAGAGCTCTGGAGGAGAGAAAATAATACCCCAAAAAATTTGATTCCTGAACTGTAACTACAGTAATTGCCAAAATGCCTTGAATGAAGGTCCCGCTTGTTCTAGTCTGAGTAGGACAGATTTGGGCTAGTTAACAGTATTTTAAAAGCAAAAGACATGAGCATTATAAAATGAATTGAAATATCTTGAAAGTTCATTGGCCGAAGCCATATCCGACCCTTGATGAAGTCGTAATTTATCACCATGCATTGGAATTCTTTACTAACATCAGCTGCATGCCAGCACCTCTGAGCTATTTTAAAATCAAAATGATGCACCTCATGAAATATTATTTCACCTAGTTGCCTCCTCTCCTCCCACACACACATACACATTGAAAGAATGCAGCTTTTTCTTTTTAAATGATATTTCCTTGACCACCAGCACCCCAAGCTGCTAAAGCCAGCCTCCACTGTCCATCATATTCATCAGGTGATTGCTGCGGGCCAAATGCTTACTTGTTTAGCATAAAAGGCTGTTTGTGTTATGCAGAGTCCCTTGAGAGCTGTAATTTCTGAGCTCTAGCCCTTGAAAACCTTGGGCGGATATTCAAACTGTGCTATTTTGTGGTGCAAGCCCTTGCGCTGCACAAAATAGTTGCTTGGAAAGGTGTGGCGGAGTGATATTCAAAGGAGTTGCACTATTGAGCAACTCCGTGAATATCTGCCAACGCAGCGCAATGCATCATGCGCCAGTGGAAACATGCGCCACCGCAAGTGGTCGAGTGGAGCATCTTAACTTGGCGGTGGTGCAAGTACCATTGCGCCATGCGCAAATTTCCGATATTCAAGAAGTGGCATGCAAATGGGGCCATGATTCATGCAAGGTATGGGGGGGGCATTTGCATCTGTTTATGGCCCCATTTGCATGCCATTAGCATGCAGGTGTGCCGATCCCTGAGGACTTGTGCCTGACGCACTGCCAGGCAGCAGCCATCGGGGACCAATGCCCCCTGCAGCCCGATCATGGGCAAATGTGTAAGAAAGTCCCCCTCCCCTGACTGGCCCAATCGCGGGCATAAGGTTACATCCCCCCCACCTGCCCAATCGCGGGCAGCAAAGTGTTCCCTCCCGAACATATCCCTGGTGGTCCAGTGGACCGCTAAGCCTGATCGCGGGCGGAACAGTTTTAAACCCCCCGAATGTATCCCTGGTGGTCCAGTGGACCGATAAGCCTGATCGCGGGCTGCAGAGTTGTAAACCCCCAAATGTATCTCAGGTGGTCCAGTGGACCGCTTAGACCCCACCCCAAATGTATCCCTGGTGGTCCAGTGGACCGCTAAGCCCGATTGCGGGCTGAACAGTTTTAAACCCCCCCAAATGTATCCCTGGTGGTCCAGTGGACTGATAAGCCCAATCGCGGGCTGCAGAGTTGTAAACCCCCCCGAATGTGTCCCTGGTGGTCCAGTGGACCACTAAGTTCGATCGTGGGCTGAGCAGTTGTAAACCCCCCAAACGTATCCCTGGTGGTCCAGTGGACCGATAAAGCCTGATCGCGGGCTGAACAGCTTTAAACCCCGAATGTATCCCTGGTGGTCCAGTGGACTGATAAGCATGATCACAGGCTGCATAATGTGGCAAAACCCTCCGCCCCAAGATCATATCCCTGGCGATCTAGTGTCCCCACCACCCACCCATGAAGCCCCACCACCACGATCCCCGCGGCGGCGGCGGCAGAATCCACCACCTGCCCCCTGCCACCCACGATTGACTGCCTGGTAGGGCTGCCGCCCGTGGTGCAGAGCAGAGCCAATGGGCATGCAGCCCATACCGTCTAAGGCAGTCCAGATATGTGAATAAGTCATTCATTCACATATCTAGACTACTGCTATGCGGTATGGGCTGCATGCCCGTTGGCTCTTGCTCTGCACCATGGGCGAGCCTGGGGCAGTCGAGTCGTGGTGTGAAGGCGACGGTGGTAGGATGCTGCCGCCGCCCGGCTGCAGGGGTGCGTGGTGGTGGGGCTTCGTGGGTGGGGTGGGGACACTAGATCTCCAGGGATATGGTCGTCGGGGGCGGGGGTTCACCATACATTGCGCAGCCCGCATCGGGCTTATCGTCCACTGGACCACCAGGACATCTGGGAACACTTTGCTGCCCACGATCGGGCTGGTTGGGGGTGATTTAAGCTTATGCCCATGATCGGGCTGGTTGGGGGGATGTTTTACACTTTTTCCCATGATCAGGCTGCGGGGGAGGCACAGGGAGTAGGTTGAGGGCCAGCCACAGGTGGCAGCTGCTGTGTTGTGCTCTGCAATGTGGCAGCTCACCTGTGGGTAGCCCTCGAATTGATCCTTTTTTGGCTCAAAGTTGTGCAGACACAACCCCCAACCTGCAGCTGCACAACTTTGAGCCAAAAAAAAAAAGGATCAATTTGAGGGCTACCCACAGGTGAGCTGCCACATTGCAGAGCACAACACAGCAGCTGCCACCTGTGGCTGGCCCTCAACCTACTCCCTGTGCCTCCCCCGCAGCCTGATCGGGCCGTGCAGTTTATGCATGGTTCCTCCCCCTCCAGTTCAGCATGCATTCATTTGCATTGCGCTGTTGCTCAGCATGTTTTCAGTGGCGCAACTGCCTCCTGCTGAATATCGCAGAATGGCACAATTTCAGACTTGCACAGGTGCAACCCTATTGCGCATGGCGCAACCCTTTTGAATAGCTGGGCCCTTTTGTTTAAATCACTCTTAAATGGATAACATAAACCAGACTGGCAGATGAGATCTTCAAATTGTTCTCAAAGCTCTGTCCTTTCTGGGTAATGGAACCATAGTTGTTTACTGCCTGTGCTTCACTTTCATCGGAGCTGTTCTGAGTGCCAGCCTTTTGTGTCACACTTTAACTTCCGCACACACATCTTGTCTGTCCTTATAAATGAAAATTTGATTCCTGAACTGTAACTACAGTAGTTGCCAAAATGCCTTGAATGAAGGTCCGCTTGTTCTAGTCTGAGTAGGACAGATTTGGGCTAGTTAAGTATTTTAAAAGCAAAAGACATGAGCATTATAAAATGAATTGAAATATCTTGAAAGTTCATTGGCCGAAGCCATATTCAACCCTTGATAAAGTCGTAATCTATCACCATGCATCGGAATTCTTTACTAACATCAGCTGCATGCCAGCACCTCTGAGCTATTTTAAAATCAAAATGATGCACCTCATGAAATATTGTTATTTCACCTAGTTGCCTCCTCTCCCCTCTCTCACACATACACATTGAAAGAATGCAGCTTTTTCTTTTTAAACTATATTTCCCCTTGACTACCAGCACCCCCAAGCTGCTAAAAGCCAGCCTCCACTGTCCATCATATTCATCAGGTGATTGCTTGGGCCAAATGCTCCACTTGGTCAACATGAAAAGGCTGTTGTGTTATGCAGAGTTCCTTGAGAGTTGTAATTTCTGAGAAGCACTTGAGCATAATACAGACCTGTTTTGTACAACAAGAGCGTCTATTTAATGTTAAGCAGGTGAGCAGGCAGCTGACACCAGAATATTGTCAACAATGATATAGAAATTATAGTCCCTAATTTCAATCAAGTAATGGGAGCTGGGAGCTGGGAGTTGGGAGCTGGGAGCTGGGGAGCGTAAGATTTTGGCAGTTTGATGGTGGGGTGGTGAAAAGAGCTTTTAAAATGAGATGGTGACAACCCTTAGCAGGGTTGGTCTAGCCTTCTCAGTATCCTCACACTGAAGGCAGACTAGAAAGGAAAAAGGATAGAAGATAGTAAGAAGCATGTAGATTTTCAAAACTTTCAAGACTGATTTTTGGGTAACTACTGCAAACTGTCATGCAGCAAATACTGTAGATTTTGGAAAGTATTTCTCTCAGACTGGGAATGGGGGGGAGTGGATGGACAGCTTGCAGCTTGGCAGAAGACACCAGGAGAAAGGACTGCTGTGTGACTGAACTTCTCTGCTGGGACTAAAGTAGAAGAACTGTTGTACTTGAACCTTTAATTTAGGGTAAAAAAAAACTAAATACAAAAAAAAAAAAAGTGTGTGTTTGGGTTAACTGAACTGAATGGGTATCTGAAGGTTATCTAGGTGTAAATCTCAGGTGACTGAAGGACTTAACTGCTGTGAGGTTTTACTTACTTGTAGAAAGATCTGGTAAGTAGGGGGTAGGCTTAGCTAGAAGGAAGCTACATTTAAAGACTGCCTTAGAAAGATTCTGCTAATAGCTTGGCAGAAGACACTAGGAGAAAGGACTGCTGTGTGACTGAACTTCTCTGCTGGAACTATATTGCACTCCTTCCCCACCCAAAGCTAGTTCTATTTTTATAGGCACAGGATTTGACTGACAACAGAAACTTCCTGTTTAGGGGTAGGAAGTGAGTGATCACAGAACCACCAAGGACCCACCATCCTAGAAGGGCAAGAGTAGCTCTCCAGCCCCCTCTAGCTGCTGGAGGTCTGCCTCTGAGCAAGTAAGTGGTCTACTGAGAAATATAGGATATTCTTGTCTCAGAACAGGACAATCAGGAGCTTAAATGGCACACAGGCAGACAGTAAGGAGAGAGAGAACAAAAAACAGAGGAAAGAGTAAGGATTGCAAACAGTTAAGGGGCCAGAAATAAGACATGATTGGAGTGGTGCAGTGCAGTGGCTGTGGAGCAGCAGCCTTCCGGGAGATGTTCTGGAGGATGTGGTGTTGTCCCATCTGCAGGCACCTCTCTGGGCTGAGGGAGGAGGTTGCTCATCTCCAGGCTGAGTTGGCCAGGATTTGTGGGACCTCCTCTTCCACCCAGGGACCACCAGTGCCACTGCCGTTGCCTCAGAGGTTGCCAAGAAAGAGGAGCGGTTGGACCACAGTGGGCTCAGGGAGGGTGAGGGTGGTGGAACAGAGGTGCATCCCTCCAGTTGTACCTCTCCACAATTCCTATGCCATTCTGGCAAAGTGTGGTTCCTCTATGGAAGTACCCACAGTGGAGACCAAGGAGGATGCTGGGAACCTCCACAAAGGAGACCCACAGGAGGGTGGCAGAGGACCCTGCAGGGGAAGGAAACAACTCCTGGTTGGGGACTTCATTGTTAGGAAGGTAGAACTAGGGGAGGAAAGGGAGAGGGAGGTAAGGTGCCTGCCTGGCACCATGGCTTGGAGGGACAGGGAGCGAATCCTCAGGAATGCGGAGCAGCTGCACAGGGGAGGGAGCTGGATGTCATGGTCCACCTAGGGACAAATGACCTGGCTAAGAAAGGGATTAGAGAAGTGCAGGAAGAGTTTGTGGAATTGGGGAGGGGCCTTAGTCAAGTAGCACACACGGTAACCTTCTCGGAGGTGCTACCCATCTATGGCGTAGGAGAGGCTAGGGTGTTCCGCACCATGGGATTCAATCAGTGGTTGAAAAACTGGTGTGGAGCTCAGGGATTTGGCTTCATTGGGGACTGGGGGTCCACCTGGAGTGATGAAAGCCTATACTGGCATGATGGGCTGCATCTGTCCAGGAGAGGAACCAGGATCCTAGGTGATAGGTTTAAATGTTTCATTGGCAAGCTTTTAAACTAGCCAAGGGGGGAGGCACTGGAAAGGAGCAGGAAAATCCTAGCCCCCTCAAATAATCATGGTAGTAAGTGCGGCAAACACCAACATAGAGGTGTCGATAGGGAGAAGGGCAGGGGTAAATGGAGAAAGTGACAAAGGCAAGAAGGACAGGGATGGGGCAAAAGGGAATAAGGCCATCAGGAAATGGAGGTAATGAGTACCAATGCCGTAGTCTGGGCAACAAGCTCCTGAGCTAGTGGCCTTAATGGAAGAGGGATGCCTGGATATTGTAGCAGTCACAGAAACATGGTACACAGAGAACCATGACTGGGATGTTAACATACCAGGGTACGTAACCTACAGGAGAGATAGGCAGGGGAGAAGAGGGGGAGGAGTAGCTCTCTATGTAAAGGAAGGGATAAAAGCAATTGAACAAAAGAGTAAACAGGGAGCAGAGGAGGCACTGTGGGTCACCTTGGAGACTGGAAAGGGCACCACAATCCACACAGGGGTTGTGTATAGACCCCCATGTCAGGGGGAAGGAATGGACAAGGATATGATAGAAGGCATTCTTAGAACGGCAGAGAAAGGGGAGATACTGTTGATGGGAGACCTGAATATGCCAGATGTTAACCGGAGCACATTTGCTGCAGCCACATCCAAGAGCAGGGCCATTCTTGATGCCCTACAGGTGGCAGGCATTAGACAGCTAGTTTTGGAACCCACTCGTGAGGGAGCAATCTTAGACCTCATACTCTCAAATGGAGGCAGTGAGAGGATCTCAGATCTAGAAGTGGGTTGCCATCTGGGGACAAGTGACCATCAAACAGTGTGGTTCACATTAAACTCAGCTACAGAGTCAAGCCATACAAAAGTGAGGTACTGGACTTAGGAGGGCTGACTTTGGCAAGATGGGAGAGTGCCTCAGAAAAGCACTAGCAAACAGGCTAGAAGGAGGTGTGGAGCAACAATGGGAATTATCAAACTGCCATCACAGAGGCAACAAACCTTTGTGTGAAGCAAATAAACAAAACAAAACGAAAGAAAAAGCCACTATGGTTCTCAAAAGAGGTGGCTGTGAAAGTCAGGAAGAAAAAGATAGCATTCCGGAAGTATAAGGAAACACAGAAGGAGCAGGACAGACAGCTGTACCAGTTAAGGCAGAAGGAAGCAGGGAGGGAAGTCAGAATAGCAAAGGCCCAAACTGAGGAAAAGATAGCCAACTCAGTTAAGAAGGGGGATAAAACCTTTTATAGGTACATCAGCGAGCGTAGAAAGACAAAGGGAGGGATAGTGAGGCTAAATAGAATGAACGGTGGGTGGGCAGAGGGGGACAGTGAAAAAGCAGGAATACTGAATGAATATTTCTGCTCAGTATTCACAAAAGAGGAGAGGGAAGTGCCTAATCCAATTAACAGAAGCACTCTTGATAGGGGGGTCGATCCCAGTCCTTTCACTGAAGAAAGGGTTCTGCAAGAACTCCTAAAACTGAAGGTGGACAAAGCAGTGGGTCCTGATGGAATTCACCCAGAATTCTAAAAAATTAAGGAGGAACTAGTGAAACCACTGGCTACTCTTTTAATAAATCATGGGAGGATGGTGTGGTACCTGAGGACTGGAGGAAGGCAGATGTGATTCCCTTCACAAAAGTGGGACCAAGACAGAGGCAGGAAACTACAGACCTGTCAGTCTGACCTCTGTGGTAGGAAAAGTGATAGAGTCACTTCTGAAGGAAAGAATAGTTGAGTACCTAGAGGTCAGTGGGAGCACAGGACCCAAGGCAGCATGGGTTCACAGCGGGAAGGTCATGTCAGATGAATCTAATATATTTCTTTGACTGGGTGACCAAAGTAGTAGACCAGGGAGGGCTGTGGACATGGCCTACCTAGACTTTAGCAAGGCATTTGACACAGTCCCACACAAAAGATTAATAGTCAAATTAACCAGCCTGGGAGTGGGTCCCAGGGTGGTAGCCTGGGTAAAACATTTGCTGGACAACAGGACACAGAAGGTAATTGTAAATGGAGTCCACTCTAAAGAAAGGGGGTTACTAGTGGGGTACCGCAGGGTTCAGTATTGGGTCCAGTCCTTTTTAATGTCTTTATCAGTGACATTGCAGAGGGACTGGAAGGAAAAGTATGCCTTTTGCAGATGACACAAGATCTGCAACAGGGTTGATACATAAGGAGGCGTGGAAAGGATGAAAAGGATTTGGCAAGGTTGGAGGAATGGTCAGAAGTATGGCAGCTAGGATTCAATGCAAAGAAGTGAAAATAATGCACCTGGGAAACAAGAACCCAGGGAAGAATACACAATGGGTGGGGAGGTAATAACAACAACAACAAGCATTTGTCAATGCCGAATGTTTGCTTGCTGGCATTGGCACTGGTAGTGTAGGAGTTACAGAGCTGCATAATAGGAATGGCAGTGAAGTATTGAACTGAAGCCAACCCCACCACCACCCTGCAGAGACTGACAGGCATTGGGTGTGCCTTTCGGTCATCAGGCATAACGACCATGCCATTTCACTACACCCTACCCTGCAGACACCGACAGGTGTCACAGTGTGCCTTGGGGTCTTTGGCCCTTATGTTGACCCCATTCTATTAGGAAATATGTTGAGATGGGTGCAGTATAGGAGAATGGGGTGAACTTTGAGGCCGAAGAGTCCAAGGCACAACTCGATGCCTCTCACTAGCTGCAGGGTATGGGTGGGGGTGGAATGGTATGAGCATTACAGGCGATAATCCCAAGTCACACCCCTGAGGCCTGTCAATCTCTACAGGGAATGCCGCAGACGTTCATTGGTATTTTCGCTCCAAATTTTCAATATTGTTTTTTTGTGACCCCCTACCTTATGAACAGTGGCAATATCATTTCATTAGCTGAAAGCTGATTTTGCACAGTGACTACGCCATTTGGTGCCACAGTTGTGAAAACACATTTCGAACAGAATATGAAAAATGACAGCTGTACTGTTCATGGGGAGGTGTAAAAAATGGCAATATTGAAAATCTAGAGTTAAAATATCAGAAAAACTGGTGAAGTCATGCGTGAGCATAGAAACTGCACAACGCACACCCGTAATGTAATTAGTTTGGGGATTTTTACAGCAGATTGTTAACACAGGCATTTGGGCCTCCACTCATGAATAGTGTCATGGTGATTTTCTTAATCTGTCCCAAACAGTGATTTCCACAGTGACCACACATTTCTTCACTGGAAGTGCGAAAACACATTTTGGCCATGGTGTGAAAATGACAGCTGTACTGTTCATAAGGGAATGTGGAAAATGCCAGTGGTGGAAATCTGGACTGAAAATATTACAAATTCATGAACTTATGAGGGGTGCATGGAAACTCGCAATGCTCGCTGCAATACAGTCATTTTATGAACTTTTGTCACCAAATTTTGAACATAGCCATTTTAAGACCTCTGCTCATGAACAATGTCACTGTGATTTTCTTAATCTGTCCCAAACATTGATTTAGACACCAACTGTGCCATTGTGCGCTACATCCATGAAAACACATTTTGGGTGAGATCTGAAAAATGACAACTAAAATAGTCTCTGTTCATTTGTGCTGTGGAGGAGCTGCCAACCATTGAATTATGTAGAGCAGACACTTGGTAAAAAGGTATGAGGGAATTATTGTGAAACTATTTACAGGATATTTAAAAAAAATCCCCCTTTTAAAACAGCAATTAAAAGCAGGTGAATTCAGGTAGCTGCTGTACTGTTGCTGTCTTTTGACATGACAACAATGCCTTCACATGTGCGTGCTGATTTCATTTATATATCCTGAATTATCTAAGTTATTTAATTGTTGTTGTTTTTCAAATTCATTGGCATAATTAAAACCATTGTCACACCAGCTAGAACATCCCTTGTAAGTTTACTCATATAAGCTTCAGAAGAAGACCTTGTTGGGCCAAACACTTAGACACTTTGTTCTTTTTATAACATCCATGTATGTTGGTTCAGTAAAAGGCAACAAACCATTTGCTTCAGTATAATTTTTTTGAATGCATTGCATTAAAATAAGAATTATATTGTAAAACCCTGGCAGACTACATACAGCAGGGCTCCCAGATCTATAGGGAGTCATTTACAGGGAAATTGTTCCCATTGACTTGCATTGGTTACAGGGGCATCAGATATAAGCCCTTTTACTCAGGATTTCATGACAGGTTGAATTCTTTTGAGGAACAATTGCAGTGACTGAAGTGAATATAGGTTCACTAGGAGAGAGTGAGTGGTGTGTGTGTGTGTGTGTGTGTGTGTGTGTGTGTCTGTGGGAGAGAGAGGGAGAGAGAGAGAGAGAGAGAGTAGGGAAAAAAAGGGGTGGGTAAGAGAGAGAGACAACATCTCCTTAAAGCTTATAGTCCCCACCCACATTATGGTGATGTAGAGGTGGGTTAGGGTGTATTGTTTGTATGAAGAGGAGGAGAGAAATTACATTTTTATCTCTTTTTCAGATTCCTTAGACACTTGTGGTACATCAAGTTGTTACATTCTCAGTGTATATTGACATCAGTACATATCAGGCTACGTGGTCTTAATTCCTTGAGGTTCCTCGACTAGAGTTTTTTGTTTGACACTAATATTATCAATTTATATTTAAATTATCATTTATATAGTCCTGAGGTTTTTGAAATTTCTTGGGCCTTTTATCTAGCTGGAGAGTACAGCTGGGTGACAGGTCCAGCTAGGTTTTACACATCACACAGTGTGCACTTATGTCTTTAAGACAACTTTACTGGCAAATTCTTGTCTATAATGCAGACATTGAAACTTCATGAGCCCTATAACAATCTTAGTTTGTCTTTAATCTGGGTGGGGGTTGCCTTTCAGTAATCAAATCCTTATACTAACTGTGACACTCATAGCTTTATTTAGGAGTTATCTGCTTCAGCAGTGTTATCTTATGTCAATTAAATTTATGTGCAGTAGGATTCTATGTATGTGTGTTCCACCAAGCATGTTTAACCCAAGGTTGCTTCTGGCTGAAGGCAGTATAGTACTGTTAAACTTCTCTGACATCATCTTCTGTTTTATTTTTTTTTTTAAATGAGTATTTTAAACCAATGGGAATTTTTTTCTGTTTTTCTCTGCATTATCTAGTTGTTATAAGTATTGTATTTTCTAAACAATTGCCATGAGCTTCTGAAAAAGGACTGGTTGTTCTGAAAGCTAGAGCACTTTGTTCTTGTTGTTACATCTATGTTGGTCCATTAAAAGGTAAATAATCATTTGCTTCAGGGGCATCAGAGCAATTCTGCTTCATGTGAAATAATGAAATGTATGGGGGGGGGGAATTTGCACTAGAGTTACAGGAAAATACAAAATCAATGTGATAGCACTGCTGCTGTGTCCTCTAAAGTCCATCATTTGTTTTTGGTTTTTATGTTCGTTTGTGCGCATGCGCAAGGAACGTTTTGGGAGAATGGGACACTTTGGAGGTGTGCCTGCCCTGTGCAATCCCCTGCTCTGTTGAGCAGGCGTGATGATCCTGCACCGATCGCTGCTGGGTGTTGTAGACGACAGCGGTGGTCTTCTCCTCAAAGAAAACCACCGCTGTGTGCTTGCAGCTCGTCACTGGGCCCAAATCTTTGCTGCCATGCTGGGAGCTCCACCCCAGTGTGGCAAAATATCCTGCGTTGCCTGCCGACGGGGTGCCCAATCCCCATCAGCTCCACAGCCCCCGAAGAGTCTTTCTGCCATGCTGGGAGCCCACCTCAGCATGGCAAACGCCCCACGCTCGTCAATTATAGAAAAGAAACCTGTAAATTAAAAACAGTCCCATGAGTCTCCCCACCTCCTCCCACAACCCGCACTCCACCCACTGCGCACTCCTGCTCCCCAACACCCCTCACCCCATACTTACCTCCAGAGCTCAGCGACCTATCATCGCAGGACCAGGAACACGCTGCAATCTTCAAAGCTCGACCGCTAACTGAGGAAATGCCGTTAAGCTGTATAATGGGCTAGATGGGTTTTTTTCAACTTTGTTGCATATCTTAGGCATTTTTTGGAATTTTTGCACCAAATTTTCAACATGGGGTTTTTGGGACCCCTACTCATGAATTATATCACTGTCATGGCGTTAGTATGGGCCCAAAAAGGTGATTTCAAGATCACTGTGTGAAATCACCTTCTGGGCCTGATTAACAAAAACAACAGTGCCAGCTGCTCAAGGTGGGCTCAAAAAGCCTATTTTGAAAATTTGTGGAAAATTCAAAATGACAGTTTTAAGAGCAGCAGGTTGAGCAGTTCCACGCAGGCTCGTAAGTTCAAGAATTTTCAATATTTTCACTCCAGATTCTCAACATTGCCATTTTATTACACCTACTTATGAGCAGTACAGCTGTCATTTTCACATCTCACCCAAAACGTGTTTCCGCCCATGTAGCGCACAATGGCACAGTCGGTGTGCAAAATCAATGTATGGGACACATTAAGAAAATCACAGTGACACTGTTTATGAGCAGAGGTCTTAAAATGGCAATGTTAGCTAATGAAAAAATCCTAAAAAGCTGACTGTTTACAGCGTGCATTATGAAGTTCCTACGCCAGGCTCGTAGTTTGCGAATTTTCAATATTTTCACCCAGATTTTCAACATTGCCATTTTACCACCTCCTCATGAGCAGTGTAGTTGTCACTTTCACATCCTGCCCAAAATGTGTTTCCACCCATGTAGCGCACAATGGCACAGTCGGTGTGTGAACTCAATGTATGGGGCATATTAAGAAAATCACAGTGACACTGTTCATGAGCAGAGGACTTAAAATGGCTGTGTTGAAAATTTGGTGAAAAAATTCTTAAAAATGACTGTTTTGTGAGCGTGTATTGCGCAGTTCTATGCACATTCATAAGTTCGTGAATTTTCAATATTTTCACTCCAGATTTTCAACATTGCCATTTTACCACACCTCCTCATGAGCAGTACAGCTGTCATTTTTCACATCCTGCCCAAAACGTGTTTCCACCCATGTAGTGCACAATGGCTCAGTCGGTGTTCGAACTCAATGTATGGCACACATTAAAAAAATCACAGTGACACTGTTCATTAGCAGAGGTCTTAAAATGGCTATGTTGTACATTTGGTGAAAAAATTCCTAAAAATGACTGTTTTAAACGCGTGCTATGCAGTTCCCACGCACGCTAGGTTTCTGCAAATTCAATATTTCCACCCAGATTTTCAACATTGCCATTTTACCACACCTCCTTGCGAGCAGAACAGCTGTCATTTTCACGCCCTGCCCAAAACGTAGCTTCCGCCCATGTAGCACACAATGGTGCAGTCGGTGTGCAAGTAACTCAATGTATGAGACACATTAAGAAAATCACAGTGACACTGTTCATGAGTAGAGGTCTTAAAATGGCTATGTTGAAAATTTGGTATAAAAATTCCTAAAAGGACTGTTTTATGAGTGTGCATTGCGCAGTTCCTACGCATTGTGAAGTTCATGAATTTTATATTTGCACCCAATGACTTTCAAATACCTAAACAGCACATAGAAGCAAGCAACATTTAGTACTTTACAAATGCTTGTACTTCTTTTGTCACTGATTTTTAAGCCATGTCCAAGTGCTAAATACTAATGCAAATACCTGCAATGAATGCTCGCATTGACAAATGCTTGTTTTCATAGTGTAATAGACCAACAACATGCCTTTCTCTGATTTGAAAGAAGTGTGAATTATTAAGTATCTGAATGTGCTAGTGTGAACTAGCCTTCATGCTTTGCCCAAGAGAAGTGGAGGTGGAGGGTTGAAACAAAGAGAGTGGATGAGGCAATGTGCAGTGTATCTGGCACAACTTCTGAAATCCATGTAACTTTTCTCAATTCAGCAAGCACCATTGGCCTTGTTTGAGAGGTGTGAGGGGGATGAGTGTGGGAATGCAGACACATGGCTGACATACAGCATCTTGTTTCTGCAGTCACATAAAAAATGCCAGCTCATGGCAATTCAGAGAAAAAAAAATATTTTGAAGCTGCATTACCAGACTGTGTGTGCAGTTTAGTGAATTACCACACAGGGGTGTATATGACAGCACTGAAAGGTGCATTAAAGTGCTTCAGTCATGAAAACCTCCCCCACTGGCTGCTGCTGAAATGCATAGCAGTATGTTGTGCATTCTGGCTGTTCTTTGCTTCAGCAGCAGGTAGTACACAGCTTCAATTTCTGTTTGCATAGGTTTTAGCAGTGGGGAGTTCACATTGACAGAGTCTAGTAAGAGAAAATGCTTGGAATTACACATAAAACAAAGTCTGAGTTTTCACATCAAATGCTGAGGTATTTTTTTCTGGAGGATTAGAACCCATGGAGTCCATGAAGGTGTGCTTTGGAGTTGGTGTGAGCAAGGACTGTAGGCACCCACACATTTTGGTGGTCCTGCTGTGGCAGGAACAGTTTATTAAAGTACGATGTGTGGCTTGTCTCTAAGCCAGACAAGACTACAGCAATCTATCAGGTAACCAACACAGTTGATCTGTGTGTGGGGGAGGAGCTGTTCACCGAAGCGTAGGCCTCTCTTTCTACTGTATGCCACTGCATTTTCAACTGCTGTCATAGACAGCTCCAGCAGTGATTGGAGAACTGTGACCATGCCTGCAAACACACTGACTGAATTGGAAGATGCTGACACACCTCTGAAAAACTCAGATGATGGCACAATGTTTCTTGCACATGCGTGCAAGCAAACATAAAAAGGGAAAGGGACCTGGGGGTAATCATATCAGATGACCTTAAGGTTAGCAAGCAATGTGAGAAGGCAGTAGGGAGGGCTGGGGTATACTGGGATGTATAGGAGAGGCATCATCAGCAGAAAACAGGAAGTTGTTATCCTCTGTACAGACAGTTGGTGAGACCCCATCTGAGTACTGTGTCCAGTTCTGGAGACTCCATCTCCACAAGGACATAGACAGGATAGAGGCAGTCCAGAGGAGGGCAACTAAAACGGTGCAGGGTCTGCAAGAGAAGCCATATGAGGAGAGACTAAAGGAGCTTAATATGTATACCCTTGAGGAAAGAAGAGAGGGGGGACATGATAGAAACTTTTAAGTACCACAGTGGAATCAACAAAGTCCAAGAGGGTAGCATCTTTCAGAAAAAAGAGACTTGCAAGAACAAGGGGACACAATTTAAAGATAGAAGGAGGGCAGTTCAGGGGCAATGTGAGGAAGTATTATTTCACAGAGAGGGTAGTGGATGCATGGAAACAGCCTTCCTGAGGAGGTTGTGGGATCTAAAACTTTGGTAGAATTCAAGAATGCATGGGACAGACATAAGGCAATTCTTGTGGGGGTTAGGAAGAAATAGGCTGTTGGTTAACTAGGATCTGAGGCCTATCCTGTAGGTAGGGAAATAGGCAGACTAGATGGGCCTAGCGGTCCTTATCTGCAGTCAAAGTCTATGTTTCTGTGTTAACAAGCACAGCATCTTTCTCTAATTATAGCGCTGCACAACTATTAAATGTCACACTGGCATCAACTCTTAATTATGTAAAATCACACACAATGAAAAATAAGGCTCCATTGCAAGTCTGAAATTGACTACTACTGCCATACACTGACACTGCCCCAAGTTCTATGCATTACGTTCCTTGTGCGCATGCGCAAGAAACGTTTTGGGAGAGTAGCACACTTTGGAGATGTGCCTCTCCCATCCAATGCACTGCTCCCTTGAGCAGGCGTGGCGGTCCTGCACCAATGGGTGCAGGAGCTCCGTATGACAGCGGTGGTCTTCTGCTTCAAAGAAAACCACTGCTGCCATACCGAGCACCGCGTCACGCCGCCCCCCTCACGTCACGTGCTCCCCTCTGTGCGTGTCACGCCGCCCCCCCCAAAGCTTTGGTGCCATGCTGGGAGCCCACCCCAGTGTAGCAAATGTTGTTTACCAATGGGGGTGCCCAATCCCCCATCGGCTCCACAGCCCCCCCAAGCCATCCTGCTGCCACGCTGGGAGCCCACCCCAGCGTGGCAAACGTTCCGTTTTGTTTTGCCAATGGGGTGCCCAATCCCCCGTCAGCTCCTCGGCCCCCACGTAGTTTGCTGATAGGGTGCCCAATCCCGTCGGCTCCTCGGCCCCCAGCCATCTTCTGCCATGCTGGGGCCCACCCCAGCGTGGCAAATGTCCCGTCATCGTTTTTTTTTTTAAACCTGTAAAATAAAAAGCGGTCCCATGGCTCGTCTCCCAGCCCCCTCCCACAACCGCACCCACCCACCGTGCACCTAGCCTCCCCACACCCCTTCACCCCATACTTACCTCCGGACTCCGGCGCATGATCTTGGTGGACCGGGAACCGTCTGCACTCTTCAAAGCGACCGCGAACTGAGAAATGCCGGTAAGCTGTATAATGGGCTAGATAGGGGTTTCAACTTTATTGCATATCTCAGGCATTTTTGGAATTTTGCACCAAATTTTCAACATGGGGTTTTGGGACCCTTCTCATGAATGATGTCACTGTCATGGCGTTATTCGGGCCGAAGGTGATTGCATGCACTGCGCAGTACTGCGCGAAATCGCCGCCGGGCCTGAAACGCCATGACTGATATCGTCATAGAAAGATATCACATGTAATTAATATCATCAAAAATGACTGTTCTGGCGTCGTTGCCAGTTCCTACAGGCTCGTAAGTTACGCAATTTTCAATATTTTCACTCCAGATTTTCAACATTGCCATTTTATCACACCTCCTCATGAGCAGTACAGCTGTCATTTTTCACATCCTGCCCAAAACGTGTTTCCGCCCATGTAGCTCACAATGGCGCAGTCGGTGTGCGAAATCAATGTATGGGACACAGTAAGAAAATCACAGTGACACTGATCATGAGCAGAGGTCTTAAAATGGCAATGTTGAAAATTTGGTGAAAAAATTCTTAAAAATGACTGTTTTATGAGTGTGTGTTGCATAGTTCCCACGCACACTCGTAGGTTTGCGAATTTTCAATATTTCCACTCCAGATTTTCAACATTGGCATTTTATCACACCTCCTCATGAGCAGTACAGCTGTCATTTTTCACATCCTGCCCAAAACGTGTTTCCGCCTATGTAGTGCACAATGGGGATAACAAAAAGGTCATGCTGACAATTTATTGTGCAAATACCAGCAATTGCACAGGGCATTAGGATACAGCACCATACATGCCAAACACCACTGCAAATACCTGCAATCGAACGTTCGGCATTGACAAATGCTTTTTAATTTTATGTCTTGGAAACACAAACACTCAAAGCAGGTTGAACTGTGAGGTAGGACAGCACCCCGAGTTGTTTAACATTGTAATTTTGTTTTTTATCTCCTGCAAAAACAACCAATCAAAGCAGGTTCAGCTGTCAGATAAGGCATTACCCTGTGTTTCCCTGAAAACCTAAAACTCAAAGCCGGTTCAACAGAGAGTAAAGCTGAAAAGTAGGTACAACAGGAGTGTGTGACATGTGGGTAAAATACGCGATAGCGATCGCTATCGCAAAACAGTTTTTGGTTTTTAAAAGATCCATGGTAGAAACAGGTTTAACAGTAAGGCATGACCAGATCAAGTGATTACTTACCTATGCCATCCTGCACTTCACTTATTTCCTTTGAGTTATTCGGAGTGCGTGACAAGTGGGTAAAGAGCGCAATCATGATTGCAATACCGTATTTTAAAAGTAACCACATCTGAAGCACAATTACTAATTCAACAGGCAGTAACTAACTAGGATGCTGATGTTCTCTGTGACACAAGAAGCAGTAAATTGGGCAACGCAGAACAGTCACCAATGAATTTCTTTAAGTGACAGGTGACTTTAAATGAGTTTTAACATTTAAAATAAAATCTCTTGGGGGGCCACAGAAAAGCACCTCGCTGGCCACAAGTTGACCACCACTGATTTCTGTGCATTTCAGGTGATGGGATGGGAATGGAGAGAGCGGGGTGAATAGCATGCAGTAGGAGAGAGCAGGAGGGTTTATTTTAATTTTGGGGGACGGGAACAGAGGGAGTGGGGTGGATAGTATGCAGGGGGAGGGAGTGGGAGGGTTTTCTTTTCATTTCAAGTGGGACGGGGAGTGGAGCAGACAGCACACAGTGGGAGGGAGTGGGAGGGCTTATTTTCATTTCAGGAGATGGTAACACAGGGAGTGTGGTGCATAGCATGCAATGGGAGGGAGCAGGAGGGTTTCCTTGCAGTCCAGGATGGGAACGGAGGGAGCGGGGTGGACAGCATGCAGTGGGAAGGAGTGGGAGGGTTTATTTTCACTTTGGGTGCTGGGTTGGGGAGTGGGGCAGACAGCACTGCTCTGGGAGGGTTTACTTGCACTCCTGGTGCCACAATGGAGGAGTGGAGAGAACAGAAATGTATTGACAGGCAAGGCACTCCTGCAATGATGGGCGCTCCCTCATTCGCGGCGACTAATTTCTTTCAAGTTGGTGGCACACTTGCTGAACCAAAGTGTCAGCAGCAGTGTGCCACAACATTGGATTATGAGGGCCAAGTCCGCAAATGCAGTGGTGGCATTGGCCGCCACAGTGCCGCACCTCCACAACCCGGCCTCTCTCCTAAACTGCCGCAATATGTTTTACACTGAGTGGAAGCAAACATAAAATTGCATCCATTAACTTATTTAATTTGTCTGAAATCAGATTTAACACATTTATTTAGATTAAGGAAATCATCTAGGAAGCTACCCATGATTAGAAACATGAACAGGAATGGGGGACATACTTCAGAATGGTCTAGCAAAAATCTGGAATAAGTTACCACCTGAATTAACTTAGATTGCTGATTTGCACACATTTAAACTCAAATTGCATAATTATTTGAAAGCTTGTTGTTATTGTTTTAGATAACTTGTCATTTTATTTTGTTTTGTTTGTATGTTTCATGTATGTAACTAATATACATTATGTATGTTTTATTGTTGCAACTTTAGATATGAAACCACAGGAATTTCTTGTAAATGTGGATTTTTCTTTCTCCAACAAATCTGCCTGTATAAAAATAAACTTTTAAACAACAGCCACCACCTTGTGTCGGCAATTTGATCAAGGTGTCAAACTCGTTACAAGTCAACAGAGGGAGGACTAGAGGTGCTTTGGCTATCCCCTTCTGTCACACATCACTTGGGCAATATGCATTTGCCTACCAGGCCCCCCTGTGGATGAATGAACTCCCCGGGCACCTCTTGGCCACCAGTTGTCTGGCCCAATTCAAAACTGACCTCAATCAGCACCTAATAACACTCTCTAAGTGCACATTCCTCTAAGTCCAGCCACACCTGCTCTCTCTGCCCCCCAGCAAGCACTAGGCAGGCCTCAAGTACCCCCTCCCTCCCTCTGTCCCTTCTCATGACTTGCCTCAGCAATCAGTTTGCATTATGCTCTTTCAGCACCCTCCACCCCATCTTCCCCCTCCCCCAACTCCCAGTCCCGTGAGTTTCCCTAACAGTCACTACTAATACAGGCTGCCTGACCATGCCCCATCACACCCCACCATTTACTCTAGCAAACCTTCTCCGCTCAGCCTCCCTCACCCCATTTCTCCCTATACCTTATCACCCTTCTTTCCTCACCCTTCACCTCCACCGCATTACCTACGTCTCTCTCATACCTCTTTTCTTTACCCCACTGCCAGCTACAACACTGTCCATATGCTGTGAGACCACTTGTGAAGTGGTGAGACAGATTTGGCAGAGTGCTCATATCCTCTGTGTGTGCTTAAAGCAGTATTTTAGTACGTGTGTATTTGTGTGCAACTGGAATATAATGGAAAGCAGCTTGGGAACTGTAGTTCTTGTTCTCATCCAGAACTACACTATCATCAGTTGCTAAACATTGTGCAGATTTTAAACTGTGCACAATATCTGTGGGATGTGTGCCTGTTAGAAACTTCGCAGAGTACACTATTTTGTAATTTATTTTTTTTGTGTTATGTTTAGTTCAGAGGCATACAGTTACATGACCCAGGAGACTTCCAGGACTGACTGCAACTTCTAGACATGCTTCACGAGCAGAGTTAGCATGTGCAGGTGACGCATGTAAAGAACCATGCCAAGACATGGGCAGCGCATCTTGTGCATGTCTGCGGTGTCCATGGGGGAAGAGCGAAACAAGGAGAGGCACTATACAGCTGGTAAGAAATGGTCTACATTTGGAGTACCATAATAAACCGTAATATTATATACTAGAACAAGCACTGGTGGCACATTAGTAAATACGTTTAGGCCCGGATATTCAAACTGCACCACAAAGTAGCGCAATAGCAGGAGCAGGCACAAGTGCTGCGCCTATACACAATATGCGCGATATTCAAACATAAGCGCCTTGAGCCAAGTGCGGCTTCGCGCAACACAACTGAATATCATGCCAACTGCGCCATGGCACAACCAGGGATGCGCAGGGACAGGATGCAGGGGTGCACCACCCATGGAAGCCATGGGCAGAGGAGCACACAGCAGACCAGACAGTGCCCCCTGCACCCAACAAAACTGCACAACCTGTTGTGAGCTGGATGAACCACCAGCCCATGAACACCAGCACCGAATCTACAGCTGGGGCACGGTGCCCCAGCACACCCCCTAGGCAAGCAGTGACTGCAACACAAGGAGGGCCGACCACCCAGTGCCACCCCATCTGACCAATGCAAAGCACATCCTGCACAACGATCCCCAGACACCCTGCCCAGGAGCAGTGCCCAACAGTGCATGTCACCCCATGCTTGCCACCACCCCCACTGTGACAATGCAACCCTGTGCACCATGGAGCTATGCAAGGCAGCCCCACCATGAGCACCCTGCAGTGGGTGGCACCAGCCACCAAAGCAACAACTGCAGACACAGTGCCGCCCTGCAAGGCCCCCCAATGGAACAGCATAGATGTCGACCCTGCATCGGTACCCGAGGGACCCCACATGCGACAAGGCCTGCCCTGGACCCCATCATCAGTAGGACAGCACCATGCACACCCACCCAAGCACACACCCTGTCCCAACACTGGCCCCAACAGCCAGCACAGATGCTCACAGTGATGCATGGAGGCATGTGCCACACACGATGCAACACAGGGCACGGACAAACACTCACCCAGACCCAAGGGCACCCCAACACAGGGACACAATAGCAGGGCAACAAATTCCGCTGGTGTGTGACCACTGATGCTGTGTAGCCACAGCCTGCACCCCACCATAGTACAGGTGTACCAGCCATCCTGCACATGCACCATGAAGCCATCTACCACCAGCATGCAGCTGGAGCAGAAGTGACAGACATCAGAGCACAGACCCCACAACAGACACCAGCGACAGCATGGAGGGGAGACAACAAAATCATAGGCCACAGTGCCACCCAAGACAGACATGCACCATACTGGTGACATCAGGCAAGCCGCCATTGTGCCAGGGCCAGAGGGTGGCCAGCATGGACAGCCATCTCTCACATGCCAGCAGACCATGCATACCACAGACATGCAAGGGTGCCAGCTGCATGGGCCATGGACATACTGACAGGGGCACCAGGGACACAGTGCAAGCACCAGGGAGCACTGCACACAGGCATCCAGTGCACAGGGAACAACACACACATACCACAGACAGGGACCAAGTCCCCCACCCACACCATAGGCGGGTCCCTGCTGGACACACACATGCCCAGGCCTGCACCACCTCTGATGCCATGTACACCAATGCAGCCAAGCACCATAAGCCCACTGCAAACAGAGACCACCACAGTTGTCATAACAAAACATATGTATTAAAGATGTAAGAAATACAAACATATATACAACTATTTATAATGGGGGAAGGGCCACAAACCAGGTGGGGTGGGCATGGGGCAAGGTGAACAACTGGGAATGGGACGAAGGGGTATGAGGGTTAGTCCAGTGGGGGGAATACAAATCAGGAGCATAGTGGACCTAATGCTGACCCCTCTCCCCACTTCAGTCTCTGTGCCTTCTCCAGTGCCGCCATCCTCTGCCCTGATGCAGTCTCTGTAGCAGCTCAAGGGTGGCCCTCATGAGCTGCAGCAGCTCCTGCACACTCTGCTCGAGTGCGGTCCAGTGTTGTCCACCTAGGACAAGGGAGCAGAGTCATTACGCGTGACTGGCCATCCCCCTGCAGCCCACCCATTGTGCACAGCATACAGCCATGGGCCACACCCCTGTGATGGCATGCGACCACCCACAGTGACTGCGCCCACATGACCCACCCACCCAGGTACCCACAGCCATGTGGAACGCTGCACACACCCACCGCCCATGTCCTGCACAGCACCACCATGGCCGTACAGTGACATGGCTATGTGGTGCAAAGGCAGTGGCACAGCCATGTACCCAGTGCACGCATGGACCACCTGCAATGCCCACCCACACATGCAGTGCCACAGGACAGTGCTGAGTGCACCATGTGGTGTGCACAGCAGTGGGGCCAAGTGCTGGTGGCCATGCCCCGCCACCACCTCTGCAACCCAGCATGCACAGATGTAAGGGGAAACACGGCACTCACCTGCATCCAGGCCAGCTGGTGCTGCTGGCTCATGACCTCTCACCTCATCCCTGCTGCATCTGTGGTGCACCCGCTCTGTCCTGCTCCTGCTGTAAATGGGCCTGCCTCATCCTTGGCTCTCCTCCAGGCCTAGGGTGCAAACATATAGAGGAAACATCAGTACAAACCAGTAGCAAAGCCCCCTCCGGTGTGTGCATGCCCACACAGCCCAGTCATGATGCACCCCACCACCACCCCCCACTAGACAACCCCAACCCCCTGCGGGGTGGACACATGTACACTGTGATACCCGGACAGATGGATGCTACCAGTGTATGGATGGAGCACCTACCTGGCCGTGGCATGGCGCCTCATCAGGCACGTGCCTACAGATGCTCCAGTCTGTCAGGGTCCCTCAGCCATAGGTCGCCATACATGTGGCGACACTGCTCAGCTGTCCTGGTGATCCTGGTTGCCTCCTCCAGGCCTTCAGCCACCTCCTTCCACACAGCACTGCTTGGCCTGTTCAGGATCGTGGCCAAACAGGGCCCCAGCATGAGGCTCAACTATGGCCACCAAGTTGGTCAGCTCTATAGCAATCCACATCTGTGCTGTCGCCCGTGCCATCCTGCTTGGTGTGCATCGCTATCAAATGGTACTCTGTAGCACATGTACCCCCATATGCGCGAGCACCATGGTACTGTGCTGCCAGTCCCCATCGCTGTCACTGAACTGCGCAATAGGGGTGCACCATGTGGATGCATGATGCCTAGGAGGCAAAGGTCGACTGCAGGGTCAAGGGTCTGTCCGCACACGGAGCGCCACAGCGCTATTGGGATGCCCTGCATGTAGCACGGTAGGGTGCTTGTGTGTGACACCCAGCAGTGGCCTACTGCGCTGTGGTTCCATGGCACCTACGGTGCACCAGGGCATGAGCACCACATGGGTGAACAGCACACTAGCTCCACAGGCACAGTGGTGGCCGTGCCCTGCACTGCCTCCCACGCACAGCACGTCAGCAGCGCCACACACGTTGGCATCAGCACCCTGAGCATGTGCCGTGTGGTGCTGATTGCATGCATCACAGTGCTGCACCACAGCCTGAGCACGCTCAACAACATTGCGCAAGATGCAACAGCACGATATTCAGCCAGCATATGCAAATCAGCTCAACAGCCATTCTATGGCGCAACCACTGTATTAGCATCCACTTACAGTTGTGCCTCGCTTCATTTGCATGCGTTGCACTGTATAAATGCGACATGGGGCTGCAGAGGACATAGTTAGGTATTGCAGTCTATTGTGGTGGGTTGCATGATGTTGGGATGTGGGGACTGTGGTTTAAGAGGGATGAATGGGACTGCACATTCAAAGGTAACACCTGTCATTCCCACAGGCTGGATCATGACCAAACATGAAGAGGAGGAGGAACAGGGATGGGGGGGGAGGAGGAGGCCCAACTTCAAACAGGCTGAATCAGATGCCCTGTTTGAGGCATATCTCGACAGGGAACCACTGCTCAGCATACAGTGGGGAATGCCACAGGCCCATGCTGTGGTGTGGGTGAGGTGGCGACGTGCCGTGAACCAGCATGACAGCTGCACCAGTGGTCCATGCAGGAGTGTAAGAAGAAGGTCGGCATGGACAGGAGGAGGATAAAAGATAAGGTGTTGTTAGCAATTGTTGTATTGTATATGTATGTTTGATTATGTTTTGTATTGTCTGTATGTAATATATGGGTCGCACCTGTAAAAGGAACTTGTTTCCAGTGTGCTTACCCGTTAAGCTTAATAAATAAACAAACAAATGAACAAGGTGGCTGCCATCAGGGCTGCATGTGCTGCCACGGTGGGAGCCAGCCGGATGTGCCACGCCTGATGCCACAGGAGGAGTGGGTGGCCAGCAGCATGTGGCATTGTGCCATTGAGGGCGTTCCTGGTTGAGGCTTCCAGATGGGTGGCAGTCCATCACTGCATGGTAGGTCCTGTGCTGTCACTGTGTGGGTGGTGGAGGGAATGCCACAGGGCAGGGCGGAGCCACTAATGCTAATGTGTTCCCTTACAGCTCCTGAGCATCTACATGGGTCAGAAGTGGTGGGTGTGTCCACTGAGGGGGATGCCCTGGACATGGAGGATCACCCACCCACCTCCACAGGTGTCCAAGGGACCAGACTAGTGCATACCCCCATGTCTTTCCGGACTGATGAGGGTGGTGCAAGTGCGGATGAGGCCCTGCCTGTGTCCCAGTGTGACAGTTTCCAGCATGCTGGAACATGGATTGGTGCCAGATCCAGCACAGATGATGATGGACCACATGTCCCGGACAGTGATACATGTGGGACGCAGGATGGTCCCACAGCAGGCAACAGCACAGGCGTTGCCATGGGTGGTGCCGCCATGGAGGCCTGCGTAACAACACAGTTCCAGCCTGTGCCTGTATGCCCCAGTGGGGCAGCACTGGTATGCGTCCAGGGCAGTGGTGCTGTTGCAGCTGCTGCAGCAGCACCGGTGAGCCCTGGCAATCAGCAGCTGGTGGGGCAGTGCCAGCAGTCGGCCAATGGTGACGGGGGGATAGTGTCGGGGGGATGTGCCCCAGCATGGCTCTGGTGTGCAGCACCCATCATCAAGGGGTGCTGGCCAGCAGGGCCAGGAACACCATGAGGAACAGCATGCCGGACCAGCGCATGACCTCTTTGATGACAGCCGTCTACTCCAGGCTTCAGTTGATCAGCAGATGTGACTTGTGACAGCGGTGGATGCAAGAGCAACGGCGCAGCAGAGACCATGGTCTACTCCTGGCAGAGATGGCCCGGCAATGGGTGGATGTGACCGCTGCCATTGACAGGCAGACCAATGCATTGACAGCTGTCAAGGCCACATTGGGCACCCAGTTCTGTACCCATCCGTCGCAGACACTGTGCAGTGTCATGTCCACCCCTCATTCCCAGCGCCTTGTGACACCTGCTATGTTGACACCAGGTTCAGCTGTGGGCATACCGAGCATGCCTGGCACAGGCATGTTTAGTGGGCTGCAGACTCCTGCATGCAGAGTCACCCCCGGGGGACTGTCGGTGCCACCCCATGAGGCCAATGGTCAGCCTGGCATGGCTGGCAGGTCTCAGTGGGGCCACCAACACATACGTGGCAGCTATGGCACTGTGCCGTGTGACTGACCTGTCTCCCACCATGGCCACTGTCTGCCACAGCCCTGTGTGCAGCATGGTGTGCACCGTGCGATGCATGGGTGGGGTACCCAACCCTACACACACACGGTTCCTGTGCACACCCTCCTGGCTGATGGTCACTGTGTCATGTGCATGATGATGCCTGCGTTGTGCTGTCCACCAGTGTGCAATGGTGCCCAGCATCTGAGGCAAGCACAGTGATGGCCACTGGGCGTGGTCATGTGTGGACCTGTGTGGGGGTAGGGGTGGCAGTTGGGGATGGCATGCCGTCTACCCCTTGCGCATGTCTTGTGGTGTGTGTGTGTGTGTGTGTGCATGTGTTGTGTTTATCCCTGCCCATCCCTGATGCCATGTGCGATGCCACACTCAGACCCATTCCCTTACCACCATCCACCCCTGGTGTTCTGCCCTGCCTACCTGTGGACTGTGCCCTTGCCATTGGTGGTTGCGCATGGCCCCGTGACCTACTTGTGTTGACCACAGTGCTCTTCTGTAATGGTGTCCCAGTGCAGCTGTGACATCCAAATCAGGCGGGGGTCTTTTTGCCCAGGGGTTGCTGTCCATCACTGGCTGGACCAGCATCCTCATCCTCCCACTGCTGTCCCCTTCGACCTCTATGACTATCCCACAGTCGGTGGCCATGTTGTGCAGGATACAGCAGGCCAGGAATAGCCCGCAGACCTTCAGGGGCTGTACTGTAGGGCACTGCCAGATGTGTCCAGGCACCAGAACCATGCCTTCAGCATCCCAAACTCCCCGCTTGATGACATTCTGTGTTGTGGCGTGTGCCTCATTGTACCGTAGCTGCAATGGGCCGTGGGGTGCTGGTATGGTGTGAGCAGCCAGGAACGTAGTAGGTAGCCACTGCCACCTGTGTGTAGAGAGTGGACATTAGTATGGTGGTTTGCATCGCTTTGCCATGGGCCAACAAGGCCAGTACCCATGGCACCTCTGACTATGTCCCCCCCCACATCTGCTCATGTCATTCTGCCTGATATGCATACTCACCCACTAGATGGCCAGTGGGGGATGTCCTCACTCTCAAACCTGTGGCACAGTATGGACTGGTGCCAGATGAAGACATTGTGTGCTCCCCCAGGGTGCATGGCACAGACATTGGTAATGCGCCCCCTGGCATCGCACACCACCTGGCAGTTGATGCTTGCATACCCCTTCTGATTGATGTATGACACTCCGTCCAGGCCAGGTGGCATGTGGATGACCATATGGGTGCAGTCAATGGCCCCAAGCATGCCAGGCAACCGTGCTACCCTGTGGAACTCTTGTATGTGTGCTATGCGCGCCACCTGTGTGCTGGGGAAACGGATGTACTCCACAGCATGTGGCAGTAGTGCGCTGAGGAACTGTGTGAGTAGGCATGACGTGGCCAACTGGGTTATGCCTGTCATGACCCCTGTTGGTCTCTGAAAGGTGCCCGTGGTGAACAGGCACATGACGTCCGTACCTTCTTCTCCACTGACAGAGCATGGCTCCGTCGTGTGGGTGCCTGCATCTCATCACTGCACAGCTCACAGAGCTGACTCAGGATTGCCCTGTTCAGGTGGTACCAGCCCACAATCTCTGTGTCAGAGTAGTGTTCGAAGCTGGTGCAGACTCGGTACTGCCTGTTCTGGGCATACCACTGACAGGCCCTTCCACGGCTGCGCCCCTGCTGCCTGCCTTCACACCCCTCATTACTGCCTCCATTTGGAAGGTGGCACTGGCCATGCCCCTGGCTGGTGTTCCTCCCACTGTCCATTCCTGATGCTCCCCCTGCACCAGGTGCACCTCCGGCCTTTGGCTGTGGCTGTCCTGCCTCCTGCCACTGCCCTCAGTCCACTGTGGCACTCCACAGACTTTCCTGCACAGTGGCACAGGCACCCCACTCCTACACTGTTTCTGGCTCAGTTCTGGTGGGCCCTGTGCTGCTCCTGCCCAGTCCTGCTCACTGCTACCTTCTGTACTGCCCTTGTGTCTGTCACCACGCTCCCACCTGTGGCTTCCCTTTTGCGTTCTTGTGCCCCTCTCTTGCTCCCTTTTATTTTGGATCATTTCTGCTGTTGTGCA